>CM031243.1:732456494-733068994 GCA_018340775.1 Taxus wallichiana var. yunnanensis | reverse complement strand
CCCTTCTCATGCACCCAACTAAGGCCAACTATTCAACCAACACACACAAACACCATCGCAAGACAAAAATACTTTTAACAAGAACAACATTGCTTACAAAAAACAAAATAACATAATAATAAAAAGGTGGAGATCCTACCTATCCATCAAGATCCAAAATACCTTCACAAGACTCTTCAAATACAAGCCAAACAATTTCTAAGAACTCCAAAAGCTCCAAAATCCAAAAGTGTACAAGAAGTAAAATGAGCAAGTAACCCGCATTCCAACCAAAAATCACCAATAAATAGAAATGGGATGTGAGGATGATGAGGTGGCTCCATGTAGGATGCCACTTCATCATTCCCCATCCTCACACTCAATTCAGCACATGAAGACAAAGAAACATCAATGGACAAGCAAGGAATATGACAACCCACATGGCTCAAAACTTGTACACCATGCTTTAAAGGGACAAAATTAATTGGGTTAGAAGGAACTTGCAATGATTTTCCTTCTCTAACACTCAAAAATGAACAAGAAGTTAAAATTAAGCTTCTCAACCCATAGGTAAGGTTGTTGGGTCAAATTAAGAGTCATGGGACAAGTCTTGTTTGTCCCACATGTCTCCAAAAGTGCCCCCAAGTCAAAATCCGAATTTTGAACTTGGGGTGGAGTAAAACACTCCTAAATCACGTTGGTCCCTTATCCCCTTTGATGTTTGTGATAAAATTCCTGCACACAACAAATACCTCTCTGGCATTTCAGCCGTATTAACAACATCAAAAACATATGCATATAAAATCAATGTTCATCATTAACCATTTAACACTTCTATTTTCCAACAATATGTCAAACTCTAAACATAACATCCATGAGATTACAATTCTACTCAAAACATCCCAAAACATGATGTCTCGGTGGGAAATCAATATCACAAAAATCAACATATATCAACTCTCTAACATCACTATCTAGTGCATCATAATAACACATAACATCATAGTTTCAATAATCTGCATATCAATATAATGTATCATCTACATATCAATGTATCATAATCAAATGTATAAACATAAGTCCAATAGTACTAATATCAAGATAGAATAGCGTGAAAGAGAAGTGGGCACAACACACGAACTACTATTTAGAACACTTGTAGGTCATTGTCTCCTAGAAAAGAATGCACAGTCTAGATTGAACCTGTTCCATCATCACTCCGGACCAAATCTAGTATAGATGGTGAGATATTAGTTAAGTTTCTCTTATTCTCTAGTTGTTTGTGCTTACTTTTCATTACATGTTTTTATTTGTGTATTTCTAATATATCTAAGTTATCACTAGTTCTCTAAACTTTATTTAAATCATGTAATGAACCCAACCCTCTCATTAAACAATATAGCCCTAATCGTAGTGACCTTAGGTTTTCTTTGGTTGTGAATTTCAATATCTTTCATTCATCATGTTGAATCTCGGGATCATTATCAATATCTATCTAGCTTTCCCACATCTCTTGAAACGTGACCTTGTCTTAGATTAAATATCTAGATCGACTAACCTAAAATGCAATTTTTAACTCGACATAGTCGATAATTCTTAACAAAATATCTTATTGCAAAAAGAATGATATATTTTTACATTCTTAATGCTATTTAATTAAGCAAGCTACATCTGTTACAATCGTATTTGATTAATATTTATACAACAATATATGAACCTAATATGAACTTTTGAATCCACAAAGTGAAAAACATAACCACACAAACAAAGAAAAATACACGAAGGAACATAGTATCCGTGTAAAAAGAAAATCCCACATAAAGAAGAAAAAAATTATCAAACAAAGTAAATAGAGTAAAAATGTGAAACGCTAAAGAAAACCACCAAAAAAATGTGAAATAAACCAAAGATTAAATAAATTTAGGTCTGAGCAGGTTGGTGAAGACAAGGATAGAGACAGATTATCAATAATGCATTGCTAAGATAACTAAATACTAACACTGAGAAAAATAGTTATACATGTTGCTTTATCATTCGATCGCACATCGCAGATAAAAGCAATGTGAGAAGAACATACGTGGATTTAACTAAATGGTTCCCTATTTCACAACTGACATAGCTCTAACAAGATCAAACAATGTGGGAACATTTTATTGGCTCGCTGACTAACAACTCTGACTAAGGATTACAACATGTGAAAGAATGTGGATACGTTCTATTGGTTCGCATTCTGACAAAGCTGATAAAACTGACAATTGTGAAGATGGTGGCTAAATATTATAGGTGAACAACGTCGCAGCTAAAAAAATAATGACATCACGAAAAGTGATAAGACTTGGCATAATTTCATTTGTTCAGGTTTCACATTTGGTAGAATTAAATTTACTAAGTCTCAATACTCGAAGAACGTGAAATGATCTAATTAGATTATACTTCAAAAACTCGAAGAGATGGAAATGGGTCGACATTGCAAATCTATTTGTTATTATCTTATCGAGTTAAACCTTCGCAAAGAGTCGATGAGGTTCGACAAGTCAATAAAACACAAAATTCTCTCGATTGGCTAAAGCTTCGCAAAAGGAAAAGGGATCTAGCAAACTCGACACGGTGAATGACACGTGGAGCATTTTAATTGGCTTGATGTTCACAATATTATATATTTCATTGTGTCGGGGCAAATATAAAACATAGAATTAATTGTTCTAAGGGAAATTTTGGGTCCAAAACATATAAAAATGAAACACAAGCATAATGAGACATAAACACAAAAAAGTGACCAAGAATTATAGAAGATAGATAATTTATCTTGAATCACCATTAAAACTTACAAGAATACTTCAAATTCATTCAATAACATTAATTTGGTCTTCTTCTACATATATTTAAATATATTTCTATTGAAAATAGACATAACCATCTAAAATTATGTATTTTATTGACTTATACATGTAATTCACTATTTTTAATAATACAAGCACATATTTTTATAGATATACACAACAAAATATGTTGAATTCATTTATTTGCATTTCTTTAACAATATAAACAAAAGAATTAACTTCATTTTATTTTCTTTTGATGTTTACAAAGCTTTAACGGATGTTTATAGAGATTGTTATAGAAACTTATAGATATTTTTAGACAGAATATTTATCTAATATAACTCAATGGAATTCTTGTACCAAATTCCAACCCAAACTCGGGAAAAGACACCAGATTATGGCCACACTTAAGAGGATTGTGTTATGCACCCCATGTATGTTCACCTTCTCCTGGTCATGCCCACCCAAGGTTATACTTTGTACCCCTGGTTAGGACACATTTGGTGCCCCTCTCTCTACCCACCACCTACATGTGCATAGTCAACCTTGGAATTTACTTCCACATACTCGATTCATAAGATTATTCAGACTATTTGTCAATATTCTTTCTTAGAAGCACAACTACTATTTCTTGTCTCAATATCACAATTATTCGAGATAATAATGTCCCTCTTTTCAGTTTGACATTCCTTTTATAGTTTTTCATTGGCGGTAAATAAGCATCATTTTGGTTGTTCACACCTTTTCATAAATACATTAAACATATTTGTAGTGCCCACATTTTACACACCCAAATACAACAGTAAAATACCAGGATAATTTTTTTGACTTACAATACACACTACACACAACACAACAAGGGCTCTAAGTACAGAACTCGACGCACATGCAACAATCACATAAGTCATCAACTCACATAGACACATGCAGATGACATCGGCACGTCGATGCCACACTTTTCCCAACGAACGAATACTAGCAATAACACGACCACAACAAAAGGGACTTAAGGATTGACAACCCACCACACAACATTACCATGGTTACATCTAGCGTACGTTAAACATCCAATAACATTATTATGTAAGCAAAATTTTCTTCCTTTTCCACCTACCTATTCTGAAAATTCGTTTCACCTTTCACTTATTGTTCAACCATTTGATTTTTCTCCTTACCCTTATGCCAATTTTCATAACTTACCTAAGTATTTTCCATATTTCAAATTTTATACAAAATTCTAACTCTCTCATTCTTATGTTAAGATTATGCTTCCCAAAACACTTATTCAAAGTTTAGAATTTAACCTTGCTACACAAGTGAACCTAACGTGATGTCAAGATGAAATCTTGGGATTAAGGAAGACATAGATTTGAAATAGCTTTTTCCCCAAGAACATCCATCGATCACGGAATAGTTATTTTGCTACCATTATTATTATAGTTCAATAATTTGTTGAATTCCAAATTTGATTTTTATATGTATATCTTTTGTTTTCTTGACGTTTGGTCACACCAAGGTAATTTATATTCTTTGTAATACATTAATATGTTTAAATTAAGTCTTAAGGACTCCCAATGACATTATCCCTAACCTCAAATTTTGGTTTTACTCTCATATGATTTACTTTTGCGTCACAATAGGGTCTCATTATTACTATCATTTTAAACATAAGAGTTACAAAAGTACTTGTCTGACATATTAAAGAAGCACATGGTTAAGCTTAATTTCGAGTTTCACCTGGGCTTAAATCTCTATTATAGGTGTGATTAAGGTTAAAAAGTATTTACCCTATAATCCTTTTGTGAAAGATCAAGGCACTAAATTTTCACAAGCCCGAGACACGACATTTATCTACGAGGGACAAAAGGGTTCACTAACGAGAATGCAAGACAAAAACAATTATATCGCGATCTTCATTTAGGTCGTTTGGATCCAACAGGGATTTCATTCATTGATGAAGTTAATTTCTAGATCTAATTTCGTAAGGCCCGGAAATCCAATAGGATACAAGGGAGTAATATCTCTACCTACTCCATAGATGGGAAGGTTACACCGCTTAGTCATTCCTTCTAACAAGGACTCATAAGGTGACTTCCAAGGTGGTCTTCACCACTCAGCCTGGTGTCGGACCTGAAGAGAGGACATTCTTCTTGCGATTACCAAAACTATAAGGAAACCACATAGTACTGGATAAATTTGGACCATGTCATTCCTAAAATATGGGTTCACGAAAATGTCCCTAAACCTAATGACTATGATGGTAACTCCAACTAGGGGTTTTATTTTCCTAACCTAGGAGGTCCCAACGAGTTCAAAGCTTAAGTTCGTTCTACGGCCTAAAATTTCTTATATGGAAAAAAGGATCACACATGCAGGCAATTTATGCACGAATATTTTAGTAAGGTTGAATGTTCCCATTAAAACTCTTTATTATGTTTGCAAGGTAAGAAGATAACCTAGTAATTAATTCAATCGTTTATTGAAAACTTAGAAAGTACTACAATATATTAACTTCAATTTCAATTTACTATATATAAATCAAACCCTTTTTGCCATACACAACTAAGAATCAAATTGAACTGGTGATTAGATGCACATTTCCTAAGCATCCCCAAAACTAGCATCTCCTACATATGAACAAATTTCAATTATAACTTTTCTGTAACAAGAGACTACATTAGGTAATTATTCATTTTATAATGACCTATAAAAATTACAATAATTAAAATTACACATCACCTTTTTCGTCGTCATTCTTCCATCCTGCAAAACCCATGTGAGCATGATATTAGTGATAAATCACTAGCATGACATCCACCCTAATCAATCATAATTATCATTTTTCAGTTTCCCATTTACTTCTAATAATAATTACAATTTGCAATCGAAATAAAAAAAGGTCTAGAAACATGTATTCATTGCATTTCATTTTTCTTCATTTTATAAACCTAGGAGAGAGAAAGAGAAAGGAAGAGAGAGAAAACATCGTTTTGTCAAAAGTTCTAATACACACAACAAGTTTCATTATAGTGTTTTAAACAGTTATTTACATGTGTTAAACATTTTTAGGGTGATTTGGCAACCCTACGAGGTCCCACAGCTTTCTATTCTTACATTTTCTCACTAGCTACAAAACGTTCAAAATGGGCTCGGAGGCTAAGAAACTACTTCCAAAGGTTATCTTCCGATGAGCATGCACACCACAATTAACTTTCTACGTGTCCCCAGATATACCAAGAGTTCATAGCAACTGACGGAATTGAAAAAGAGTGAACAATTTACATTTGGCGGCTAGTTCTTTGAGGCCACTGGTCGTAGTTCACCCAGTTGTAAAATGACAAAAGTTAGCTCGAGGGCCCAAAAACGCATCCATAACTGATGTTTGATGGAGAAGCATGCAACAAGACATCTCCTACTAGTTCCCCTATATAAGGAGAATTCATCAGAGTCGACGGGACTGAGAACTAGTAAACCATTTTCAAATGGTGACAAGTTTTCTGGAGTGACAAGAAGAAATTGGTCCAGTTTGACCTTGTCAAACTATGACCGGAGGCCTACAAAATGGCTTCGTCAAACTATCCCGAAAAGTGATCTTTCCTATACTGAATGTTCCATGCATTTTTCTAGTATAAACGCTAGAGGTTTAAGAAGAGGGAATGCGATTTCTCTTTCCGAGTTTCAAATGGTGGTCCAAAACGAAAGCCAACTTTCTAGTTTTAACAACTCTCTACTATTGTAAACCGATGTAACATGGCTCCTATAAGAGCGTAAAAGGATGTCATATGATTGTTTCTCAGGTCAAACCAAATATCAAGGTGACTCCTTGTATACCAAGGTACACGAATGAAACTTCACATCTCGTTTCCAGAGTTGTGAAGGGTACTTAGTGAGTCTCCGAAAAATGCAAAATTTAACTATTTTAAGCAGGAAGAAGGTCAACTTAATCAATGGGGAGTCAAATTCGTCAGGTCAATAAAATGATATTGGAGCGATCAAGAAGGGTAAGAGTTTTCTAGATCATCTCAAAGTGAGGGTGATAGATCATGGTTTAAAGTAGGTGAGTTAAAAATGACTTCGAGAGTTGTGACACGACACTTTATTGTTTTGTAATGAGTTGAAGGGACATTTAACTGTATTAAAAATCCTAATAATTTAAAATTCTATTTAGTTGCAAAAGAGAACTAAAACATGAGAATTATGAGAGGTAAGGGAAGAAGAACCATGCCTAGAAACGATGAGTGAAATGGTACAAGGGGCTCCAAGTAGTTTACACTCGCAATCCGTCAAGACCACCATTATTGCCATCTGATGCCAGGTAGTCATGTGCAAACCAAGCCATTCTTTGTGCACCCATGTCTCATCAAGAAGAACCATTTTGTGCATATGCTGCCATCATGGCATTCCATGAGACAACATTTCTTTGAGGCATTCTATCAAAAAGTTTATGCGCCTTTTAACAAACCCATTTTTTTACATATCCTACTATCATTGCAGTCCAGGAGACCGCATATCTTTCAGGTATTTTTTCAAACAGTTCACATGCATTGTGTATGCCTTCACATTTTGCATACATGCCAATCTGGGCACCTGACAAGACATTTAAAAAAAAAAAAACTATTATCTTTCCATGATGCTTTGATGGATGTCCATGCGTTGTTCTAAAGCTCCCATTTTGACAGTGGCTGGGAGGTTGCTGGAATGAGGCTAGAAGTCTGGCTTACACGTACCAATGCATTTTCTTGGAAGTTTCCAAGGCCTTTTCAACAAACTCATTCGTGCATAGCCTGCCATCGTGGCATTCCATGAACCCACATTTCTTTGAGGCATTCCGTCAAACAGTTCATGGGCTTTGCCTATACTTCCACATTTTGCAAATGCATCTGCCAAGGCGTGTGCAACTTCAACATCTGACAAATTTTTTTCTATCCTTTATGCGCTGAAAGAAGTCGCGCAGGTCTAGCATGTTTTTGACACAGGCTGAGAATTTGTTGGCAAATGTAAACTGATTAGGTTGGAAACCTGTTTGTTACATGGTGAAATAGCATGACCACCCTAAGAAGGAAAACCCGTGTCTTACATTTCTTATGACAAAAATGCCCTTCCAAAGAGTTGTTGTCTCGTTTTCATCTGGATCAAACACTAAAACATCGCCCAAGTTGTGAGATGCCACGCAGGTGTGTGGTGCGGCCTAGGAGGATGCATAAAAAAGCAGTTGTGGATTCTTGATTTATGCACATCAAATGCATTCAATTGAAAGCTTCCAATGCCTCTTCAACAAACTCCTTCTGTGTAGATCCCTGCACCCCCAAACCAGCCGCCTAACGCCCGGAACTATGCATTACAGGGATTTCATTTTCAAAATGAGAGAAGGAATAGTTCGTGCCGCCATCAAACCTACACAAAACCTCCTTTTTCCATGGCGTGGTGCACTCTCCCTCTCCACACAACCAAAAGATGGAACAGTCTCCCCCAACTTGCCCTAAAATTTCACCCCACTATCACGGATTTTTTTAATTTTAGTTCTTTTATTTTATTATTATTTTCTTTTTTAGAAATGGGGCATTACATTCTCCTCCCCTTAAGAAGCATTGTCCTCGATGCGACATACAATGAAGAAACAAAAATGGTAGCAACAAGGAACAAATAAGGCAAAGGCACGTGCTAAGGTTAAGATTTTAGACACAAAAACATAGTTACGAGGTAGCCTTAGAAACATTAGGTAGAAATTTTAACTTTCAAGGTTCTGTGAAGACTGGCAGTTCTCTCTTATTCGTTATTTCATTAATCTCTTTCCATTAACATTATTCTTAATTCCAAGTCCTTTAAAATTTCATTTTTATCGAATTTTAGTTTGTTCATTCCTATGGGTTCCCATCATGAACTACTTTTGTCATAACACCCTACCAGGGTCATACACAACACTAAAATTTCACAAGCATACTTTTACATACTTTCACGACCGTACCACATCACAAGGGTTTCACCAAACCATGGAATGACAATGAGTAGACCACATAACAATTAATTTCCAACAATTACGTCCTAGACATAGATCTAGTACACATATATGACTAACCAATAGAATCAACACGTTGATACATACACAATGGGTATCACATGACCCAAAACAAACCATGACCGTACCAACATAGTGCCAAGGCAATATCCAATAGCCCCTACCAACCAAGGGGAGAGTCAAACCTCAAACATAACAAGGTGTCAACAAGGCTCACAAGGGTACACATAACTCACTATACCAATCTCCACACATCACAAGGCATCACGAAACAACTCTAGATATCTCTAAAAGAAAAAAATAAAGTTCCATATACCATCCTAAAACATCACCAAATAATCTCCATATACCTCCCCAAGAGAAAGAATCATAGTGCTAAAACCAAGCCGGGTCACTCAACGATAGAGCCCCATCAAGAATATCGGGTCACTCAACCATAGAGGCCCATCTCCTTTCTCCTTTTAAATGAGTTCGGGTTAGTCTATGGCCCTAGGCACATAGAGCCACATCACCCCCAAACCCAAGTGACATAATAACTCGTGGTTCAACAACCCACTAGTTATCTATAACTCCTTAGGGCATACCCCTATACAACGAAGCGGGTCCATAGGTTCAACCACTCCATGGTGAATCCCATGACCCTATTCCAACACATTACGACATTAGAACCAGCATAACAATCCATTCAAATGCCAAGTGGAAAAATCAAAAGCCTTGGGATAGGCTACAAAACTTTCAAATATGAAAAGAAAGTTTTAAAACCAAGAAAAACAAATGGCTAATTGGCCTTGGTTAGTGTAAAATCCAACTGTTAGTGCAACAATCAAATAAATGCCCAAAATATAAGAACATGTTAATCAAGAAAATGGCTGGTTTTAGCTAAAAAAAATAATGATCAATTTATTAATAAAATATGCAATAAGAAAATAACACATCACAATCACTATGTGGCCTCATACCGCCACCAAAGGGGTACTCATCAAGTTGCTGGCACTCGGACATCGAGCCTCAGCTCGTGAAAATATACATGTAACCAGAAATGAGTAAACCAAATAATGTATCTGTCATCATCTCTACCTAAATCATAACTCCAAACTCCCACAAGGATCAACATAGTCAAAATCACATAGGATTATTCAATGAACAATCCAATAGGAAAGAGCAGGGGACACAAGGTTGCATAAGTTGAGCCTAAGGTGGTGCACACCCACAATATATTGAGCAAGCTTGAAGTATACTAAATAGATAAAAGTGGGTTTTCAGTTTATATAAGACTCCACTTTCTCACTTGTACTCAGCTCAAGATTCTGACAAACTGGTCCATGCCTCCTCTCTCCACACATACACTCTTGAAAATTTATCCCCTTAGGGTCATCTAGTGTAAGGTCCACAACATACACATAACTACATCACAAACACAATGGTAATTCACACACAACAACCATAACGTCTTACGCATGGTATAAATATACAGGGTACAACACAATCATTACCTTCACAGGTTATGATACATCACATTACCACATCCTGCACCCAAAGTGCAATCACTGTACACTAGGGATCATAGGCTCACTATATGCCCCTATATCACAACATGAATCATTACATATTACACAAATCATACATACAATGGACATAGTAACATCACAACATAACATTCATTTGCTACATACAAAGTGATACACACATTTCTTCAAAACATGGTAAAACATCATGATACAATTCAATTCACTTTACACCAATTTTTTTCATGCAATACATCAATACATCATCACATCACATAAGGTCAAAATGTTCCAACACTCTGCAATTCACAATATCATTCCTTTCACACAAAACAAGGTAGTACATCACACACAGATTCCTCATTGAATCCACGAAAAATGAGAGTCGACACTCTCATCAAAAGCACATCAACATGACAAGAAATACGCACTAAGTGAAATGCACCACATGTGCTTCCGTAAGGTCACAATCACGACATAGTGTCACATAACAATATATATCACATTACTCTTAAAACACATTACCCTTCCAATATTTATCACCGTCATGAAACACTATCACCATCATGCAACCCATCATGTAACACCATCACTATCATGCAAAATCATCATAACTCCAATCCACCCAAACATTCGAGACAATGAACCTCCGCTCTGATACCATATGTAGTGCCCACATTTTACACACCCAAATACAACAGTAAAATACCAGGATATTTTTTTTTTACTTACAATACACGCTACACACAACACAACAAGGGCTCCAAGTACAGAACTCGACTCACATGCGACAATCACATAAGTCATCGACTCACATAGACACATGCAGATGACATCGGCACGTCAATGCCACACTTTTCCCAATGAACGAATACTAGCAATAACATGACCACAATAAAAAGGGACTTAAGGATTGACAACCCACCACACAACATTACCATGGTTACATCTAGCGTACGTTAAACATCCAATAACATTATTATGTAAGCAAAATTTTCTTCCTTTTTCCACCTACATGTTCTGAAAATTCATTTCACCTTTCACTTATTGTTCAACCATTTGATTTTGCTCCTTACCCTTATGCCAATCTTCATAACTTACATAAGTATTTTCCATATTTCAAATTTTATACAAAATTCTAACTCTCTCATTCTTATGTTAAGATTATGCTTCCCAAAATGCTTATTCAAAGTTTGGAATTTAACCTTGCTACACAAGTGAACCTAATATGATGTCAAGATGAAATCTTGGGATTAAGAAAGACATCAATTTGAAATAGATTTTTCCCCAAGAACATCCATCGATCACGGAATAGTTATTTCGCTATTATTATTATTATAGTTCAATAACTTGTTGAATTCCAAATTTGATTTTTATATGCATATCTTTTGTTTTGTCGATGTTTGGTCACACCAAGGCAATTTATATTCTTTGTAACACATGAAGATGTTTAAATTAAGTCTTAAGGACTCCCAGTGACATTATTCCTAACCTCAAATTTTGGTTTTACTCTCATATGATTTACTTTTGCGTCGCACTAGGGTCTCATTATTACTATCATTTTAAACATAAGAGTTACAAAAGTACTTGTCTAACATATTAAAGAAGCACATGGTTAAGCTTAATTCCAGTTTCACCCAGGGCTTCAATCTCTATTATAGGTGTGATTAAGGTTAAAATGTATTTACCCTATAATCCTTTCGTGAAAGATCAAGGCACTAAATTTTCACAAGCCCAAGACAAGACATTTATCTATGAGGGACAAAAGGGTTCACTAACGAGAATGCAAGACAAAGAACAACTATATCGCGATCTTCATTTAGGTCATTTGGATCCAACAGGGATTTCATTCACTGATGAAGTTAATTTCTAGATCTAATTTCGTAAGGCCCGGAAATCCAATAGGATACAAGGGAGTAATATCTCTACCTACTCCACAGATGGGAAGGTTACACCGCTTAGTCATTCCTTCTAACAAGGACTCATAAGGTGACTTCCAAGGCGGTCTTCACCACTCAGCCTGGTGTCGGACCTAAAGAGAGGACATTCTTCTCGCGATTACCAAAACTAGAAGGAAACCACATACTCTGGATAAAGTTGGACCATGTCATTCCTAAAATATGGGTTCACGACAATGTCGCTAAACCTAATGACTATGACAGTAACTCTAACTAGGGGTTTTATTTACCTAACCTAGGAGGTGCCAATGAGTTCAAAGCTTAAGTTCGTTCCACGGTCCTAAATTTCTTATATGGAAAAAAGGATCACACATTCGGGCAAGTTATGCAGGGAATATTTTATTAAGGTTGAATGTTCCCATTAAAACTCTTTATTGTGTTTGCAAGGTAAGAAGATAACCCAGTAATTAATTTAATCGTTTATTGAAAACTGAGAAAGTACTACAATATATTAACTTCAATTTCAATTTACTATATATAAATCAAACCCTTTTTTCCATACACAACTAAGAATCAAATTGAACCGGTGATTAGATGCACATTTCCTAAGTATCCCCAAAACTAGCATCTCCTACATATGAACAAATTTCAATTATAACTTTTCTGTAACAAGAGACTACATTAGGCAGTTATTCATTTTACAATGACCTATAAAAATTACAATAATTAAAATTACACATCACCTTTTTCGTCATCACTCTTCCATCCTACAAAACCCACGTGAGCATGATATCAACGATAAATTGCTGGCATGGCATCCACCCTAATCAATCATAATTATCATTTTTCAGTTTCCCATTTACATCTGACAATAATTACAATTTGCAATCGAAATAAAAAAGGTCTAGAAACATGTATTCATTGCATTTCATTTTTCTTCATTTTATAAACCCAGAGAGAGAAAGAGAAAGGAAGAGAGAGAAAACATCATTTTGTCAAAAGTTCTAATACACACAACAAGTTTCATTATAGTGTTTTAAACAGTTATTTACATGTGTTAAATGTTTTTAGGGTGATTTGGCAACCCTACGAGGTTCTGTAGCTTTCTATTCTTACATTTTCTCACTAGCTACAAAACGTTCAAAATGGGCTTGGAGGCTAAGAAAATACTTCCAAAGGTTATCTTCCGATGAGCATGCACACCACGATTAACTTTCTACATGTCCCCAGATATACCAAGAGTTCATAGTAACTGACGGAATTGAAAAAGAGTGAACAATTTACGTTTGGCGGCTAGTTCTCTCGAGGCCACTGGTCGTAGTTCACCCAGTTGTAAAATGACAAAAGTTAGCTCGAGGGCCCAGAAAACCACGTCCATAACTGACGTTCGATGGAGAATCATGCAACAAGACATCTCCTACTAGTTCCCCTATATAAGGAGAATTCATCAGAGTCGACGGGATTGAGAACTAGTAAACCATTTTCAAATGGCGACAAGTTTTCTGGAGTGACAAGAAGAAATTGGTCCAGTTTGACCTCGTCAAACTGCGGATCGAAGCCTACAAAATGGATTCGCTAAACTCTCCTGAAAAGTGATCTTTCCTATACTTGAATGTTCCATGCATTTGTCTAGTATAAACGCTAGAGGTTTACGAAGACGGAACGTGATTTCTCTTTCCGGGTTTCAAATGGTGGTCCAAAACGAAAGCCAACTTTCTAGTTTTAACAACTCTCTACTTGTTGTAAACCGATGTAACAGGGCTCCTATAAGAGCATCAAGAGGATGTCATATGATCATTTTGGGTCAAACCAAAAATCAAGGTGAATCCTCGTATACCAAGGTACACAAATGAAACTTCACATCTCGTTTCCAGAGTTACAAAGGGTACTTAGTGAGTCTTTGAAAAATACAAAATTTAACTATTTTAAGCAGGAAGAAGGTCAACTTAATCAATGGGGAGTCAAATTCGTCAGGTCAATAAAATGATATTGGAGTGATCAAGAAGGGTAAGAGTTTTCTAGATCATCTCGAAGTGAGGGTGATAGATCATGGTTTAAAGTAGACGAGTTAAAAATGACTTCGAGAGTTGCGACACAACACTTTATTGTTTTGCAATGAGTTGAAGGGACATTTAACTGTACTAAAAATCCTAATAATTTAAAAATCTATTTAGTTGCAAAAGAGAACTAAAACCCGAGAATTATGAGAGGTAAGGGAAGAAGAACCATGCCTAGAAATGATGAGCAAAACGATACAAGGGGCTCCAAGTGGTTTACACTCACGATCCATCGAGACCACCATTCTTTCCATCTGATGCCAGGTAGTCACGTGCAAACCAAACCATTCTTTGTGCACCCATGTCTCATTGAGAAGAACCATTTTGTGCATATGCTTGCAATCATGGCATTCCATGAGACAACATTTCTTTGAGGCATTCTATCAAACAATTTATGTGACTTTTTAATAGACCCATTGTTTTGCATATCCTCATCATCATTGCGGTCAGGTCAGACCGCATATCTTTCAGGTATTTTGTCAAATAGTTCACATACGTTGTGTATGCCTTCAAATTTTGCATACATGTTGATCTGAGCACCTGACAAGACATTTAAAAATATTATCTTTCCATGATGCTTTGATGGATGTCCATGCGCTATTCTAAAGCTCCCATTTCGACAAATGGTGGGAGGTTCTTTGAACGAGGCAATTTGTGAAGTCTAGCTTCCACGTACCAATGCATTTGCTTGGGAGTTTCTAAGGCATTTTCAACAAACTCATTCATGCATATCCCGCCATCATGGCATTCCATGAACCCGTATTTCTTTGAGGCATTCTTTTGAATAGTTCAAGGGCTTTGCCTACACGTCCACATTTTTCAAATGCATCTGCCAAGGCGTGTGCATACTTCAACATCTGACAAAAAAAAAAATCTATCCTTTATACGCCGAGAGAAGTCGCGCAGTCAGCACGCGTTTTTGACATAGGCTTAGAATTTGTCGAAGCAAATGTAAACTGATTAGGTTGGAAACCTGTTTGTTGCATGGTGAAATAGCATGACCACCCTAAGAAGGAAAACCCGGTGTCTTCTATTTGCTGCAAACAAAAACGCCCTTCCAAAGAGCTGCAATCCCATTTTTCATCTGGATCAAACACTAAAACATCGCCCAAGTTGTGAGATGCCACGCAGGAGTGTGGCGCGGCCTGGGAGGATGCTGAAAAAAGTTATGGATTCTTGATTTACGTGCATCAAATGCATTCACTTGAAAGCTTCCAAAGCCTCTTCAACAAACTCCTTCTGTGTAGATCCCTGAGCCCCCAAACCAACCGCCCAACACCCAAAACTATGCATTGCAAGCCCGCATTTTCAAAATGAAGGAAGAAATAGTTCGTGCCGCCATCAAACTTGCACAAAACCTCCTTTTCCATGGTGCAGCACACTCTCCCTCTCCACACAACCAAAAGATGGAACAGTTCGCCCCCACTATCACATTTTTTTAATTTTAGTTCTTTTATTTTATTTTATTTTATTATTATTATTTTTTTATAAACGGGAATTACAATATTTAATCAAAATCTCGTGACATTTTGTACATCAATATCTATTTACAATGTATTTTTCTTAATTCAAACTTGATCTTTAATCATCCTCAAGTCTTTAATTCTTTGTAATTCTCGGGATTTAATCACATAATATCTCCTAGCTATCATACTTTATCCCACGCATGTTCATTTAGCATTCGGGATCTTAATTCTATTGTTCATTCCCAAATAATTGTTGACATGTATCCACCATTGTATATTTAGGTTCACATTCATAATGTTCTTGTTAAAAATGATTTGGTTGATAATAGATCTTGTCCTAATATAAGTAACATCTCTTTTCTCCGTAAATGATAGATTTCTATTACTTATCTAAGTCCCTCTACTCTATGTATTCGTGATTTTGATAATACACCTAAGCAAGTGTTGGGAGAAATCACTCTAACCATTACTTGTAGGACCTTGCACTCTTAATGTTCTATGTCATAATGTGCCTAATAATCTCAATTATAATATCCTTCTAGGTCGCCCTTGGTTACATATTATGCATCTAATCCCTTATACCCATGACATAACACAAAAGGATTTTGTAACGCCTTCTTCCATGGAGAATGCTATAATATATCCCACATTGTATGTTGTTAATATTTTTTATATCCCTCTCATACTTGATAGTGAAGACAATACTTACCTTGTATATTATTCTCCTCTTGTGATGGACTATAATTTTACTTATTTACATGATGAACTTCTAATTGTCATGCATGATACTCCTCCTCTATGTCTCACTCTCATACAAATGGTGATTGATCCCTAGTACATACTCATATATACTTACCCATATCTAGAGATTTTCCCCTATGGTGGTTTTAACATCTACGATACCCGAGTTGTGGGAAACACTCATACCCCCTTCACAATTTCATCATGACCATGGATTACAAATATGTTGCTTGTAAAAATATCAATGCAATTCTAATGACCCTATACTTACTGAATCCAATGTTACATCACTTGTTGCAACTTCCCCACCATAAGTAAAAACACAAGTGTCCTTATTTGATAATGATTTATTATGCTCTCACTTTCTAAAGAAATTTTCATGACTCATATGTTATGGATACACCTCATCTTATTGCATCTATAGGGGAAATCAATCCCCCTCTTTCCTCATTTATGTATATGGTTTCTTTTATAGTCATAAATGACAAGCCTAAAATATAGCCCATTTAATAATACACTTGGCATTATTTTTCCTTCTACATACATTACATAAAGTGGATCTAAGTGTAATTTATGAACTAATGGTTTATTTAGAATGAAAAGAGAGTATATGTATCATGGTTGTTTCTTTATAATCTATTGTTAGCTATTTCTAATGATTATTGGAAAAAATATGTCAACATTTGCATATGTAGTCCATACTAAGATATAAATGATTTTGAGCATGAAGAGTACACATACAAAAAAATTTATTGAGAATATCTAGAGCTCTGGAATTCTATATCATGCTAGCTCAATAAATATTCAACAATTCTATGAGCGGATCCCTAGTATATGTTTGGGGAAAGGTGGGAGAATAGTTATCAAGAATACATGCAAACCCTAATCTAATCTACTATTTAGTTTCCTCTCAAAACATTATGAAATCTCAAAAAAATAATCATCTTGATTGGAGTTCATATGAAAATGTTATAGCCATTTTAGATTGGCTTCGAAGTCTAGTAGTCTAGCTTCGAGTCTCACTGTCCGGCTTCAAAGTCTACTAGTATAGATTTGGATTTAAATAGTACAGCTTCGAGTTGAACATTATAGCTTCATAGTCAAACATTATATCTTCGAGTTAGACATTATAGCTTCAGAGTTGGACATTAGAGCTCAAGATGAATACTAGAGTTACATAGATGAACATAACTCCAAGGGTGGTTTGAGAAGCATTACTATCTATTTTTGGAAGTCATTATAAAAATATATATTTCCATAAGTGTTTTATTATTTGTAAAATAAATAAGAATCAATATTCATTTTGATTCTCAACAATAAAATTTAAACAAAATGTATTGTTAATTAGAGTTAGATAAGCTCTCTCCATATTTTGTGGAGATTGATGCTTTATGGATAGATTGAAATCTTAGTTGATAATATTTGATTGAGATGTATGCCTTAAAATAAGGAGGGGTTGGAAGCATGAAATTATAAATGCAACCTCCCACACCAAAGAATGTAATCTCCATTATTTTGATCAATTCATTTTCATGTTCTGTTCCATCCAATTTGTAAATAAGTGTTGATTAAAATCCTCTTATGAGGAATGAGCTAGCCACTCATTCCAAGGAAGATGGATCTATGTGTTTATGTTTATTTCTTCATTCTGTAATTATCCATTTTTGTTATATTTTTCTTTGTAAACATTATTTTATTACAACTTTTGTTGTGAACTGCATCTTTTTATGTGTTTATTATTTATTTTCAATTTAGTAATTTCCTCTTCTATAAGTGTGACATTTAATTTCATACAAGTGTGCCTTTCAATTCATGAAATTTTTATTTTCATTCTCGTAACATACCCCAATGATGATACAAGTCTCCTTGCAAGGTGTTCGAATCCAGAAAGCTCGCCAAGTATACGTTTGTATCCCGCATGCCCCGCTCGGCCTCCACATGCTTTGTTTTTCCCTTTCCCCCTTTTTTCTTGCATTTTAGTCTTCAGTGATGAAACCGCCACCCCTAGGGTGGCGGTCCCATGACCACCGCCCAGGACAGGGCGGCGGTCCCATAACCACCACCCTGCATAGGCGGCGGTCCTGTACGCATTTTCCAGATTCTTCCGACAATCACGTCAAACGTAAATCTTCAATTTTACACACTTTCTTCAACCACTTTGGCTTGCATTAATGTTTTTGGTTCCCTGGTAATAGTGTTTTTCCTTTGTTTATAGTAAAAGAGTTCAAATGGGAGTTACCCTCTAGTAAATGCATTGGTTATAAATAGCCAGCTTGTTTTCAAACAAATGGCCCCTCATCTTCTCAATTCTCTTATTCAGTCTTTGAATTTCTTGCTTAGAATTCTACTAGCTTCATGTTTTGCATCAATTATTAGTTTTCCTTTGTTGTTTAGAAGTCATTCAATCTTCTTGTTTCAGTCTTGTTCCATTGCTGCTCCATACAATCAATTTAGCATAGAATAGCTTCATTTCTAGACTAGAATCCATTAAAGTTGTAGGTTTTTGTTTTGTCACAAGGATAGATTCTAAAACTCTCGGTACACTTGTGTTGTATTCCCACAATAAATCCCGCTAGGAATTACATAGTCAAGCTCTGTTCACTTGCGCTATCCCTCTCCTACTCACATTGTATTCGGTCTATATCCAAAGCTACATTGTTCGAATACCATCTTCTATTGATACTATCATATACACACTTTTTTGATTCACGAGGACACGAAGGAATGAGGAGATCACACTTGAGGGGATGAAATCACACACAACTAGATTTACCACTATTCTGTAAATGCCAGTTTGAGCTATCAAAGTTCTAGTTACAACATATCAAATAGAGTAGTGAATTATTTTATTTCAGTCAAAAAGTTTGCTCTCGATATCACCAGGGAAGTTGTGGGGATTGATAGTTTCTGAGAAACTGTGATTCATTCCTCACTTCTGAGGTAGGATCGAGAGTCTTTCAATTCAAAATAAATAGTTGCTTAGATATTTAGGATAAAATCACAATTGCACAGAAAATAGCCATACCAGCTACTTTGCTTGTTTTTATTTTGTTACTAGATTAGTTGTCCATTTTATAAATATACTAGAGTAGCTGCTCTTTAATTTCATTGAAATACGTCATTGAAAATACAAAAATAGAAGAATGCTTGCATAGTGTAAATACTTCTTTCATAATCAGTTTATTAATTTTAGTTAAAAGTTGAATCATTTTGTATGACAATCACAGACCTAGAGAGCCTAGAGAATATATATTTGAACCCATAGTGCCTCAACCAAATCTACCCACAACATTAGCTGATATAGATCAAGACCTTAGGATACAGTCTTTCGAGCAACAACAAACCTACAAGCAATTAGTGAACAACTAAGAGGATTAAATATCGAAGATGACAAAGCTTACACATTTTGGTCAAATCATCCTAACTATAGATTACCTTGATAAAATATCCGAATGACTATACAAGGATTCAAAGAGAACAAGCATTTGGTTGTGATCCTTTAGTTCCACAACCTAATGCAGAGACCTCCTCATTGACATAGATACTAGCTTACGCATTCAAGTTGCTAGAACACCTGTAAGGTATTCCGAGAAAATCATACAACTTCTAGTTCTAAACATAGAGGCTGAAAAGGCATATGATTACTGGATAGTTGGAAGAAGGGATTGATTCTTCACATGACCATAACAGGTCCACAACAACCACGAACTCATGGTTGTGATCCCCAAGTCCCACAACCCAACGGGCCTACAAATCAATTAAGTATTGACACCGGCTTACGAACGCTGTATTTAGATCCTCACCACTCCCGCCATATATCATACAATTTTCTCATATTAAATATAGAAGCCAATCAATCTAATATTTTCTGGGCTAGACCAAAACCACCCATAGTTCACTACAAATCCACTAAACCTCCTATCACCATTTTCATGACCTTGTCTGGAGATATATACGAAGCTCCCACAGTCACTTCCCACGTATCCAACAACCAAGAAACAGGATCTCGGCAGAGCTCGACATTGATTGAGCCTCTCGAACAGCCATTATATCCAAATGAACCATTACACCAATTCAGGTTAGGAGGGCCTTCTTTGCCTTAGATTCACAGATTCCATTATTGCGTATTGAGGATATAAGATTACCCGATTAGCTTGTCTATATCCATTCATATTCAACATTCACTCAACTGTCTCAACATGACCTCGGGAGGTCGGGTACGAGGAAGAGGTACTTGTAGATTCCCATGCTCGCATGTCACTTTTCCATCGTACAAAATTGGTGAACCCGACGTGAACAAACAGTTCTTCCTCTTTTATTTTTCATTTCTTTCATCCACCTTCACTCTTTCCCATTATTCTGTGGGTATTCATATACCCCCCAAATATGTCGGGATACGATGCATATGGCAGACCTCTCTCAGGTCTCAAGTAAACTATAGTCAAACAAATAGACAACCATCACCCTCACTTTCTACATGGGCTGATAACTATTCAAGTAATTACTTGTCATCTCAAACTCCCCTCAAAGAACTAGCTCTAAGTTCTTCATTCCGAATTGAGGAGTTTGATCAGCTTTGCACACAAACACAACAACCAGAGCCCTCAGGCTCTAACAATATGACATTTACTGGAGAATCCACTTCATCTCCTCGGGTCTTGTTCAGACCACAGATCAGTAGACAATCAGACCCACTCCCCTTTTTGGATGAGGAGTACTTAGCACGCTTTGCTAAAAGTGAACAACGCTTCCAAAATATGTATCCACCTATAGGGAGTTTACAAATACAATCTGATACCCTATTCCAAGAAAACACCCCCATTCCTCCACCTATGGGAAATACCCTCGGTGAAGCTTGGCAGGGTAATGATCAATTCATAGCAGGGTATCACCCCTTTACAACCTCAAGGTATACAACAAACACCCTTAAGGCAAAACACTATCTCTTCACCAATAGAGGTCATTTCAGCCTTAGTTGAAAAGGTTAGAGGGCTGGAACTTGCTCAAGCAAACCAAAATTCATATTTTGGGCAAACAGAATCCCCAACCCTCCACATCATCCTAGTCAAGTTGACCTCCTTACAGGAACAGGCACGTTAGGCATGCCTCCTCAAAATCCTTATAGTTACCCACAACAAACACCAACTAGGACCACATTTTCAAATGCCGCTCCAATTGAAAACATGACACCTCCCAGCTTGGCACCAAACAACCATACCAAAACAATGCTCCTCCTTACTTAAACATTTATTCAAAGTCACCACAAGGAGACATGTTCTCTTCTCCCGGATGTTCATTCAACCACAGGGATTCCCTTATGTCCCTACAAATGCATATGCTATGCCATATCAACAACCCATTCCACCTCCACCCCCTCAACAAGCACCATCGATGGTCGAGGCCTATGCAGTAGGGACTTATTCAAAATATTTAAAAGAGCCCCTAGACTTCACCATATGAAGTGTTATGCTTCCAAGACCTCTTCCCGATTTACCCAAATATAAAGGGGAAGGGGATCCAAATGCACACATTAAGGCCTATGCCACAACCATACGGGAGTTACTCCCTTGGGATGGGGTTGTCACTAAAATATTCCCTAAGACCTTAGAGGTATTGCCCTTGATTGGTATTACAGAATACCTGAAGCCTCGATACACTCATTTAAACAACTCATGTCAGAATTCATCAAAGCTTTTGACATGAACAAATTGTTAAGAATGGGAATCAGGAGTTCTTTGCATATTAAACAAGAACATAATGAATCCACTACTCATTTTATTCAAAGATGGCATATGGTTCTCTACTCATCAAAGAAGTGCTCCAAACATGGATCAAATGGAACTATGTGATTTATTCCTTAATTCTCTCAATAGAGAGATAAAGGAAGAAGTCCAGAAGTTCCCACTAAGAACTTACGATGAAGTACTCGAGAGTGCTCTCCAATCGACCAAGCAAAGCGATAGATAGTGGTCGTAAGACATATGGGACAAATGGGAAATTAACCACTCCCAATCAAAACACCGCGGCCTATCCTAATACCAGAACGCTAATCAAGGACCTAAGATCCTTAACAAGAACCACGAGAGTTACAACAGATGGAGTAACTGACCAAGTTAAAAGGGAAAATGTTGTAAACATTTCACCACCTATTAATAATCAACGAAATAACAATTTTACTCCAACAATCAATGCGGTGGATTTTAATCATCCACCACGACAAACAACAACAACAAAAAATCCAAACACAAAGTCCAAATCAAAACCCAACTGATATCAGAGTCAAAACCAAAGGCAACAACCTCAAAATTTTAACTCTAACAACCAACAACCTTATCAGAATTTTGGGCCACAACAGATTATAAATCAACAACCTCAAAATTATAATCCCAATTTATATTGTGGCTTCCACAAGATTCAAGGCCACGATACTAGGACTTGTCATGAATACAATAAATTCATGCAACATTTTCTAGAAGATCAAAAGTAACTCTTTATAGATATGTTTTTAGCAAATTCTATAGTACCCACGCCAAACACTTATGCAGGGGCTAGTTTCCCTCAAAATGCACCCCTCAAGATCTTTAATGATCCACTCCCAAACCATTCTAACAATAATAGGCTAGATCCTAATGGAACAAACAAGGGTGTCATAACAGAAACAATGATCATGAAGCTTCAACTTCATTAAATCCACCAGTCGCACCCCAACTAGGAACTCGACCCCAAACCAAGATAGTTGGTTTGGTAGAGTTAGACACCGAGCTACCCATAGAAACCATAACAAGAACATGGGATTATTCTTCTCAACCTACTCCAAGTTATCCATTGGAACTAGACAACAATCAACAAACATTGGTAAAACCCATAGGCACCTATGATTTAATTAATGATTTAACTAAAACCTTCTCTCACATCTCCTTTTTGGATTTGTTAAAGAACTCTCCCACCCACAGGCTTCCTCTTAGAAGCATTAGGCCTTGGTCATTTAATCAACATCACTCCTCCTCCGAAACAAGTAAACCATGTAGACTTTGACGTTTATCCTCCGGGGCAGCCAGATAGGGATACTGAATTTATATTCGATATAAGCAAAATGCCAATAGATGCTGAAATTACACGAAGAGGTGACCCAACTTTACATTTACAAGTATGGGTTTACAATAATTATGTTAAACGTGCAATGGTTGATGATGGGGCAGCAGTTAACATAGTCCCCTTCGCTTTTCTTCAAAAGTTAGGATATGGAGAGACAAACTGTTCCACAACACGAAATACGCTAAGAGGATATGATAGCCTCAAGGCCACTTCGATTGGAACCATAGTTTTACTAGTCACTTTAGGACCCAAGATGGTCCTCACCGAGTTTTATATTATAGATCGGAAACCAACTATAATATGATCCTTGGTCGGCCATGGATACACCGCATGAAGGCAATCCCTTCCACGTTATTCCAAGAAATAAGATTTCTACACTTAGGGAAAATATTTGTGGCACAAGGTGACCCAAAACCCTTCGATATACACCTAGCTGATTTGAAGAAAAGACCAGGCATTCACTCCGAGTTTGAACTCCCAACAAATCAACTCATCAAACCAATTAATTCAAAACCAAAAGAAGAGTTGATACCCACCACAGAGTTAGAAATTACAAATCCAGCCGAGGACATTCCAACGCACTCAAAAATGAGACCAATGTTATAAAAATAGTGTCACTAGGGACTACCACAAAAATTGTCGAGTTGCTAGAGAAAGACTTACCTATTCTCCTACCATTTGATTCTATGGGTATGGGACACACCCTGGGAATTTCTTCTCTTCCATCGATGAAAAGTTTTTATGGTAGAAGTAACCAAAGCAAAAGAAATAGATACGACAGATATCCCAACATCCATTTTTCCAAGCAAGTATTGGACTCTCCACTTCGATGGAGCTAGATGTCACTTTGGAGCTAGGGCAGGAGTATCTTTACTTCACCTGAGGGAAAGATCCTACCTTTCACCTTTAAATTAAACTTTGAATGTACAAACAATGGGGCTGAGTACGAAGCTCTCCTCCTTGGCCTCATCCTAGCCAAAAGAATGGGTGTCGATAACATTAGAGTGCTAGGAGACTCACAACTAGTTGCAAACCAAGTCTCTGAGGTATATGAAACTAGGGCTGAACATTTACAACTCTATAAAACAACAATATTAGATCTAAGCAAGGGATTTAACTTCATATCAATTGAAGCAATCCCACGAGAGCAGAACCTTCTCACAGACTCAATAAAAACCTCAACTTCCCATTTCACCCCAAACAATGAGTTGGAGGATACAAATTTCACAGTATCACTTCATACCAACCATTAGTGCGTAAAATACCAACAAACTCACTCCTGACTCATGGAGAAGCTGAGGATGATTTTTCTATCATGGATCACTTTGACGATGATAGAGTCACTCTCAAATATCTAAACACCTATGCGAGCTACACCTTGCTCACCGTATAGTTGATCTTTCCCTAATACCACATTCCTCTTCCTATTTTGGAAATCCCATGGTAGAGTCTCCTCCATAGAAGGATCTCGATATCTACGAGATAGAAAAAATGGAGAAAGCTTGGAACTACCTCCAGCCCCACCTGAATTTGAAGAAGGTAACACTTCTTTAATAGAAGAAACCATTGACATAAACATTGGAACGGAGGAAGAACCAAAAATTTTTGAAGTTGGGATCCTCGTTAACTCCGGAGGAGATAGAAATACACACCCAAATCCTCAAAGAACATCAAAAGGATTTCACATTTAACTATAAAGAAATGACGGGCATTGCACCACATGTCACGGTACATAATCTTGTCACTAAACCAGATGCAAAACCAATTAAACAGAAGTCAAGACCAATGAAGCCAAAAGTGGCTCTCATGGTAAAAGAGGAAGTAATAAAACTTCTCCAAGTGGGATTCATCAAGCCCATTGACTATTCACAATGGGTATCTAATATCATCCCTATTCTCAAAAAAGAATGGGAAGATACGCATTTGCATAGATTTTCGGGATATTAACAAAGCTTGTCCCAAGGATGACTTCCCATTACCATCCATTGACGTTATCGTTGATGCAACAACTGGATTTGAACTATTGTCCCTCATGGATGGGTTCTCAGGGTATAATCAGATTAAAATATCTGAACAAGATCAAGCCAAAACTACATTCATAACTCCCTGGGAACTTATTGCTACGTTGTCATGTCATGCCATTTGGTCTTAAGAACACCGGCGCTACGTATCAACGGGAAATGACATATATATTCCATGATCTTATCCATAAAATTGTGGAATCCTATGTGGATGACTTGTTGGCCAAGGCCAAGAAATGTTGTGATCATCCGGAAGTGCTCTGTATCATCCTCTCACGACTAATTGAATATGGCATCACATTAAACCCAGAGAAGTGTGTGTTTGGTGTGACAGGAGGCAAACTTCTGGGCTACATTATATCTTCACGAGGGATTGATGTTGATCCAGCCAAAATATGGGTTGTTCTCAAATGATCCCACCATCGATGAGTCTCTGAATCAGGTCATTTCTTGGGAAACTCGGTGCAATCCAAGGTTCATCCTGATTTAAGTTTTTCCATTCATCCAATCAACAATCTATTAAAGAAAGATTATAACATTGATTGGACTGAAGAATGCAACGAGGCCTTTGAAGCAGTTAAACACTTCTTGTTGTCTCCACCCATGCTAATGCCTCCCAAACTAGACCACCCTTTGATCTTATACTCACGAGCCACTCATGTCTCACTAGCCTGCATGCTGGCTCAAGAAGACAATGATAAACGAGAATGTGTGGTCTATTTCATTAGCCAAACATTGCTCGATTATGAAACACGTTACACACAGGTAGAGAGAGAATGCCTTGCCATAGTCTTTACAACAAAACATTTAAGACATTACATGTTAAACCAAGAAACAAGGGTCATTGTAAAGATAGATCATTTACGAACATTTCTCACAAGGATCTTTATCTAAAAAGGTTGGATGTTTCATAACCTTAATGGGAAAATTTGAGTTGACATTCGTAAACCAAAAATCCATTAAGGGACAAATCATTGCAGATTGGTTAGCTGACAATCCACTAGATGGAGGCAATCTGGTAAATCTGGACTTTCCTGATGAGTGTGTATACTTCATCAAAACCAGGCCCCCCATCTCTACATGTCCCTGGTACACTGATATCATCAATTTTATCATAGACCACACATACCCGAAGGTGCCACATCACAACAAAGAAGGTGGTTACACATTATTACCACTAAATATGTTGTTTTAGAATAGGTACTCTATCGTAAAGCCTTCGACGACATGCTTCTAAGATGCGTCGACATAGAAGAATCCAAGAAGATTCTTCATGAATCCCACAGTGGGATATGTGGAGGCCACTTCGTGGTCATGCCACCACTCACAAAATACATCGATGGGCTATTTTTGGCCCACTCTCGAGCATGACGCAGTGGAATTTGTACGTAAGTGCCACAAATGCCAAGAATTCTCTCACGAGATTCACATGCCAACACAATCCCTGCAACCAATAATGACCCCATGGGCCCTTCTCCACGTGGGGTCTGGACTTGATAGGGAAATTCTCTCCCTCATCAACCGATGGCCATAATTTTATAATTACAGCCATGGAATATTTTACCAAATGGGTGGAGGCCATGCCTCTCACCACCATACTAGGTTCGGTAATTGCCAAATTCATTCTGAACCAAATTATCTATAGGTATGGTGTCCCACAAGTCATTATCTCAGATAATGGCACGTCCTTTAAAAATGATGAAGTCCATGAGTTATGTAGCAAATTCAAGATAAACCATCACACGGCCTCTCTTTACTACCCTCAAGCCAATGGGCAGGCCAAAGTGACAAACAAAACATTAAAGCTATTCTCCTCAAAATGGTCAAGGAGAACAAGCAAGATTGGCATTTAAAACTATATCCGGCCTTGTGGGCCCATCGAACCTCAATAAGAACACCAACAGGAGCAACCCCTTTCTCACTGGTATTTGGGTAGGAAGTAGTTCTCCCGCTTGAGGTTGAAATACCCAGTCTCCGCATCTCATTACAAGGGATTCTGGATGAAGAAGCTTATAGGGAGGCACACCTCTCTCAACTAGAAAGCCTTGACGAGGTCAAGCTAAATGCGACAAACAAAGGCACAGAGCCTATGCCGACTGGATGTGCCGGTAGTATAACAAAATTCTATGAGCGAGAAATATATGAGGGAGATCTAGTTCTAAGACTAGACAACCGGATCGATAAGAAAACCGGTGAAAGGAAGGAAGTTCCGCCCAAATGGTTGGGCCCATACCGAGTCATGAAGGACTACGGAAAATGGTGTGTATCTTTTGTGCACACTAGAAGGTGAGGAATTCAGTGAAACTATCAATTCCTTGCATCTTAAATGGTTTTACGCATAAAACATCAAAATCACCACTTGTACATTATAGCTACCTACATTGCATTAGTCATTTAGTTGTTTCATTCTGTCCACTCATTTCATAAAAATGGTAGTCCAGAACTTACTCTTAAGCAATCTGTTACAAATTTCTGAAAATATTGGCAAAAAGCATTCAAAACACATCTCTTCAAACATCATCAACTATTTTCAAATCTTCTCATCAAGTTCGATAGACAAGTATTGACAAAAACCATACCAAGGCCTGCATACTTGGCTTTTCTCTTTCTTTCTACTAGGTGAAGTTGTCCTTACCTACGGTCTGTTCTAGAAGCTTCTTGGTGTCACATCTATCCCTCTTAAATCTCTTTGAATGAAAGGATATCCCAAAGTCATAGATCAGAAATGTCAAAATCAAATGAAATCAAAAGCACCAAGCAAACAAAATATTTTATTTTACACACTTCTTTGCCCCATCAACCTTCGGTGATAAGCCCACATCTCTTACTAGGTGGTGTGAGGTTGGGAAAGGAAAGAAGTGCCCTTACTCACCTATATCTTGCCTTTGGTGACAAACCCATGCTTCTTACTAGTGGCATGAGGCAGGGTGTGGGGGGTCCAGTCACACAAATTAACAAATCTTGGTATGCTAAAAACACAAATCAAATTCTATTAAGAGAAAACAAATATCCAAATTCCAAAGAGATCAAATCCTCAAAACCAGATTTTGTCAACCAAGTTGCCATTTATGAATCTAAGTCTAGATAAACTAGAAAGTAAGTGGCCTTCTAAGCTGGTGGTAGTTCTGAGTAGGGTAGGTGTGTAGGTCTAAATTTGGTTTCTATTACTAGGTTTGTCTCTGTCTCTCATCATTCCATTCAGTCAAACTCATACAATTTGTGCCCTTCCTAACTCTTGGTGTAGAGCCCTCATCTTACTAGTTGCGTGGAGTTGGGAATGGGGAAAATTCATCTCTTTATCACTATACATTCATCACATTTTTCCAATATAAGAAGAAATTACAAATATTTCCCAAAGAGTTCAAAAGTTCAATACTACCATATGTTAGTATCATCTCATATCAACATTACAAAAAAAATACAAAGTAAAACATTCTATTGTTTACTATCATTTGTTATCCATCGCATACATTCTAAAAACATGAAAACAAATATTCTAAAAACATCTAAGTACACATGTGGAAACAAGTCACAAAATTCTAGGCACCAAGAGTCTAGATCCAAAAATATATATATATATATATATATATATATATATATATATATATATATATATAATAAAGTTTCATATACAATGCCATCATGCACTAGGCATGGTCAAAACACTCAATGAGCCCAAAAAGTACAAAAGCACTCATATAGATATCTGACAAAATGCTACAAAAATGGCCTCTCAATCCCTATGGGATCCCTTAGAGGTGCACGACCACGCTAGGACTCTACGCTACGCCGCGCTCCGAATGCACCGAGGGCTCATCACATGGCAGTAGCTGTCATCTCGCTATGATGAGAATGACTCCTCCTCATCAAGCGCTCAGCCATCCTATATCCAACTACCTCAGCACAGAGAGAAGTCATGATCTTCACCACATGCCAGATAGAGGGAAAAAACATCAGTATGCCTACCAGCTGCTGAAGGCTCCCCCACATCTACAGATAAGCTCAACACGAGTCTTCTCCAAGGGGAGAAGGGTATCGGTGCATACTCGGTGAATCAAGTCTCGCCACTCATCAATAGTCACTGTAAACAAAAGGAGAAAAAAGTTAGAAAATGATCAAAGATAAAACCAAGAGTAAAAAAAACAAAAATAAATAACAACTAAGACAATTCTAACTAAAACAAATGTCAAGAGAAGAGTGACAACTCACTCGATCTCTGGGCCTCCAAGAAGGATCTCTAGATCCGCGCCTACCACTGATGCCGCCACCACTGACTGTGTCCCTCTCCCACATCTGGGGCAATGTGATGGCCTACAAATGGACTCACCATCTCCACCTAAGTCCTGAGAGAGAAACTCCTCTGAGACCAGAGTCACCCTCTCTGCACTCCGCTCCACCCTCTCGGCCCGTAGGATCTCCTGAGTGTCATGCCACTCGGGATCACTATCATCTCCCCCCCCATCTCACTGATCTCCATCTCCTCTGTCTCTCCCCCAGTGAACTCCTCAGACTCAGAGTCCACGTCAATGGGCTCATCACTGCTATGGGCGGGACCGGTGGCAATCCAAGTAAGGGTGCCTGAGGAGCACCGGCTCTCCCTCGAGCACGTACCACCCTCCTGGCCGCAATAGGAACACCAGAGTAACAATAGTCCAACCCCGCCTCTAGGACCTCCCCGAGCCTCACGAATAGATCTATACACTAGCCCCACCGAGGAAGCATGTCACTATAGGGGAGGCCGAACTGTTGTGGTACTCTATCAAAGGGGTGGATCTCCAACTTCCCCACCCTATCTACCAACTGGCTAGTAGTCTGACAAGCAATCAATGTAATAGTCTCCTCTCCCCATACCCCTGCCATGGCCTGATAAGGAGTGGCCTCCATGTCTACGTCAAGGAGGCCACTGGCTGGTGGGGTGCTCTAAGAACTATCATCCCTGTCCACCTCACTACCCTGACGGCCCCGGATCCTCTACCTCTACACCTCTCCCATATGGGGTGATATGCTCATACACCCAACTCATGACAAGAGTCGGGTGGCTCAGTGATTGTCCCTGTAATCGACTACCCTATATAAATCATGGTAGGTAGTCCCAGGATATCTGCTCCCCAAGCATGTAGACACATCCATGGCCCTCAATCTGTGTAATAATGGGGGCCCAACAATATAAGAGGGTGTCCCCTCCCTTGTCCCCAATCAGTCTCGATGCAAGGATGCCCATGATGGCCTTGCAGGAGCACAGAATGTCTGACTCAATAATGGAGTGGATCCTCACTCCCTTCTTTGATCCCATCGATACAACTGCATCCCCCATGTAGGTGGCCCACTGAACCACCTATGATCTCGATACTTCTGTCTTAAGAGACAGCCACCACCCAAGGATCGAACCCCCAATATATGGTAAACATCCTCCAGGGTGATGGACCACTCACCCCTAACTCCTGGCAAATCGAAAGGTGTTCCGATCCGCATCCCAGTATGAAAATAAGTCACATAGTATGTGACTAGCAGTGCAACGTGAGGGACTCGCAAATCCTCCAAATGCCAGCCCTCTGAAGGGTATCTCACTCTACCTAAGAGAGTGCCTCTAACACTGCTGGGAGCCAATCACACTCCCTCTCTCTGGCTCCATCTAATATACTCCTCCTTCTTCTGCATACACCCAAAAACACAAAAAGGAGTAAGTTAGTATAAAATCCAATTGAAAAAACTATTAAAAACATGTAAAAATGCTAAAATGCAAAAATAAATAAAAGAAAGCATTGTTTTGGCTTTTTCATCATGACCACCACCCTGTGCAGAGTGGTGGTTCCATAACCACCACCTTCTAAGGCAGAGTCCCATAACCGCCACCCTGCACAGGGCGGCGGTCCTATCCCCATAAATACAAACGGGTCGTATACCCTAAAAATGCCCAAAAACAAACAAATACACCATTTTAACTAAAAAAAACCTACCCTATGGGCGCCCCCCCTAGAGACACGTTTAAAACTAATATTTTCAAAAATGACCCCCCAAGACAAAGATTTCATCATTTCCACATTTTAGGTTTAAAAACAATAAATCGAGAAGAACTAACCTGAGATGTGGGTCGATGTTCCACTCTCGAGGCATGATCACTATCTCACCATGAACATTTTGACTATACTCTCATCGAAAACCATCACCGTGGGTCCCAGAGCTCAAAAACTATCAAATCAATCCACGCAAATGAATAGTAAAATGAGTTCATTTTATATATATAGCTTTCTTAAAATTGATTTTGAATGTCTTTCACAGGGTCGAGCATCGACGGAGGTAAGTTCTAAACCCCACATAGATGGTAAGTCCTCTTTTCATATCAATTTAGTCTTATTTCTCAATTTGTTTTATCTATCTGCACTTGAGTCCCCTTTTTCATTTTTACAGGTAGCGGGATCTTGGATGGCGACTTTCCAGCACACGGGCATGTCAGGTATAACTCCTAACTCCCCATTTCGGGACCGCCATACTTGATCCACCATTTTACGCCTCTTCATGGCTAAGATGCTTCTCCGAGGGGGCAATATGTACGTACCCAAAATTGTAGGGTACTACACCACCAAACGATGTTACACATGCCCCAATGATGATACAGGTCTCCTTGCAAGGTGTTCGAATCCAGAAAGGCTCGCCAAGTATACACTTGTATCCCACATGCCCCGCTCAGCCTCCCATGCTTTTTTTTTCCCTTTTCCCCCTTTTTTCTTGCATTTTAGGCTTCAGTGATGAAACCGCCACCCCGCCTAGGGTGGTCCCCGTGACCACCCGCCCAGGATAGGGGGCGGTCCCCCATAACCACCACCCCATGCAGGGTCAAATTCCTGTATTTTTTCCAGATTCTTCCGATGATCACGTCAAACGTAAATCTTCAATTTACACACTTTCTTCAACCACTTTGGCTTGCATTAATGTTTTTGGTTCCCTGTAATAGTGTTTTTCCTTTGTTTATAGTAAAAGAGTTCAAATGGGAGTTACCCTCTAGTAAATGCATTGGTTATAAATAGCCAGCTTGTTTTCAAGCAAATGGCCCCTCATCTTCTCAATTCTCTTATTCATTCTTTCAATTTCTTGCTTAGAATTCTACTAGCTTCATGTTTTGCATCAATTATTAGTTTTCCTTTGTTGTTTAGAAGTCATTCAATCTTCTTGTTTCAGTCTTGTTCCATTGTTGCTCCATACAATCAGTTTAGCATAGAATAGCTTCATTTCTAGACTAGAATCCATTAAAGTTGTAGGTTTTGTTTTGTCACAAGGATAGATTCTAAAACTCTCGGTACACTTGTGTTGTATTCCCACAATAAATCCCACTAGGAATTACATAGTCAAGCTCTGTTCACTTGCGCTATCCCTCTCCTACTCACATTGTATTCGGTCTATATCCAAAGCTGCCATTGTTCGAATACCATCTTCTGTTGATACTATCATATACACACTTTTCTGATTCACGAGGACACGAAGGAATGAGGAGATCACACTGAGGGGATGAAATCACACACAACTAGATTTACCACTATTCTGTAAATGCCAAGTTTGAGCTATCAAAGTTCTAGTTACAACATATCAAATAGAGTAGTGAATTATTTTATTTCAGTCAAAATTTTGCTCTCGATATCACCAGGGAAGCTATGGGGATTGATAGTTTCTAAGAAACTATGATTCATTCCTCACTTCTGAGGTAGGATCGAGAGTCTTTCAATTCAAAATAAATAGTTGCTTAGATATTTAGGATAAAATCACAACTACACAGGCAAATAGCCATACCAGGCTACTTTGCTTGTTTTTATTTTGTTACTAGATTAGTTGTCCATTTTATAAATATACTAGAGTAGCTAGCTTTTTTAATTTCATTGAAATACGTCATTGAAAATACAAAAATAGAAGAATGCTTACATAGTGTAAATACTTCTTTCATAATCAGTTTATTAATTTTAGTTAAAAGTTGAATCATTTTGTATGACAATCACAGGACCTAGAGAGCCTAGAGAATATATATTTGAACCAATAGTGCCTCAGCCAAATCTACCCACAACATTAGCTGATATAGATCAAGACCTTAGGATACAGGTCTTTCGAGCAACAACAAACCTACAAGCAATTAGTGAACAACTGAGAGGATTAAATATCAAGACGACAAAGCTTACACATTTTGGTCAAAATCATCCTAACTATAGACTACCTTGATAAAATATCCGAATGACCGTATAAGGATTCAAAGAGAACAAAGCATTTGGTTGTGATCCTTTAGTTCCACAACCTGACGCAAGAGACCTCCTCATTGACATAGATACTAGCTTACGCATTCAAGTTGCTAGAACACCTGTAAGGTATTCCGAGAAAATCATACAACTTCTAGTTCTAAACATAGAGGCTGAAAAGGCATACGATTACTAGATAGTTGGAAGAAGGGATTGATTCTTCACATGACCATAACAGGTCCACAACAACCACGAACTCATGGTTGTGATCCCCAAGTCCCACAACCCAACGGGCCTACAAATCAATTAAGTATTGACACCGGCTTACGAACGCTGGTATTTAGATCCTCACCACTCCCGCCAGATATCATCACACAATTCTCCGTATTAAATATAGAAGCCAATCAATCTAATATTTTCTGGGCTAGACCAGAAAATCCACCCATAGTTCACTACAAATCCACTAAACCTCCTATCACCATTTTCATGACCTTGTCTGAGAGATATATACGAAGCTCCCACAGTCACTTCCCACGTATCCAACAACCAAGAAACAAGATCTCGGCAGAGCTTGACATTGATTGGAGCCTCCGAACAGCCATTATATCCAAACGAACCATTACACCAATTCAGGTTAGGAGGGCCTTCTTCGCCTTAGATTCACAGATTCCATTATTGCGTATTGAGGATATAACTAATGGACACACTCTTATTGTTTTGTTATTACACTTATTGTTATACAATTAGAATCTTAGACTCTATAGGGTTATCCCCTCACTATGTTGATACTATTCTATATTTCTACCCGATGACACACTCTTTTGTTAGGTTCAAACATGACTATTGAGGGCACACTTACCTACATTAACATCACTTTGCATAGATACACGGTGGGGGAAACTTTTTTCCTTCCCTATTCATAGGATTTCATATTCCAATAATACAAAAACATTCATATATTTACAAAAATATAATGACATTAGCTTAGATCTTGGTTCGTTGTATCTTTGCTTTCTTATACTATTCCATGTAGCCTTTTGATTATAATGATTATATTGATTCATAGTATGGTATATCCTTTTATATATACATGTGCACGTTCACATGGTACTTTGAGGTGAATGCAATATATATATATAGATTATTACATGATGCATGATGTTAGACACTGTTTCATACCAGCCTCGATAAGCCTCTTGGGGGCATCTACCTTTTCCATATTTGGGTGCTATTTTTGCAATATTTACTAATTTCATTTCTATTTCAGATATATATATTTTGACATACTATTCATTATTCTAACATGTTAACTAGGTACTTCATGTGTAGCATTTATTTTACAGGCTTACTTCCAACCATGGTTATCTTATTATATTATTCGCTTATGTCTTTTCTTCTATGATGTGACTTATTTTCGATTTTTGCAAACTATGCCCTATGATTTCATGTTTTCTTGTTTACATATCCTTGAAGGCCTTGATTATATTGTGAAATCAAGAGTGGTGTCCCATATTTTCCACTTGTTACTATGTTATCATATTATTGTGTTATTTCATGTTTAACTAGTATTTATTACATTATGTCATGATTATTTATCACTAACACTTGTTCCTATCTTTCTTTCCATTGTTTTGAATGTGTCATGGTTGTTACCATTCATATATCATGTTACCCTTACAAGAGTTATTCTTCAAATGTTAACATTAGCTTTAGGTTCCCTCGTTTGGGTTGCGCTTTCTTGGATCCATCTCACGCACTCCAAATGAGTGGGGGAAATCATCAAATGATTATTTCACCCTCTCAGCAGTCCAAAAACTAGATACATAATGGTACATAATAAAAATTGATCAAACATAAGCTCAAAAATTAGTTCAAAATCATACATGAGATAGAAATACCGGAGGGACAAAAGCTCCCATCTCGGATAAGAAAAGTGGGCGTTAGTGTCCCACATGGGTGGTTTTTTCCTAGGGGAAAAATATATACATTTGACACTTTGATCAATTTTTAAGTATAATTTTTACACATAACCCAAAGATATGAGATATTCAACTCTAATTTACAATTTAGAACAAAGGAACAAAATCAATGGCATGTTTCATAATTTGGGAAAGGAAATAATCACTCTTCTTTATTAGTTCATATTTTTCCTACTGATTTCAAATAATGAGTGGCTCTAGGGCATATGCAAGAACAACAATATGTCTAGAAAAAGTTCCATTCATGTCTAGTTATTATTGGGTCGGTGACCATATGCGATGTGGCACGTATCCGTGGGGAAGTCTTAATGAGTGGAGGGAAAATATGATAGATCTCCCAACACTCTTCCTCTGGTGACAAGATGTGTAAATCCTCGAGTATTCACATCAAATCAAGAATTGATCATTGTTGATTCTACAAACTATCTCTAAGGAAACAAGCACATGAACATTCTAACCTTTCTCTATCGGCATTTAGGTGTACTATATCATTGATTCACTTATTTTTCATACACATTTATATTTTCATTTCTCTAAATTAAAGTTAAATTTCATATATCATGATAATTGAATATATTTTTCTTCTTTTACAAGTCCATCCTTATCTAAAAAGTCAAGTAAAATGGAACAAGGTTCAATCTCAAGCACAAAATGCTCGGACAGAGTAAATATTTAGTTATAAACATAGGTATGATTTCCACTACATATACAGTCACCCCTAGTGTTCTCATCTTTAAGACTCCATAGTACACATCCTACAATTTCCATTTGGCACGCTAACGATTACAATCTTCTTGACTCTACTGTAATGTACACTATTCCTATCTAATTTACTAACTTAGTACTATTACATTATGCCTTTTGTATGTCACTAACATCATGATTCCTAAGTAATAAAACTAGACATTAACAACACTTTTTTGCTATACATTGACATTTCTTTATCTTTCCATGGTTTTTTCCTTTACTTTTCTCAAATTATCCATTTAATTTTGGATAAGACACAATGGGTTACCAAAATATGTACTTCCTTTTTATCTTTGGAGCCCTTCAAATTATCACCCAATAAAGGACTTTAGACACCCTAAAATTACCGTTATGCATCGTAATCATTCAAAACCTTATTTAAACCATTGTCCCTATCTATAATTAATTTGATTAATTCTATTACACCCTATCACCCACCTAAGTAGCTAATTTAGTATAAAATTAATTAAATAATTCACACATCTCCACTTTCATATTTAAATAAATTGAATATTCTCATATCCTTTCCACCTCATCAACTCAAGTTGACTAAAATTCATGACTAAAGCTATTGTTATCTCAATTTTCCCCCCGGCAAAATCAGATCAAACACGACCCTATGCAGAATGAAATCCAAGGAAAGTTTTCGTCGAACGAGCCTACATTTCAAATCCAACAGTCAAGTTACATGTAGGCTCTATAATGTAGTAGTAGGGTTGAGGAAGGGCCAAACAATGTCAAAGAAAACCAGAGGCTCAAAGGAGAGAAATAGAGAAAGGATCAAAGTCTTCGGGCTTTACAAATGATTCAGAATGAGTCAAAATTGACTAAGTATAGAAGAATCAACGTAAGCTTCCATGTGCCTCATCAGTGCTTTTCCAAAGGTTAAACCCAAAAAGTATTCCCCAAATAGGTGCCAAGCTTCCACATGTCCTAGGCCCGAAAAGGGACAAAGTCGGCCGTTGAAAAGTCCAAACGAGTAGAAAGAACCATGTGTCATCTCGACACAACTTCAAAAGTGAGAGCCAAAGGCAAAGACTCAAATGAGCACCAGCCCTCCACGTGCCCAAGGTTCAACAAGTCAAATAGTATCGGGCCTTCAAAATCGACTAAGTATAAAGAACCGGCGGAAGTTTACACATGCCTTAGCGATTGCACATTCAAAGGTGCGACCCAAAGTAAAGACTCGAGATGAGTACGAGGCTTCTATGTGTCTAGGGCTCAAGAAAGGCATCAGCCCGAATCGGATAAGTATCGCAGACTCGCAGAAGGTGCCATGTGTCAGCCTGGTGCATCTTCAAAACAAAATCCAAAATGGGTCTCCCAGACAAGTGCCAAGTCTCCACGTGTTCTGGGTTAGATAAAGGGCCCCACCAAACAAAACGACTTGGCAAAAACATAAAAGAATGGATAAAATCCACAGAAGGTGCCATGTGTCTCTTCGGTACAACTTTAAAAACAAAATCCAAAAGTGGTTCCCAAGCGTGCGCCACTCTACACGTGGCCATGTTTTAAGTAAAGGTGGGTCATCGAAGGCAATTCAAACTTTTTGGCTTGAAAAGGCATAAAGTATAAAAATGAACCACGCCTCCATTAATGCCCAAGGAGCCACTTGTCGGCCTATATTACATGGGGTCCAGCGGGCTTGGGAAGGACTTTTTCCCAAATGGGAATGTGGGCAGTGGGACCGAAGATGGTTTTTTGGAAAAAGGTGAATTGTGGGGCTGTGGAGCATTTTTGCATTTTTGCATTTTGTGCAAAAGGTGCAAAGTGAATATCGAGACCCCTGACCCATTCTCGCTAACTGGTTTTCACCATTTTTTTATAGACTGACTCAAACATTCAAATGGACATATCTTTCAACACACCTTTGCCCGAAATTCAACAAATTTGACACCATTGGAAACGTCTTCACCTAGTCTACACCATGGAAACTCTGAAACTTAAATTTTGATGAGGTTAGGTGGGTGAAAATGGGAAAACATCTTCATGTCATTAATATGTGATCTGATTGCTCCAATAACCAGATCATATTTGATTTGATCTGTCATTCTTCCTTATTCAATGCGTCTAGCAGACATAGAATGGCAAACTTGATAGACTGTTGGTGGATTTGCAGGGGCATTAATGGCTGGTAGATGAGATCCAAATCGAGTTTTCTACCTCTTTTCTTCCTCTCTCTTTGTTGCATCTATAAAATAAGAAGTTTAGCTCTTTGTAAAGGGTTGGACATTTTTGTTTTGCACCCTCCCTTACTCCCTTGTATGCAAGTGAATTTGTGGAGTTTTTGAACCTCCCATTCGAGTTGTAATACTGAACTTTTTCATCTTCACCTCTGTAATGTACTTGTATCAAATCTGGAGAAATAATATCTGCATATGGATGATTCGCAACCTTCTCATGTGTTCATTTTTTCTTCCGATTTCTCATTGAAGTTTGGCTATCTATGCATGGTAGTTGTATTACATTTCTATGGTCTATGTTAGATTGAAAAATGAGTGTTTAACATTCCTTTGGTGCATCACCTCGTTAGCTTAGGTTTATTTTCTCGTATCTCCTCAACGTTGTCTCTTTGACAAGATAGAGTAGGTTTTAGAATAGATCCTCTACAATTATTTGTGTGTACCTGAAAATAGGAATAGGAACTGTCCTTCATCTGGAGAGCTCTCTCGATTCCAAAGTCCTACAATTTGAGAGATGCTCCATGTTGTGCAATCACACTAAGAGTCTCTACTCATCTTGTTTTAGGCACTCAAGGGTGCTGTCATTCTGCAAAGATAAGCTTATTATGGCATGCCCGGTGGGACCAAGAGGTCTCCATCTTTATTACAGTAAGATTGATGTGTACTTGCTGTAAGTTTACATATTTTAACAAACTCTAAAATTACACATCTGGTGACTCCAAAAGTATCAGAATCTACTAGTTTCAATAGTCCAAGCTTTTCAAGTTCATGAGAAGAATACAAACAAGGTCAAGAACTAGAGAGGAGGGACTATTTGTCTATCTACACTTGTCCCCAGACAGAGGGAGAAGGGGAGAAGATCCCAGAGGTCTCCATCTCCACCAAATAGAACCTTTTCAACACCTCCTCCTAGTAGGCCATTCATTCAATCAACAAGGGTTCTCAGGCCAATCATAATGGCACAACCACCCAACCCCTATGTCAAATTCACTAGCAGCATCCCACTCGCTCTCAATACACAAACTCCAGTATCAATTGCAGCATTAAAGAGGATCCCATATATCATTGGAGAGAACCAGACTTCTCCTAGTGACCACATTCAAGACATTTTAAATTTTTGTGCAATTTATGAGATCACTGAGATGGACATTGCGAGTCAAATTGTTAGCCTCTTCACTCAAGGGTAAATCTTCGCAATTGTTCAGAGTCTAACAATGAGGCTCTATTCGAGTGGGACCATCTGTGTAGATCTCTTCAAAATCAATTTGGGGAGAAAGTAGATAATTATCATTTTGGAACAATTGACAACCATCAAGAGAGCTCCTAATGAGAATTTGACATATTTCAACCTCAGATTTCAAAGGACATGGGACAAGATTCCATTGTTCATAAGGCCTACAGATGAAGGTGCTTTCTTATACTTTCTTAGAGCTTTAAATTCTTATATTTCCCTAATGATTCAATCCATGGGAGGAGCAACCTTACCTAAATCATATAACATTTCCATTAGAGCTTAAAATTGTTTAATTCAAGATGGTAAACTTGCTCCTAGGCCACCTATTTCTCTATATCTAGAACTAGGAGATCCAAGCACTAATCAAACACCCACATTAGCTCCCATACCTACTCCAATGAATCATAGTTCAGTTGAATCCTCCACCTCATCCTATAACACTTCAAAATATCTACAAGAGGTTATGAAATAGCTGTAAAACCTAGGGAATGAGCTAGTGACTATTAAAAGGCAAAAAGCCCAAAGTTCTAGGCCATATCAGCCTCAAACTTAGTATCAAGCTAGACCCCCATATCAAAAAAATAGAAAACCAACTCAGGCTGTAAATCAAAACCAAAACCAAGGACAACCTCAAGCTTCTAGGCCTTTCCAACCATATGACCCAAGTACAGCTTCAACATCTTGGGCCTTGGTTCTAACAAAAAACAACATGGCACAAGAATATGATTGGTGTTTCCCATGTAGTCAGCCCCATAACCAATCAATGTGTTTTAATGGTGCACTAAACCATTCCTTGATGGTACAAAACATTGGTGTGTCCCAAGAGCCCAGTCAAGAGGAAAATCAGTTGCAAGAAACCTAGAAAGAGGAACCTTCAAGTGAGACTATGCTTGTTGATTGGCAAGCAGAAGACTTTTGTGAAGTTAACCAAGTCCCTTCTCAAAGTGTAGTTGCCAATACCCGGTCCAAGAAAAGGAATATTGGAGAGGGACAGTCATCAAATTTAAGTAATCCTCAACCTTATATTATTCCATAAGGTATTGACACTCAAAGTGCAACTCTCAATATGCGAGTCATCCCAAGCCACCTTCCGGACTCCAATCGGGCACCGATTGTAGCGACCCATGTCATGTGCAAGAGAAAAATGTACCAGAAAGGGGAAACAAAGGATACCTCATCCCCATTTAACATCATTGAACAAATGAAGAAAAAATGTGAATATTTCAATGTGGGATTCATTGGGTATCCCAGAACATAGAGACATGTTGCAGGTTGTTATGGCCAATTGGTCAACCTCAAATCATCCCCCAACCAACAAGAGAAAGTGCTTACCAATGTAGTTTGGCTAGAGGGAAACCATGTAGGACAAAAAGGTAATAATCTGAGGCCCCCTCCATTCTATGTTTCATTTATCATTGTGGAAAAATTGGTACATAATTGCATGATTGATTCGGGAGCAAGTAGCTCACCATGCCGAAGCAAATAGCGAGATCAGTGGGTCTTCAATATGAAGTCATATCCAAGGAATAGTCCAATTAGATGGGAAAGTGGTAACAACAGTTAGATTCATCGAGGATTTGAGCCTCACATTAAACGCATGCCCCAATGTGATTGTATTACAAAACGTATCAGTCATAGACTTGCCGCCACATTTTGCATTATGTTTGTCAAGAGACTTCACTCCTAAAATTAGAGATTATTTGTCTGTTGATTGGTTGCATATGCTTTTTAGAACAAGGTATGGAGCTAAGGCCATGATCAGATCTGAGCCCATTGTGGATTTCCATAATGACCCTTATGTATCCAGCCCAATTAATGCCAATTGTTCAACCTTTGATAAGGAGGACTTCCCAAGCACTTGTGTGGAAGATACCAATGTTAGTTGTATTCTAGAATTGACTCTCGATGAGTGGGAAAACAAGAGGCATGCTTTTGACCCTTATAAGGAAATGGAGGAATCTGAGCTAGGATTCTATTGTCTGTATGAGGAGAATCATCCTCTTCCTGACATCATTAAGCCAAACCACAAAGATGATAATGAGGTATGGAAGTTATTCTTTGATGGCTCAAGAAGTAGACAAGGAGCCGGAGGAGGAGCTATGCTTGTTTCACCTCAAGGTATGAAATATTACTCAGCCTTATGTTTCTAATTTGCTTGCTCAAACAACACAACAGAGTATGAAGCCTTGATCCATGGACTACATTGGGCAAGAAAAAGAGGGATTAAAAACTTGCAAGTGTTTAGCGATAGTGAGCTAGTTGCAAATCAAGTCTAAGGAAAAAATTATGCCAAGAATGACTTGTTAAAGAACTATAAGAACCGAGTATGGGACCTCATTGAATATTTTGAGGCATTCGGCATCAATTCCATCCCAAGGAAGAAGAATGAAGCAATAGGTAGACTGGAAGTGATTGGGGTAGCATTTGATGTTGTAGAGAGTATCAAGAGTGATAAGTCTTAGCCCCATATCAAAGTGGTTGTAAGACCAGTTTTCCCTGATAATAACACAAGTTGGAAAGTCTTCGAGAATGATCAACAAATTTTCAACTTTCTATAAGAAGAATCTGAGTTCTCCACCGAAACCAAGACAAAGGTTGGAGCAGTAGTATGGTGACCAAGTGGTGTAGCTGAGAACCAACAAACTACCAAAGGGTCTTATAACTTTGGATTTAATCTTCAACCCAAATGATCAATTCCAAAAAGAGAAATAAAATATTAAAGTAAAGGGTGAAGATTCAGAGCCCATTTTCATATAAGAAGGAAAAAAATTGTGAATCGACAAGGTGAGTACCCAATAAGAAAAATACGAGTACCTTCAACTTTGTTAAGAGTTCCCAGATGTCTTTTCCTAGACTTAAAAAGATTTAAGAGCCTTCAACCCAAAGTTAGCACAACACACTATCGACTGGACTCGGGGTCTAAGCCTTTCAAACAAAAGCAAAGGCCAGTAAATCCTCACATTAAACCCCTCATGAGGAAATAATTGAACAAGCTAATTGAGCCCAACATCATCTTCCCTATCAAGCACTCAAGTTGGGTTGCAAACTTGGTGCCTATGAGGAAAATAAGTGGAGAAATCAGATTCTATGTGGAATTTCGTGATCTAAACAAAGCATCACTCAAAGATCACTACCCACTTCCATCAATGAAACATATCTTACAGCTTTTAGCTGTCTCTGAGAGGCTTTCATTGCTAGATGGATACTTAGGCTATAACTAGATAATCGTGAAAGAGGAAGATCAGTTCAAGACAACCTTCATCATCAAATGGGGTACATATGCTTACAAGAAGATGTCATTTGGACTGTCATATGTCGAGTAACATTTCAAAGTGAGCTATGCACATGGCATTCAAAGTCTTAATAAACAATATAGTCCTGGTGTATCTAGATGATATCACTTTGTCTTCTCAAAGAATGTTGTAGACCATCTCTTCCACCTCATGCGTGTTTTAAAGGTGTAAAAGGTTTAGAGTATCACTAAATCCAAAGAAGTGTGTATTCTTGGCACATGAGGGGAAATTGTTGGGCCACATTGTCTCAAGATAAGGGTTAACAATTGATCCTAAAAGGGTTGAAGCCATCAAACACTTCCATTTCCACAACACAAAAAGTCTCTCCAAAGCTTCTTAGGGAGGATAAAATTTGTTTGGAGGTTTGTGCCTGATTTTACCACTCTTGTGAAGGCTTTAACAATGATGTTAAAGAAGAGTCTTCCATTTAAATGGAAAAAAGAGTCCAAAGAAAGTATTGAGGCCATCAAGCTCGCAATATCACAGGCCCCAACTCTTGTTAACCTAGAATTTTCAAAGGACTTCATGCTATATGCTTTTGGAGGGTCAAACACAATCTCAGTCATCTTGGTTTAGCCTTATAAGGAAGGTTCAGAACAGCCCATAGCCTTCTTCAGTCAAATATTGGAGGATTATGAGGTAAAGTATTCTTTCATTTTAAATCATGTCCTTGCTATCATTTGGGGTTTGAAGAAGTTCAAGAACTTATTCTAAAAAAACAAGATTCAACTGCTAGTGTCTCATGTTGGTGTCAAGGATTTTCTCCTAAACAAGGACTTGAATGAGAAGAGAGCTGGTTGGGTCACTTGTGTAATGGAGTATGACATTGAGATCAAAGTGACCAAACTGGTTCGTGGAAAGGGTCTGTGTGAGCAGCTCACTTCCAAGCAACAAGATGAGTCAGTGGATGAAGAAGAGGTTGTCCCGTTACTATAGAATGATCAAGAACAAACAGCTAATGATACTCATATTCCATATTGGACCCAAGCCTTGGTATATTATCTCTAAATAGGTTTGTTCCCTCTAGATTGGAATAAAGAAAAAAGGAGATACTTCAGACTACAAGCCATCCCATATGTGTTTGTTAGTGGTGTCTTATTTAAGAAGGATATCAATAGTGAACATTCTATTGAGCTGGATTGAGACGGGCCAAATTGAGAAGTTGTTGCATGAGTTCCATGATGGATAAGCAAGAGACCACTTTTCCCCTCGAGTAACAGCTCTCAAAATCATGAAAGCTTATTATTTTTGGCCTACGGTGTTCGGGGACTGCTACTCATGGATCAAGAAGTGTAAGAAGTGTGCATTCTTCACGGGGATCATGGAGAAGTTAGCAGCCCTTCCCTTTGTCCAATTTCATGGATCAGCCATTCATGCAATGGGGACTAGACTTAATTGGAGTAATTAACCCAAACTCAAGCCGGGCCACAAGTGGATACTAACACCAACAAACTATTTCACCAAGTGGATCAAGCAAAGTGGCTCTTAAGGAAGCAAATGAATCCAACATCTTGGATTTATATGAAGGAATATCCACCAGGTTTGGATTCCCTACCACTATTATATCAAATAATGCATTGGCATTCCTTCGTATAAGGATCACCAATGGGCTGTCAGAATTTCATATACCTTAGCACTTCATCAATCTATTACCCTCAAGGTAATGGCCAAGCGATTCCACAAATAAGAACCTATTAAATATTATCAAAAGGAATCTTGATGAAAATAAGAGAAATCGGCACACAAATATCAAATCATCTTTGTGGGCTGATAGGATCACATCCAAAAGGGCCACATGAATCTCCCCATACAAGCTTGTATATGGAAAACAGGCGGCATTGCCCATATCATTGGATTTTCCCACTTTAGAGCTCATGAAACAGTTGAACTAGCTGAGTTTAAACCTATGGAAATCAGGTATGTAGAGCTAATGGAAGTAGGAGAGGTAAGAGAGCATGCAATGTAGATCATGGAGAAAGATCAAGCATTGATCAAGAAGAGTTTTGATAAGAAAGCAAGAACAAGGACCTTTCAAGAGGGGGACTTAGTTCTAAAGTGGGATGCAGATCGGGAAAAACTAGGAAAGCATTCCAAATTTGATGCCATTTGGAGTGGCCCTTACATGATCACAAGGTGCAAAAGTAGCAATGCCTTCCAGCTGGCTAAATTGGATGGCGAAGAATTGTAGATTCCAGTCAACGGATCCATCTCAAACATTACTACTGAAAAGGAAGGTTCCACCCTTGTAAATATTAGCATAGGACTTTAATTTCCCTAAGTGTGTATGCACATTGTCTTGTTGTAGCATAGGTTTTATTTCCCTAAGTGCTCGGCACAAATTTTTTTGTTGCTCTAGGTTTGCATCGTTATATAGTTTAATGCACCTCCAGGTGAATGTGTTGGGATCTTTAGTATTTATAACAGGAGACCCATAATTGTCGTAACAATTTCTCACTTTAAAATAGAAAAAATATAGAGCAAGTAAAATCGAGTTTTAAAGGGTCCATTTCTAGGACAGTAGGGCGGTTCAAGGTCTCCAAGTGAAAACATCAAATTCAATCTTCAAGAGTAGAACCAACATCAGGCCACCACCCATGAATCATGCCCAATGGATACAACAAGGCAATTGATCTCTTCATCTAGTAGGAAGATGCCCCTATGAGTCACCAAATTGTTATCTCAATTTTTCCCCCTAGAAAAATTGATCAAACACGACCTTGCACAAAAAGAAATCCAAGGGATGTTTCATTCAAATGAGCCTATATTTAAAATCTGACACTCAGGTTACAAGTAGGCTCTACAATGGAGTAACAGGGTCGAGGAAGGGCCAAACAGTGTCATAGAAAACCAGAGGCTCAAAGGAGAGAAATGGAGAAAGGCTCAAAGTCTTCGGGCTTTACAAATGATTTAGAAGGAGTCAAAAGCAACTACATATGGAAGAATCAATGGAAGCTTCCACATGCCTCATCGATGCTTCTCTAAAGGTTAAACCAAAAAATTAGTCCCCAAACAAACGTCAAGCTTCCACGTATCCCAAGCCCGAAAAGAGACAGAAATTGGCCATTGAAAAGTCCAAACGAGTGGAAAGAACCACATGCCACTCAAGATACAACTTCAAAAGTGAGAGCCCAAAGCAGAGACTCAAACTAGCACCAGCCCTCCCACGTGGCCGTGGTTCAACAAGTCAAATGGCAGCGGGCCCTCAAAATAAACTAAGCATAAAGAACCAACGGAAGTCTATGTGTGTCTCAACATTGCACATTCAAAGGCGAGACCAAAAGTGGGGACTCAGATGAGCGCGAGGCTTCCACGTGTCTAGGGTTCAAGAGGCTAAGTATCATAGACTTGTGGAAGGCGCCACGTGTCGGCCCCAAAGTGTATCTTCAAAAAAATCAAAAAGTGGGTCTCCCGCAGACAAGTACCAAGTCTCCACGTGTCCCGAGTCGATAAAGGGCCCCACCAAACAAAAGGACTTGGCTAAAACATAAAGGAATAGAGCAAAGCCACAGAAGGTGCCACATGTATCTTTGGCGTAACTTCAAAAACTAAATCCAAAAGCAATCCCCAAATGCACGCCAGCTCTACACATGGCCATGCTTCAAGTCAAGGTGGTTCGTTGGAGGTAATTCAAACTTTTTGACTCGAAAAGGCGTAAAGTATAAAAATGATCCATGCCTCCGCTGATGCCCAAGGAGCTGCATGTCGGCCTATATTACATGAGGGCCAATGGGCTCTGGATGGACTTTTTTCCCAAATGGGAAATGCGGGCCGACGGGCCCGAAGATGGATTTTTGGAAAAAGGTGAATTGTGGGGCTGTGGGGCATTTTTGCAATTTTGCGTTTTGTGTAAAATGCGTAAAGTAAATTTTAGACCCGCTGCATCTGCTTCGCTAATCGGTTTTTGCCATGTTTGTACGGACATGACTCAAACATTCAAATGGACATATCTTTCGACCTAGTGCTCAAAATTCAACAAATTTGACACCATTGGAAAGGTCTCGACCTTGTCTATGCCATGGAAACCTGAAAATTTAATTTTGATGAGGTTAGGTGGGTAAAAATTTGGAAAACTTCTTCATTCCATTAATATGTTATCCATTTTCTCCAACAACCAGATCATATTTGATTTGATCTATCATTCTTCCTTCTTCAACACTCTAAATTGAGTTTCTGCCTCTTTTCTTCCTCTCTCTTTGTTGCACCTATAAAAGAAGAATTTTATTTCTTTGTAAAGGGTTGGACATTTATGTTTTGCACCCTCCCTTATTCCATTATCTACAAGTGAATTTGTGGAGTTTTCAAACCTCCCATTTGAGTTGTAATACGAATTTTTGCCTCTTGGACACCTTTGTAATATATTGTATCAACTCGGGGCAATAATATATGTCATGGATGATTCTCAACCATCTCATGTGTTCATTGTTTTCTTTTGATTTCTCATTGCAGTTTGGTTATCTATGCATGGTATTTGTATTGCATTTTTATGGTCTGTGTTAAATTGAAAAATGAGTGTTTAACATTCCTTTGGTGCATCACCTCGTTAGCTTAGGTTTATTTTCTCGTATCTTCTCAACCATGTCTCCTTGGTAAGATAGATTAGGTTTTAGAATAGATTCTCTGCAATTTATTTGTGTACACCTGAACAGAGGATTAGGAACCAGCCTTCATTCGGAGAGCTATCTCGATTCCAAAGTCCCACACTTTGAGAGATGCTCCATGTTGTGCAATCACACTGAGAGTCTCAACTCATCTAGTTGTAGGAACTCAGGGGTGTTGTGATTCTTCACTAACAACTACAAATAAATATTATTATAAATAGGATGTGTTCAAATTAACTCAAATCATGCATTTGAGTTAACTGAAGCTCCCAAGTCATGGAAATCTAAAATCAATTCAAATTCTTCCAAAATCCAACTATTCACAACACTTTCTGGGTGAATATAATGAAATCTATGAAATTAAAATATAAAAAACATGTGTAACCCCTTGCCAGATCAACCATGACTCATCTTTTCAAGTCTAGAATAGTAATTTGGCCCTCCAATCAATCTAGAAACACAATTAAAGAGTTCAACCATGTTTATTTATCCCCAAATCAACTCAGTCTAAACTAAGCTTTTGGATTCACTTTCCTCGGCTATAAATCGATGGTTTTCCCTTTGAAAATCATCCACCAAAAGATTTATATTTCCTGTTGTCATTTTGTGCATTTACTTAGTGAATCAAATCATTCATTCATACTTTATGCTTCCCACATAATCTAAATTCAATCAATCGTGCTCGTATTTTGAATATACCATCAATTTGGAGTATATTGGAGAATCCACAAATTAACAAAGTTCACAAATCAAATGGATCCAACAAAGAGTATCCAAAAACCTCTCTTTCGCTTAGATATAATCTAAGGTTACTTTGGGATTTACAACGTAAGGTTTGCATTTATTTTTGTATTCATTTTCCTCTTTTATTATAATTTTCCATAGTTTACATTATGGCATGCCCGGTGGGACTTCCACATATATTTAATTGTTTTTAGATTTTCTTTCACCAATCTAACTTGTTCTTCATGTTATTTGTGTTTTTAAGATTCATTGTTAAAATTTCAGGTTATGTGGTATGACAAATATTGAAAAAGTAAAAAAATACAATCCTTTCACTATATTTATTCACTTATGTCCATCTACAGGTTATACGCGCTACCGTCACACATGATTTACGCTAGCGTATCACTACACACTCTATTATCAAAGTACGATGCTAACATAGTGTTTTACGCACTTCCATAACATTAAATTTTTGCTCACTATACCCTCCATGCACTAGTGTAGTCTTATACGCGCTACCATAACACTAGATTTTGTTTTCACGTACCTACGTATCTCTCTCCACGCTAGTGTAACCAAAATATTTTTAGAAAAATTCTTTACTATGCAAACGTGTGCACTTGATCACGCTACCATAAGAAATTATGCTAGCACACCTAATTGGACATACTAGTGTTTGGTATCTGTTTTATCTTGTATTATTTTTTTACATTGTATTAAATCATTTCTAATCATTGTATTAGCATTGTTTCTTTAATCTTTTTCTTGCATGTTTTCATTAATATCTATCTAAACACTACTTTTATTTAATCATGGTATAATCTAATCTAACTAGACTATCCAGGGATACTCTTCTCTCGCATCCTTTCGGGTGATCTTGAGAATCAAAAATGGTGAAGTTTTCCTTTTTGTATATATCATGTTTTTATTGTAGGAAAACTACTAATATATATTGATTGCGGGATCGTGTTGTACAAAGATTCCTTGAAAATTAAACTAAACTACTCATTCATTGTACGCATGTTTCCTTAATCCAAGAAAACAAAACCAACTTAGTTTTAATAAATTTTATAAACTTGTATTGTAGGTTCGGATAAGGTTTTATTCTCGCCTGCTTTCACTGTGGTAAGTACTTAGACATGGTCTTAAAACTCATAATGAGGAGTACCACAGAATCCCAAAGTAGTTAGCACCTTGATGGAACTAGCCAATGAAACGGTACCCACACCTACTTGACTAGTACAATCGTGATATTTAGATCAAATTTAATCCTTAGTGACATCCCGATTTGATTATTCGAATGGAGTAAAATATAGCTTTATTAATCAAGGGGTAAAATAAGGCCATTGCTTATAAATTTTCTGGTCTACTGCACTCGTTCGGATAACACTTGGTATTTAGAAGGAGATCCAATATATAGGAATCTTGAATGACCAAATCAAGTTCTTTTAAATTTCTCCCTACTACCATTATTTTCATCCAAATTTACTGAATTAGATTAGTTTTTATTCCATATTCTTTTCTCTCATCAACATCATATTCTTTAAATCAAATTATTTCTTTTTGGACACCAATTCGAATTGAATTTATGACATCTAACCCTTACTCATTCGATTCACTTTTCAAAATTTAAGCACATCATTTAATTCAAATTAAATTCTAAGTCTCTTAATTTAAGAAAATCCATTTCAACCAAATTCTTATCCTTTGGTATTCACTTTATCAAGGTTAATCATAATCCATGAGAAGTCTTAGACTTTGAATACCCATATACAAGTTAGAGAAACCTTTGCTAATTCTTATACTTTGACATTCACTTTTTTAAAATTTAAGCACTTCATTCTCAATTTCTACATCTTTTATTTTGACATTCACTTTGTAAAAATTTAAGTGTTCTCTTCTTCTTTCTAAGTATTATGTTTTGACATTCATTTTTTTATAATTTAAGCAATCTATTCTCTTTTTCTATAGTATTATATTTTGACATTCATTTTATCACAATTTAAGAAAATCTTTCCAATCTTTAGGTATTACTTTTTTACATTCACTTTATCAAAATTTAAGCAATCATCTTCGCTTTCTAAGTCTTATATTTTGACATTCACTTTGTTAAAATTTAAGAAATCATTTCCACTCTCTAAGTCTTATATTTTGACATTCACTTTGTCAAAAATTAAGCAATCTCTTCCATCTCTAAGTCTTATATTTTGGCATTCACTTTGTTAAAATTTAAGCAATCTCACTCCTATCTAATTATTATCCTTTGATATTCCCATTATGAATTTTAAGCCAATCAAACTCTTATATAATTCTTATACTTTTATTTTCTAACTATCAAGTTTAATCACAATCATTATCAAGATCAATATCTACCTAAGTCTTATACTTTGATATTCACTTTATCAAGTTTAAGTGATACCAATCTCAACACCTACCTCTTACATTTTGACATTCACTTTGTTAAATTTTAAGGGCGATCAACCTTCAATACAAATTATTAGGTAATTGGATATTTACTTTATCCAAACTCTAAGCACATCCTCCACCACATTCTCAAACAACTTCCATGCTCTTACTTCTTCACACATAATGTTGGAAACATGAGTTGGATATTATGACCTCTTTTGAAAAAATATAGAAATCATTTTCATATCAACAATTCCAATGAAGAGGAAGAAACTAAACAACAAAAGGTTTCCAAAGTAAAACAAGAAAAAATTGATTCCTTTTTATGATAAAACAAAGATCATTTTCTTCATCGCATATTTGTAATGGAAGCCAAATTACCTTCAGAATTTGTCGATGAAAATTTCAAACATCTTGTAGACAACACCGAATCGTGTACAAAAACAACAAAAAAAAGAAATCTATTGCTTCCTCAAACAAATCAAATAAATATTTGTTAGGAAAAATCAATGAAATGACTAAACAACTAGCTCAAATGGCTTCAAAAGTAACTAATAATTCCAATGAAGTAGAAAAACAAAAAATTGATCAAAAGTTTGAAGATGTCATGAATACCCCAAAGAATAATTTGACGTTACGCACAAGAATGGAAAAAACATGAAAGAGACCATCATAGGGATCTAGAAGCAACGTAAAAAAATCAACTTTGAAGAATTATGCCCTTATTCTTTCAACAAGGACATACTACGCTTACCTTTCCAAAATCTTTTAAAATTCTCAAGTTTGAAAAATAAAAAATAAAACACGATCCAAGGGAAAACATTAAATAATTATTTATTGCATGCCAAGAGGTGGCATATAACAATGTATATCTCTTACAATTATTCACAAAGAGTTTGGGACGACAAGCCTTAGACTAGTTTCTTCATCTTCTAAAAAGATAAGTTATAAACTTTGAAGATATCTCAAGAAGTTTTTAAACACTTCATTTTCAATTTGGACTCTCATATTACAATGATGAACCTTTGTAATACCAAAAAAGGACCAATGAAAAAAATCAATTTTTGCAATGATGGTGAGGAATCACGAGCCAATTCCCTTGCTCTATATGAGAGAAACAACTGGTTATAATTTTCATACCTAATATAAAAATGAACTATCATTTCATATTCGATTCTTTTTCTTACTATTTTGAGGAATCCATTAAGAAGGGGACAAAATTGAAACAACCCTCATCACAAAAGGGCTAATTAAAACTCATTCCAAGAGTAAAAAAAAACAACAATCATGTTGAAGATGAATAAAAATAAATCAGTCACAATCTTAATGTTTTCAATGATGGGGTCATCGACATGTAATGTGCATAATTTAGAAAACAATAAAAAAATTACCAAATCAAAACAACCATTCATACTCCCAAGTAAAGAAACTACTCCTCACGATTATAAATGATGAAAATGTACATCATGGGAGAAAGTCTTTTGAGTTTTTACATCAATTAGAAAATTCCAACATGGTTACTTACCCAATCAAAATAACCTTCTAAGAATTGCAACAAAAATCATCATGGTATAAAGAATATGAGTATTGTGATTATCGTCAAATTGACAAACATAGTATGGATTGATATACGTAAAACCTTCATTAAATTCAAGTTCTCATTAATGGTGGTGACATTGAAATTGACACCGTGTCAACTATCAAAAGGCCCATTGAGAAGATAAAGGTGTTTCAAAACCTCTTTCCAAAACATGGTACAAATGATAAAGCTCCGGATAAATGACAATCCTCAAACCATGTTGATTTTAATTCCATTGTCTCCTTCATTGAAGAATTACCTAACTCAATAGAAACTATCAAAATCCCTTCTCATAACTACGCATTATTCATGTGAAAAAAGGTTTGGGTACCTACGACTAAGAAACCATCTCGCACCAACCACACTTCTAATGTTGAATCCTATAATTACAACCAATCCAAAACTAGCATCCAATGTTAAATCCTCTAGTTCCTATGATCTCGTCAAATAGTTAGACACAACACACGCATGTATCTCCCTTATGTATATCCTTAAATCATCACGACACTTCAATAAATCCTTACTCGTGCTCTCGAAGAGGCACGTGTTCCTAAGGATATCAACACACAACAATTTTAAGCATGTATTGGAAATATTTCAACTAGCAACCCCATATAGTCATTTGGTCCCCATGACCTCTTAAATCTAAACCTTTAAAATGAAAAATCATTTTACATTGAGGATTTCATTACCAATCATAAAATAAAAAGAGTTCTCATAGACAATGGAGCTACTTTAAATATTTGTTCTATGAATTTATTAAGATGTATTGGTCATACTGAAGAGAGTTTGGGAGCTAATGTTATAACCATTTTTGGGAATTAGTTAATTTTAGTCTATTAGTTGCATTATGAAAGTTGGAAATTTATCTAATTTAGGAATGTAGAAGATATGTGGTAATGTCTGTGCTGTACAAATAAGCATGCGAACTTACTAAGAATAGCAGTTCTAGTAAACTGCTAAAAATAGTAATTTACATCGCCACCTAGAGTAGATTTAGTCAAAGTTGGTTAGAGTTTGCTTGGAAACTCTAATTGGGAGTTGTTTTCCTATTTAAGAAACATTTTAATTCATTATTCAATAATGAAGAAGGAGATCTATTTTCTTTTGGAGTTCATATTATTTGTAGTATATCAAGTTTGTTTACAATTTGGCTAAATTATCTGGTATCAGAGTTGGTTCGAGTCTTTAAAAAAATGGTAGGAAGAGGAAGAGGAAGAGGAGGTGGTATATCTGATATGAATAGAAATATGTAAAATCTATAGAGGAAAGTTGTTGCACTTGTTGCAATGATAACCCAAAGAGGAAATCAAGGTGGAGATGACACCGATGAAGAAGAAGTTTTTGAAGAGAAGGAAAAACAAGCGTCATCATAAGATTTTGAAGAAAGGATGCTTAAAGCATTAGAAGGAAAGAATGATGGGATAAGAGATAATGTTTCAGAGTATGGTGGTAGTCTAAAACTAGAGGAGCTGATAGATTGGTTGACTAGCATGGGGAAATGATTTGAGTGGAAGGCTTTGTCGAAGAAAAGAAGGTAAAATTTACATGCACAAACATGAAAGGTCATGCTATATTATGGTGGGATTACCTACGAAATAGCGGTCAAGAAAGGGGAAAGAAATAATTAGGACGTGGAGTGAGATGGAGAAGAAGCTGAAAGATAAATTTCTCCATGTGGATTATGCATAAACTCTTTATAGGAGGTTTCATAATCTCAAACAGAACTTACAAACAATGCAAGAATACACAGATGAGTTCTACAAGTTGTCCATTCGTGTAGAGCATGAAGAAACTAAGGAACAAATGGCTGCAAGGTATGTAAATGGATTAAAATTTTCTATTCAAGATGAGATAAGCATGCATAGGATTAAGAGCATGGAGGATGCCTATCAATTAGCCTTAAAGGCCGAGGAAAAACAAAACCATCAAAGTTTTAGAATATCACATAAAATGAATAGGGGCCTCATCTTCCTTTGAGGGATGATCTGGTTTCAGCCAAGGTAAGGGGGAATCATCCCGTGGATTGGAAAAGCAAGAAGATACGAGACAAAATTTTAAAAATCAGCAAAGAGGTGGAGTATGTTCTAGGGGTAGAGGATATGCTTTGGCGATAGATAATGGGAGGCTCCACAAAGACCATTTGTTTGTTACAGATGTGGTGAAGAGGGGCATCAAGATTTTGAATGCTCGCATTATTATTCACATGAAAAGAGGAAAGGAGATGCTCCTAGAGTAAATATTGTTGAAGCTGAACAAGTAGAAGATGAACAGGGACCTATAAATTCCCCGGATGTTGGACAAAACCTTATGATCATGAGGACAATGATTTCTCCAAGAAAGGATATCAAGGAGGATGCATGGCTATGTACAAATATTTTCGAACAAGATGCACTTCGGAGGAAAGGTATGTAATGTTATTATTGATTGTGGTAGTTGTGAGAACATGGTTTCAAAGGTGATGGTCAAGAAATTGGGTCTACATTGTGAGAAGAATCCTAACCCTTACCGTATTTCATGGTTTAAGAAGGGTAATGAAGTTATTATTGATAAGATATGTTTAATAATTTTTTCTATTGGGAACAGTTACAAGGATGAGATTTGGTGTGATGTTATTCCTATGGATGCATGTCATATGCTATTAGGAATACCATGGAAATTTGATAGAAAAGTTATTCATGACGGGGAAAGAATACTTATACTTTCTGGAAGGATGACACAACAATTGTTTTTCTACCTCTTAAGGAAGAGGGGAAGGCTGAAAATATTCTTTCTCCAAAGGAATTTGTGAAGAATGAAAAAGCAACCGGTTTTTTTATGCATTAGTCACAAATAAGGATGTACCTACAAGTGCACAAATACCAGTAGAAACAACATAATTAATAGAATAATTTTTGATGCTATTCCTGATGAGATACCAGAGGGATTACCACCCAAAAGAGATATTCAACACCATATTGATTTCATTCTAGGGTCTTCACTCCTAAATCAAGTGGCTTATAGGATGAACCCAACATTGCATGCAAAGTTGAATAGGCAAGTGGTAGAGCTCGTGAGAAAGGGGGTCGTAAGGGAGAGCATGAGTCTGTGTGCAACCCCAACTTTATTAACACCAAAAAATGATAGAACATGGATAATGTGCATGGATAGCAAAGCAATCAATAAAATTACAATCAATTATAGGTTCCCAATACCTCGCCTTGATGATATGATGGATGTGCTTGTTGGATCTAGGTATTTCACCAAGATTGATCTTTGAAGTGGTTACCATCAAATTTGGATCAGAGAAGTCTAGATGAGTGGAAAACATCATTCAAGAAAAGAAATGGATTATATGAGTGGTTGGTGATGCCATTCGATTTATCCAATGCACCTATTACTTTTATGAGACTAATGAATGCCATGTTGCGGGAGCATAATGGTAAGTTTTTGTGGTTTATTTTGATGATATCTTGATCTTTAGTAAAACTAAGGAAGAACATTTGAGGCATCTAAGAGTGATATTTGAAGTGTTAAGGAAAGAGAAACTCTATGCAAATATGAAGAAGTGCACATTTATGCAAGAGATTTTGGTATTCTTGGGCTTTATTATTTCAGAAAATGGGGTACATATGGACTCAGAAAAGATAAAGGCAATTATTGAATGGCCTACTCCATAGAGTATAAAAGAGGTAAGAAAATTTCATGGTCTAACAACATTTTACAAAAAAATTATTAAAATTTTCAGCAATATTGTAGCACCTATAACAAATTGCACAAAAGGAAGGGAGTTTTTGTGGACAAAGGTAGCTGAGGATAGTTTTTAGTTCTTGAAGAAGAAGGTGATAGAGGCACCCATTTTGGCACTACCATATTTTGATAAAGTGTTTGAGGTTGATTGTGATGCCTCACATGTGGGTATTGGTGTTGTTTTATGTCAAGGTGGAAAGCCAGTAGCTTTCTTTAGAGAGAAACTGAATGAGGTAAGAAGGAACTAATCTACTTATGATGTGGAATTTTATGCAATTGTACAAGCATTAAGGCATTGAAGGCATTAATTAGTGCCTAAGGAGTTTGTGTTATTTGAGACCACGTAGCCAAGTATGTGAATACACAAAAGAAGTTGAATAGTAGGCATGCAAAGTGAGTATCATTTTTGTAGGGTTATATGTTTTCTCTAAAACATAAATCTGGAAACAGAATCAAGTTGCAGATGCATTGAGTAGGCATGTGACTTTGTTTACCACTATGGAAAATGAGGTGGTGGATTTTGAAGCAATAAAGGGTTTGTATTCTTCTGATTTTTATTTCAAGGATATTGTTGAAAGGTTAATTCATCCATTGTTAGACAATGTAGGAGATGTTCAGGATGACTACATTTTATAGGATGGTTACCTATTCAAGGAAACCAACTATGTATTCCAGTTGGGTCTATAAGAGAGAATATAGTGAAAGACTTGCATAGCGGAGGATTGGCTAGGCATTTTGGTAAAGATAAGATGATAGCCTTATTAGCATAGAAATATTATTGGACAAACCTGAAAAGAGATGTGGTAAGATATGTGGAGAGGTTTCGAATTTTTCAAGTCTCAAAGGCCATGCATAGAATACGAGGGTTTTATATGTCGTTTCTGCTTCCTAAAGGGTCATGGACATATTTGAGTATGGATTTTTTTGGGATTACCAAAAACACAACAAGGTAATGACTCAATTGTTTTGGTTGTTGATAGGTTTTCTAAGATGGTTCATTTTATTACCTGCAAGAAAACAAGTGATGCGACAGCCATAGCAGATTTTTTTTTAGAGAAGTTGTTCATTTGCATGGTGTTCCAAAAACCATTACTTCAGATAGGGACACAAGGTTCTTAAGTCACTTTTGGTGGAATTTATTGAATAAATTGGGAACTCATCTATAGTTCACCGGTGCCTATCATCCTCGAATGATGGAAAAATAGAGGTGGTAAATCGAGTTTGGGAAACCTGTTAAGGTGCATCGTTGGGGAAAAGTTGAAACAATGGGACTTAGCATTACCACAAGCTGAGTTTTCATATAACAGCTCCATAAATAGATCCACATGAAAGTCTCCATTTTCAATTGTGTATGGGAGTAATCCAAATGGGGTGTTAGATTTGGTATAGCTACCAGTTGATGGCAGATTCAGTGATGATGCAAAAGCATTTTCCAACCATATACAACAATTACATGAAGAAGTGTGGAAGAAGGTGCACATAGTAATGATATGTATAAGGAAATAGCATATGTGCATAGATAGAGAAAGGTATTTACAGAGTTGGTGAGTTGGTTATGGTATATACGCAGGAGGAAAGGTTTCCAAAATGAACCTATAACGAGTTGAAGTACAAGAAGATTGGTCCTGAAAAATCGCGAAAAAATAAATGTTAATGCTCATGAGGTAAAATTGCCAGGGAATTTTGATATTTCTCCATTATTTAATGTTTTAGATTTTTATTCTTTTCATGGGGATGCTATAGAAGGGGATGTTATTGATGAAGTAGTAGATTGGACGCAGGAGGTTTCGGTGAAGAAGAAAGAAGTAGTGGATCGATTCTAGATAAGAAAACAATGGACACGAGACATGGGAAATACAAAAATATTTGGTATATTGGAAAGGACTAGGACAAGAGGAAAATACTTGGGTCACAAAGTGGGAGATTAAGAAGTTGGCTGTAGATAAATGGATCTCTAATGGATGGATTTTTAGGTTATAATCAGATCCAAATTGCCAAAGAAAATTAGCATAAATCAAACTTTACAACACCTTAGGGCACGTTTTGTTATAAGGTCATGTCATTTGGCCTTAAATACATAGGAGTAACTTATCAATGCATAATGATAGACATCTTCCATGACTTACTAGATGATATCATGGAAGACTATGTATATGATATACTTTCCAAATCTAAAACAAGAGTAGACCATCTCGCCATAATGCAATGCATATTTCAGTGATTATAGGAGTAAAAGGTAAAACATAACCCTAAGAAATGTGTTTGGTGCAACTTTAGGAAAGCTCTTGAGATTCATCATCTCGTGGAGAGGAATTTAATTTAACACTACCAAAGTCAAAGAAACCATGGAGATGCCTCCCCCACAGAATCTACAATAGTTAAGAGGTCTCCAAGGGAAAATTCAACATATTTGGAATTTCATCACACAATTAGTAGATAAATGTTATCATTTCAATGAAATTCTCAAAAAGATGTATAATTAAAATGGACTAAGTAATGTCAAGATTTTTTCACCAAGTTAAAATAATATTTATCAACTTTATCGGTAACAATTTTTCCCATTCATGATAATGTCATACTTTTATATACATCCACTATAGAATATTCCATATGGGCCTTTCTTGGACAACATAATGATAAGGGATAGGAACAAGTGGTCTACTACCTCAACATAACTCTTATTGCTCATGAACTCTAATATTCATAGGTTGAAAAGGTATGTTTGGTAGTGGTATTCACATTTCATAAGTTGTGTTATTACTTGGTTAATCATATGAATAAACTCATTACTAAAGTATATCCTATCAAATATCTATTTTCCAGACCTATTCTAATAGGTAGAATATCTAGATAGGTTTTTATACTTGGTGAATTTGACATAGAATTTGTAAATAAAAAATTAATCAAAGAGAAAGATCTAACAAACCAACATGCTACAACATCATTGTCCGGATAAGAGCAGCTTCATTTTGAATTTCTAAATGAAGAACTATTATATGTGGATGCAACTCCTTTATGGACTTTTTTTTCATGGATCTTGGAAATCCCACGGGTCACAAGTTGGTATTCTGTATAAAATTTAGATGGAGATATTATCCTGAAGTATTATCACATTGGTTTCCCTTAAACAAACAACATCACTGAATATTAATCCTTGATATTTGGTTTAAAATTTGATATAACTTAGTGTCTTGAATAATTAACAGTTTATGGATATTCTCTCTTGATCATAAAATAATTCAATGGATAATATCAAGTCAAATATGATTTAAACTTGTTCCCTACAAGCTCGCAATGATAGTATCAAAGGTTACTTTTGACCCATTACCTTGGAATAGGTTTGTCATGTATATAACAAATTAGAAGATTTTATGGCTACTATTGCATCCCTTTTTGAATTCAATACACATCAAATGCATAGTGAGTTTCTCGTTGAACATATTTTTGTGCCCACATACAATCTACCGAATTTGACCATAGTATGTGAGATAGTTGGTCCTAAAAACTCTTGGTATCATGACATCTACACTTTTATCCAAGATAAAACCTACCCTAACAATATGAATCCCAAAAAGTCAAGATCCTTAGCATAATGTGTTTTGTGCTACACCATTCTCTTTGACACCTTATATAAAAGAGGATATGAGGGGAATCTCTTAAGATGACTCAATCGGGATGAAGTTAACCAAATCCTAGTCAAAGTACATGTGGGTATTTTCGGTGTGCACACAAGTGACATGGTCTTACCCAAAAATTTATTGCACTTAGGTTATTATTGGCCCTCTGTGGAGTTTGATGCATTTAATATTGTCAAGAAGTTCCTATTGTGCAAAGACACATAAATCTTATTTATGTGCCATCACAATCCCTTCAACCTATCACTTCACGGAGTTGGCCTTTTTTATGATTGGGGCTCAATGTAATAGGAAAAATATATTCTACATCTTCCGATGTGCATACCTTCATTATCATAGTAACTAAGTATTTTACTAAGTGGATAGAGGCCATGCCTTTTACATACGTCATTGGTTCAAACATTTCCAAGTTCATTTTCAATCATATCATATGTTGTTTTTGAATCCCTTCCTCCATTTTCACAGATAAAGGCACATCCTTTAAAAACAACGTCAAAGAGTTGGCAAAGCATTTTCATATCCAAATAAAATTGAAAACTCCATACTATTTGTTATCACAGAACCTAAAAATGTGATTTTTTTTTTAAATTGAACTTTGGGTCAAATCACTTATTTTTCTTGGTTACACTTACCTTGTTCTTGTGAAAAATGAGGGATAATTCAAATAGTCAGTTGTTGTTAAGTGGATATAAGAAAGAGTGATAGATAGGGTTTTTAGAATAACTTAGCTTACCACCGTAGCTATGGAATGATTCTATGCTAGTGAATGATTTGGACACACATATTTTAGATTGTATACGATTATCTTATGAAACTAGCTTCAGTAACGATTTCATGGATAGGAGCACCTAGTAGAGGACAAAAAAACCTAGGTGTTTGCGTATGTTCTTTCTGCTAGTGTATATGCATCTGCTTCTTCTTTGCTGCTAGTGTATATGCAATAGTTCCATATCTGATTCTTTATGTGTCACTTCTAGTATCTTTTATCTCATTATATGTCACGTCAATTTCATTATACCTCTTCTCTATCACACTTGTTCCTACAAAAAAGCACTAGCTACATGTACAATACTCAAGCGCACATTATATTTGAATGAAAAATAAAAATGAGAAATATAGACCGACTGGCGGACACCTCGATGTGATATTATTCCCAAGTACTACACTACATTTAAGACTCCATGTAGTATTTGTGGTGTATGATTGAAATTGTGTCCCTTGAGCTAGGTTATCCTAGTGTGAGTCATACAAAGAGATAGCGACCTACAAATACTTTGTCCCGATGAAAATATGTGGTATCAAATTTAGAATAGTCTCCCCTATGTAGTGAATAATGCAGCCCAAAATGAAGTCCCTTATATTTCTCTTTGTAAATAGTAGATATAGAAGCTGATAGCCTAATTTCCCCTTAGAATAGTTAGTAGGTTATGTATATATATGAGATTTTTGTTTGAATTTTGGCACAGAGTGACACTAAAATCTGACCTAAGTCATGAAAAGGAGATAAGAAAATGCCACAAAGCTAAGCAAACCAACTAAGGATAAAATCAAGCAAACATGATAGAAGCACCCAAAGGACATTAGCCCCTAGGTGCTACTATCCTTTCTTGGTGGTATTGTCCTGTAGAAAGAAAATAGAAATAGAACATGAGATAGGAACAAGGATCCCTATGACTCAACTATAAAAAATTCAAATACCAGATGAAGGATGTGATAAGATCCAAATAAAGCAAGAAAAGGATGAAAGATGTGTCACTAGTGCCCAGTTTCAAACTTATATAGCATGTATATAACAACTTATTAGAGGCATAATGTAATAGTAATATGTGCATATTTTAGTTACTACATTTTCCCCCTCTTTATACTATTTGGATGAACTTCATGTAGCATAAAGGATATAGGAGAAGTGTACTTGAAGTGAGTCAAAGCATTTGCAGATAGAATGTTCAAATGAGTGTAGTAGTGTGTGGAATGAAAATTTTCAAAATGTTTACCATGGATATTTGAGGAGAGGGAATGATAAGGATCCTAAGGGTGGTTTTTACATACATGGATTTATAATGATGTGTGTGTAGCTCTTTGACTGTCTTCTTTTCCAAAACGGTGCTTGAGATTTGCTTTGCGGTTTCTTGTATTCTTTTCCTTTTTGGGATAGGATAGGACCTAAAAAATAAAACAAGTGTAGTCAATGCTCTAGGTAAATGCAATTGAAATTTAACTTGAAAAATATGTAAAATTATAAATGCAAATGGAAAAATATAAACTAAGCGGCTAGAGTACACCTAAAATGCTAAAAGAGAAATGGATAGAAATTTACTCATACTTGTAGTCTTTACACCTATGGGTTGGTTGGGAGAGTTAAGAGTGATCAATTCTCAACTTGATTCGATCATACTAAGGATTTATGCATCTTTTTTCTATAATAGGGATTTAAGCATCCAATGCTAAACTTTAGATTTAGGTGTCTTGTCACCACTAAGGGAAAGTGTATTGGGAGACTATTTTTACCTCTAACCATTAATGCTTCCCCACAGATAAGTGTCACTGCAGATGATCACAAACCCAATTTGTAACTTTCCTCGAGTGACACATTGCTCCGGGATCACCATTGTTCTACTTATGCCATAGGTTTCATTCCCTTATTTGGTTCATACTTTGGTTCTTGAGTAGTTAGTTCAAGTTAGTAATTAATTACAATTTGAAACTATCTATGTAATCTATTAAAAATGAAGAAAATTGTGACTATGTAACTATTGAAACTTCTCTATAATTGTTTTTCCCCAAGATAAGAGCACCTCTGTGGGAAATTAGCACCCAGGACATTCTTTTCATTATATGCACTTTTAACTAGGTTGTTAATTTTCTCCAAGTTTATCCTTGGCCTGTTCTATAATGGATTTCTATTATGATCATGTTGTTTGTGTTTCTATACCTAAATTGTGTAACTCGATGGGAGGGTAAAAGGTTTACCCAATATTTTTCCCCCTCATTTTGGGTACATGAGATGATTAAATGTGAATACATCCCAAATGAGGAAGGCTAAAATTGATGTGCACATCTGATATAAGAATTGGGAATAGGGATTATGCATGTTAGTTACCATGGTGCAAGAAAAAAATGGGAAAATACTAGCATACAAGTGTTAGTGAAAAATAAGCAATGCACACTGAAATAGTAACTAGTAAAAGCATATAGAAACACCACAAATAAGGACTTAATGAGTAGATCGTTGCATACATTGAAAACCACTCAAGATGTCGCAATAAAATCATAGCCATCAAGGCTTGTGCAAACAAGGTAACAAGAAAACATAAGGTATAACCCACAAATAGTGATTAACAAAGTATAAGAAAATCATACAACCATGATTGGAAGGATTCCTACAAGGAAAATACTACACATGAATTACCCATTAGCATGTTAGGTAAGATAATTAGTATTCGAAAATGTAATATCTAAAAATAGGAATGAAAATGTGAAATATTGCAATAATAGCACCTAATAGTAAGTGAGAAAAGGTATGTGCCACAAGATCCTTGATAGGACTAATAATGGATAGGACCAAGCATCATACATCATGTAACAACTTGTAATTCATCTCCAATCACCTCAAAATACCATTTTAATTTTAGAAGCACAATGGCCTAAGAGGGGGTGAATCAGTCCTTATAAAATTTAAAATTTAAAATTTTAGATATGAAACTTAAAATACCATAAGCATTCAATCAAAATAACCACTTAATCAACTTTAAGAGTGTGCACAACATAAACCATCATCAACACATATAACCATGAAAACAAGAGAACACCATAAGAACACACGATATAAGTGGGAAACCCTAAAAGGAAGATAACCCACTAAAACAATAGAATATATTGATATGTTTTCAATTTTATGGAGGCACCAACCCTATAAGGAGTACCAACCCCTAGTTTAGTGAAGCACCAACCCCACAAGGAGGATACAACCCCACAAGATGATCAAGCACCGACTCAACCACCTTATGATGTGTAGATCTCTGATTTTTTTCTACCATAACTGATGTAGATCCAAAATTCAGCTCGCACTTCTTCACTCAAACCCTAGGTGATCAATCTTCACAAAACAAGCTCTTCAATCACTCTAAAAATCATAAAATCCTTTCTCTCATGTTATCTTATTTTTCTCAACCTTGAAACACACTTGAATAATCCTCCATTCATGCTCCAACACCTGCAAATAACATCCACCTAGGTCGCTCCACCTTGCACACACTTCACTAGTTTACAAAAGCACAAAAACATGATTTTTATATGCTTCTCTACCTTTCTAGCCTCAATAGGTCAGTCCTAGCTAAAAAAACATTTCATGTTCCAAAAATGGCTCAAAACCCCATATGCACATTCCTAAAAATGCCCTATCATTTGTACCATACTTTTTCATGACCCATGAGCCATTATAAATGATTAAAATATCATAATATATTCATACATGGTCGCAATTAATATTAACCAATCAAATTATTCAATTTATCGGGCCCGCTTCCTTTACAATCTCCAAAACAATCGTTTCCTTCACCCTTCAACACTCTACAATTTTCATAATGCCACCAAATGACTTCTATTGATCCTAAAAATCCATTTTACCACTCAAAATAAATTTTAAAACCCATAGAACACTTAATGTTATAATTCATGAAACATCTTTTACTTCAAAACTCAAAGAAGATTTTCCTTCACCAAATCAACCTACCAAAAACATTGTTTCCAAAGGTTAGCTCATAAAATAAAATATGCATGAATTAAATACCTTAAAATAGATTCATTAGATTCAAAATTCATCCCTCTTCACACTAAAGGTAATATGAAGCATCAACTAATCCATCCCATGCTTCAAAAACTCAAACTTGCACCAAAAACAGATCTTCTCTCGAACTTCCAAAAACCTTCTTTATGAAAGAATGCACTGAAATCCTGTCAAATCACCTCATCATGAGTAAATCCATATATAAATGGAAATATATCTGAATATACTTTCCAAAAAAACTTGAATCATCTCAAAACTCCACCTGTAGCTCAAATTATGGCCAAAACACTGGACCCTATTGTTTAAGACCCCAAAACAACCCTTTAACCAATCAATCTATTTGAGCCTCAAAACACCATGTACTTGAAAATTCATGACGTGAAACCACCATGTACATCAATTAAAAAAACTCCCAAAAATCATGCACCATCAATTTTGCATGCTACTCCTCCCACCATCTTGTCCTAAAATCTTCTTCTCCGAAACTTCTATTTTTAAGTGGGGCCCACATATCACCATGACATCAACCATAAATTTTTAGAAATCATGAGGAGTCCTCTATAATATAAAATCAGAAATTTTTCACTACCAATAAAAACTTGGTTAGTATACTTCACCTTTTGTAAACTGCTCCTAGCTAGGGATTAACTATGGGTTTTAACCACTTTACCTTCTTAACATTCATTCATAAAAACGTGATGATCAACTGACCTCATTAATTTTTTTAAACCTTATAAAATCACCTTATAATCATCCCTAAAATCCACAAGGTCCCATGCAAATCACACTATTCACAATGAGCATCAAAAGTTAAAATTCAAGCTTGATTTTCACGTGTTCTTGACCTTGTCTCACAAACTCGAGTCATATCTAGAAAACTACATGACGTGTGCACCTTAAAGTTTTCTGAAATCACCTTGACTCATCCCTATAACATCTACAATCATCATAATATCAATTACATGGTCCAATCTCTCAAGTCAAGAAAACTTACATATGCTTACATGCTTTAGAACCTCATATTAACAACTAGGACCAACTGAAAAAATGCAATTAGTAAACATATAACCTCTGAAAATGACCCAAACATACGTCATATAACATGATACACATGATAGCATCCATCCATGAGCTCAAATGGCTCCAATACACTCTGTTCCACCTTCAAACAAGCATACTTACTCCCAATGAGCACATATAACATGGAGAATCATGTGTACTTTCACTATGCCACTACTATGAGTGCTCAAGCACTCTCAAAACCTTCTATTTCAACATTCTTCTTAAGCCATAAAGAATGTCACATTATCAAACTACACCTTCTAGACACTGTATAGTCTTGCAAGAGCAAGCATGTATCATTGAATCTCACCGTAGTAGCTAATAAACATTTGAACCATTGTGTTAGCACCATATACAACATCATGACATCATCATATAACATTCACTTTATCATTAATGTGGTTTTCATAAATGAAAACACCTATTAGGCCTACATGCCAATAATCTCCCCCTTTTTCATTGATGGAAAACACCCTAAAATTCTCCCCCTTTTTTACGAGTAATGAAAAAGGCATACCAAACTTACCTTTTTCACCTTCATCAGCTTCATACCTCCATTCTTTGGTTAGAAACATCAACCAAAGGTCTCAAATTGACTCTCTCTCTTTATTCTTGATCAAAAATCATATTCTTGCATCATTTCAAGCATGCAAATGCCAAGATCCCCCTAGAAAGAGTACTTCAAACATCTTAATATCATCAGTATATTGTTACAAAACATATTCTTTACCTTGGAAGGGACATAAAACACCATTCTTCATCTCTTACACAAGCAAACAAGCACATTTTCTCCTTGAACAATTTTTTTCCTTCTTGAAGCTATTGTAGCAGTAGATATCTGTATTATACCACCTATGATCCATGCCAAAAATTTATAATCATCATGATCATGCATTCATTCATTCATCCTTAACCAATTTTCACCTTTATAGGCTTATATTTTTCATATACAATGCATGTTTCTACTCTTTATACCATATCAGAAAGGTGAGACCAATACAATCTTGTTAGAGCAATTTAGGCCAACTTTGACATCCACCTAAAGATAATCCATGCTTGGAATCATACAATAATTTCTACCCTTTGACTTAAGAGCTTCATATCTATCACCCAAGCACACAAACATGCCACTAACCTTGATGACTTAGCTATAATTCTCATGGACAACTTTCACTAGTCCCAAAATAACTTTCTCGATCTGTTATAGTCATTTTTATTGAGATAAGTAATTACACACTATCACCAACTTGGATGAAGAGAGAAACACTTCTTTCATACCTAGAATGGCCTTTGGAATATCATCTCACTCCCATGGAAGGAAAAAACAAGTACTCCCCTTGTCTTGGAGAGCCTTCATACACAATGAGAAACTTTTTCTTGCCAAGAACAACATTTGATCTTTGTTAGAGGACCTGCACAACACCATTCTCTGTCAAAAACTCCATCTAGAAGGGAAAACAAGGTCATTGTAACACCAAAATACTTACACCATCTTGAAATCAAACTTCCCTCTCTTTTATATTTTTACTACAACCACTTACCAGTCACGCTACTAACTTTGAGTATTGATATTGAGTGTCAACCATCACTTGGAGATTAAGATCAACTTATATACCCAAAAAAAGACCATTTTATTACTTAATCACACTCATACATACAAATCCACATTTAATTTCTCATGCAAGGATTCAAAACACCATTCTAACACCAATACTACTGTCATCATGCAATCCCGAACCTCTACAAGCCTGTAGGTGGCAATTTTGGAACAAATAAACACTTTTAGATCTTGGCAAGCAATTAGGACCTTTGTTAACTAACACCTTTTCAAGAAACCCTTAGATTTAAACAAGTTCATACCTTCCTCAACTAAGAATGTGCACCCTTAGCAAAGCAAAAGTCTTTTGTGACTTTCCAAAATAACAAAGCAAAGTCTTTGCACCCTTTTTTGAACTGGCTGAATTTGCAACCTTCTTACCATGATTTTCAGAATCCATTGATATATCGCTAAATTGAAAACAAGACTGCTTATGTTGAATTACAATTAAGGAAGGAAAAATCTTATGTTCGAAGGATCGAGATTGCATGGCTTTAGGGTTGGATGGCTCTATTGTTGTACTTCTCTAGGGTTAGACGACTCTAGCCTCTAGGTTTAGACAGCTCTGGGCACCGACGGCTCTCAAGTTGGATGACTCTGCGGGTTGGGCGACGGGGGGTTAGACATCTTTGAGGTTAGATGGAGTGCAGGGTTGAATGTCTCTATGTTTGGATGACACCAGGGTTGGGCCGGCAGTGGTGTTGGATGGCTTGGAGGTTAGACGACTCTAAGGTTAGACGGCTCTGAAGTTGGATGTCTCTGGGGTTGGATGACTCGGAGGTTGGACGAACCTCAGGTTGGACGGTTGTGGGGTTGGATGGCTCACGAAGTTGGATGACTCTTAAGTTAGACAAATTACGGTTGTGTTTTGACACCGGATGTTTGATGATATGGTACTTGTAGTCTATGTATACTTCAGCGAATATGCACACAAAATGATTTGAAATGGTGGCAAATTACATGCATAAGGTCTTATATATGTGTAAATTCTAGGTGAAATGTACCATACAAGGGATGCATCGGCCAAATTTTTTGGTGAATAAGTCGGCTGCCACTCGCTGAAAAATTTCCAATTCAAATTTCAAAAACCAAGATTTTTGCGAGTTTACGAAAAAATCGCAACTAGAATTTTTCCTGCTTTGAAATATGTTGTATCACCAACTTGCACAACATGCCCTTTCTCCAACTTATAGTTGACAAAAAAATGACATGATGTCGTAGGAAAGTATAGTTTCCCATTCCGCTTACCCTGGCCTACCTCTTGTCCTCCCTCACACTCCTCCTTTGCCCTTCTTTCTCTCCTCCAATTTCTCTCTCCCATGTTCAACTTCTTCAATACATCCTCTTTGGCATTTCCATCGTACATCTCAAGTACAATTTCTAGTGGATATTTACCTCTGAAGTGCAACATCTTTATATATGTATGTGTGGTGTGGTTGAGTATGGATGCTCTCTCAAAATATGGTTACCTTCTTTTAGTGAAACTCAAAAATTTATGATGGGTGATCTAAATACAAATTATTTTTCCATGAATAACCTATGGTTAGCATTAAATCTCCATGTGCTCATCTCTGAAATAATATGGTCAAACATATGGTTCAATAATAGACAAAAGGCGATGCGTGAAAGCCAACATACATGTATAAGTTGTCTGTTCATTAACAAAGGAAAGTGGACCTTTCCATCAAAAACTGTCTCCCAAAATTTAATTAAAATATGTCAATAAAATGTCCATAGTAATATTTATTATACTTTTATAGTCACATACGACGTGAGAACATACAAGAAGGTAGTTGACTTTTGATTAAATCTTTGCACTTGCCCTTTTTATATTTTTTTTAAAAATGGGTTTTTCATTGATAAAAAAAAAGTTTAAGATAAAGGTAGGTATTAGTTGTAGAAATAACTTTTTGTTTGAATTTTGTAAAGGTTTTGATATGGGGTGCGAGAATAATCACATTTTTAAGTTTCACACCAAAGTTTGTATATTACATGTATACATAAGTAAAAATAATAATTCAGGTGTTTAGTATTGGATATATTGTACATGAATAATCAATTTTTATTTATTTTAGCGTTAAAGTTTAAATTTTGAGTGTATGAATAGTGGACATTCTTAATATTAAAGTTTGGTATAGGATTCATCAACAATAGAGCTTCCCTTACTTAGTGCCAATATGTGGCTATTGAGTGCACAAATAATTAACACTCTTCAACTTAGTGTCAAGGTCTTGATATATGGTACATGAATAATCAACCTTAATCTTTTTAATGTCGAGGTTTGCATATCAAATACACGAATAATCAATATTCTTTAACCGCATGTCAAGATGTAGATGTAAGGTAAAGTAATTGACCTTCTTAAATTTAGTATCAAAATTTCAATATAAGTGAATGAATGATTGACCCAACCTTCTTCAATAAATATCTAAGAAGTATGTATTTCACTAAATTCAATTAAAATTCAAACAAACTCCCATTTCTTTTATATTGACCAAAAATTACACCCTAATAAATGACATCGAAACTATTTAATAAGCCAATTTCATTTCCTAATGCCAATTAGAACTGTAATTCTCAATACTCTCCCTGCCCTCTCCTCTCGTATGATAAGTGTTATTATTTTATAGGGTATCGTATTGCACCTAGTTTTTGGTATATAAATTTAAAAAATTGAGTTTATGTTAGACTTAGGCTAGTCAATCGTATATTCCTGCCCACCTTGTGGCATTTTATGCTAGAATAGTCTTTAATGCAAGAACTGAACATATAACCTCTAAGAATGATCCAAACATACCTCATATAACATGATACACATGATAGCATGCATTCATGAGCTCAAATGGTTCCAATACACTCTGTTACACCTTTAAACAAACATACTTTCTCCCAATGAGCACCTATAACATGGACAATCACATGTAATTTCACTATGCCACTACTATGAGTGTTCGAGCACTCTCAAAACCTTCTATTTCAACATGCTTCTTAAGTCATCAATAATCTCACACTATCAAACTACACCTTCTGGCACTGCATAGTCTTACAAGAGCAAACATGTATCATTGAATCTCACCGTAGCAGCTTGATAAACATTTGAACTATCGTGTTAGAACCATATACAACATCATGACATCATCATATGCCATTCACTTTATCATTAATGTGGTTTTGCATAAATGGAAACACCTATTAGGCCTACATGCCAATAATCTCCCTATTTTTCATTGATGGAAAACACGCTAAAATTCTCCCCTTTTTTACATTAATGACAAAGGCATACCCGAAACTTACCTTTTTCACCTTCATCAGCTTCATACCTCCACACTGGTTAGAAACATCAACCAAAGGTCTCAAATTTACTCTTTCTCTTTATTCTTGATCAAAAATCATATTCTTGTGTCATTTCAAGCATGCAAATGCCAAGATCCCCCTAGAAAGAGCACTTCAAACATCTTAATATCATCAGTATATTGTTACAAAAACATAATCTTTACCTTGCAAGGGACATAAAACACCATTCTTCGTCTCTTACACAAGCAAACAAGCACATTTTTTCCTTGAACCCTATTTTTGCCTTCTTGAAGCTATTGTAGCATGAGATATCTGTATTATACCACCTATGATCCATTCCAGAATTTTATAATCATCATGATCATGCCTTCATTCATTCATCCTTAACAAATTTTCACCTTTATAGGCTTATAGTTTTCATATAAAATGCATGTTTCTACTCTTCATACCATCGTAAAGGTGAGACCAATACAATCTTGTTAGAGAAATTTAGGCCAACTTTGACATCCACCTAAAGATCATCCATGCTTGGAATCATACAATAATTTCTCTGCTGAACTTAAGAGCTTCATATCTATCACCCAAGCACACAAACACGCTACTAACCTTGATGACTTAGCTATAATTCTCATGGACAACCTTCACCAATCCCAAAACAACTTTCTCAGTCTTCTATAGTCATTTTTTATTGAGATAAGTAATTACACACTATCACCAACTTGGATAAAGAGAGAAACACTTCTTTCATACCTGGAATGGCCTTTGGAATATCATCTCACTCCCATGGAAGGAAAAAACAAGTACTCCCCTTGTCTTGGAGAGCCTTCATACACAATGAGAAACTTTTTCTTGCCAAGAACAACATTTGATCTGTGTTAGAGGACCGTCAACACCATTCTCTGTCAAAAACTCCATCTAGAAGGGAAAACAAGGTCATTGTAACACCAAAATACTTACACCATCTTGAAATCAAACTTCCCTCTCTTTTATATTTTTACTACAACCACTTACCAGTCACGCTACTAACTTTGAGTATTGATATTGAGTGTCAACCATCACTTGGAGATTAAGATCAACTTATATACCCAAAAAAAGACCATTTTATTACTTAATCACACTCATACATACAAATCCACATTTAATTTCTCATGCAAGGATTCAAAACACCATTCTAACACCAATACTACTTGTCATCATGCAATCCCGAACCTCTACAGGCTGTAGGTGGCATTTTTAAACAAATACACACTTTTAGATCTTGGCAAGCAATTAGGACCTTTGTCAACTAACACCTTTTCAAGAAACCCTTAGATTTAAACAAGTTCATACCTTCCTCAACTAAGAATGTGCTTAGAAACATATGTCATACCTTGTTCTACTTGTGCATTTGGGCTCTTATAGGAATATCTTGATCCTCGTGTCTCCTTTTTTTCTCGGAAATGGACCTTGGAGTAGAAGCTTCCTCTGTTGGTGTATCATGAGACTTCGATGAATGTTCTTGTACTTCTATGTAATCGAGGGATGGAATTTTTTCCTCAACATATAATGGGTCATCGATATCTTGAAATTGATTATTTTGTGAAGGAGTTTGTGAAATTTCTGCCTATAATTTTATAAAATTGTTACAGGTATAGTATTAATATTATATATAGTTAAATTTTTACGATAGAGTACAAAGAGTTTGAAAAATACTATGAAAAACATGTTACATAATTATCAAATTCTATAAGACTAAATAACTCAAATAGCACATACCGATATTTTTAGCTGATGTAGGAACCACCTTCATTTTTGTGACTTTCCAAAATAGCAAAGAAAAGTCTTTGCACCCTTTTTTGAACTAGCTAAATTTGTAACCTTCTTACCATGATTTCCAGAATCCATTTATATATCGCTAAATTGAAAACAAGAATGCTTATGTTGAATTACAATTAAGGAAGGATGAATCTTATGTTTGAAGGATCCGAGATTAGACGTATTTAGGGTTAGATGGCTCTGTTGTTGGAGGGCTCAAGGGGTTAGACGACCCTAGCCTCTAGGGTTAGACGACTCTAGGCACCGACGGCTCTCGAGTTGGACGGCTCTAGGGTTGGACGGCTGTGGGAGTTGGGGTTGACAACACCGAGGCTAGACGGCTTTGAGGTTAGATAGATCTGGGGTCGAATGTCTCTAGGTTTGGGACGACACCGGGGTTGGACTGCGTGGTGTTGGATGGCTTGGAGGTTAGATGACTCTAAGGTTAGATGGCTCTGGGGTTGGACGTCTCTAGGGTTGGATGGTTCAGAGGTTGGACGGCTTGGAGGTTGGACGGTTTTGGGGTTGCACGGCTCGAAGTTGGACGACTCTTAAGTTGAACGGATTACGCTTGTGGTTTGATACTAGATGTTGGACGATCTGATCCTGGTAGTCTATGTATACTTCAGTGAATATGCGCATGGAATGATTTGAAACGGTGGTGAATTACATGCATAAGGTCTTATATATGTGTAAATTCTAAGTGAAATGTACCATATAAGGGACGCATCGGCGAAATTTTTGGCAAATAAGTCGGCTGCCACTCACTAAAAATTTGCCAATTCAATTTCATAAACTTGTATTTTGGCAAGTTTACGAAAATTTCGCACCTAAAATTTTCCCTGCTTTGAAATATGTTGTATCGCTAACTTGCACAACATGCCCTTTCTCTAGCTTATAGTTCACAAAAATGACATGATGTCATAGGAGTATAGTTTCCCATTCTCAGCTGACCTGGCCTACCTCTTGTCCTCCCTCCCACTCCTCCTTTGCCCCTCTTTCTCTCCTCCAATTTCTCTCTCCCATGTTTGACTTCTTCAATACATCCTCTTCGGCATTTCCATCGTACATCTCAAGTACAATTGCTAGTGGATATTTACCTCTAGAAGTGCAACATCTTTAAATATTTATGTGTGGTGTGGTTGACTATGGATGCTCTCTCGAAATATTAGCAAGTTTGGTTACTTTTTTTAGTAAATCTCAAAAATTTATGATGGGTGATCTAAATACAAATCATTTTTCCGTGAATAACCTATGGTTAGCATTAATTCTCCATGTGCTCGTCTCTAAAATAATATGGTTAAACATATGGTTCAATAATAGACAAAAGGCGGCGCATGAAAGCCGACATACATGTATAAGTTGTCCGTTAATTAACAAAGGAAAGTGGACCTTTCCATCAAAAATTGTCTCCCAAAATTTAATTAAAATATGTCAATAAAATGTCCATAATAATATTTATTATACTTTTATAGTCACATACTACGTGAGAACATACAAGAAGGTAGTTGACTTTTGATTAAATCTTTGCACCTACCCTTTTTATATTTTTTTAAAAACGGGTTTTCATTGATAAAAAAGTTTAAGATAAAGGTAGGTATTAGTTGTAGAAATAATTTTTTTGTGTGAATTTTGTAAAGGTTTGGATATGGGGTGTGAGAATAATCACATTTTTAAGTTTCACACCAAAGTTTGTATATTACATGTATACATAAGTAAAAAATAGTAATTCAAAGTGTTTAGTGTTGGATATATTGTACATGAATAATTAATTTTTAAATATTTTAGTGTTAATATTTAAATTTTGAGTGTATGAATAGTCAACATTCTTAATATTACAGTTTGGTATAGGATCTACGAACAATAGACCTTACCCTACTTAGTGCCAATGTGTGGCTATTGAGTGCACAAATAATTAACACTCTTCAACTTAGTGTCAAGGTCTTGATATATGGTACATGAATAATCAACCTTCATCAATTTAATGTCGAGCTTTGCATATCAAATACGCGAATAATCAATATTCTTTAACTTTATGTCAAGATGTAGATGTAAGGTAAAGTAATTGACCACCTTAAATTTAGTATCAAAATTTCAATATAAGTGAATGAATGATTGTCCCAACCTTCTTCAATAAATATCTAAGAAGTATCTATTTCACTAAATTCAATTAAAACTCAAACAAACTCTCATTTCCTTTATATTGACCAAAATGACATCGAAACTATTTAATAAGCCCATTTCATTAGAACTGTAATGATCAATACTCTCCTCTCGTATGATAAGTGTTATTATTTTACAGGGTATCGTATTGCACCTGTTTTTTTGTATATAAATTAAAAAAATTGAGTTTATGTTATTATTGTCAATCGTATATTCCTGCCACCTTGTGGCATTTTTATGAATAAAAACAAAGTCATCCCGCTGTCTACCTGAATAAAATAATGTAAGTAGCTTCTTGAAAATATTATAACTTTTTTCTACCTTCATCCCGCTGTCTACCTTAATAAAATAATGTAAGTAGCTTCTTACATTATAACTATTATAAATATTATACCTATTATAAATATTATAACTATTTTCTACCTTCATCCCGCTGTCAATATTATAACTATTATAAATATTATAACCATAACTATAAAAACAAAGTCATCCCGCTGTCTACCTGAATATTATAACTATTCAGAAAATGACTAAAAAATAAAGATACTTGATATTGAGCGTTCTGGAAGGTTGTTGGAGCTGGATAAGTATTAAAATATTGCTATTAAAAGAACGACCGACAAAATGAATTCACGGAAAGACATGGGCAAGAATTTTTCAAAAATTACTAGTAAAGGAAAATATATGCGAAGGATTGACAAGAATTCACAGTATGACATGGGCAAGAAATTTTCAAGAACATTGACGAACATGGAATTATAGCTTGTATGAACATTTTTCCCATCTCACTGGCAAAGTATTTTTAATTAGGAAATGGCACAATTGACTGTAATTATTGTTTTGGATTTAGCATATGTTTATATCCAATACAATGATATTTGTTATAGTGAAATTTTATTCAATACAAATCTGACGCGTATAATGCATTCAACTGGTCTGACTTTAATAGGAACTCCAATTAATTATAGTGCGCCATATTATATGCCACTGGGCATTTCATTGTAGATGTATTTGAATTGGTACAACTGTTAATTGTCAAAGAAATGCTCATCAATTGAATATTATATCAGAGGCTGCATCACCAACATGGCCTACTTGACTTGGTACCTCACGCGGGAAGCAAGACTTTTATCATACATTACCACATATAAATACATACCCTCGCAACCTCAATCATAACTGCACTGCTGCAGCAGAAGCAGAAGCAGAAGCAATAGATTGCTCTTGGCAGGGAACAATATCCAGATACAATGGCCTTTCTAGTGGCTATGGCATTCTCTCTGATGGCCTTGGCAGCAGCTGAGTACGATCATTATTCATCTCCTCCCTATTATTACAAATCCCCACCTCCACCATCTCTATCTCCTCCTCCACCATATTATTACAACTCTCCACCACCATACCATTATAAATCTCCACCTCCACCATCTCCATCTCCTCCACCACCATATTATTACAAATCCCCACCACCTCCATCTCCATCTCCTCCTCCTCCATACTATTATAAATCTCCACCTCCGCCATCTCCATCGCCACCCCCACCATATGTCTACAAATCTCCACCACCACCCTCTCCATCTCCTCCTCCCCCATACTACTACAAGTCTCCTCCACCGCCATCTCCTTCACCCCCTCCACCATATTACTATAAATCACCACCTCCGCCATCTCCTTCTCCCCACCACCATACATCTACAAATCTCCACCTCCACCATCTCCTTCTCCCCCACCACCGTACATCTACAAATCTCCACCTCCACCATCTCCTCCTCCCCCATACTACTACAAGTCTCCTCCCCACCATCTCCTTCACCCCCACCCCCATACTACTATAAATCTCCTCCTCCACCATCTCCTTCACCCCCACCCCCATACTACTACAAATCTCCACCTCCACCATCTCCATCTCCTCCACCGCCATATTACTACAAATCTCCTCCACCACCATCCCCATCTCCACCTCCCCATACTATTACAAGTCTCCTCCACCACCCTCTCCATCCCCACCACCTCCTTATCATTATAAATCTCCACCACCACCATCCCCATCACCCCCACCCCCATATCACTACAAATCCCTCCACCACCATCTCCACCTCCCCTCCTCCATACTATTACAAATCCCCACCACCTCCTTCTCCATCTCCTCCTCCCCCATATTATTACAAATCTCCACCCCCTCCACCAGTTGAGTACAAATACACTTCCCCTCCACCACCCGTCTACTGATTTTCAGACTCAATCTCAAAGTGACTAATAAGAGGTCAGTTCCTATCACAATTGTTCTTTTGTTTAATACTGATTATGCTATAACATAATCTTTTTCAGAATAGTAGATACTACGGCATTCTGAATCTATAGTTTGGACCTTTTCATTTCAATTACATTTTTTTAATAGAAATTCACAATAATGTGTTCTAAAGAGCTTAAAAAACTATATTTTTGTCAATGCAGAATAAATTATCTATCAGAAGTGATGGTGGTAGCCATGGATCTTTATGGCCATGAGGAATTGCAGGCATTCTATTCTATTTTTTATTCTATTCTATTCAATTCAATAAAATTTTCTTTGTAATTCATAAAATGTTGGACAAAGTATTAATATTTTGCTTTGTAATAAGAGGGTCATGTAATGTGTATGAGGAAGGACGAGCCATTATAGATTGCTCCCATTTCATAGATATAACAGATGGTTATTACATGGCTTTAATATTTTATTTACAGGACTGGTTTTTAAACTTAGATGGCCAATAATAGAAAGTCTTATTCAATATCAATCTATTTCTGCAAAAAAAAAAAAAGAGTTCTTTAATATGACCCAAAAAAAAGGTGTGTAAATGTAATTGAAAACGACATTTGCTTTACGTTTATGGGGATTTAGTACAAAAAAACACAATAAAAACCAAAATATTCAAATACATTTAAATAATGTTAAATAATAAAAAATAGATATTAATTTATAGTTGTTTATTTTGGATTTGTGATATAGTTTGATTTATTAAAGTCTTTCTTATTGACTAACAATTCTATTACTAACAATCACATGTATACAATGCAATGTGAACGTCGAATGGTATATGTTATTAGATTTAGAAAGACAGTTATTACTTTTGTAGTTGATGTTGATAAGGGGTGTGATTGACAATACTTATTTTCTATTAAAGCCGAACAAATGTTACAAAATACATTAGAAGGGATGTTAGATAACAGTTAGTTGTGTAATAATGGAATACAAATGCAAGTGAGATATGTAATTTTACTAGTACTCACTCTCAAGAATGCAAGAATGTGAAGTGTTGTTGTCAAACTAGATTGAAATAATGACTAAGTGCTTTAACATATTATCTCTCCATGAAACTAAAATGAGACAAAATATGCAATTGTATATAAACAAATCTGAAATGGTTATGGTACATTCTAAATTTCTTTATTACCTCAACAAGTTTTAGAGCATCAATTTTAGAGATATTTTGTGCATGTCGTATGATCAAAGCATTCCATGAGACCACATTTATTTGAGGCATTTTGCAAACAAAAAACGGTATATGTTATTTGTGTTATAGGGATAGTTTTTTTTTTTGTAGTTGTGTTTGTTTAAACTATGGGTGATTGATTTTGTATGTGTAGAAATATAGATGAGTCACTTCATTTAAAAAGTGCAAACATGAGGTGTTACCCTTAAAACTATTCAAAATGCAAAAAAGTGATATAATGTACAAAGCTTTGGATGGAAACAACTATAATTTGCATGGTCCTTTCTTGGCATTTTAAATTTCTAGGTATTTGTGTGTAGATGAAGACATTAAAAATGTGTTGTTGTTGGTTAACATAAAGAAACGGGCAACAATAAAAGGAAAAATCGAACATGTATGTTGAAACATGTAATTTTGTAATTGTAGATATATAGACGAACCACTTCATTTAAAGGTTTCATCTCTTCATTTCAAATTTGTTACAAATTCATACATATACATTTACAAATCTCATATCATGAGTGGTATCATTTTTGCAGACTAGTTTTATTTGAACTTAACATGAGAAAAATTATATCATGAATTGTAGCCTTTAGAGAGTAATTTTATTTCCGGTAAACATGAGTAAATTTGACGAGTTTTCTTAATACTCTGGCCTGGAACACCTCTTCCATGTAGGAAAAACCCAAGTTGGGGAAACAAAAATGGGTTATCAAAATTATCCAAACGGATAATGTAGGGAAATTCATGTCCACAAACTTACAATTGCTTACTAAAGCTCGTGTAATTTAAAGGCAATATATTGCTCTGCACTTTGCATAAACAAAGTTGTGGAAAGGGAAAATAGAATGATTATGGAGATAACTCAATAAATGTTGAAATAAGGTATTTCAAATAAATTATATGCAAAGATTGTTGGTACTAATGTAAAAATATAAAGAAACTATTGAATAAGGGAATACTTGACAAATGAAATGTGTATTGGAAGAGATACATAGTGACCTCTGTGGTCTTATGAAAAGCCACTCATTGTATGGTTCAAAGTACTTCTCTTATCTTAATATTTCAAAGGATTTGTAGAAAGGAAAATTGGCAGAAAATCCACGATTCTTGAGTCAAGACAAATAATGAAGGAAAATTCATGGCAAAAGAGTTTGAATTATCAGAAGGCTTGTTTAACGAAAGCAAAAACCAATAATTATAATAGAGAAGGACCAGTATATATTGGAAGGTTAAGGTATTTAAAATAAAATTTGGGCATAGGTTTACACGTTGCAGGTCATTTGTTAAATATATGGTCCTACAGATGAGTACTTGAAGAAGGCTAGTCGAGTTCGAAACAACAAGAAAACGTCTCAAGCTTTTCAAATCTAAAGAGTATGTTTTAATTTCTTAAGATTGAATGATTAAGTGAACATTTTCCTATCAGATATAGTAATAATATAGAAACCTATAGATTGCTTCATTTACAATCTGAAAAAAATAAAAATCTATGAGTAGAGTGCTAGATGAAAAACCGGACTTGAATCAAGTTGATTCTTGATAGAACAAGGTGAGGTGCACAAAAAGTGATCAATCAGGAGCCAAAATAGATGGAACCTCAATTTGAATCTATGAATTCTTAGGCTTTAGACTCATTTATATCCCTCACTGGTAAACCTCACTCCATGCAGCCCTCCAAGTTAATGTTTTCTTGAGTAGGCTAAGAATTATTTTATTAGAACTCTTTCACATGTGTCTGTCCTCTGACCCTAGAAATCATGGTGCTAAAAATAGAGTGAGCAGATATGACTACCCTCCTAATTATTATCTTTCATGTTCAGTTGTAGCCACACATTACTACACCAAGTGAAAATATCTTGGCAACGTGGACTCTGTCTCTCACCCGCTAATATGCGAATGGAAGGCACATTGTTAACTTTAATATCGGATCTGGAACATCCATGGCTTGCCCCCATGTATCGGTATAGTCAGTCTTCTCAAAGCCTTGCACCCAAGGTGGAGTCCTTCTGCAATTAGGTCAACATTGGTAACTACAGGTAAAAGCTTTAAGCTTTCATACTTCCTTTCTTTACTTCTAATAACTAATATGCCATCTTAGATGTAGGATGATAATATTAAGCTCGTAGCTGAGAATTCAGTGAACTTGGGAACTTCTCTGTGAACTAAAGTAATAGGAGATGCTCAAATTTAAGCAAAGATCTGGATAACATTCTGATTTGGACATTTAATAATTCAAATTTGTTAATCCCTCACTGGTAAACCTCACTCCATGCAGCCCTCCAAGCTAATGTTTTCTTGAGTAGGCTAAGAATTATTTTATTGGAACACATCGATAAATATATATTAATAAAAAAAGATAAAAGTACAAATGGTTACAATAAGAGGGTGGCTAGTTGGTATAACCACGCTGGTAAAAATGGCTCAAAAGCTAAACATACACAACACAAAACAAAACCTCATTGACCAAGAACCAAAGCTATAGAACTGGTCATAAGAGGAGGCTAAGAAATATAGTTCTACTGTTACATAGTTTAGTATAAATAGAATTTAAATGCATACCTGCATAATTCAATTTAACGCAGGGATTGACTGGAACTTGGAGAGCATGAAGAATGAAATTATAGTGTAAGTATTTAAAGGTTAATGCATGCAAAAGCTATAAAATAAAATTTAAAAATAGTAAAGCCAAAGAAACATGTAAAATCAAAAAAGAAAAATTGTTAAAAATAGCAAAAGCAATATTGTTAAAAATAGCAAAAACAAAATTGTTAAAAATAACAAAACTATCATTTAAATCGTCAAATTTAACAGTCCCATGAATGTCCACAAAGCCTTTTCCCATAGGGGTAACGCCTTTGGCATAAATATTTTAGATTTTTCTAATTGAAAGCAAGGATGAATGGTCTCAATCTAATTATATTATTGTGATGGGCTTCAAACAATATTTTTGAAGAAAAATGAATTAGTTTTTAACTCTAACAATATTCAAGATATTGTGATTTTTAGATGAATGGTTACATCAAATTTAAAATTTATCATTTTTATTAATATGTCACACTATTACAATCACCCACACATCAAATTTAGAATTTTCCATTTTATTATAGTCACTCACTTGCCTTTGGCTCAAATCAAAATGACAAAGTAAATATTAATTTTGTTTTTTAAAATAAGATTTTATGTTTATATATGTGAGCTTTAGTCACGTAGTGCTCCCTCGAACATGGCATAATCTTTTCAATGTGAGATGAAGCTACATATGTGAAAATTGACAAAAAACACATTTAAGTTCACCTACTATAAAACATGGAGATTTTAGCTATTATTGGTGCAATTGTGTTTCTTTGTATCGAAAACATTGATTTCGGTATGCTAAGTGTTTTAAAACATGCTAGAATGAGAAAGTACTAAGAGCCTATCAAGAACATATGGAATAGGATTTGTTAACCAACTAGGTATTCTATTAGTTTCAATGACTTGTCTTGTTTGAGATTAGTTTTACATTAGCAATTTAGGCATGGTAATTTGTAGTTTATATTTTATTTTTTGTGTTTTAGACCATTATATGATTAGTAAAATTTTCAAAAAATATACATAACAACTTGATAAATTAGTAAATCATATATTTACTGAGACATATGCATAGATTTATTGATGGATTGAAAAACTATAAAAAAATGTTCATATATATGTGAAACAAATTATCAATGATATGAAAATGTGTATCTAATAATTTGCAATTTATAACCATATAAAAACTACTAGTGAAATTTTTTGAATTAACAAACATCTTAAATTGAAATTCCAAGCATGATTTCATGCATAATATAAAAGGGTACACACATGGAAATGGGGACCAAAAGGAGGTCAAAAGTGACAACTCTTTCATGAAATAAGAAAAATCTGAACTTCAACAAGGAATTTGACATGCATATGCTCCAAATTTGAAAATATGATAAGAACAAGAATCACAGGTTCCCGAATCTAGTTTCTAAACTACTTTTTTTTCAAATGGTGGAGATTAAGACGTTTAAATGTATTGTAGACACAAACTGGTCTTGTTTTTATGTCTAAAATATAACATAGTGTCATATACGTGCGCCCCTCTCCCGTCCACAACCCCCCCCGCCACATTTTTTGAGTTTCGTAGATTATTTTGCAAGTCCCTTCAATATAAACTTTTGTAAGATCGTTTATTAGGTCCCACTATTTTTTCCTAATTTTCCAATGAGTATTTTATTTATTACTAATTTTCAAAGAAGATGCATCCCAAAAATGAAATAATCATGTGTACACCCCCTAGTTTTGATAAAAATAATCAAAAATAATTTGTTTTCTTTTAATAATATGTGTAGAATAGAGTTAGATTGTGTCAATGTATTTTTTTAACATTTGGATGAGGAGATCAAAAAATTACATAGAAAAAATACACCTTTTTTACTGAAAAATAAAGACACTATTAAAATAAATTAAGGATGAAAATTTTAACATATTCATAATTTAGAAAGAATCAACACAAATCTAAGACAGAGATTGATGTCATAGTTATGAATTTTGGAATATTGTCTTTAAAATGTGAGAAAATGAAGCTTACACTTGTAGATATGAATTTATGCACTTCTAGTAATGTTACATCACTCCTCTAATATTTCATTAAAATAATGATTCCTAAGAAAGAAAAATAGACATTAACAACATGTGTTTTGCTTTACATGGGCATTGCTTTATCTTTTCATGCTTTCGTCCTTCACTTTTTTGGAACTACCCCTTTACTTTTAGACAACACACAATGTGTTACCCAACTTTGTACTACCTTTTTATCTTTGGAACTCTCCAAAAATTAGAGAATATTAAGGGAGAAGGGGCCCCGGGCGCTATTGTCCCCTTTGGATGCTCCCCGTCCTTTTCCCTTCTTGTCTTATGTTTAAAATACTAAATCAATTACTATATTTGTAAACTTATATTTATCACTTTGGGTCATCTTTTACGGTTGTTAATGACGAAATTCAAGCAAAGGAATCATATATATACATGACCTATTAACTATTCTAAAAGGAGGAAATAAGAGGAAATTGGGATATTGCTTTCTATCAACTACTTAGACAAAAAGGAACACTTGAGGACTACGTTTTTGCTACATTATTCACTACATAGGAAGGGAAAAAATGTAATTGTATCACACACATCAACTTGGGGAAATTAGTTGTATTCCTCTATCTTGGTGCAACTTATACAAGAGAAACCTAGCTTTAAGGGACATGATTCTATCACACACACACACACCAAAACTACATTGAGCCTAAAATTTAGCACGAGTTCTTTTTGAAAATCACATTGGGGTGATTGTCGAGGTTAGTCCAACTCAAGCACTTACATAATTTTTTTATACTAATTTTTTCTTGAGCCTTGTGCAAGTGGATATGATTGTTTTGTAAGTATAGGTGTGATAGGAGAACCCTAAAGCAAAGTAGATGTGACATAGAGGAAAGTGGAGGTGACACTATTAAAGATTGAAATGATCAAATATACACTCTTTACTAGTACACTAGTACCCATATCGACACTAACACCTCGGGGCACTATTGTCTATACTCAAGATGTAACGCCCACAAAATTTCACATAGGAAACCCAAGAACAAACAAAGGTTAAACATGAAAAATTATGGAATAATTTTTTTTTGTTAAAGGGGCGAAGATGCCGGTAAGGTTAATCTTGTAGACTTCAATTGTCATCACAAAATAACTTAAATAATATTATAACATAAAATAAGTATTTAATCTATGATTAAATTTAAAATATATATATTTAATCAATTAATCATAAATTAAATTTAATACTTAGGTTTCTAAGGTCAAAAGTTCTCCCATTTACAAAACTATTAAACTCAAATCTAAAGTAACAATGATGTCTATAAATTTAAGGCAAAGAGACTACTAAAATTAATTTAAAGGAAATATAAACAATTTAATTAACTTACTGACTCACACAAGTGGCTCCATTCAAGAAAAGGCCCATGTGACCAAATGATTATCTCTCACCCACCCCTACCTAAATTTTGTAGGGGACAATCTTTACCCTAGGATGAAACAAATCTAAGCCATTCGATGAAAGAATTCAACTCAACCCTAAAATCTCTAAGGACGCCTTTATTTATTTATTTTTGTTCATATCATTCATTTATTTGTTTTTGGTTTTCTAGGTTAATGAAAGATGGAAGAGGAGGAAGCCATGAGAGAGGAAGGGAAAGCATGGAATGGATACACACATCACCAAAAGTCATTTATTGTATTTTTTTCTCCATTTCTTTCATACCCTCTTCTAGGGTTGTAAATTCTTATTTTATTGTAAACATGATTTAAAAGAATACCCATTTGGGTATTTTACATTTTTCCAAAAGATCTGTTTTCTTTGTAGTATTTGCATGTTTTTCCTTTTCTTATATGAGTAGATATACACCATTAAATTTCCACCTTTTTTGATATACACTATGTTTACACACACACACACACACACACATTTGTGTGTGTAAATGTGTATATATAATATTTGTAAAACTATTTCATTTGTGTGTGTATATGTGTATATATAATATTTGTAAAACTATTTCATTTCTTAAAATAAGATATACCCAAAATGGGTAACCACGTATTATTATATGTATATACAAATATGTGTGTGTGTGTGTGTGTGTGTGTGTACATATTTGTATATACATATGCATCAAATCCCGACATAGTCGGGGGTATATGAATACTGCAGAGTAATGGGAAGGAGCAAAGGTGAAAGCCAATGAGATGAAAAGTATACTAAACTTGGAAGAACACGTAATACTATGACTCCGAACTAGAAAGTAGGAAGTTCACGTCAGCTTCACTAATTTTGTTTGTTTCACGTCGGGTTCACCAATTTTGTACGACGGAAAAGTGACAAGCGAGCATGGGAATCTACAAGTGACTCTTCCTCGCACCCGACCTCCCGAGGTCATGCCGAGACAGCCGGTGGGGATGGAATATGTGTGAGATACAAACAAACTAGTTAGGCAATCTAATGTCTTCAATGCGCACTCTCGGAACTTGCGAATCTAAAGCAAAGAAATCCCTCCTAACTTGAGCTGGTGTGATAGATTGGTCAGCAAGGATGATTGCTCGAAGGCTCCAATCAATATCGAGCTCTGGTGTGATTCGATCTATGGGTTGTGGAATATGTGGAAAATGACCCGAGATAGTTTTGTGTATTTCTCCAGATAGGGTCATATGGTGGATGGTAAATGTAGTCAATTCTATAAACGGTTCTCTGGCCTAGTCTAGAACTCTCTAGCTTTGCTAGCTGTTGTGTCTAACAAGGTTAATTGTTCAATGATGATAGGTGGAAGTGGAGTAGACTAGAATACTAGTGTGCGTAGGCCAGTGTCTATGTCTAATTCTCCTATGGATTCGTTGGGCTGCGGGATTTGTGGGTCACAACCATAGACTCTTAGTCGTTGTGGACCTGTTATGGTCATGCGTGAAATCAAGTCCTAATCCCTAATATCCAGTAATCGTATGCTTTCTCAGCTTCTATATTTAGGATCAATAACTGTGTGATTTTCTCAGAATACCCTACAGGTGTTCGTGCAACCTGGATTCTTAGGCTGGTATCTATATCTAGAAGAGTGTCTCCTGCATCTGGCTGTGGGACCAAAGGATCACAACCAAAGGTTTGTTCTCTTTCGAACCCTTCTACAGTCATATGAATGTTTGCCTAGGGTAATCTGTAGTTCGGTTGATTCAACCAAAACGTGTGTGCTTGGTCATCTTCTATGTTTAGTCCACTCAACTGAGAATTGATTTGTTGCAAGCTTACCGTTGTTCGGAAGACTTGAATCCTAAGATTTTGATCTATATCGTTATTCTTTGTGATGAGATTGGGCTAGGGAACAATTGGCTCAAATATGTATTCCCCGGGCTCTCTAGGTCCCGTGATTGTAATACAAAAGTAACAAAGTAAATTAACGTAACAAAATGAAATTTAACTATGTTGAATATATCTATATATGATTTCTATATTTTTTTGTGTTTTCTGGTGAACTTTATGAATTTAAGAAAGCAACTATTTAAAATATCTAGAAAGACAACTAAAAAAATAATTTAAAAAAAATAAAATAACCGAGTGTAGCTATTTTTCTATGTAATTTGTAGATCTATTCTAAACAAAGAAATAGCTTATCTAATCTATTTGCAAGATTCTTGATCCTACCTCAGAAGTGAGGAGTGAATCATAGTTTCTCAGAAACTATCAATCCCCATAGCTTCCCTGGCAATATCGAGAATAGAATTTACTGAAATAAAGCAATTAACTACTCTATTTGATATGATTCTAACTAGAACTTTGAAAGCTAGAACCTGGATTCTGCAGAATAGTGGTGAATCTGATGGTGTGTGTGATCTTGTCCCCTCAGTGTGATCTCCTCATTCCTTCATGTTCACATGGATCTAGAAAAGCGTGTAATGCTAGCATCAACAGAAGTAGATATTGGGACAAAGGTAGCTCAAGACACAAACTGAATACAATGCGAGTAGGAGAGGGATAGTGCAAGAGTACAGAGTTTGGATTATGCAATTCCTAGTGGGATCTATTACGAGTCATGCAAAATAAAGCATCCAGAACCGGAAACTATCCTATTTGAGGAGCAAAACCTGCAACTTTAATGGCTTCCTAAGCTATTCTACTCCAATGGATTGGATGAAACAACAGCATTGCTTGCACAAGATGGATTTGTGGCTTACCAATAGTAAAACAATACTAACTAAGCATGCAATGAAAGAAACTAAGCATTCTAAGCAAAAGGAAAACTAAATCTATTGTAAAGAGAAATCAGAAGAAAATTTTGAGGGGCCATTTGCTTGAGCACAAGCCAACTATTTATAGCATTTGCATTTACCCAAGGTAAAAGCCAAATAGAACTCTTAAACTATAAACAATGGCAAAACACTATTCCAGGGAACCAGAATCATAAATGCAAGCTCATGGCGGTGAAAGAAAGCTGGTAAAATGTTGAATTTATGTGAGTCGTGTTAAAAGAGCTTTCTAGAGAATGCGTAAGGACCACCGCCCGAGGTGGTGGTGGTTAAGGACCGCCGCCTGCTGTTGATGGCAATCGATCCTAGGGCCGCCCGGCGGGCGGCGGTTTTTTCACCAAGAGAAAAGGGCTAAGAAAAGAGGGGGAAAGGAAAAATAAAGCACACGAGGGGATAAGCGGGGCATGCGGGATGTTAACGCACACTTGGAGAGCTTTTCCGGATCCCGAACACCTTGCGAGGAGACCTGTATCATCATTGGGGCACGTGTCACGTTGTTCTAACAGTACAGTACCTTACAATTTTGGGTACGTACATATTGCCCCCTTGGAGAAGCATTTTAGCCATGAAGAGGCGTAAAATGGTGGGTCCGAGTATGGCGGTCCTGAAATGGGAAGTTAGAAATTATACCTGATACATCCGTGTGTTGAAAGGATGCCATCCAAGATTCCCGCTACCTGCAAAATGAAAAGAGAACTCAAGTGTAGATAGACACAAAATTTTGAAAATAAATGCTAAAATAATAGGGAATGAGAATGTACCATTTGTGCGGGGATAGGAACTTACCTCCGTCGGTGCTCCAAACCTGTGAAAAGTCATTTAAAACGAATCAGAGCACTATATATATGAAAGTGGGCCCATTTTCCTATTCATTTGCGCGAGTCGATTTGATTGATTTTGAGCTCTGGGACCCACGGTGACGGTTTCTTGCGTGAGTAGAGTCAAAATGTCTGCGACGAGATAGCGATCATACCTCCACGTGTGGAACATCGACCCGTGAGATCGCAGGTTAGTTTTCTTCAATTTATCCTTTTTACCCCCTTAAATTTGAAATGCTAAATACTTTGTCATGGGGGGGTAATTTTTGAAAATGTTAGTGCTAAAAGGTCCACCTAAGGGGGGCACCTACTGGGTAGGCTTTGTTTTTAGGTAAAATGGTCATTTTTACATTTTTTAAGTTTTTTAAGCTTAAAAACCCACGTGGGTTTTCGGACCACGACCGCCGCCCTGCCTAGGGCGGCGGCTACATGATTGCCGCCTTGTTTAGGGCGGCGGTTACACGACCACCGCCGTTAAGGTGGCGGTTACAAAACCACCTCCCTACTTAGGGCGGTGGGTTTGCATAGAATGCAAAAGGAATATCTATTTGAGATTATGTTTGTATTTTTAGCATTTCTACGTGCTTTCATGGTTTTCCAGTATTACTTGGATGTTAACTTGCTTTGTTTTGTGTGTTTTTGGGTGTATGCAGGCGAGGGAGGAGTATATCCGGTGGAGTAGAGAGAGGGAGTGTGATTGGCTCCCAGGGGTTCTAGATGCCCTCTCATAGGATGAGGAGGACACTCTTCAGCTGGGCTGGGATACTGCGCATTTCACGCGTGCCCCACGTTACACCATCTAGTCACATCCTTTGTGACTTGTTCTCATACTGGGATGCAGATCGGAACACCTTCCGATTGCCAGGGGTCCGCGGTGAGTGGACTATTACATTGGAGGACGTCTATCGCATTCTAGGGATCCCGATCATCGGGAGACGACTCACCCTAGAGACAGCAGGCTCACGAGCACGAGATTACACAAAGTGGGCAACATATATGGGAGATGCAGTCATCTCCATGGGGTTGAAGAAGGGGGTGAGAGTTCGATCTATTCCTTCTTTGCCCATCCCCCTACTTCACCAGGCCATCATGGGGATCCTTACCTAGAGACCCGATCGGGGACAAGGGAGGAGATACATTATTATACTGTTGGTCCCCCATTATTGCATAGATAGAGGGGCATGGTCAGATATATGCTTGGGGAGTAGACATTCTTGGGACCACCTACCACGACTTATACAGGGTGGTCCATTTACAAAGGCGATCATTGAGCCACCCGACTCTAGTCATGAGTTGGGTCTATGAAATTTCATCCCTTATGGTAAGGGTGTGGAGATGGTAGATCCTGGAGCTATGAGGAAGCCGGATGGACAGACATGTCGGTGCTTAGAGAACCTCATCAACTAGTTGCCTCCCATTTACTTGCGCCGACATGGAGGCCACACCGGCCGAGGAGGCTCTTACTTGATCTCCTGCTCCACGACAGGCAGCTTATTGACAGAGTGGGGCAAGTGGAGATGTACCCCTTTGGTCGAGTTCCTCAACAGCTTTTGCCTACCATACATGGGTATTCTTCCCCGTGGCGCGCAAGTATATAGATCAGTCCGAGAGGCCAGAGGGGGGCCTAGAGGCCGGGGATGGACAGTGGTTACTCCTGGTGTTCCTATTGCAGCCAGGAGGATAGTTTGTGCCAGAGGGAGAGCCGGTGTGTGTCAGGCGCCTTTACTTTAGATTGCCGCAGTCCCGCCCATAGCAGCGATGACCCCATTGAGGTAGACTCTAAGTCTGAGGAGTTTACGGGGGAGACAGAGGAGGAGACCGAGGACAGTGATCTGAGTGGCATGATACCCAGGATATCATGCAGGCGGAGAGGGCCGAGTAGAGTGCAGAGAGGGTGACTCTAGTTTCAGAGGATCCACTCTCCCAAGTCCATGGGGAGGATGATTACTTTGCGGGCGTTACGTTTACGCAGCCACGGAGCAGCCCCTTAGTCGGTAGTGGCATCCGTGGCGGGCGTTGATCCCATAGACCCATCATGGAGGCCTGGTGATCCGAGTAAGCTACCTTCTCCCCTCTCTAGTGTTTGTTTAACTTAAGAACATTTTAGTTTCTATCTTGTATCTTTTAATTTCTTGTTTGGTTTCTAATTTTTTTCTCCTTGGTTTGCAGAGACCGCCGATGAGTGGCGGGACTTGATCCGCAGGGTATGTACTGATACCCTGATGATCCCCATGGAGAGGACCCACGCAGAGCTGTCCATGGATGCTGGGGAGCCTTCAGAGCCAGCAGACATACCGACATCTTTTCTCCAGTCTGGCATGTGGCCAGGATGGTATTGACCCTTCACACCGAGCTAGCGGTACAAGACGGCTGAGCGCTTGATGAGGAGCCATTCTCATGGTGAGACTGCGGCTGCCCCTCGGGATCCTGAGCCCTCCGTGCATTCAGAGTGTCGGTGTAGCCGGAGTCCTAGGCGTGGGTGTGCACCTTCAGAGGGGTCTTGTAGGGATTGAGAAGCCACTTGGCTCTCGTAGATTTTGTACTATATATTCTTTTGTATATCCTGGGCTCTTTGAGCATTTTGACCATGCTTAGTGCATGATGGCATTGTATATAAACATTGATTATTTATATATATGCATTCGTTCTAGATCAAAATCTTGGCATTCATGGCTTTCTTTCTATTTCCAGTTTCCTCATGTATGCTATGATGTACGTTTATATGTTTCTTTTAGAATATATGCAATGGTGAACAAATGATGCAAGTGTTTTACTTTCCCTTTTGTGTTTCATGATGTTGATATATGATGATGTAGATATAATGTGATTTTGAATCTTAGTTTCTGTAAGAAATTTTGGATACTTCATGTTTGTTTTGGCAAAGTGATGAAAACAAACCGGTATGATGAACAGATAAACCTGCCCCTACCCCCAACTCCACGCAACTAGTAAGATGCGAGGACTTATCACCAAGAGTTGGGAAGGGCGCAAGTTATGAGGTGTAGTGAAATGATAGTGATGAAAGACAGAAAAGCTTTGGTGGAACCAAATTAGGACACCACAAGTCTACTCTACTTGAGTGACCTTATAGTTTTGGATGCAACTTGCTTTGCGGTTTATCCAGACTTAGACCCGTAGATGGCCACATAGTAGAAAAAATCTGGGTTTTTAGGATTTTAACTCTCTTAGGACTTTGAACATCTGATTCATTTGTTTTTGACTCAAAATTTCAAAGTTTGAATTGTTTTTGTATGACCTTTTGCATTTATTTATCAAGAGGACCCCCTACACTTTGCCCCACGCTACTAGTAAGAAGCATGGGTTTATCACCATGGGAAGAGTATAGGTGAGTAAGGGCATTCCCATCCTTTCCCAACTCTACGCCACTAGTAAGGGACATAAGCTCATCACCAAAGGTTGGTGGGGCAAGGAAATGTGTAAAATTAAATTTTTTTATTTGATCAATGTTTGACTTGTTTATTTGAGTAAAATGTCAGTATGTGTTTATTTCCAAAGAGATATACATATGGGATAGATGTGACACCATGAAGCTTCTAGAACAAACCATAGGAAAGACACCTACCCTAAGAAGAAACCAATAGTGGGAATAAACTTGTAGATCTTGGTATGGTTACCGTTAAGACTTTGCCATGTCTAGCTTATTTGATAAAATGATTCCGAGATAATTTGATGATATCATGAAAATGGAGAAGTATGATTAAAGAGTTTATGCCAACAACATCATGAGTTTGTAATGAATTTCTTTGAGAATAGATTCCTTGATCACAATTTGTGTACGAAACAAGTGGACAATATGATCCTAATCTATATGAAGATGCAATGTAGATATATATATAAGTAGTGCTAGCTGCTTACGCGTAAAAATGCTTGAGGTGTAGGGAATTGACTGTTTCGCCAAATTCCTCACCTTCTAGCATACATAAGAGGTATGCACCGTTCCCATAGTCTTTCATGACTCGGTATGGGCCTAACCATTTAGGCCAAAATTTCCTTCCTTCACCAATCTTCTTGTCGATCCGGCTGTCTAGTCTTAGAACTAGATCACCTTCATATATGTCACGTTCATAGACTTTCTTGTTATATTGCCGGCACATCCGGTCAGCATAGACTCTATGCCATTGTTCAGCATCTAACCTAGTTTCATCTAGGCTTTCTAGTTGGGAAAGACGTGCTTCTCTGTAAGCGTCTTCATCCATAATCCCTTGTAATGAAATGCGGAGACTGGGTATTTCAACCTCGAGTGGGAGAACTGCCTCTGCCCCGAATACTAGCGAGAAAGGAGTTGCTCCCGTTGGTGTTTTTATTGAGGTTCGGTGGGCCCATAAGGCTGGATATAACTTCAAGTGCCAATCTCATTTGTTTTCTTTCACCGTTTTAAGGAGAATGGATTTTAGTGTTTTATTCGTCACTTCAGCCTGTCCATTGGCTTGAGGGTAATACAAGGAAGCCGTATGATGGCTTATTTTAAATTTATTGCATAGTTCGCAAACCTCTTCATTCTTAAAAGAAGTTCCATTATTAGAGATAATGATTTGCGGGATATCGTACCTACAAATGATTTGGTTTAAAATGAACTTGGCGATTACGTAACTGTGCACGATAATAAGAGGCATAGCCTCTACTCATTTGGTAAAATATTCGGTGGCCGTGATTATAAAATTATGGCCGTCTATGGACGAGGGAGAGAATTTCCCTATTAAATCAAGGCCCCATGTAGAAAAGGGCCATGGAGTAGCGATTGGTTGCAGAGCTTGTGTTGGCATATGGATCTCATGGGAGAATTCTTGGCACTTATGACACCTGCATACGAACTCTACTGCGTCATGTTCTAGAGTAGGCCAGAAATAGCCCATTCGATGTATTTTACGAGTGGTGGCATGACCACCGAAGTGGTCTCCACACATTCCACTATGGGATTCATGGAGAATCTTCTTAGATTCTTCCGTGTCGACACATCTTAGGAGCATTCCATCGAACGCTTTCCGATAGAGCACTTGCTCTATAATGATGTATTTAGCTATGATAATATGTAATCGTCTTCTTTGTTGTGGTGTAGCTCCTTCTGGATACGTATGGTCCATGATATAATCAATGATATCAGTGTACCAGGGACACTTAGAAATAGAGGGTCGGGTTTCGATGTAGTATACGCACTCATCTGGAAAATCTAAATCTACTAGATCGCCTCCATCTAATGGGTTATTAGCTAACCAATCTGCGATGATTTTTCCTTTAACCGACTTCTGATTTACAAATGTTAATTCAAATTCCCCATTAAGGTTATAAAACATCCAGCCTTTTTAGACAAGGACCCTTGTGTGAGGAAAGTTCGTAAATGGTCTGTTTTTACCATGACCCTTGTTTCTTGATTTAGCATATAATGTCTTAGGCGTTTGGTTGCAAAAACTATGGCGAGGCATTCTCGTTCTGCTTGGGTATAACATGTTTCATAGTCGAGCAACGTTCGGCTAATGAAATAAATCATGCGTTCTCTCTTGTCATCATCTTCTTGAGCTAGCATGCAGGCTAGCGAGACATTGGTAGCTTGTGAGTATAAAATTAACGGGTGATCTAGCTTAGGTGGAATTAGCATAGGTGGTGATAATAGGAAACACTTAACTACATCAAAAGCTTCATTGTAGTCTTCAGTCCAATTAATGCTATAATCTTTCTTGAGCAAATTGTTGATTGGATGTATGGTGAAACTTAAGTCTGGGATGAATCTCTGGATTGCACCCAGCTTTCCGAGGAATGACGTGATTCCAGATTCATCCAAAGGTGGAACCATTTCGAGGACAGCCCAAATTTTGGTTGGGTCAACATCTATCCCTCGTGACGATATGATGTAACCTAGGAGCTTCCCTCCTGTTACTCCAAAGATGCATTTTTCTAGATTTAGTGTGACTCCATACTCTATCACCGTAAAGAGAATGATGCGGAGTACTCCCGGATGGTCACAACGCTTCTTGGCTTTAGCCAACAAGTCATCTACGTAGGATTTCATGATTTCATGAATTAAATCCTGAAATATATATGTCATAGCTCACTTTGTATGTAGCACTAGAATTCTTGAGACCAAATGGCATGACAAAGATAGCAATAAGTTCCCAGGAGTTATAAACGTGGTTTTAGCTTGATCTTGTTCGATATTTTAATTTGATTGTATCCCAAGAATCCATCCATGAGAGACAAAATTCCAAACCCAGGTTGTTGCATCAACAATGACATCAATGGATGGCAACGGAAGTCATCTTTAGGACACGCTTTGTTGATGTCTCTCGTAAATCTATGCAGATGCGTATCTTTCCATTCTTCTTGAGAACAGAAATGATGTTGGACACCCATTGGGAGTAATCGACTAGCTTGATAAATCCTACTTGGAGGAGTTTTATTACCTTCTCTTTTACCATGAGAGTTACCTTGGGTTTCATGGGTCTCGATTTTTGTTTAACTGGCTTTGCATCAGATTTAGTGACGAGGTTTTGCAAAACAATGTGGGGTGCAACCCCTGTCATTTCCTTATAATTAAATGCAAATGCCTTCTGATGTTCTTTGAGGATCCAAGTGTGTATTTCTACTTCCTCTGGAGTTAACGAGGACCCTAATTTCAATATCCTTGGTTTGTCTTCCATTCGATGTTAATATCAATTATTTATTCGATCAAAGAGGCATTACCCTCTTCAAATTCAGGTGGTCGGAGGTAAATCCAAATCATCCCCATTTTCTACTATGCATATGCTAGGTTCCATTTGTGAGGGAAGATCCATCATGGGATTTCCAAGTAGGAAGACGAATGTGGGATTAAGGACAAATCTATCATATGATAGGAGAGATGTAGTGCCGCATAGGCATTTAAGTAATCCAAAGTGGCCATATCACTATCAACATGGTCTAGGATAGTAGATTCATTTCTGTTTAAAAGAGAATTTGTCATTGTCTTTATCAATGGTTCATCACGAAGGGATACCATGAAATGGGTATCCTCTAACTCATTGCTTGGAGTAAAACGTGACGCTGAAGTTGCTATTGAATCGGTGAGAAGATTTTTCTCTCGTGGGATTGCTTCAATTGATATGAAGTCAAACTCCTTGCTTAAATCTAATACAGCTTTTTTGTAAAGTTGTAAGTGTTCGGCTTTGGTTTCATATGCCTCAGAGACTTGGTTTGCTACTAATTGCGAGTCTCCTAAGACTCTGATGTTATCAACACCAATTCTTTTAGCTAAGATGAGGCCAAGGAGGAGGGCTTCGTACTCAGTGCCATTGTTTGTGCACTCAAAATTTAGTTTAAAGGTAAAAGGTAAGACTTTTCCTTCAGGGGAAGTGAAGATTACACCTGCCCCCGCTCCGTAATGGCATCTAGCTCCATCAAAATGGAGTGTCCAATATTTGACTGGGAATATGGATGCTGGGATATCTATTGTGTTTGCATATTCTACTTCCACCATACAGAGATCCTCTGCTGGAAGAGAGCCAATGCCTAGGGGATATCCTATGCCTACTGAATCGAATGGTAAGAATATTGGTAGATCATTTTCTAGCAGTTCAATGATCTTTGCAGTAGTTCTTAATGATACTACTTCTACAGTGTTAGCCTCATCTTTAGGGGTTGGGGTTACTTTGGCTAGGCTCATAGCTTCAAGATCTGTCGTAGGTACCAACTTTTCATTTGTTTTTGCGTCGGTAGGTTTATTAAGTTGATTTGTTGGGAGTTCAAACTCGATTTTACGCCTGGTCTTTTCCTTAAGTCATCTACGTGTACATCAAATGGTTTTGGATCACCTTTGGCCACGAATACCTTTCCTAAATGTAAAAACCTTACTTCTTGAAATAGTGTAGAAGGGATTGCCTTCATGCGGTGTATCCAAGGTCGGCCGAGGATCATATTATAGTTAGTTTCCCGATCTATAATATAAAACTCAGTTAAGATGGTTTTGGGTCCTAAGGTGACTGGTAATATTATAGTTCCAACCGAGGTGGCTTTAAGACTATCATAGCCCCTTAGTGTATTTCAAGTTGTGGAGCAATTGGTTTCTCCATACCCTAGCTTTTGGAGGAAAGAGAAGGGGACTATGTTAACTGCCACCCCATCTTCAACCATTGCACGCTTTACATAGTTGTTGTAAACCCATACTTGTAAATGTAAGGCTGTATCACCTCATCATGCGATCTCAGCATCTGTCGGCATTTTGTTTATCTCAAATATGAATTTGACATCCCTATCTTCCTACCCTGGAGGATGAACATCAAAGTCCACATGATTTACCTGTGTTTTAGGTGGTGGAGTGATGTTAATTAGATCACCTAAACCTAATGCTTCTAAAAGAGCAGCCCAGGTAGGTAGAGTTCTTTAGTAAGTCTAAGAATGAAATGTGCGAGAAGGTTTTTGTTAGGTTGTTAATCAAATCATAGGCTCCCACAGGTTTTACTATGATTTGTTTGATGTCATCTGCCTCTGGCAGGTGGTTTGGACTTGGCTGAGAGAAATACTCTTGTGTCCTTGTTATAGCTTCAATGGGTAGCTCGATTCTCTAACTCCACTAAACCGACTACCTTAGTTTATTGCTTTGACTTACTAGTTGTGGTGCAATTAATGGATTTAGCGAAGTCGAGGCTTCATGATCATTGTTTCTTGTCATTGCACCCTTGTTTGTCCTAGTTGGATTTATCCTGTTGTTATCGTGATTTGGGAGTGGATCATTAAAGATCTTCAGAGGTGCGTTTTGAGGGGAAACTGCCCCTGAAAAGGTATTTGACGTTGGTGACGTAGGATCTGCTAAGAACATATCCATAAAAAGTTGTTTTTGTTCATCTGGCAAGCGTTGCATGAATTTATTGTAGTCACGGCACGTTCTAGTGTCATGGCCCCGAATTTTGTGGAAACCACAGTATGAATTAGGATTGTAATTCCTAGTTTGTTGATTTGATGTGTATTGTGGCCCAAAATTTTGATCAAACCGTTGTCTATTAAAATTTTGCGTTTGTTGTCTTTGGTTTGAATTCTGGTTTTGGTACCTAGTTGAATTTTGGCTTGGACCCTATATGGGATTTCACCATTGTTGTTGTTGTTGTTGTTGTTGTGGATGATTAAAATCCACTGCATTGACTGTCGAGGTAAAGTTGTTATTTCATTGGTTGTTTATTTGTGATGGAGTATTGACAATATTTACCTTTTTAGGCTGGTCGGTTACTCCATCTGTTGTTACACCCCGATTTTTGTTAAGGATTTTAGGTCCTTGATTGATGTTCGTGGTAGTAGGATAAGTTGTAGTGTTCTGGTTGGGGGCGATTAACCTCCCATTTGCTCCATATGTTTTGCGACCACTATCAATTACTGCTTGATCTATTCGAAGAGCACTCTCTAGTACTTCATCGTAAGTTCGTAATGGGAACTTCTGGACTTCTTCCTTCACTTCTCTGCCAAGCGAATGAAGGAATAAATCACATAGCTCCATTTGATCCATGTTTGGAGCACTTGCCGAGGAATACAGGACTGTACGCCACCTTTGGATGAAATGGGCGACAGATTCGTTGTGTTCTTGTTTGATGTGTAAGAACTCCCTGATTCATGTTCTTAATAGTTTTTTCATGTCAAAGGCTTTGATGAACTCTGAAACGAGTTGTTTAAACGAATGGATGGAAGCCTTAGGTATTCTATAATACCAATTGAGAGCGATGCCTTCCAAGATTTTTGGGAATATTTTAGCAACAACCCCATCCCATGGGAGTAGTTCTCGAATGGCTATAGCGTAAGCTTTGATATGTGCATTTGGATCTCCCTCTCCTTTGTATTTGGGCAAATCGGGAAGAGGTCTTGGAAGCATGATGCTTCGTATGGTGAAATCCAAGGGCTCTTTCAAATATTCTGAGTAAGTCCCTATCGCATATGTTTCGACCATTGATGGTGCCTACTGAGGGAGCGGTGGTGGGATGGGTTGTTGATATGGCATAGCGTATGCATTGGTAGGGGCATAAGGAAGCCCCTGTGTTTGAGAAAAATGCCGGAGAGGAGAACATATCCCCTTGTGGTGATTTGGAGTATATGTTTAAGTATGACGGGGTACTATCCAGGAATGGATTGTTCTATACTAGACTGGGAGGAATAGTGCTAGAGATGGTGGGTCTAGTTGGCATTTGTTGTGAATACTGAGGAGTCATGCCTAACGTGCCTACTCCTGTAAGGAGATCTACTTGGCTAGGATGGTGTGGAGGATTGGAACTCCCTGCTTGCATGAATTGCGAATTTTGACTTGCTTGGGAAAGTTCTAACCCTCTAACCTTTTCTATTAGAGTTGAAATGACTTCATTTGGTGAAGTCACAATATTCTGCCTTGGTGGCGTTTGTTGTATACCATGGTTTTGTATAGGCATGTGATATCCTGCTATGAACTGATCACTATCTTGCCAAGTTTCTCCGAGAGTATTTCCTATATGCAGTGGCATAGAGGTATTTTCTTGAAAAGAGACCTCGGGTTGTGGTTGTAAACCTCCTACAGGTGGATACATACCTTGAGAATGTTGGTCATTCCTGGCATAACGTACCGAATATTCATCATCTAAACCTTGGTATGAGTCTGATTGTCTACTAATTTGTGGTCTAAGTAGCATCTGAGGAGATGAACCAGATTCTCCAGTGAACGTCATATTGTTCGAGCCTGAAGGCTCTGTTTGTTGCATTTGAGCGAGTTGTTCCAACTCCTCTGTTTGGAAGGACAAGCTATATCTGATCCTTGGAGTTTGTGTTGACAACTGGTTAGTTTAGTAGTTGTCACCCCATACTAAGAGTGAGAGTGATGATTGTCTATTTTGCTGGGCGTAGTATGCCTCAAGACCCAAGAGGGGTCTGCCATATGCATCGAATCCCGACATATTCAGGGGGTATATGAATACTCGTAGAATAATGGGAAGGAGTGAAGGTGAAAGCCAATGAGATGAAAACTATACTAAACTTGGAAGAACACGTAATACTATGACTCCAAACTAGAAAGTAGGAAGTTCACATCAACTTCACTAATTTTGTTTGTTTCACGTCGAGTTTCACCAATTTTGTACGATAGAAAAGTGACAAGCGAGCATGGGAATCTACAAGTGACTCTTCCTCGCACCCGACCTCCCGAGGTCATGCCGAGATAGCCGGTGGGGATGGAATATGTGTGAGATACAGAAAAACTAGTTAGGCAATCTAATGTCTTCAATACGCACTAACGGAACTTGCAAATCTAAAGCAAAGAAAGCCCTCCTAACTTGAGCTGGTGTGATAGATCGGTCAGCAAGGATGACTGCTCGAAGGATCCAATCAATATCAAGCTCTGGCGTGATTCGATCTATGGGTTGTGGAATACGTGGAAAATGACCCGGGATAGTTTCGTGTATTTCTCCGGACAGGGTCATATGGTGGATGGTAAATGTAGTCAATTCTATGGACGGTTCTCTGGCCTAGTCCAGAACTCTCTAGCTTTGTTAGCTATTGTGTCTAGCAAGGATAATTGTTCGATGATGATAGGTGGAAGTGGAGTAGACTGGAATACTAGTGTGCGTAGGCCAATGTCTATGTCTAATTCTCTTGTTGATTCGTTGGGCTATGGGATTTGTGGGTCACAACCATAGACTCTTAGTCATTGTGGACCTGTTATGGTCATGCGTGAAATCAAGTCCTAATCCCTAATATCCAGTAATCATATGCTTTCTCAGCTTCTATATTTAGGATCAATAACTGTGTGATTTTCTCATAATACCCTACAGGCGTTCGTGTAACCTAGATTCTTAGGCTGGTATCTATATCTAGAAGAGTGTCTCCTGCATCTGGCTGTGGGACCAAAGGATCACAACCAAAGGTTTGTTCTCTTTCGAACCCTTCTACAGTCATATGAATGTTTGCCTAGGGTAATCTGTAGTTCAGTTGATTCGACCAAAACGTGTGTGCTTGGTCGTCTTCTATGTTTAGTCCGCTCAACTGAGAATTGATTTGTTGCAAGCTTACCATTGTTCGGAAGACTTGAATCCTAAGATTTTGATCTATATCGGTTATTGCCATGATGAGATTGGGCTGGGGCACGATTGGCTCGAATATGTATTCCCTGGGCTCTCTAGGTCCCATGATTGTCATACAAAAGTAACAAAGTAAATTAATCAGAACAAAAAATGAAATTTAACTATGTTGAATATATCTATATATGATTTCTCAATTTTTTTGTGTTTTCTAGTGAACTTTACGAATTTAAGAAAGCAACTATTTAAAATATCTAGAAAGACAACTAAAATAATAATTTAAAACAAATAAAATAACCGAGTGTAGCTATTTGTCTATGCAATTTGTAGATCTATTCTAAACAAAGAAATAGCTTATCTAATCTATTTGCAAGATTCTCGATCCTACCTCAGAAGTGAGGACTGAATCATAGTTTCTCAGAAACTATCAATCCCCACAGCTTCCCTGGCAATATCAAGAATAGAATTTACTGAAATAAAGCAATTAACTACTCTATTTGATATGATTCTAACTAGAACTTTGAAAGCTAGAACCTGGATTCTGCAGAACAGTGGCGAATCCAATGGTGTGTGTGATCTTGTCCCCTCAGTGTGATCTCCTCATTCCTTCATGTTCACGTGGATCCAGAAAAGCGTGTAATGCTAGCATCAACAGAAGTAGATATTGGGACAAAGGTAGCTCAAGACACAGACTGAATACAATGCGAGTAGGAGAGGGATAGCGCAAGAGTACAGAGCTTGGCTTATGTAATTCCTAGTGGGATCTATTACGAGTCATGCAACATAAAGCATCCAGAACCTGAAACTATCCTGTTTGAGGAGAAAAACCTACAACTTTAATGGCTTCCTAAGCTATTCTACTCCAATGGATTGGATGAAACAATAGCACTGCTTGCACAAGATGGATTTGTGGCTTACCAATAGTAAAACAATGCTAACTAAGCATGCAATGAAAGAAACTAAGCATTCTAAGCAAAAGGAAAACTAAATCTATTGCAAAGAGAAATCAGAGGCAAATTTTGAGGGGCCATTTGCTTGAGCACAAGCCAACTATTTATAGCATTTGCATTTACCCAAGGTAAAAGCCAAATAGAAATCTTAAACTATAAACAATGGCAAAACACTATTCCAGGGAACCAGAATCATAAATGCAAGCTCATGGTGGTGAAAGAAAGCTGGTAAAATGTTGAATTTACGAGAGTCATGTTAAAAGAGCTTTCTGGAAAATGCGTAAAGGACTACCGCCACGAGCGGGGTTGTGGTTACAGGACCACCGCCCAGGAAGGGCCGCGGTTTTGTCACTGTAGAGAAAAGGGCTAACAAAAGAGGGAAAAGGAAAAAATAAAGCACGCGGGGGCTAAGCGGGGCATGTGGGATGTTAACACACACTTGGAGAGCTTTTCTGGATCCCGAACACCTTATGCGAGGAGACTCAGTATCATCATTGGGAGTACGTGTCATGTTGTTCGGCAAAAGATGAAAGACCTTACAATTTTGGGTACGTCTGAGACTTTCAAACAAGACATGCAAAACACACAAAAACAACATTACACAAGTTGTCAAATTCAGCCTCATTTCTCAACACCGACATCTTTCAACGGTTCATCCCCTATCCCCTTTGATGTTTGCGATAAAATTCCTACACACAATAAATACCTCTCTCGGCCTTTTGACCGTATTAACAACATTGAGAACATATGCATATAAATTCAATGTTCGTCATTCAACATTCAACACTTCTATTTTCCATCAATATGTCAAACTCTAAACATAACATCCATGAGATTACAATTCTATTTAAAACATCCTAAAACATGATGTGTCGTAGGAAATCCATATCATGAAAATCAACATATATCAACTATCTAACAACACTTTCTAGTGCATCATAATAACACATAACCTCATAGTGTCAATAATCCACATATCGGTATAATCTGTCATCTACTGATCAATGTATCATAATCAAATGTCTAAACATTAGTCCAATAGTATCAATATCAAGATAGAAAAGTGTTGAAAAGGAGTGGGCACTACATCCCCTCCCCTTAGACTCAAGTTCCTCCTAGACGTTTACGGAATAGATGAGGAAACCGAGATCATAAAATAGTAGCATCCTCCCAAGTCATTGTAGTATCGCCGCACCTATCCCACTGGACCCACACCTAATCAATCTTGTGGCCTCTAAGACATAGGGTCATGTGCTCTATGATGTGCACGGCTCCACTTACACCTGCCCCTACTCTTGCACTGTAATGTAGTCCAATCCAAAACATGATATGGATCTGGAATATATCTCCTAAGAACATATGCATCAAATACATCGTGCACATGAGACAAGTGGTGGCAATGCTAGATGATGGGCCAAGGGACCGATACACTCCAAGATCTCCAAGGGACCCACAACTATAGGAGCTAACTTAGAGCCTTTTCCATAATGGATAGGATTCTTATAAGGCCTAACATAAAGAAACACCTTCGTGCCCACCTCAAAACTACAATATGTCCTCCTTAGATCTACATACTTCTTCTACTTATTCCGAGCCTTCTAAAGCCTCTAACAAATCAATCCAACTTGTTACTCCATATCATGTACCAAATCTAACCCAATAGAAACCATGTCCTCTAACCTATCCCAACTAAAAGGTGTCATGCAATCTCTTCCATACAATGCCTAAATAGGAGCCATGTCAATCAAACTCTAAAAACTGTTGTTGCAGGAAAACTCTACCAAATACAAGTACTCCTCCCACCTAAATTGTTGGTCCATGACATACATCTACAACATATCCTCCAAGATCTGATTTACCCGCTTTCTGTCCATCTATCTCTGGATGATAAGTTGTGTTGAATTTGATACTCGTACCAAGAACCCACTGCATGGTAGTCCAGAAGTGAGAAGTGTACAAGGGATCATAGTCGCAAATGATCTTCTGTGGAATCCTATGCAATCCAACAATCTCATCAAGGTATACTCACACTACTGCACTAGTTGTATATGTGGTCTTCACCGGAGAAAAGTGATCCACTTTCTTCAATTTATCCACCATGACCATGATGGTGTTGTGGTGGTATCTCGACGTTGGTAGTCCTACAACTAAATCCATGGAAATGGTGTCCCATTTCCACTCCAGTATTTCATGCGGGTAAAGAAGGCCAACTAGATGTTGATGCTTGGCCTTCACCCTCTGACACTCTCTAACAAAGCATGACACAAACTAAGCTACATCTTTTGAAGGCCTCTCCAATAATAAATCTGTCTCAAAGTAGCGTGCATCTTCTTCACCCCTGGATGGGTTGAATAAGGTGCACGATGGTCCTATGTCAAGATATCCCGCCTCAATCCTCCATCTCTAGAAACATAAATCTGACCTCTATGTCTGAGAAGACCATCTATCTCTAATGAGAAACCATAAAACTTCCCCTCAAGGGGTCTTTAAGACTCAATCTCCGATCTAGGTGCAAGGTAGAAGTTTCCATGAGCACGTTCTTTGCAAGATCTTGCTCTGTAAATCTATACTCACTGAGGTAGCCATAGCCACATGTCTCCATCTACTCATGGTTTATACAACCAAATTATCCTTCCCCATCACATGCTCTATCTCTATGTCTTACTCACAAATAAACTCCATCCAACACCGCTAACGTGCATTGAGATTGGGTTGTGTGAAGAGGTGGTGAATACTCAAGTGATCAATCCCGAGTATAAATCTTTGACCAAGAAGGAAGTGTCTCCATAGAACCAAGGCATGCATGATAGCTATAAGCTCAAGGTCTTGAGTCAGATAATTGAGCTCATATTTCTTGAGTTTGTGAGACTCAAAAGATACAACACGACCCTCCTGCATCAACACACCTCTTAACCCTGTGAAAGAAGCATCTGTGCAAATAAATTTCCTCTCTCTGAGATCCTGGAACTACAAGAATAGGTGATTTCTTAAGGCATTCCTTCAGTGTCCTTTATTCCTTCTCACATTTATTCACCAAAATTATTCTTCCCTTTCCGTTGAAGGAAGTGATGGGTGCTAACCCGAAAGAATTCCTAAACAAATATATTGTATTATCCTACCAACCCCATGAAACTGTGCACCTCGGTCACACTAGTAGCTCTTGGCCAATCCATAATGGCTTTTATCTTGGAAGGATATACTATGATACCCTCCCCAAAATGATGTGACCCAAATATCACACTCTAACTAAAAGAACACACACTTCTCAGGGTTCCCGTAAAGTTGTTGTTCACGAAGAGAATGTAGAACTGACGAAGGTACTCCTCATGCTCCTCATGAACACATGAGATGATCAATATGTCATCAAGGAACATGATTAAAAAATGATCTAAAAAGGTCCTGAACACCCCATTCATTAAACTCATGAACACTACAAGGGTGTTTGTAAGACCAAATGGCACTGTGAACTCATAATGGCCATACCTCATGTAGAAAGATGACTTTTGGATATTTTCCTCTATGATCCTTAGATGATGGTATCCTGACTTAAGATCAATATTAGAAAATACAATGGCCCCCTTAATCTGATTTATCAAATCATGAATGCGAGGAAGGGAAAAGAATTATTGATCGTTACTTTGTTCATCTAGTGATATTCCACACACAAACACAAGGATCGATCCTTCTTCTTCACAAAAATCACTTTGGTTCACCCAAAGGGAATACACTAGGATAGATTAGGCCTTTCTCTAGAAGGATGTCAAGCTGCAACTTGAGCTCACATAGCTCAAGTATGGTCATCATGTAAGGAGTGCATGAGATACGTTCCCACTCACGGAACCAAGTCAATGTGAAAATATATCTCACATGAGGGAGGTGTCCTACGCAGCTCACTAGGAAATAAATCGAGAAATCCTACAATATGGGATGATCATCAAGTGAAGGTTAACTAGCCTCATCCTCTGACCTATCACTAACTGTAATAGCATACAGAAGACAACCGCGTCGTGCACATCACTTCAGTTACATAGCGGAAATAATGTGAATAGAAATGGGTCACCTGACTCCAACTATCACTAACTCCACACACAAATCATCTGCACAATATATAATCTTACTATAGCAATCAACTTTGGCTCTGTGTGCAAATAACCAATCCATGCCCAAAATCACTCCATAAGAACCCAAGGGAAGGATGCGAAGATCTAGAGTAGTGGTAAAGAGTCCCAGATCCACTATGCACTCTTTGACTAAGGATTCCAATGATATAATGGCTCCGTAAGCCATATCGACATCCCAAATAAAACACTACCTAACCGCCACCAACCTGCAATGCTTTACTAAAGATGGTGAAATGAAAGAATCGATGATCATGAGTCAAATAAAAATGGGATAGAAATACCACCAATGCTACCTGTGTGGTCCTGTATCATGGTGCCATGGGTGCTCTTCCGGTAGTTATTGACCACTACATATATCCTTTGGCTCCTAGCCATCTCACCAATAGTAGGCTCAAAAATAGGTGCCTTACTTAGATTAATAGGGTTCTGAGGGCACTCTCTTCAATTATGTCTGTACATGCAACATCCATAACAAGTATCCGGTCCTCTCCACTATGCAGATAGTCCTCCAGTGTCCCAGTAGTAGTATGTGCTAAAGGTCTTAATTACCCTACCATAGACCTCTTTGAGTGTTGCGGTGGGACGTGTTCCCGCTGATTGTGCTTGAACTGGAGCTTGTGTCTTGTTTGGCCCCTAGCTAAAGGTCCCATGTTATGCCCTCTCTGAGCATCATGACACCGTGTGAAGGTCAAAATGGTGTTCGATTCTCCTATTGTTGCTACTGCTGAGGAGGTGGAGGGGACTAGAAGGTATACTGTGTTGATCTTTATCCACCACAAGGAGGAGGAGCTGATCCCCTAAATCTACTTCCTATAGCTATTATATGTGACTCCTCGCTCTGTCACTTACCTCCCGAATCTTTCCCCTAGTTTCCTTAGCAATATAGGCCTTCTCCATGGCCTCTGATAATGTCTGTCGGTAATGAATGCGCACTACACCACCCAAGTCCAAGTTCGGGCCTCTCGATGAACTTGTGAAATCGAACCTACTCATTCTCGCATGTAGTCTACATACAAGTAGATCCAAGAACCATCCCTCATACTATCCTATAGTCATGGAGGCCTAACACAGATTGTGGAACTCATCGATCTGCTACTAAATGAACCTCCTACAAATATATATGCTCTGAAATGCTCCTCAAAGAGTTCCCAAGTGACTCTCTCGAATCTACATGGAGATTCTACTCCTCGATCCTCCACCATACTCGGCTTTGTCTCTCGAAGGTGGATGGAAACACGAACTTTCGTGTTCTAGAAAAATGGAAAATCTTGAAGCATCCGATCAAGCTAACCAACCACGCCTCAGCCTTAAATCCTAGTATGTCTCCAGGAAAATGAGGTGGGTGCAACTTCAATATCTCTCTAATGTGCTATGCTGCAAACAACTGTCACCCTCTAGGCCTCTCTTCCCGATCAACTCTCGACCTATAGCTCTTAGACATGTCTCGGTGCATCACATCTCAATCTCTGAGCTCTCTAGTAGGTGACTCATTTCTAAGCCGACTTCATGTGGGAGTTCTCTTCCCTCTCCTCTCGCACCGTGATGTGAAGGTGCACAAGCCTCCATTGATGGCTCCATGTCATACCTGCTAGGTTTCCCTCCTATCCATCCTCCGCGTATAAAGAACATTAACCTCTTGTAACATCTGTAATATCTGAGGTAGGATAGCAAGAACTATTGCCCAATATGGGGGTGGTAGATCTAGTTCCACATGTAGGAACCCTCGTCTCAGTTCACTCCTCTTGCACATACCAAGATGACAGTTAGTTTATAATCATCTAAGCTTTTGTTTTCAGTTTTCTAAAATTTCTATGTTTCAAAACATAATGCTTAGTTGTGTGTACTAGGTTTAAATTTTCATTAGGTTTAATTGTTTTTGTTTTTTCTTTTCTAGGTGTGCCCGAGGTTTAAGCATTGTACCCACGACTCTAATAAAAAATGTAACGCCAACAAATTTTCACACACACGAAACCCAAGAACAAACAAAGGTTAAACAAAAAAATTATAGAATAATTTTCTTTTTTTGTTAAAGGGGCAAAGATGCCGTAAGGTTAACCCTAGACTTCAAGTGTCACCATAAAATAACATAAATAATATTATAAAATAAAAGAAGGATTTAATCTATGATTAGGTTTTTTTTTAAATATTTAAATCGTTATACCTAAATTAAATTTAATACTTAGATTTCTAAGGTCAAAATTTCTCCCATTTACACAACTATTAAATTCAAATCTAAAGTAACAATGATGTACTATACATTTAAGGGAAAGAGACTACTAAAATTAATTTAAAGGAAATATAAACAATTTAACTAACTTATAACTCACACAAGTGGTCCCATTCAAGGAAGGCCAATGTGACCAAATGATTATCTCTCACCAACCCCCACCTAACTTTTGTAGGGAACAATCTTGGCCCTAGGATGAAACAAATCCAAGCCCTTGGATGAAGGAATTCAACTCAACCCTAAAATCTCTAAGGAAGCCTTTATTCATTTCTTTTTGTTCATTTAATTCATTTCTTTATTTTTTGTTTTGCAGGTTAATGGAAGATGGAAGAGGATGCCATGAGATAGGAAGGGAAAGCTTGGGATGGATACACACATCCCCCGAAGTTGTTTATTTTATTTTTTTCTCCATTTCTATCATACCCTCTTCTAGGATTGTAAATTTATCATTTTATCAAACAAGATTTAAAAGAATACCCATTTGGGTATTTTACATTTTTCCAAAAGATCTATTTTCTTTTTAGTATTTGCATTTCTTTTCTTTTCTTATACGAGAAGATATACACAATTAAAATTTTCCCTTTTTTGATACACATACACACACTTGTGCGTGTATATGTGTATATATAATATATATGTAAAAATATTTCATTGCTTGAAATAAAATATACCCAAAAATGGGTAACCATAGATTATTATTATTATTATTATTATTATTATATATATATATATAGAGTTGATATTTAAAAGTTTATGGTCGCAGATAATCTTAACGTAGATTGGCATTAATTTGTAAGCCGTAGAGATTAATAAAATTGGTGGGAGTTTGAACCCCACCCACATTGATATTAATAAGTATGGAATGGTGGTGATGATTCACCGACCACACCCCCATTCCATATACATATGGGATGGGTGTGGGGTCGGCCACCCCTTCCCACCCCTCCACCTAAACACTACACTATGCGGCTATTTGCTTCACAATATTAATACATAGTCTTTTTCTTTTAAATATTTTAAGTACTAAAAACCTTATAACAATTTTCTTTACTATTAATAATTTTAAATTATTATTACTAATAATAATTATAATAATATTAAATATATATTAATATATATTTATTACTATTAATATTTAAAACCTAACAATACTATTAGTGTTATAAGGCTATTAGTGTATTAAAATATTAATATATGAATAATATTAGGATAAGCTATTTTATTTTAAAAATTTCCTTATAGATTAATGTAGGTCAATGTTTGGATAATAAGCTTAGGGAGATTGACAAAAAAACCTTATAAAACTAACTTAACTAAAATTACATTCTAGCATGAATGTGGACATATAAGTTTATTTTATTTTGTTAAATCTACCAAATGCTAAGTTAAGCCAATAGTAAGTTTCCTTACACAACCTATGAAACAAAGTGATAATAAATGAAAAAAATACTTTTATTCAATCTTATGGTTAACTAACATTTATTCAACTAGTTTAGTAATACATTTGTAGTTGCGCATGCTTCAACTTACTTTCTTTCAAGGAGAAAAAAATAACCATTTTCATTTCACAAGCAAGTGCAACTAAAAGAATACTTGTTTCTTTCAAAATAGAGTCTAACACATTACAATATTTTTGAAATAAAAGTATATCAACTATTTTAGAAATGAGAGTATATCAACCTACAACATTACAATATTTTAGAAATGAAAATATCTTGGAAATTAATAAAGGTATATCCATTTCATCTTCATGCAAATCTCCCTTTCTTCAAAACAATACAATCTTGATAAACAAAAATTCACAAGACTAATCACATTTTAAATTTTAATTTTCTCAATCCACACTTTTTGAATGAGTTTACAAGATAAACTGAATTCCAAAGAATACAAAAACTTTATCACAACATACAATTTTACAAAACATCCACTCAAAGTGGAGATAATGAGAGAAAATGAATGAATTACAACAGGGCTAGAAATGCACTCCAATTTTCAAGTCTCAATAAGCATGTCCGCACCCAAATGTAGCTCCAACTTTGGCTTTCTTCAACTTCACAATGGGATCAAAAAACAAGGAAGGGGGATTAGGAAATACTCTCCACCCAACCTTAAATACATTAAGGGTAGAAGCCATCTCCTTAATGGCCCCCCATCCCCAGCTAAAGAACCATGAGGGGCATTGACTAACAATGAAAACTACCACAAAGAGGACTCACAACAAAACACACATACAAGACATGCAACTCAACCAAGATCACATAACCAACATGTTTACACAAACACAACAACACAAAGGTTTGAGGATCAAACCAAATAGCGAAAGGGTTATGGGAGACGATCTCCTTAATCCTCCCGAGTAAAGTGGGAGTCTTACCCAAGCCTCCAAGTGCACATAATAATCACACAAATCCTTATCTCTCCCTTCCAAAAGGCAACAAATCCATGAATACCTTTTCTCTCCCCATAGGTAAGACTCCCATTCACACTCCCACCAATTTCATACCTCACATAAACTCCCTTTTCCCTCCTTAATGGTCCCATATTCCCTTCTCATGCACCCAACTAAGGCCAACTACTCAACCAACCCACATAAACACCATCGTAAGACAAAAAAACTTTTAACAAGAACAACATTGCTTACAAAAACAAAATAGCATAATAATAAAAAGGTGGAGATCCTACCTCTCCATCAAGATCCAAAAAAACCTTCACAAGCCTCTTCAAATCCAAGCCAAACAATTTCTAAGAACTCCAAAAGCTCCAAAATCCAAAAGTGTACAAGAAGTAAAATGAGTAAGTGACCCCCATTCCAACCATAAATCACCAATAAATAGAAATGGGATGTGAGGATGATGATGTGGCTCCATGTCGGATGTCACTTCATCATTCCCCATCCCCACACTCAATTCAGCACACCAAGACAAAGAAACATCAATGGACAAGCAAGGAATATGACAACTCACATGGCTCAAAATTGGGTTAGAAGGAAATTACAATGATTTTCCTTCTCTAACACTCAAAAAAGAACAAGAAGTTAAAATTAAGCTTCCCAACCCATAGGTAAGGTTGTTGGGTCAATTTAAGATTCATGGGACAAGTCTTGTTTGTCCCACATGTCTCCAAAAGTGCCCCAAAGTCAAAATCCGAATTTTGAACTTGGGGTGGGGTAAAACACTCCCAAATCACATCAAGTTTACTTACAAAAGGACTAAAAGATCTCATCATCACTATTTTCACATCTATAATTTGGTTAAACAAAATAAGAAGGGTTTAATTCTAATTAATACACATTTACACATGTTAATAAGGTTATAAATTTTAAAAATTTAAATACACAAAACATAAATAAACACATACAAAATTAAAGAAAAGGAAACAATTCACCCCATGGCCACACATGTGAAATCACCCCCATGGGAGACTTCCAAACAAGACATGTAAAACACACACAAAACAACATTACACAAGTTGTCAAATTTGGCCTCATTTCTCAATGCTCGACATCCTTCCGTGGTTGGTCCCCTATCCCCTTCGATGTTTGTGATAAAATTCCTGCACACAACAAATACCTCTCTGGCCTTTCACCGTATTAACAACATTGAGAACATATGCATATAAAATCAATGTTCATCATTCAACATTTAACAATTCTATTTTCCATCAATATGTCAAACTCTAAACATAACATCCATGAGATTACAATTCTACTCAAAACATCCCAAAACATGATGTGTCAGTGGGAAATCCATATCATGAAAATCAACATATATCAACTGTCTAACATCACTATCTAGTGCATCATAATAACACATAACATCATAGTTTCAATAATCGCATATCGGTATAATCTATCATCTACATATCAATGTATCATAATCAAATGTAAAAACATAAGTCCAATAGTACTAATATCAAGATAGAATAGCGTGAAAGAGAAGTGGGCACAACACAAGAACTGCTATTTAGAACACTTCAGAGGTCATTGTCTCTAGAAAAAGAATGCACAATCTAGATTGAACTTTGTTCCATCATCACTCCAGGACCAAATCTTGTACGAGATAGCCGGATATTAGTTAAGTTTCTCTTATTCTCTAGTTGTTTGTGCTTACTTTTCATTACATGTTTGTATTTGTGTATTTCTAATATATTTGAGTTATCACCAGTTCTTCTAAACTTTATTTAAATCATGTAATGAACCCAACCCTCTCATTGAACAATATAGCCCTAATCGTAGTGACCTTAGGTTTTCTTTGGTTGTGAATTTCAATATCTTTCATTCATCATGTTGAATCTCGGGGATCATTATCAATATCTATCTAGCTTTCCCACATCTCTTGAAACGTGACCTTGTCTTAGATTAAAAATCTAAATCGACTAGCTGAAATGTAATTTTTAACTCGACATAGTCGATAATTCTTAACAAAATATTTTATTGCAAAAGAATGATCTATTTTTACATTCTTAGTGCTATTTAATCAAGCAACCTAGATCAGTTACAATCGTATTTGATTAATATTTATACAACAATATATGAACCTAAGATGAACTATTCGTCCCACGAGTGAAAAACATAACCACACAACAAAGAAAAATACGCGATGGAACACAAGATTCGTGTAATAAAGAAAATCCCACATAAAGAAGAAAAACATTTATAAAACAAAGTCAATAGAGTAAAAATGTGAAATGCTAAAGAAAACCACTTTGAAAAAAACGTGAAATAAACCAAAGATTTAATAAATTTAGGTCTAAACAAATTGGCGAAGACAAGGATAGAGACAGTTATCAATAATGCATTGGCGAAGATAACTAAATACTAACACTCGAGAAAAATAGTTATACATGTCACTTTATCATTCGACACATCGCAAAGATGCAATAAGCAAGAACATATGTGGCTTTAACTAAATGGTTCACTATTTCCCAACCGACACACGGCTTGACAAGATCAAACAATGTGGGAACATTTTATTGGATCGTTGACTAACAACTCGACTAAGGATTACGACATGTGAAAGAACGTGGATACATTCTATTGGTTTGCATTCTGACAAAGCTGATAAAACTAACAATTGTGAAGATGGTGGCTAAATATTATAGGTTAACAACATCGCAACTAAAAAAATACTCGACATCATGAAAAGTGATCAAACTTGGCATAATTTCATTTTTTCGGGTTTCACATTTGGCGTAATAAAATTAACTAAGTCTAAATACACGAAGAACGTGAAATGATCTGATTAGATTGTACTTCGCAAAACTCAGAAGAGATGGAAATGGGTCTAACATTGCGAATCTATTTGTTATTATCTTATCAGTTAAACCTTCGCAATAGTCAGTAGGTTCGACAAGTCAATAACACACAAAATTCTCGATTAGCTAAAGCTTCGTAAAAGGAAAAGGGATCTATAAAACTCGACATAGTGAATGACACATGGAGCATTTTAATTGGCTCGATGTTCACAATATTATATATTTCATTGTGTCGAGGTGGATATAAAACATAGAATTAATTTTTCCTAAGGGAACTTTTGGGTCCAAAACATATAAAAATGAAACACAACCGTAAAAGACATAAACACAAAAAAAGTGACCAAGAATTATAGAAGATAGATAATTTATCTTGAATCACCATTAAAACTTACAAGAATACTTCAAATTCATTCAATAACATTAATTTGGTCTTCTTCTACATAGATTTAAATATATTTCTATTGAAAATAGACACAACCATCTAGAAGTATGTACTTTGTTGACTTATACATGTAATTCACTATTTTTAATAATACAAGCACATATTTTTACAGATATACATAAAAAAATATGTTGAATTCATTTATTTGCATGTTTTTAACAATATAAACAAAATAATTAACTTCATTTTATTTTCTTTTGATGTTTACAAAGCTTTAACAGATGTTTATAGAGATTGTTATAAACTTATAGATATTTTATAGACAGAATACTTATCTAATATAACTCATAGGAATTCTTGTACCAAATTCCAACCCAAACTCGGAAAAGACACCAGATTATGGCCACACTTAAGAGGATTGTGTTATGCACCCCATGTATGTTCACCTTGCCCTGGTCATGACCATCCAAGGTTGTACTTTGTACCCATGGTTAGGACACCATTGGTGCCCCTCTCTCTACCCACCACCTACCTGTGCCTAGTCAACCTTGGAATTTACTTCCACATACTCAATTCATAAGATTTTTCAAACTATTTGTCAATATTCTTTCTTAGAATCACAATTACAATTTCTTGTCTCAATATCACAATTATTCAAATAATAATGTCCCTCTTTTCAGTTTGACATTCCTTTTATAGTTTTTCATTAGCAGTTAATAACCATCATGTTGGTTGTTCACACCTTTTCATAAATACATTAAACATATTTAATCAAAATCTCGTGACATTATGTACATCAATAGCTATTTACAATGTATTTTTCTTAATTCAAACTTGATCTTTAATCATCCTCAAGTCTTTAATTCTTTTTAATTCTTGGGGATTTAGTCACATAATATCTCCTAGCTATCATAGTTTCTCCCATGCATATTCATTTAGCATTCGGGATCTTAAGTCTATTGTTCATTCCCAAATAATTGTTGACATGTATCCCACATTGTATATTTAGGTTCACATTCATAATGTTCTTGTTAAAAATGATTTGGTTAATAATAGATCTTTTCCTAATATAACTAACATCTCTTTTCTCCATAAATGATAGATTTCTATTACTGATCTAAGTCCCTCTACTCTATGTATTCGTGATTTTGATTATACACCTAAGCAAGTGCTTTGGTGAAATCACTCTAACCATTACTCTAGGACCTTGCACTCTTAATGTTCTATGTCATAATGTGCCTAATAATATCAATTATAATATCCTTCTAGGTCATCCTTGGTTACATATTATGCATTCAATCCCTTTTACCCATGATATAACACACAAGGATTTTGTAATGCCTTCTTCCATGGAGAATGCTATAATATATCTCACACTTTGTATGTTGCTAATATTTTTTATATCCCTCTCATAATTGATAGTGAAGACAATACATACCTTGTATATTATTCTCCTCTTGTGATGGACTATAATTTTACTGATTTAAATGATGAACAACTAATTGGCATGCATGATACTCCTCCCCATATGTCTCACTCTCATAAAAATGGTGTTTGATCCCTACTACATACTCATATACACTTACCCATATCTAGACATTTTCCCCATGGTGGTTATAACATCTACGATACCTAAGTTGTGGGGAAACACTCATACCCCCTTCACAATTTCATCATGACCATGGATTGCAAATATGTTACTTGTAAAAACTCTCAATGCAATTCTAATGACCCTATACTTACTAAATCCAATGCTACATCACTTGTTGTAACTTCCCCACCATAAGTAAAAACACGGTGTCCTTATTTGATAATGATTTATTATGCTCTCACTTTCTAAAAAAATCATGACTCATATGTTATGGCTACACCTCATCTTGTTGCATCCATGGGGGAAATCAATCCCCCTCTTTCCACATTTATGTATATGGTTTCTTTTATAGTCATAAATGATAAGCCTAAAATATAGCCCATTTAATAATACACTTGGCATTATTTTTCCTTCTACATACATTACATAAAGTGGATCTAAGTGTAATTTATGAACTTATGGTTTATTTAGAATGAAATAGAGAGTATATATCATGGTTGTTTCTTTATAATTTATTGTTAGCTATTTCTAATGATTATTGGGAAAAAGATGTCAATTTGTGCATATGTAGTCCATACTAAGCTATAAAGGATTCTGAGCATGAAGAGTACACATATAGAAAAATTTATTGAGAATATCTAGAGCTCGGAATTCTATATCATGCTAGCTCAATAAATATTCAACAATTCTATGAGTGGATCCCTAGTATATGTTTGGGGAAATGTGGGAAAATAGTTATCAAGAATACGTGCAAACCCTAATCTAATCTACTATTAAGTTTCCTCTCAAAACATTATGAAATCTCAAAAAATAATCATCGTGATTGGAGTTCATATGAAAATGTTATATCCATTTTAGTTTGGATTCGAAGTCTAGTAGTCGACTTCGAGTCTTTTGGTCTCGCTTCAAAGTCTACCAAGTATAGATTTGGATTTAAATAGTATAGCTTCATAATTGAACATAGTCTACTAGTCGGCTTCAAAGTCTACAATTGTGCATTTCAATTCATGCAATTTTTATTTTCATTCTCGTAAGTGTGATATTTAATTTCCTAAAATCATTCTTTTACATTTTGTAAGTGTGGATTTTTCTTACAGGGACTGTACATACCCAAAATTGTAGAGGTACTTGTGCTGCTTTGAAATGATGTTACACATGCCCCAATGATGATACAAGTCTCCTTGCAAGGTGTTGAATCGAGAAATCCTTTCCAAGTATACGCTTGTATCCTGCATGCCCCGCCGCTTCTGCATGCTTTGTTTTACCCTTGGCCCCTCTTTTCTTGCATTTTAGGCTTCAGTGATGAAACCACCACCCTGACTGGGTGGCGGTCCCGTGAGCACTAACCAGACAGGCGGTGGTTCCGTAACCGCCACCCTGCACAAAGCGGCGGTCCTGTACGGATTTTCTAGATTCTTTCGATGATTGCGTAAAACATAAATCTTTAATTTTACACGCTTTCTTCAACCACTTTGGCTTGCATTAATGTTTTTGGTTCCTGCACTGTAATAGTGTTTTTCCATTGTTTATAGTATTAGAGTTAATATGGGAGTTAACCTCTGGAAAATGCATTGGTTATAAATAGCCAGCTTGTCTTCAAGCAAATGGCCCCTCATCTTCTCCATTCTATTGTTTAGGCTTTCAGTTTCTTTCCTAGAGTTCTACTAGCTTCATGTTTTGCATCAATTATTAGTTTTCCTTTGTTGCTTGAAGTCATTCAATCTTCTCGTTTCGAGTCTTGTTCCATTGTTGTAGACTAGAATCCATTAAAGTTGCAAGTTTTGTTTTCTCGACAAGGATAGATTCTAAAACTCTCGTTACACTTGTGTTGTATTCCCGCAATAAATCATGCTAGGAATTACATATTAAAGCTTTGTTCACTTGCGCTATCCCTCTCCTACTCACATTGTATTTGGTCTATATCCAAAGCTGCCATTGTTCGAATACCATCTTCTATTGATACTATCATATACATGATTTTTTGGATTCACGAGGACACGAAGGAATGAGGAGATCACACTGAGGGGAAAAAATCACACACAACTAGATTTACCATTGTTCTGTAAATGCCAGGTTTGAGCTATCAAAGTTCTAGTTACGACATATCAAATAGAGTAGTGAATTATTTTATTTCAGTAAAATGTTTGCTCTCGATATCGCCAGGGAAGTTGTGGGGATTGATATTTTCTGATAAACTGTGATTCATTCCTCACTTCTGAGGTAGGATCAAGAGTCTTTCAAATTCAAAATAAATAGCTTCTTAGATACTTAGGATAAAATCACAATCTGCATAGGCAAATAGCCATACTAGGCTACTTTGCTTGTTTTTATTTTGTTACTAGATTAGTTGTCCATTTTATAAATATACTAGAGTAGCTGCTCTTTAATTTCATTAAAATACGCCATTGAAAATACAAAAATAGAAGATTGCTTGCATAGTGTAAATACTTCTTACATAATCGCTTTATTAATTTTAGTTAAAAGTTGAAACATTTTGTATGACAATCACAGGGGACCTAAAGAGCCTAGAGAATATATATTTGAACTAATAGTGCCTCACCAAATCTACCCACGACATTATCTGATATAGATCAGGGACCTTAGGATACTGGTCTTCCAAGCCATAGAAAACCTACAAGAAATTAGTGAACAAATGAGAGGATTAAATATCGAAGACGAAAAGCTTACAAATTTTGGTCAAATCATCCTAACTATAGACTACCTAGATAAAATATCCGAATGACTATACAGATTAAAAAGAGATCAAGTATTTGGTTGCAATCCTTTAGTTCCACAAATGACTGATGCAGAGACCTCCTCATTGACATAGATACTAGCTTACGCATTCAAGTTGCGAACACCTATAAGGTATTCCGAGAAAATCATACAACTTCTAGTTCTAAAAATAGATACTTGATAAGGCATATGATTACTTGGTTAGTTGGAAGAAGGGATAAATTCTTCACATGACCATAACAAGTCCACAACAACCACAAACTCACAAGCTTGTGATCCCCACGTCTCACAACCCAACGGGCATGCAAATTAATTAACTATTTACACCAGCTTATGAACGTTGGTATTTAGATCCTCACCACTCCCGCCGATATCATCACGTAATTTTCCATATTAAATATAGAAGCCAATCAATCTAATATTTTCTAGGCTAGACCAGAAAACTACCCATAGTTCACTACAAACCACTAAACCTCCTATAACCATTTTCATGACCTTGTTTGGAGATATATACAAAGCTCCCACAGGTCACTTCCCATGTATCCAACAACCAAGAAACAGGATCTCAGTAGAGCTCGACATTGATTGGAGCCTCCAAATAGCCATTATATCCTAATGAACCATTACACCAATTCAGGTTAGAAGGGCCTTCTTCGCCTTAGATTCGCAGATTCCATTGTTGCGTATTGAGGGCATAAGATTACCCGATTAGCTTGTCTCGTATCCACTCAAATTCAAACATTCACCGGTTGTCTCGACATGACCTTGGGAGGTCGGTACGAGGAAGAGGTAATTGTAGATTCCCATGCTTTCTGTCACTTTTCCATCATACAAAATTTGTGAACCCAACGCTGAAACAAACAGCTCTTCCTCTTTTATTTTCATTTCTTTCACCCAATTTCACTCTTTCCCATTATTCCGTGGGTATAACTATAGTAAAAAAATAGAAATCAATCACCCTCACTTTCTTAATGGGTTGATAACTATTCAAGTAATTACTTGTCATCTTAAACTCTCCCTCACGTAACTAGTTCTAGTTCTTCTTTCCGAATTGAGGAGTTAGATCAGCTTGTACAAACATAATAGCCAGATCCATCAGGCTCTAATAATATGATGTTTACTAGAGAATCCACTTCATCTCCTCGGGTCTTGTTTAGACCACAGATCAATAGACAGTCAGATCCACTCCCATTTTTGGATGAGGAGTACTTAGCACGCTTTGCTAAATACAAAAAACGCTTCCAAAATATGTATCCGCCTATAGGGATTTTACAAATACAATCGATACTCTATTCCAACAAAACACCCCCATTCCTCCACCTATGGAAAATACCCTTGGTGAAGCTTAGTAGGTTAATGATCAATTCATAGCAGGGTATCACACCCTTTTACAACCTCAAGGTATACAAAAAACACCCTTAAGGCAAGGCACTATCTCTTCACCACTAGAGTTCATTTCAGCCTTAACTGAAAAGGTTAGAGGGCTGGAACTTGCTCAAGCTAACAAAAATTAATATTTTGGGAAAACAAGAAACCCAAACCCTCCTCATCACCCCAGTCAAGTTGACCTCCTTACAAGAACAAGCACGTTAGGCATGCCTCCTCAAAATCCTTATAGTTACCTCACAACAAACACCATCTAGGACCGCATTTTCAAATGCCGCTCCAGTAGAAAACATAACACCTCCCGACTTGGCACCAAACAACCCATACCGAACAATGCTCCTCCTTACTTAAACATTTATTCAAAGTCACCACAAGGAGACATGTTCTCTTCTCCTATGATGTTCGCTCAACCACGGGATTCCTTATGTCCCTACAAATGTATATGCTATGTCAGTATCAACAACCCATGCCACCTCAACCCCCTTAACAAGCACCATTAATGGTTGAGGCCTGCGGTAGGGAATTATTCAAAATATTTAAAAGAGCCCCTAGAATTCACCATACGACGTGTTATACTTCCAAGACTTCTTCCCGATTTTCCCAAATATAACAGGGAAGGGGATCTAAACACACACATTAAGGCCTATGCCACGCCATACGGGAGCTACTACATTGGGACGAGGTTGTTCTAAGATATTCCTTAAGACCTTAGAGAATATTTCCCTTGATTGGTATTACGTAATACACCGAAGCCTTGATACACTCATTTAAGAAACTCGTGTCGAATTCATCAAAGCTTTTAACATGAACAAATTGTTAAGAACGGGAATCGGGAGTTCTTGCATATTAAACAAGAACATAATGAATCCACTACTCATTTTATCCAAATATGACATATGGTTCTCTACTCATCAATAAGTGCTCCAAACATGGATCAAATGGAATTATGCAATTTATTCCTTAATTCTCTCAATAGAGAGATAAAGGAAGAAGTCCAGAAGTTCCCGAAGAACTTACGATGAATTACTTGAGAGTTCTCTCCAAATCAACCAAGCAAAGGATAGATAGTGGTCATAAGACATATGAGATTAATGGAAAATTAACCACTCCCAATCAAAACACCGCGGCTATCCTAATTTCGAGAATGCTAATCAAGGACCTATGATCCTTAACAAGAACCACGGAATTACAACAGATGGAGTAATTGACCAAGTTAAAAGGGAAAACGTTGTAAACATTTCGCCACCTGTTAATAATCAACGAAATAACAATTTTACTCCAACAATCAACGTGGTGGATTTTAATCATCCACCATGGAAACAACAAAAACAACAACAAATCCAAACACAAAGTCCAAATCGAAACCCAACTGGATATTAGAGTCAAAACCAAAGGAAATAGTCTCAACATTTTAACTCTAACAACTAGCAACCTTATCATAATTTTGGGCCACAACAGATTATAAATCAACAACCTCGAAATTATTATCCCAATTTACATTGTGGCTTCCACAAGATTCAAGGCCACGATACTAGTACTTGTTGTGAATACAATAAATTCATGCAACATTTTCCAGAAGATCAAAAGTAACTCTTTATAGATATGTTTTTAGCAAATTCTGTAGTACCCATGCCAAACGCTTATGCAGGGGTAATTTCCCCTCAAAATGCATCCCTCAAGATCTTTAATGATCCACTCCCAAACCATTCTAACAATAACAGGCTAGATCCTAATGGAACAAACAAGGGTGTCATAACAAGAAACAATGATCATGAAGCTTCAACTTCATTAAATCCACCAGTTGCACCCCAACTAGGAACTCGGCCCCAAACCAAGATAGTTGGTCTAACAGAGTTGACACCGAGCTACCAATAGAAACCATAACAAGAACATGGGATTATTCTTCTCGACGAGCTCCAATTTATCCATTAGAACCAGAAAATAGTCAACAAGCATTGGTAAAACCCGTAGGCACCTATGATATAATTAATGACTTAACTAAAACCTTCTCGCACATCTCCTTTTTGGATTTATTAAAGAACTCTCCCGCCCACAGGGCTGCTCTCTTAGAAGCATTAGTCCTTGGTCATTTAATCAACATCACTCCTCCTCCGGAAATGTAAGTAAACCATGTAGATTATGACATTTACCCTCCGGGTCAACCAGATAGGGATACTGAGTTTATATTCTATATAAGCAAAATGCCAACAGACGCTGAAATTACACAAAGAGGTGACCCAAAGTTACATTTACAAGTATGGGTTTACAATAATTATGTTAAACGTGCAATGGTTGATGATGGGGCAGCAGTTAACATAGTCCCCTTCACTTTCCTTCAAAAGTTAGGATATGGAGAGACAAACTATTCCACAACACGAAATACGTTAAGAGGATATGATAGCCTCAAGGCTAGTTCGATAGGAACCATAGTTTTACCAGTCACTTTAGGACCCAAGATGGTCCTTATCGAGTTTTATATTATAGATTGGGAAACCAACTATAATATGATCCTTGGTCGACCATGGATACACCGCATGAAGGCAATCCCTTCCACGTTATTCCAAGAAATAAGATTTCTACACTTACTAAAAATATTCATGGCACAAGGTGACCCAAAACCCTTCGATATACACCTAACTCGATTTGAAGAAAAGACCAGGCATTCACTCGAGTTTGAACTCCCAAAAAATTAACTCATCAAACTAATTAACTCAAAACCAAAAGAAGAGTTGATACCCACCACAATTAGAAATTACAGATCCAACCGAGGACATTCCAAAGACTCAAAAATGAGACCAATGTTATAAAAACAATGTCACTAGGGACTACTACAAAAATCGTTGAGTTGCTAGAGAAAGACTTACCTATTCTCCTACCATTTGATTCTATGGGTATGGGACACACCCTGGGAATTGCTTCTCTTCCATCAGATGAATTTTTTATGGTAGAAGTAACCGAAGCAAAATAAATAGATACGACAGATATGCCAACATCCATTTTTCCAAGAAATCATTAGACTCTCCACTTCGATGGAGCTGGATGTCACTTTGGAGCTAGGGCGGGAGTAAACTTTACTTCACCTGAGGGAAAGATCCTACCTTTCTCCTTTAAATTAAACTTCTAATGTATAAACAATGGGGTTGAGTACAAAGCTCTCCTCCTTGGCCTCATCCTAGCTAAAAAGAATGGGTGTCGATGACATTAGAGTACTAGGAGACTCGCAACTAGTTGCAAACCAAGTCTCTAGAAGTATATGAAACTAGGGTTGAACATGTACAACTATACAAAACAATAGTATTAGATCTAAGTAAGGGATTTAACTTCATATCAATTGAAGCAATATCACGAGAGTAGAACCTTCTCGTAGACTCAATAGCAACCTCATCTTCCCGTTTCAACCCAAAAAGTGAGTTGGTGGATACAAACTTCATGGTATCACTTTGTACCAAACCATTAGTGTATAAAATACCAATAAACTCACTCCTGACTCATGGAGAAGATGAGGATGATTTTTCTATCATGGATCACTTTGACGATGATAGAGTCACTCTCGAATATCTAAATTCCTATGCGGAGCTACACCTTGCTCACCGTATAGTTGATCTTCCACTAATACCACATTCCTCTTCCTAATTTGGAAATCCCATGGTAGAGTCTCCTCCACGTAAGGATCTTGATGTCTACAAGATAGAAAATGGAGAAAGCTTGGAATTACCTCTAGCCCCACATGAATTTGAAGAAGGTAACACTTCTTTAATAAAAGAAACCATTGACATAAACATTGGAATAGAGGAAGAACCAAAATTTTGAAGTTGGGATCCTCGTTAACTCAAGGAGATAGAAATACATACACAAATCCTTAAAGAACATCAAATTGCTTTTGCATTTAATTATAAAGAAATGACGGGCATTGCACCAAAAGTCATGGTACATAATCTTGTCACTAAACCAGATGCGAAACCAATTAAACAGAAGTCAAGACCAATGAAGCCAAAAGTGGCTCTCATGGTAAAAGAGGAAGTAATAAAACTTCTCCAAGTGGGATTCATCAATCCCATTGACTATTCACAATGGGTATCTAATATCATCCTTGTCCTAAAAAGAATGGGAAGATATGCATTTGCATAGATTTTTAGGATATTAACAAAGCTTGTCCCAAGGATGACTTCCCATTACCATCCATTAACGTTATCGTTGATGCAACAACTAGATTTGAACTGTTATCCCTCATGGATGGGTTCTCAGGGTATAATCAAATTAAAATATCTGAACAGTGATCAAGCCAAAACTACGCTCATAACTCCCTGGGAACTTATTGCTACGTTGTCATGCCATTTGGTCTTAAGAACACCAAATAGCTAGGTATTAGCAGTAATGACATATATATTCCACAATCTTATCCATAAAATTATGGAATCCTATGTGGATGACTTGTTGGCCAAAGCCAAGAAATGTTGTGATCATTCGGAAGTGCTCCGTATCATCCTCTCACGACTAATCGAATATGGCGTCACATTAAACCCAGAGAAGTGCGTGTTTGGTGTAACAGAGGTAAACTTCTGGGCTACATTATATCTTCACGAGGGATTGATGTTGATCTAGCCAAAATACGGGTTGTTCTCAAAATGATCCCACCATCGGATGAGTCTGGAATCAGGTCATTTCTTGGGAAACTCAATGCAATCCGAAGGTTCATCCCGGATATAAGTTTTATCATTCATCCAATCAACAATCTATTAAAGAAAGATTATAACATTGATTTGACTCAAGAATGCAAAAAGCATTTGCGCTTAAACTCTTCTTGTTATCTCCACCCATGCTAATGCCTCCCAAACCAGACCACCCTTTGATCCTATAGTCACGAGCCACTCATGTCTCGCTAGCCTGCATGCTGGCTCAAGAAGACAATGATAAACAAGAATGTGCATTCTATTTCATTAGCCAAGCGTTGCTCGATTATGAAACACGTTATACACAAGCGTAAAGAGAATTTTTGGCCATATTCTTTGCACAAAACGTTTAAGACATTACATGTTAAACCAGAAATGAGGGTCATTGTAAAGACAGATCATTTACGAACATTCCTTACGTAAGGGTCTTTATCTAAAAAGGTTGGGTGTTTCATAACCTTAATGGGTGAATTTGAGTTGACATTCGTAAACCAAAAATCCGTTAAGGGAAAAATCATTACAGATTGGTTAGCTGACAATCCACTAGATGGAGGTAATCTGGTAAATCTAGACTTTCCTAATGAGTGTGTATACTTCGTCGAAACCAGGCCCCCCATCTCTACATGTCCCTAGTACACTGATATCATCAATTTTATCATAGACCACACATACCTGAGAAGGTGCCACATCACAACAAAGAAGGCGGTTACACATTATTACCACTAAATATGTTGTTTTAGAATAGGTACTCTATCATAAAGCCTTCAATGGCATGCTTCTAAGATGCATTGACATAGAAGAATCCAAGAAGATTCTTCATGAATCCCATAGTGGGATATGTGGAGGCCACTTCGGTGGTCATGCCACCACTCACAAAATACATCGGATGGGCTATTTTTGGCCCACTCTCGAGCATGACGTAGTGGAATTTGTACGTAAGTGCCACAAATGCCAAGAATTCTCTCACGAGATTCACATATCAGAATAATCCCCTGCAACTAATAGTGACCCCGTGGCCCTTCTCCACTTTGGGTCTGGACTTGATAGGGAAATTCTCTCCCTCATCAACCCATGGCCATAACTTTATAATTACCACCACAGGATATTTTACCAAATGGGTGGAGGCCATGCCTCTCACCACAGTAGTAGGTTCGGTAATTACCAAATTCATTATGAACCAAATTATCTGCAAGTATGTTGTCCCACAAGTCATTATCTCAGATAATGGCACATCCTTTAAAAAAGACGAAGTTCGTGAGTTATGTAGCAAATTTAAGATAAACCATCACATGGCCTCTCTTTACTATCCTCAAGCCAATGGGCAGGCTGAAGCGACAAACAAAACGTTAAAATCTATTCTCCTCAAAATGGTCAAGGAGAACAAGCAAGATTGGCATTTAAAACTATATCTGGCCTTGTGGGCCCATCGAACCTCAATAAGAACACCAACAGGAGAAACCCCTTTCTCGCTGGTGTTCGGGGTAGAAGTAGTTCTCCCACTTGAGGTTGAAATACCCAGTCTCCACATCTCATTACAAGGGATTCTGGATGAAGAAGCTTATAGGGAGGCACACCTCTCTCAACTGGAAAGCCTTGATGAGGTCAAGCTAAATGCCGAACAAAGGCATAGAGCCTATGCCAACCAGATGTGTCGGTAGTACAATAAAAAATTCTATGAGTGAGAAATATATGAAGGAGATCTAGTTCTAAGACTAGACAACCAGATCAATAAGAAAACCGGTGAAGGAAGGAAGTTCTGACCCAAGTGGTTTGGCCCATACCAAGTCATGAAGGACTATGGAAATGGTGCATATTTCTTGTGCACACTAGAAGGTGAGGAATTCATTGAAACTGTCAATTCCTTGCATCTTAAATGGTTTTACGCATAAACCATCGAAACCATCACTTATACATTATAGCTACCTACATTGCATTAGTCATTTAGTTGCTTCATTCTATCCACTCATTTCATAAAAATAGTAGTCCAAGAACTTACTCTTAAAAAATTTGTTACAAATTTCTTAAAATATTGGCAAAAGCATTCAAAACACATCTCTTCAAACATCATCAACTATTTTCAAAATCTTCTCATCAAGTTCGACATACAAGTATTGATGAAAACCATACCAAGGCCTGCATACTTGGCTTTGCTCTTTCTTTCTACTAGGTTAAGTTGTCCTTGCCTATGGTATATTCTAGAAGCTTCTTGGTGTCACATCTATCCCTCTTAAATCTCTTTGAATGAAAGGATATCCCAAATTCATAGATCAGAAACGTCAAAATCAAATGAAATCAAAAGCACCAAACAAACAAAATATTTTATTTTACACACTTATTTGCCCCATCAACCTTCGATGATAAGCCCACATCTCTTACTGGTGGTGTGAGGTTGGGAAAGGAAAGAAGTGCCCTTACTCACCTATGTCTTTCCTTTGGTGACAAACCCATGCTTCTTACTAGTGGCATGAGGTCGGGTGTGGGGAGTTTAATCACACAAATTAACAAATCTTGGTATGCTAAAAACACAAATCAAATTCTATTAAGAGAACAAATATCCAAATATCCCAATTCCAAAGAGATAAAATCCTTAAAACCAGATTTTGTCAATCAGGTTACCATTTATGAATCTAAGTCCGATAAAATGGAAAGTAAGTGGCCTTCTAAGCCTTGGTAGTTTAGAGTAGGGTAGGTGTGTAGGTATAAATTTGGTTTCTATTACTGGTTTTTCTGTCTCTCATCATTCCATTCAGTCAAACTCATACAATTTCTACCCTTCTCAACTCTTGGTGTAGATCCCTCGCATCTTACTTTGCCATGCGTGGAGTATGGAATGGGGAAAATTCATCTCTTTATCACTATACATTCATCACGTTTTGACAATATAAGAAGAAATTACAAATGTTTCCCAAATATTTCAAAAGTTCAAGTACCACCATATGTTAGTATCATCCCATATCAGCATTACAAAAAAAAGCATGCAAAGTAAAACATTCTATTTACTATCATTTGCTATCCATCGCTTACATTCTAAAATGCATGAAAAACAAATATTATAAAAACATCTAAAGTACACATGTGGAAACAAGTCACAAAATTCTAGGCACTAAGAGTCTAGATCCAAAAGAGAGATATATATATATATATATATATATATATATATATATATATCAAGGTTTCATATACAATGCCATCATGCACTAGGCATGGTCAAAACGCTCAATGAGCCCGAAAAGTACAAAAGCACTCATATAGATATCTAACAAAATGCTACAAAAGTGGCCTCTCAATCCCTATGGGATCCCTCAGAAGGTGCACGACCATGTCTAGGACTCTGGCTATGCCATCACTTTGAATGCACTGAGGGCTCGCAATCACGGCCAGTAGCTTCCGTCTCGCTATGAGAATGACTCCTCCTCATCAAGCGCTCGACCATTCTATATCCTTCTACCTCCGTGCAGAGAGAAGTCATGATCTTTGCCAAATGCTAGATGGAGGAAAAAACATCAGTATACCTATTGGCTACTGAAGGCTCCCCCACATCTACAGATAGCTCAGCGTGAATCTTCTCCTAGGGGAGCAATAGGGTATTGGTGCATACTCGGAAAATCAAGTCTCACTACTCATCAGCAGTCCCTGCAAATAAAGGAGAAAACAAGTTAGAAAACAATCAAAAGATAAAACCAAGGTAAAAAAACAAAAATAAATAACAACGAGGCAATTCTAACTAAAACAAATATCAAGAGAAGAGTGACAACTCACTCGGATCTCTGGTCCTCCAAGAAGGATCTCTAGGATCCGTGCCTGCCACTAATGCCGCCACTGACTGGTGTCCCTCTCCCACGCCTAGGGCAATGTGACATCCTACAATGGACTCGCCATCTCCACCTAAATCTTGAGAGAGTAACTCCTTTGAGACCAGAGTCACCCTCTTTGTGCTCCACTCCGCCCTCCCATCTAGTAGGATCTCCTGAGTATCATGCCACTCAGGATCACTATCATCCCCCCACCCATCTCATTGATCTCCATCTCCTCTGTCTCTTCCCCGGTGAACTCCTAATACTCAAAGTCCAAATTAATGAGTTCATCGCTGCTATGGGTGGGACCAGCGGCAATTTGAAGTAAAAGTTCCTGAGGAGCACCGGCTCTCCCTCGTGCACGTACTACCCTCCTGGCTACAATGGGAACACCAGAGTAACAATAGTCCAACCCCGGCCTCTACGACATCCCCAAGCCTTGTGGATAGATCTATACACTAGTACCACCAAAGGAAGCATGTCACTATAGGGGAGGCCGAATGTTGTGGTACTCTATCAAAGGGGTGGATCTCCGCTTTCCCACCTTGTCTACCAACCGGCTTATAGTCCGACAAGAAAACAAGGTTATAGTCTCCTCTCCCCATACCCCTTCCATGGCCTGATAAGGAGTGGCCTCCATGTATGCGATGGTCAAGGAGGCCACCGGCCGGTGGGGTGCTCTAAGAACTATCATCCCCGTCCACCTTGCTGCCCCGACGGCCCCGGATCCTCCACCTCTACATCTCTACCATACGGAGTAATATGCTCATATACCCAACTCGTGACAAGAGTCGGGTGGCTCATTGAATGTTCCTGTAATCGAACTACCTTGTATAAATCATGGTAGGTAGTCCCAAGGATATCTGCTCCCCAAGTGCGATACACGTCCATGGACCTCAATCTATGTAATAATGGGGGCCCAAAAATATAATAGGGTGTCCCTCCCTTGTCCCAAATCGGTCTCGATGCAAGGATGCCCATGATGGCCTTGTGGAGCACAAGAATGTCGACTCAATAATTGAGTGGATCCTCACTCCCTTCTTCAATCCCATTGATACAATCGCATCCCCATGTAGGTGGCCCACCGAACCACCTCGGGATCTCGATACGCTATCTTAAGAGATAGTCATAGCCCAAGGATTGGAACCCCAAAGATCTGGTAAACATCGTCCGGGTGATGGTCAACTTACCCCTAACTCCCTAGAAATCGGAAGGTGTTCCGATCCGCATCCCAAGATGAAAATAAGTCACATAGTATGTGACTAGCAAGTGCAACATGAGGGACCTGTGCAATCCTCCAAATGCCATCCCTCCTCGAAGGGTATCTCACTCTGCCTAAGAGAGTGCCTCTAACACCTGCTTTGGGAGCCAATCACACTCCCTCTCTTGGCTCCATCTAATATACTCCTCCTCCTTCGCATGCACCCAAAAATGTAAAAAGAAGTGAGTTAGTATCAAAATTCAACTGAAAAGACTATTAAAAGCATGTGAAAATGCTAAAAATACAAAAATAAATAAGGTAAGGCATTGTTTTGAATTTCTGTCATGGACTTCTACCCTGTGCGAGTGGCGGTTTCGTAACCACCACTTTCTAAGGTGGTGGTCCCAGTGCAACCGCTGCCTGCACAGGCGTAGGTCCTATCCCCGCAAATACAAACGGGTCATATACCCTAAAACTCCCAAAAACAAAAAAATAAACCATTTTAACTAAAAAGAAACCTACCCTATGGGTGCCCCCTTGGAGACACGTTTAAAACTAATATTTTCAAAAAAGACCCCAGAGACAAAGATTTCATCATTTCCACATTTTAGGTCTAAAATAAATAAATCGGAAGAACTAACTTTGAGACTTCATGGATTGATGTTCCACTCTTGGAGGCATGATCACTATCTCACCATGAACGTTTTGACTATACTCTCATCGGAAACCGTCACCATGGGTCCTAGAGCTCAAAAACTATCAAATCAATCCGCGCAAATAAATAGTGAAATGACTTCATTTTATATATATAACTTTCTAAAAAATGATTTTGAATGTCTTTCACAGGGTCGGAGCATCAACGGAGGTAAGTTATAAACCCTGCGTAGATGGTAAGTCCTCTTTTCATATCAATTCAGTCTTATTTCTCAATTTTTTTTATCTATCTGCACTTGAGCCCCCTTTTTCATTCTTGCAGGTAGTGGGATCTTGGATGGCAAATTTCCAGCACACGGGCATGTCAAGTATAACTCCAAACTCCCCATTTCGGGACCGCCATACTCGGATCCACCATTTTATGCCTCTTCATGGCTAAGACACTTCTCCGAGGGAGCAATATGTACGTACCTAAAATTGTAGGGTACTACGCTTTGAGAAACGATCTTACGCATGCCCCAGTGATGATACAGGTCTCCTTTCAAGGTATTTAGAATCTAGAAAGGCTCGCCAAGGATAGGCTTGTATGCGCATTCCCTGCTTAGCCTATGCATGCTTTGTTTATCCCTTTTCCCCTATTTTATTGCATTTTAGGCTTCAATGACAAAACCGCCACCACGGACCGGGTAGCGAGTCCCATGACCACCACCGGGATAGGGAAACGGTCCCATAACCGCCGCCCTGGATAGGGTGGCAGTCCTGTACGCATTTTTCAGATTCTTCTGACAATCACATCAAATGTAAATCTTCAATTTTACACACTTTCTTTAACCTTTTTGGCTTACATTAATGTTTTTGGTTCCCTGGTAATAGTGTTTTTCCATTGTTTATAGTAAAAGAGTTCAAATGGGAGTTAACCTCTAGTAAATGCATTGGTTATAAACATCTAGCTTGTCTTCAAGTAAATGGCCCCTCATCTTCTCAATTCTATTGTTCATTTTTTAAGTTTATTGCCTAGAGTTCCACTAGCTTCATGTTTTGCATCAATTATTAGTTTTCCTTTGTTGCTTAGAAGTCATTCAATCTTCAAATTTATGTCTTGTTCCATTTCTACTCCACACAATCAGTTTAGTATAGAATAGATTCATTTCTAGACTAGAATCCATTAAAGTTGCAAGTTTTGTTTTGTCACAAGGATAGATTCTAAAAATCTCAGTACACTTGTGTTATATTCCCGCAATAAATCCCGCTAGGAATTGCATAGTCAAGCTCTGTTCAGTTGTGCTATCCCTCTCCTACTCTCATTGTATTCTTTCTATATCCAAAGCTGCCATTGTTCGAATACCATCTTCTATTGATACTATCATATACATGCTTTTCTAGATTCATGAGGACACGAAGGAACAAGAAGATCACACTGAGGGGACAAAATCACACAACTAGATTGACCACTGCTTCAGAAATGCCAGGTTTGAGCTATCAAATTTCTAGTTACGACATATCAAATAGAGTAGTGAATTATTTTATTTCAGTCAAAAGTTTGCTCTCGATATCACCAGGGAAGCTATGGGGATTGATAGTTTCAAGAAACTGTGATTCATTCCTCACTTCTGAGGTAGGATCGAGAGTATTTCAAATTCAAAATAAATAGCTACTTAGATACTTAGGATAAAATCACAACTACATAGGCAAATAGCCATACCAGGCTACTTTTCTTGTTTTTATTCTGTTACTAGATTAGTTGTCCATTTTATAAATATACTAGAGTAGCTGCTCTTTAATTTCATTGAAATACATCATTGAAAATACAAAAATAGAAGAATTCTTGCATAGTGTAAATACTTCTTTCATAATCAATTTATTAATTTTAGTTAAAAGTTGAAACACTTTGTATGACAAGCATAGGACCTAGAGAGCCTAAAGAATATATATTTTAACCAATAGTGCTTCAAATTAATCTACCCACGACAATAGCTGATATAGATCAGACCTTAGGATACAGTCTTCCAAGCAACAATAAACCTACAAGAAATTAGTGAACAATCGAGAGGATTAAATATCGAAGACGCACAAAGCTTACAACTTTTGGTAAAATCATCCTAACTATAGACTCCTTGATAAAATATCTCGAATGATTGTACAAGTATTCGAAAGAAATAAAGTATTTGGTTGTGATCCTTTAGTTTCACACCCACGATGCAGAGACCTCCTCATTGACATAGATATTAACTTACGCATTCAAGTTGCCGTAACACACACTGTAAGGTATTCCGAGAAAATCATACAACTTCGTTTCTAAACATAGAGGCTGAAAATTCATATGATTACTAGATAGTTGGAAGAAGGGATTGATTCTTCACATGACCATAACAGGTCCACAACAACCAAAAACTCACAGTTGTGATCCCCAAGTCTCACAACCAAATGGGCCTACAAATCAATTAATTATTGACACCGCTTAATGTTGGTATTTAGATCCTCATCACTCCCGCCATATATCATCACACAATTTTCCATATTAAATATAGAATCCAATCAATCTAATATTTTCTGGGCTAGACTAGAAAACCACCCATAGTTCACTACAAAACCACTAAACCTCCTATCACCATTTTCATGACCTTGTTTGGAGATATATACGAAGCTCCCACAAGTCACTTCCCACGTATCCGACAACCAAGAAACAGGATCTCGGAAAAGCTCGACATTGATTTGAGCCTCCGAAAAGCCATTATATCTAAACGAACCATTACACTAATTCAAGTTAGAAGGGCCTTCTTCGCCTTAGATTCGCAGATTCCATTGTTGCGTATTGAGGATATAAGATTACCCAATTAGCTTGTCTATATCCATTCACATTCAAACATTCACCGGCTATCTCAACACGACCTCGAGAGGTCGGGTATAAGGAAGAGGTACTTGTAGATTCGCATGCTCACATGTCACTTTTCCATTGTACAGGACCATTGCCAAATATCTATTTTTCCTATTGCATATTGTCTTCGGAGACCATCCCTTGAATGACATTATTTAATGAAGATTATTGGCGACCCTCATCGATAGGGGGTTGGTACATATAGCTTTAATGCTTTCTATCTTTCCAAATTGTACCTATTACTTATCAATGTTCCACCTATTCTATTTTCTACTAATGGAAACACTCTTATTGTTCTGTTATTACACTTATTGTTATACAATTAGAATCTTATACTCTATAGGGTTATCCCCTCACTATGTTGATACTATTCTATATTTCTACCCGATGACACACTCTTTTGTTAGGTTCAAACATGACTATTGAGGGCACACTTACCTACATTAACATCACTTTGTATAGATACACGGTGGGGGAAAAAAAAATTCCCTTCCCTATTCATAGGATTCCATATTTCAATAATACAAAACATTCATATATTTACAAAAATATAATGACATTAGCTTAGATCTTGGTTGGTTGTATCTTTGCTTTCTTATACTATTCCGTGTAGCCTTTTGATTATAATGATTAGCTTGATTCATAGTATGGTATATCCTTTTACATATACATGTGCACGTTCACATGGTACTTTGAGGTGAATGCAAAATATATATAGATTATTACATGATGCATGATGTTAGACACTATTCTATACCATCCTCGATAAGCCTCCTGGGGCATCTACCTTTTCCATATTTGGGTGCTATTATTGCAATATTTACTAATTTCATTTCTATTTTAGATATATATATTTTGACATACTATTCATTATTCTAACACGTTAAAGGGTACTTCATGTGTAGCATTTATTTTACATGCTTACTTCCAACCATGGTTATATTATTATATTATTTGCTTTTGTCTTTTCTTCTATGACTGTGACTTATTTTCCATTTTTTGCAGACTTTGCCCTATGATTTCATGTTTTCTTGTTTACATATCCTTGAAGGCCTTGATTATATTGTGAAATCAAGAGTGGTGTCCCATATTTTCCACTTGTTACTATGTTATCATATTATTGTGTTATTTCATGTTTGACTAGTATTTATTACATTATGTCGTGATTATTTTTCACTAACACTTGTTCCTATCTTTCTTCCCATTGTTTTGAATGTGTCATGGTTGTTGCCATTCATATATCATGTTACCCTTACAAGAGTTCTTCTTCAAATGTTAACATTAGCTTTAGGTTCCCTCGTTTGGGTCATGCTTTCTTGGATCCATCTCATGCACTCCAAATGAGTTGGGAAATCATCAAATGATTATTTCACCCTCTCAAAGAGTCCAAAACTAGATACATAATGGTACATAGTAAAATTTGATCAAACATAAGCACAAAATTAGTTCAGAATCATACATGAGATAGAAATACCAGAGGGACAAAAGCTCCCATATCAGATAAGAAAAGTGGGTGTTAGTGTCCCACATGGGTGGTTTTTTCCTTGGGGAAAAATATATACATTTGACACTTCAATCAATTTTTAAGTAGAATTTTTAGACATAACCCAGTAATAGATATTCAACTCTAATTTACAATTCAAAACAAAGGAACAAAATTAATGGCATGTTTCATAATTTGGGAAAGGAAATAATTACTCTTCTTTATTAGTTCATATTTTTCCTACCGATTTCAAATGATGAGTGGCACCTAGGGCATATGCGGGAACAACAATATGTCTAGAAAAAGTTCCATTCATGTCTAGTTATTATTGGGTCGGTGACCATATGCGAAGTGGCACGTATCCGTGGGGAAGTCTTAATGAGTGGAGGGAAAATATGATAGATCTCCCAACACTCTTCCTTTGGTGAAAAGATGTGCAAATCCTCGAGTATTCACATCAAATCAAGAATTGATCATTGTTGATTCTACAAACTATCTCTAAGGAAACAAACACATGAACATTCTAACCTTTCTCTATCAAAATTTAGGTGTACTCTATCATTGATTCACTTATTTTTCATACACATTTATATTTTGATTTCTCTAAGTTAAAGTTAAATTTCATATATCGTGATAATTGAATATATTTTTCTTCTTTTGCAGGTCCATTCTTATCTAAAAAGTCAAGGAAAATGGGACAAGGTTCAATCTCAAGCAAAAATGATCGACAGAGTAAATATTTAGTTATAAACATAGGTATGATTTCCACTACATATACAGTCACCCCTAGTGTTCTCATCTCTAAGACTCCATAGTACACATCCTACAATTTCCATTTGGCATGCTATCAGTTACAATCTTCTTCAGCTCTCTCTCGTAATGTACACTCTTCCCATCTAATTTACTCACTTAGTACTATTATATTATGCCTTTTGTATGTCATTAACATCATGATTCCTAAGTAATAAAACTAGACATTAACAACACTTTTTTGCTTTACATTGACATGTCTTTATCTTTCCATGGTTTTTTCCTTTACTTTTCTCAAATTATCCATTTAATTTTGGATAAGACACAATGGGTTACCGAAATATGTACTTCCTTTTTATCTTTAGAGCTCTTCGTAAATTATCACCCAATAAAGGACTTTAGACACCCTAAAACTACCGTTATGCATCAGAATCATTCAAAACCTTATTTAAACCATTGTACCTATCTAGAATTAATTTGATTAATTCTATTACACCCTATCACCCACCTAAGTAGCTAATTTAGTATAAAATTAATTAAATAATTCACACATCTCCACTTTCAATTTTAAATAAATTGAATATTCTCATATCCTTTCCACCTCGTCAACTCAAGTTGACTAAAATTCATGACTAAAGCTATTGTTATCTCAATTTTTCCCCCGGAAAAATTGATCAAACACGACCCTACGCAGAAAGAAATCCAAGGGAAGTTTCCGTCGAATGAGCCTACATTTCAAATCCAACAAATGTCGAGAGTTACGGTAGGATCGATAATGGAGTAGTAGGGTTAAGGAAGGGCCAAACAATATCAAAGAAAACCAGAGGCTCAAAGGAGAGAAACAGAGAAAGGATCAAAGTCTTCGGGCTTTACAAATGATTCAGAATGAGCCCAAATTGACTAAGTATGGAAGAATCAGCGGAAGCTTCCATGTGCCTCATCGGTGCTTCTCCAAAGGTTAAACCCAAAAAGTAGTCCCCAAACAGCGCTAAGCTTCCACATGTCCCAGGCCCAAAAAGGGACAAAATCGGTTGTTGAAAAGTCCAAACGAGCAGAAAGAACCATGTGTCATCTCGACACAACTTCAAAAGTGAGAGCCAAAGGCGAAGAATCAAACGAGCACTAGCCCTCCACGTGGCTAGGGTTCAATAGAAGTCAAATAGCAATGGGCCCTCAAAATCAACTAAGTATAAAGAACTAGCGGAAGTCTACACGTGCCTTAGCAGCGCACATTCAAAGGTGCGACCCAAAGCAGAGACTCAAATAAGCACGAGGCCTCTACGTGTCTAGGGTTCAAGAAAGGAATCGGCCCAAAATGGATAAGTATCGTAGACTCACGAAGGCGTCATGTGTCACCTAGAACATCTTCAAAACAAAATCCAAAAATGGGTCTACCGCATAAGCGCCAAGTCTCCACGTGTTCCGGTCATATAAAGAGCACCACCAAACAAAAAGACTTGGCCAAAACATAAAGGAATGGATAAAATCCATGGAAGGTGCCACGTGTCTCTTCGCACAACTTCAAAAAAAAAAAAAAAATCCAAAAGTGGTTCCAAACATCCGCCATGACTCTACATGTGGCCATGTTTTAAGTAAAGGTGGGTCATCGAAGGCAATTCAAACTTTTTGGCTTGAAAAGGAGTAAAGTATAAAAATGAACCATGCCTCCATTGATGCCTAAGGAGCCATGTGTCGTGCCTATATTAGATGTGGTCAGCGAAAGCTTGGGAAGGACTTTTTTCCCAAATGGGAATGTGGGCAGGCAGCCCAAAGATGGTTTTTGGAAAATAGTGAATTGCGGGGCTATGGGGCATTTTTTACATTTTTGTATTTTGTGCAAAAGATGCAAAGTGAATTTCAGACCCCAGCACCCATTCTCGCTAACTGGTTTTCACCATTTTTTATGAACTCCGACTCAAACATTCAAATGGACATATCTTTCAACACACGTTCCGAAATTCAACAAATTTGACACCATTGGAAAGGTCTTGACCTCGTCCACACCATGGAAACCTGAAACTTTAATTTTGATGAGGTTAGGTGGGTGAAAATGGGAAAACATCTTCATGTCATTAATATGTGATCTGATTGCTCCAATAACTGATCATATTTGATTTAATCTCTCATTCTTCCTTATTCAATGCGAGAGTAGACATAGAGCAGTTAGACTCGATAGATTGTTGGTGGATTTTAGGGGCATTAATGGCCGTAGATGAGATCCAAATCAATTTTTCAGCCTCTTTTCTTCCTCTCTCTTTGTTGCATCTATAAAAGAAGAATTTTAGCTCTTTGTAAAGGGTTGGACATTTCTGTTTTGCACCCTCCCTTACTCCCTTGTCTACAAGTGAATTTGTGGAGTTTTTGAACCTTCCATTCGAGTTGTAATACAAAGTTTTTCATCTTCACCACCGTAATGTACTGTATCAAATCTGGAGCAATAATATATGTCTGTGGATGATTCGCAACCCTCTCATGTGTTCATTGTTTTCTTCTAATTTCTCATTGTAGTTTGGCTATCTATGCATGGTAGTTGTATTACATTTCTATGGTCTGTGTTAAATTGCAAAATGAGTGTTTAACATTCCTTTGGTGCATCACCTCGTTAGCTTAGGTTTATTTTCTTATATCTTCTCAACCTTATCTGTTTGGTAAGATAGAGTAGGTTTTAGAATAGATCCTTTGCAATTTATTTGTGTGCACCTAAACAAAGGAATAAGAACCGTCCTTCATCTAGAGATCTCTCTCGATTCCAAAGTCCCACACTTTGAGAGATGCTCCATGTTGTGCAATCACACTAAGAATCTCAACTCATCTAGTTTCAGGCACTCAGGGGTGTTGTGATTTTGCACTAACAGTTTTGGCATGCCCGGTGGGACCAAGAGGTCTCCATCTTTATTGCAGCAAGATAGATGTGTACTTTTTGTAAGTTTAAATATTTTAAGAAGCTTTAAATTTACACATCTGGTGACTCCAAAAGTATCAGAATCTACTGGTTTCAATAGTCCAAGATTTTCAAGTTCATGAGAAGAATACAAACAAGGTCAAGAACTAGAGAGAAGGAACTATTTATCTATCTACACTTGTCCCCAGACATAGGGAGAAGGGGGAGAAGATCCCAGAGGTCTCCATATCCAACAAATAGAACCTTGTCAACACCTCCTCCTTGTAGACAATTCATTTAATTAACAAGGGTTCTCAGGCCAATCACAATGGTACAAACACCTAACCCCTAAGTCAACTTCACTAGCAGCATCCCACTCGCTCTCAATGCACAAACTCTAGTCTCATTTGTAACATTAAAGAGGATCCCGTATTTCACTAGAGAGAACTAGACTTCTCCTAGTGACCACATTTAAGACATTTTAAATGTCTGTGTAATTCATGAGATCAATGAGATGGACATTGCAGTCAAATTGTTAGCCTCTTCACTCAAGGGTAAATCTTCACAATTGTTCAGGAGTCTAACAGCAAGCTTTATTCAGAATTGGGACCATCTATGCAGATCTCTTCACAATCAATTTGGGGAGAAAGTAGATAATCTATCATTGTTGGAACAATTGGCAACCATGAAGAGAGCTCGTAATGAGAAGTTGACAGATTTCAACCTCAAATTTCAAAGGACATGGGACAGATTCCATTGGTCGTAAGGCCTACGGATGAAGGTGCTTTCTTATACTTTCTTAGATCTTTAAATTCTTATATTTCCCTAATGATTCAATCCATGGGAGGAGCAACCTTACCTAAATCCTATAACATTTCCATTAGAGCTTAAAATTGTTTAATTCAGGCTAGTAAACTTGCTCCTAGGCCACCTATTTCTCTATATCTAGAACTAGGAGATCCAAGCACTAATCAAACACCCGCATTAGCTCCCGTACCTACTCCAATGAATCGAGTTTAGTTGAATCCTCCACCTCATCCTATAACACTTCAAAATAGCTACAAGAGGTTATGAAATAGCTACAAAACCTAGGGAATGAGCTAGTGACTATCAAAAGGCAACAAGCTCAAAGTTCTAGGCCATATCAGCCTCAAACTTAGTATCAGGCTAGACCCCCATATCAGCAAAATAGACAACCAACTCAGGTTGTAAATCAAAACCAAAACCAAGGACAACCTCAAGCTGCTAGGCCTTTCCAACCATATGACCCAAGTACAACTTCAACATTTAGGGCCTTGGTTCCAACACAAAACAACATGGCATAAGAATATGATTGGTGTTTCCCATGTAGTCAGCCCCATAACCAATCAATGTGTTTCAATGGTGCACTAAACTAGGCCTTGATGGTACAAAACATTGGTGTGTCCCAAGAGCCCAGTCAAGAGGAAAATCAGTTGCAAAAACCTAGAAAGAGGAACCTCCAAGTGAGACTATGCTTGTTTATTGGCAGGCGGAATACTTTTGTGAAGTTAACCAAGTCCCTTATCAAAGTGTAGCTGCCAATACCCAGGTCCAAGAAAAGGAATATTGGAGAGGGAAAGTCATCAAAATTAGGTAATCCTCAACCTTATATTATTCCACAAGGTATTGGCACTCAAAGTGCAACTCCCAATATGTAGATTCATCCCAAGCCATCTTCTAGACCCACTCAGGCACAGATTGTAATGACCCATGTCCAAGAGAAAAATGTACGAGGAAAGGGGAAACAAAAGGATACCTCATCCCCATTTAACATTGTTCAACAAATGAAGAAAAAAATGTGAATATTTCAATGTGGGATTCATTGGGTATCCCGAACAAAGAGACATGTTGCGTGCGCTCTATGGCCAATTGGTCAACCTCAAATCATCCCCCCAACCAACAAAAGAAAGTGCTTACCAATGCAGCTCAGCCTGAGGGAAACCATGGAGGAAAAAAAGGTAAGAATCTAAGGCACCCTCCATTCTATGTTTCATTTATCGTTGGGGAAAAATTGGTACATAATTGCATGATTGATTCGGGAGCAAGTAGCTCGGTCATGCCAAAGAAAATAGCCGATCAGCTGGGTCTTCAATACGAATTCATCTCCAAGGGCATAGTGCAATTAGATGGGATAGTGGTAACAACAGTTGGAGTCATCAAGGATTTGAGCCTCACATTAAATGCATTCCCCAATGTGACTGTATTGCAAAACGTATCAGTCATAGACTTGCCGCCACATTTTGCATTATGTTTGTCAAGAGACTTCACCCTAAAATTGGAGGTTATTTGTCTATTGATTGGTTGCATATGCTATGCTTTTAGAACAAGGTATGGAGCTAAGGCCATGATCAGATCTGAGCCCATTGTGGATTTCCATAATGAGCCTTATGTATCCAAAATTTGATTAATGCCAATTGTTCAACCTTTGATCAAGAGGACTTCCCAAGCACTTGTGAGGAAGATACCAATGTTAGTTGTATTCTAGACTTGACTCTCGATGAGTGGGAAAACAAGAGGCATGCTTTTGACCCTTACAAGTAAATAGAGGAATCTAAACTAGGAGTCTATTATCCGTATGAGGAGAATCATCCTCATCCTAACATCATTAAGCCGGACCACAAAGACAATAATGAGGTATGGCGCTTATTCTTTGATGGCTCAAGAAGTAGGCAAGGAGCCATAGGAGGAGCTATGTTTTTTCGCCTCAAGGTATGAAACATTACTCAACCTCATGTTTCTAATTTACTTTCTCAAACAACACAATAGAGTATGAAGCCTTGATCCATGGACTGCATTGGGCAAGTAAAGAGGGATTAAAAACTTGCAAGTTTTGGCGATAGTGAGCTAGTTGCAAAATCAAGTCCGAGAAAAAAATTCCACCAAGAATGAGTTGTTAAAGAACTAAAATAACCAGTGCACGGGACCTCATCGAAGATTTTGAGGCATTCGCCATTAATTCCATCCCAAGGAAGAAGAATGAAGCAAAAATAGACTGCAGCGATTGGGGGCGACATTTGATGTTGCGAGAGTATTAAGAGTGATACGTCTTAGCCCCATATCAAATTATTTGTAAGACTAGTTTTCCCTCATAATAACACAAGTTGGCAAGTCTTTGAGAATGATCAACAAATTTTCAACTTTCTACAAGAAGAATCTGAGTTCTCCGCCAAAACCAAGATAGGTTGGAACATTAGTATGGTGACCAAGTGGTGTAGCCGAGAACCAACAAACTACCAAAGGGTCTTTAAATTTGGATTTAATCTTCAACCCAAATGGTCAATTCCAAAAAGAGAAAGAAAATATTCGGTAAAGGGCAAAGATTCAGATCCCATTTTCATATATAACAAGGAAAAACATTGCGAATTGACAAGGTGAGTACCCAACAAGAAAAATATGAGTACCTTCAACTTTGTTAAGAGTTCCCAGATGTCTTTTCCTAGACTTACAAATATTTAAGAGCCTTCAACCCAAAGTTAGCACAACACACTATCGAGTTGGACCCGGGGTCTAAGCCTTTCAGAAAAAAGCAAAGGCCAGTAAATCCTCACATTAAACCCCTCATGAGGAAATAATTGAACAAGCTAATTGAATCCAGCATCATCTTCCCTATCAAGCACTCAAGTTGGGTTGCAAACTTGGTTCCTGTGAGGAAAATAAGTGGAGAAATCAGATTGTGTGTGGAATTTCATGATCTGAACAAAGCATCACTCAAAGATCACTACCCACTTCCATCAATGGAACATATCTTACAGGTTTTAGCTAGCTCTGAGAGGTTTTCATTGCTAGATGGATACTTAGGCTATAACTAGATGATGGTGAAAGAGGAAGATCAGTTCAAGAAAGCCTTCACCATCAAATGGGGTACATATGCTTACAAGAAGATGCCATTTGGACTGTCATATGTCAGAGAAACATTTCAGCGAGCTATGCATGTGGCATTCAAATTCTTAATAAACAATATAGTCCTGGTGTATCTAGATGATATCAACGTCTTCTCAAAGAATGTTGTAGACCATCTCTTCCACCTCATGCAAGTGTTTCAAAGGTGTAAAAGGTTCAGAGTATCACTGAATCCAAAGAAGTATGTATTCTTAGCACATGAAGGGAAATTTTTTGGGCCACATTGTCTCAAGATAAGGGTTAACAATTGATCCTAAAAGGGTTAAAGCCATCCAAACACTTCCATTGCCACAACATAAAAAGTCTCTCCAAAGCTTCTTAGGGAGGATAAACTTTTTTTGGAGGTTTTTGCTTGATTTTTCCACTCTTGTGAAGCCTTTAACAATGATGTTAAAGAAGAGTCTTCCATTTAAATGGAAAACAGAGGGAAAAGAAATTATTGAGGCCATGAAGCTCATGAATATCACAGGCCCTAACTCTTGTTAACCCAGAATTTTCGAAGGACTTCATGCTATATGCTTTTGGAGGGTCAAACACAATCTCGCCATCTTGTTTTAGCCTTATAAGGAAGGTTCGAGAACAGCCCATAGCCTTCTTCATCAAATCTTGGAGGATTACAAGGTAAAGTATTCTTTCATTTTAAATCATGTCCTTGCTTATCATTAGGATTTTGAAGAAGTTCGAGCACTTAGTCTAAAAATGCAAGATTCAATTGCTAGTGTCTCATGTTGGTGTCAAGGATTTTTTCCGAACAAGGACTTGAATTAGAAGAGAGCTGGTTGGATCACTCGTTTAATGGAGTATGACATTGAGATCAAAGTGACCAAACTAGTTGGTGGAAAGGGTCAGTGAGTAGCTCACTTCCAAGCAACAAGATGAGTCAGTGGATGAAGAAGAGGTTGTCCTATTACTACAAAATGATCAAGAACAAATAGCTAATGATACTCATATTCCATATTGGACCCAAGCCTTGGTATATTATCTCCAAATAGTTTTGTTCCCTCTAGAATGGAACAAAGAAAAAGGAGATACTTCGGACTACAAGCCATCCCATATGTGTTTTTTTGGTGGTGTCTTATTTAAGAAGGATATCAATAGTGTTCTATTGAGGTGGATTGGGACAAGCCAAATTGAGAAGGTGTTGCATGAGTTCCATGATGGATAAGCAAGAGACCACTTTGCCCCTTAAGTAAAAGCTCTCAAAATCATGAAAGCTCATTATTTTTGGTCTACAGTGTTTAGGGACTGCTAGTCATGGATCAAGAAGTGTAAGAAGTGTGCATTCTTCATAGGGATGGAGAAGTTAGCAGCCCTACCCCTTTGTCCAATTTCAGTGGATCATCCATTCATGCAATGGGGACTAGACTTAATTGGAGTGATTAACCCAAATTCAAGACAGGGCCACAAGTGGATACTGACACCAACAAACTATTTCACCAAGTGGACTGAAGCAGTGGCTCTTAAGGAAGCAAATGAATCCAACATCTTGGATTTCTATGAAGGAATATCCACCAGGTTTGGATTCCCTGCCACTATTATATCAGATAATGCATTGGCATTCCTTGGTACAAGGATCACTAAATGGGCTGTCGAGAATTTCATATACCTCAAGACTCATCAAGCTATTACCCTCAAGGTAATGGCCAAGCGAATCCACAAATAAGAACCTATTAAATATTATCAAAAGGAATCTTGATGAAAATCGAGAAATTGGCACACAAATATCAAATCATCTTTGTGGGCTGATAGGATCACATCCAAAAGGGCCACATGAATCTCCCCATACAAGCTTGTATATGGAAAAGAGGTGGCATTGCCCATATCATTGTATTTTCCCACTTTGGAGCTCATGAAACAGATTGAACGGCTGAGTTTAAACCTATGGCAATCAGGTATGTAGAGATAATGGAAGTAGGAGAGGAAAGAGAGCACACAATGTAGATCCTGGAGAAAAATCAAGCATTGATCAAGAATATTTTTGATAAGAAAGCAAGAACAAGGACCTTTCAAGAGGGGGACTTAGTTCTAAATTGGGATGCAGATCGGGAAAAACTAGGAAAGCATTCCAAATTTGATGCCATTTAGAGTGGCCCTTACATGATCACAAGGTGCAAAAGTAGTAATGCCTTCCAACTAGCTAAATTGGATAGCCAAGAATTGTAGATTCCAATCAACGGGATCCATCTCAAACATTTCTACTGAAAAGGAAGGTTCCACCCTTGTAAATATTAGCATAGGACTTTAATTTCCCTATATGTGTATAAACATTGTCTCGTTGCATATAGGTTTTATTTCCTAAGTGCTCTGGCACTATTTTTTTATTGCTCCAAGTTTGCGTCGTTATATAGTTAAATGTGCCTTCAGATGAATGGATTGGGATCTTCAAGATTTGCAACAGGGAGACCCATAGTTGTCGTAATAATTTCTCACTTTAAAATAGAAAAATATAGAGCAAGTAAAATCAAGTTTTAAAGGGTCCATTTCCAAGATAATGCAAGGCAGTTCAAGGTCTCCAAGTGAAAACATCAAATTCAATCTTCAAGAGTAGAACCAATCTGTTATCCAAAATTCACCCCAAGGTAATTTTGATAACATGCATCAAATTCTTTAGTCCCAAGAAATTATGTTGATTCAGGGTGAAAAGTCATGTTTCTAGGGTCCCCTCATATTTTTCTAACTCCCCTGTCCAAGTAGAAGAGAGCAAGTTCTGAGGAAAGGTAAAAAAAAAAAAATTGCAAAAAGGCTCGGCCAAAAAAATTGTGAAAAATGGCTAAGTCTTAGTCCTCGCAACAGTCGGGACGTGAGGGACATTTGGGCGCGAACCGGCCGAAAGGCCGCCAGGCGGCTCAAGGCAAGAAGCAAAGATCCAGGATAAATGGGACAAAGGGACGCGCGGGACGCGGATAGCCGAAGGAGCCGAAAGCCAATCAGATCATGCCACGTGTCACTGGTAGAAAAGGGACATGGAAGCCCATTTCGGGCGGTTCGGAAGGATTTTTTCCACGCAGCATTTGGGACAAATGGGACAAAGGGATGCGTGGGACACGAAAAGCCGAAGCGGCCGAAGGAGAAGAAGAAAAGTCAACATTCGGTCCGGAAACTTCAAATGGCCATAACTTTTGACTCCGAGCTCTGATTTTCAAAAATTGTACTTTCTAATTTAATGAAAGGAAACATATTTGGCTCCAGTCGATTCGTGCTCGTTCCCACAATTGACAAAACGCCCGCTGTGCCCAAAATAGCTGTCCGCACTCAGAAGGCCATAACTTTTGCATTTCTCGACGAAATCACACAAAATTGGTACCGTTGGAATCATGGTTCCAAGCCCAATGCACAGCAATCAAGAAATTCCAGATTTGATTAGAAATTGATTGATATTTTTAAGAAAACGTGGCCGGGTTCAGAACAGTGTTTTATTTGGTAGCTGGGAGTGCAATTAAGAGGCATGGTCATCATTCTTTCTCTGCAAAGACATGGGACAGTATGGGGAGCCTTTTACAAGTAATGTATAACCATTTCACTCAATTTAATGCCTCTTACAGGTGGTTGAAGGACAGATTTCGGGATTTCCATTTTCCCTTCTCTTCTCCTTCTCATTTTTCTATAAATTGGAGTGTTGGGCTCATTGCAAGAGAGAGAGTTTTGGGTAAAGCAAAGCTCTGCCAAAATTTCTTTGCTTGAGCAGGTGTGTTAGCCCCACAGTAGTGGACTCCTTGCATGGTGATCCAGGCCCTTATCTTGTAATAGATTGAATTGTGCATATCATGAAGCAATAAAATACCAGTTTGTGGATGTATCTTCCCCTGCTGTGTTTTCTTGCATTCTTCTTGCCCCTTTGATCTTTCTATAAGAATATTGTGTCTATTTATTATGTTCTTACAGGGATTCATTATCATTGTGTATGCTTGGAATATTGTTGTGAATGCATTTTGCTAGATTATGGTGAACTGTCATCACCTCCTCTAGTGTGCACTTTGCCTCTGTATTTCACACATTTGAAGACTACTCTCACACCCTCCTTTTCTGGTGTATCAACTTGCTTTAGTGTAGGCTTGAACATTTTATGTATTTCTCTCTCCCTGGTCCCTTGAAATTTAGATTAGAACAGCTTAGCTTATCCCGCATTAGAGTAGATTGTGGCAGGTAGTTTAGGAGCAAGAACCAAATTTCTCTGGAGGTCTATCTCAAGTAGCAAGTCCCACAACTTGGAGATAGTACCCATGTTATCCAATCACACTGTGAGTTCAAGTATATGCACAGGGTACTGTGATTCGGTGATAACACCAACATCGTGCCACCACCCATGAATCTATGGCCAATGGATACAACAAGCAATTGATCTCTTCGCCTCTAGTAGGAAGATGCACCTATGAGTCGCCAAATTGTTATCTCAATTTTGCCCCTAGAAAAATTGATCAAACACGACCCTACACAGAAAGAAATCCAAGGGATGTTTCCATCGAATGAGCCTATGTTTGAAATCGACATTCGGAGTTACGGGTAGACTCTACAATGGAGTAACAGGGTCGAGGAAGGGCCAAACAGTGTCAAAGAAAACCAGAGGCTCAAAGGAGAGAAATGGAGAAAGGCTCAAAGTCTTCGGGCTTTACAAATGATTCAAAACGAGCCCAAATTGACTAAGTATGGAAGAATCAGTAGAAGCTTCCACATGCCTCATCGGCGCTTCTCCAAAGGTTAAACCCAAAAAGTAGTCCCCAAACAAGCGTGAAGCTTCCACATGTCCCAGTGCCGAAAAGAGATAGAATTGGCCATTGAAAATTCCAAATGAGCGAAAATAACCACACATCACTCAAGTAACTTCAAAAGTGAGAGCCAAAAGTGGAGACTCAAACTAACGCCACCCTCCACATGGCCAGGGTTCAACAGAAGTCAAATGGCGCGGGCTCTCAAAATAGACTAAGTATAAAGAACCAAATGAAGTCTATGCATGTCTCAATAGTGCACATTCAAAGGCACGACCAAAAGTGGGGACTCGGATGAGCGCGAGGCTTCCACGTGTTTAGAGTTCAAGAAAGGCATCAACCCAAACCAGCTAAGTATCGTAGACTCGTGGAAGGTGCCACGTGTCACCAGTGCATCTTCAAAAAAAAAAAAAAAAAGCGGGTCTCCCAGCACAAATGCCAAGTCTCCACGTGTCCCAAGTCAGATAAAGGGCCCCACCAAACAAAAGGACTTGGCTAAAACATAAAGGAATAGAGAAACCCCGCAGAAGGTGCCACATGTCTCTTCGGTGTAACTTCAAAAACTAAATCCAAAAGCAATCCCCAAATGCACGCCACTCTACATGTGGCCATGCTTCAAGTCAAGGTAGGTCGTTGGAGGTAATTCAAACTTTTTGACTCGAAAAGGCGTAAAGTATAAAAATGAGCCATGCCTCCATTGATGCCCAAGGAGCCGCATGTCAGGCCTATATTACATGCGGTCCAATAGGCCTGGGATGGACTTTTTTTCCAAATGGGAAATGCGGGCCGACGGGCCTGAAGATGGTTTTTTGGAAAAAGGTGAATTGTGGGGCTGTGGGGCATTTTTTGCAATTTTTTGTTTTGTGTAAAAGGTGCAAAGTGAATTTCGGACCCACGGACCCATTCTACTAACTATTTTTTCCATGTTTAGAATAGATCCTCTGCAATTTATTTGTGTACCCCGAACAGAGAATTAGGAACCGGCCTTCATTCGGAGAGCTATCTCGATTCCAAAGTCCCACACTTTAAGAGATGCTCCATGTTGTGCAATCAAAATGAGAGTCTCAACTCATCTAGTTGCGGGAAATCGGGGTGTTGTGATTCTTCACTAACAACTACAAATAAATATTATTATAAAGAGGATGTGTTCAAATTAACTCAAATCATGCATTTGAGTTAATCAAGCTCCCAAGTCATGGAAATCTAAAATCAATTCAAATTCTTCCAAAATCCAACTATTCACAACACTTTATAGGTGAATATAATGAAATCTATGAAATTAAAATATAAAAAACATGTGTAACCCCTTGCGATCAACCACGACTCATCTTTTCAAGTCTAGAATAGTAATTTGGCCCTCCACTCAATCTAGAAACACAATTAAAGAGTTCAACCATGTTTAGTTATCTCCAAATCAACTCGGTCTAAACTTAGCTTTTGGATTCACTTTCTCACTTATAAATCAATGCTTTTCCCCTTGAAAATCATCCACCAAAAGATTTATATTTCTGTTGTCATTTTGTGCATTTACTTAGTGAATCAAATCATTCATTCATACTGTTATGTTTCCCACATAATGTAAATTCAATCAATCATGCTCGTAGCTTGAATATACCATCAATTTGGAGTATATTGGAGCATCCACAAATCAACAAAGTTCACAAATAAAATGGATCCAACAAAGAGTATCCAAAACCTCTCTTTCAGCTTAGATATAATCTAAGTTACTTTGGGATTTATAATGGAAGGTTTGCATTTATTTTTTAATTCATTTTCCTCTTTTATTATAATTTTCCATGGTTTACATTATGGCATGCACAGTGGGACTTCCACATATATTTAATTGTTTTTAGATTTTCTTTCACCAATCTAACTTGTTCTTCATGTTATTTGTGTTTTTAAGATTCATTGTTAAAATTTCAGGTTATGTGGTATGACAAATATTGAAAAAGTAAAAAAATACAATCCTTTCACTATAATTCTTCATTTGTGTCCATCTACGGGTTATACGCGCTAGCGTCACACATGATTTACACTAGCGTATCACTACACATTCTATTATCAAAGTACAGATGCTAACATAGTATTTTACGCACTTCCATAACAATAAATTTTTTCTCACTGTACCCTCCATGCGCTAGTGTAGTCTTATACACGCTACCATAAAACTAGATTTTGTTTTCACGTACCTATGTATCTCTCTACATGCTAGTGTAACCAAAATATTTTTAGAAAAATTCTTTACTATGCAAACGTGTGCACTTGATCACGCTACCATAAGAAATTAAGCTAGCACACCTAATTGCACATACTAGTGTTTTGTATCTATTTTATACCATATTATTTTTTTACATCATATTAAATCATTTCTAATCATTGTCTTAGCATTGTTTCTTTAATCTTTTTCTTGCATGTTTTCATTAATATCTATCTAAACACTACTTTTATTTAATCATGGTATAATCTAATCTAACTAGACTGTCCATGGATACTCTTCCCAAAGCCCTTTCGGGTGATCTTCGAATCGAAACGGTGAAGTTTTCCTTTTGGTATATATCATGTTTTTATCATTGTAGGAAAACTACTAATATATATATTGATTGCAGGACTTTGTTGTACAAATATTCCTTGAAAATTAAACTAAACTACTCATTCATCGTATCCATGTTTCCTTAATCCAAGAAAACAAAACCAACTTAGTTTTAATAAATTTTATAAACTTGTATTGTAGGTTCGGATAAGGTTTTATTCTCGTCTGCTTTAACTATGGTAAGTACTTGGACATGGTCTTAAAACTCATAATGAGGAGTACCATAGGAATCCCAAAGTAGTTAGCACCTTGATGGAACTAGCCGATGAAACGGTACCCACACCTACTTGATTAGTACAACCGTGATATTTAGATCAAATTTTATCCTTAGTGACATCCCGATTTGATTAATCGAATGGAGTAAAATATAGCTTTATTAATCAAGGGGGTAAAATAAGGCTAGTGCTTATAAATTTTCTAGTCTACTGCACTCATTTAGATAACACTTGGTATTTAGAAGGAGATCCGATATATAGGAATCTTGAATGACCAAATCAAGTTCTTTTAAATTTCTCCCTACTACCATTATTTTTGTCCAAATTTACTAAATTAGATTATTTTTTGTTCCATATTCTTTTCTCTCATCAACATCATATTCTTGAAATCAAATTATTTCTTTTTGGACACCCATTCGAATTGAATTTATGACATCTAATCCTTACTCATTCGATTCACTTTTCAAAATTTAAGCACATCGTTTGATTCAAATTAAATTCTAAGTCTCTTAATTTAATAAAATCCATTTCAACCCAATTCTTATCCTTTGGTATTCACTTTATCAAGGTTAATCATAATCCGCAAGAAACCTTAGACTTTGAATACCCATATCCAAGTTATAGAAACCTTTGTTGATTCTTATACTTTGACATTCACTTTGTCAAAATTTAAGCACTTCATTCTCAATTTCTACATCTTTTATTTTGACATTCACTTTGTAAAACTTTGAGTGTTCTCTTCTTCTTTCTAAGTATTATGTTTTGACATTCATTTTTTTATAATTTAAGCAATCTATTCTCTTTCTATAGTATTATATTTTGACATTCATTTTATCACAATTTAAGAAAATATTTCCAATCTCTTGGGTATTACTTTTTACATTCACTTTATCAACATTTAAGCAATCATCTCCGCTTTCTAAGTCTTATATTTTGACATTCACTTTGTTAAGATTTAAGAAATCATTTTTGCCCTCTAATACTTGTATTTTAACATTCACTTTGTCAAAAATTAAGCAATTTCTTCCTTCTCTAAGTCTTATATTTTGGCATTCACTTTGTTAAAATTTAAGCAATCTCACTCCTATCTAAATATTATCCTTTGATATTATCGTTATGAATTTTAAGCCAATCAAACTCGTATCTAAGTCTTATACTTTTATTTTCTAACTATCAAGTTTAATCACAATCATTCTCAAGATCAATATCTACCTAAGTCTTAGACTTTGATTTTCACTTTATCAAGTTTAAGCAAAACCAATCTCAATACCTACCTCTTACATTTTGACATTCGGTTTGTCAAATTTTAAGGGCAATCAACCTTCAATACAAATTATTAGGTAATAGGATATTTACTTTATCCAAACTCTAAGCACATACACCACCACATTCTCAAACAACTTCCATGCTCTCACTTCTTCAATGTAATGTTGGAAACATGAGTTGATATTATGACCTCTTTTGAAAAAAATATAGAAATCATTTTCATATCAATAGTTCCAATGAAGAGGAAGAAACTAAACAACAAAAGGTTTCCAAAGTAAAACAAGCACAAATTGATTCCTTTTTATGATAGAACAAAGATCATTTTCTTCATCACATATTTGTAATGGAAGCCAAATTACCTTCTGAATTTGTTGATGAAAATTTGAAACATCTCGTAGACAACACCGAATCGTGTACAAAAACAACAAAAACAAAAAGAAATATATTGCTTCCTCAAACAAATCAAATAAATATTTGTTAGGAAAAATCAATGAAATGACTAAGCAACTAGCTCAAATGGCTTCAAAAGTAACTAATGATTCCAATGAAGTATAAAAACAAATAATTGATCAAAAGTTTGAAGATGTCATGAATACCCCATCAATAATTTGACATTCACACAGAATGGAAAAAACATGAAAGAGACCATCATAAGGATGCGTAAGCAACGTAAAAAAATCAACTTTGAAGAATTATGCCCTTATTCTTTCAACAAGGACATACTACGCTTACCTTTCCAAAATCTTTTAAAATTCTCAAGTTTGAAAAATAAAAAATAAAACATGATCCAAGGGAAAACATTAAATAATTATTTATTGCATACCAAGAGGTGGCATATAACAATGTATATCTCTTACAATTATTCACAAAGAGTTTGGGATGACAAGCCTTAGACTAGTTTCTTCATCTTCTAAAAGATAAGTTATAAACTTCAAGATATCTCGAAGAAGTTTTTAAACACTTCATTTTCAATTTGGACTCTCATATTACAATGATGGACCTTTGTAATACCAAAAAAGGACCAATGAAAAAAATTCAATTTTTGCAATGATGGTGAGGAATCATGAGTCGATTCCTTGCTTCTATATGATATAGAAACAACTGGTTATAATTTTCATACCTAATATAAACAATGAACTATCATTTCATATTCGATTCTTTTTCTTACCAGTTTTGAGGAATCCATTAAGAAGGGGACAAAATTGAAACAACCCTCATCGCAAAAGGGCTAATTAAAACTCATTCCAAGAGTCAAAAACAACAACAACAATCATTTTGAAGATAAATTAAATTAAATCACTCACAATCTTAATGTTTTCAATGATGGGGTCATCAACATATAATGTGCATAATTTAGAAAACAATAAAAAAATTACCAAATCAAAACAACCATTCATGCTCCCAAGTAAAGAAACTACTCCTCACGATTATAAATGATGACAATGTACATCATGGGAGAAAGTCTTTTGAGTTTTTACATCAATTAGAAAATTCCAACATGGTTACTTACCCAATCAAAATACCCTTCTAAGAAGTGCAACAAAAATCATCATGGTATAAAGAATATGAGTATTGTGATTATCGTCAAATTGACGACCATAGGATGGATTGATATACGCAAAACCTTCATTAAATTCAAGTTCTCATTAATGGTGGTGACATTGAAATTGAGACCCCACAACTATCAAAAGGCCCATTGAGAAGTTAAAGGTGTTTCAAAACATGGTACAAATGATAAAGCTCCGGAAATGACAATCCTCAAACCATGTTGAGTTTAATTCCATTGTCTCCTTCATTGAAGAATTACCTAACTCAATAGCAAATATCAAAATCCCTTCTCATAACTACGAAGTATCATCATGCAAAAAAACTTTTGGGTACCTTCAAAATAAGAAACCATCTACGCCAACCACACTTCCAATGTTAAATCCTATAATTACAACCAATCCAAAACTAGCATCCAATGTTAAATCCTCTAGTTCCTATGATCTCGTCAAATAGTTAGACACAACACACGCATGTATCTCCCTTATGTATATCCTTAAATCATCACCAACACTTCAATAAATCCTTACTCTTGCTCTCGAAGAGGCATGTGTTCCTAAGGATATCAACACACAACAATTTTAAGCTGTATTGGAAATATTTCAACCAAAGAGCCCCATATAGTCATTTGGTCTCCAGGACCTCTTAAATCTAAACCTTTAAAACAAAAAATCATTTTACATTGAGGATTTCATTACCAATCATAAAATAAAAAGAGTTCTCATAGACAATGGAGCTACTTTAAATATTTGTTCTATGAATTTATTAAGATGTATTGGTCATACTGAAGAAAGTTTGGGAGCTAATGTTATAACCATTTTTGGGAATTAGTTAATTTTAGTCTATTAGTTGCATTATGAAAGTTGGCAATTCCTCTAATTTAGGAATGTAGAAGATATGTGGTAATGTCTGTGCTTGTACGAATAAGCATGTGAACTTACTAAGAATAGCAGGTTCTAGTAAACTGCTAAAAATAGTAATTTCGCCACCTAGAGTAGATTTAGTCAAAGTTAGTTAGAGTTTACTTGGAAACTCGAGTTGGGAGTTGTTTTCCTATTTAGGAAACATTTTAATTCATTATTCAATAATGAAGAAGGAGATCTATTTTCTTTTGGAGTTCATATTATTTGTAGTATATCAAGTTTGTTTAGAATTTGGCTACATTATCTGGTATCAGAGTTGGTTCGAGTCTTTAAAAAATGGTAGGAAGAGGAAGAGGAAGAGGAAGGGAAGAGGAGGTGGTATTTCTCATATGAATAGAAATATGCAAGATCTATAGAGGCAAGTTGTTGCACTTGCTACAATGATAACCCAGAGAGGAAATCAAGGTGGAGATGACACAGATGAAGAAGAAGTTTGTGAAGAGGAGGAAACACAAGCATCACCATTAGCTTTTGAAGAAAGGATGCTTTGAGCATTAGAAGGAAAGAATGATGGGATAAGAGTTGATGTTTCAGAGTATGGTGGTATTCTAAAACTAGAGGAGCTGATAGACTGGTTGACTAGCATGGGGAAATGATTTGAGTCGAAGGCTATGTCAGAAGAAAAGAAGGTAAAATTTACATGCACAAACATGAAAGGTCATGCTATATTATGGTGGGATTACCTACAGAAATAGCGGTCAAGAAAGAGGAAAGAAATAATTAGGATGTGGAGTAAGATGGAGAAGAAGCTGAAAGATAAATTTCTCCCTGTGGATTATGCACAAACCCTTTACAAGAGGTTTCATAATCTCAGACAGAACTTACAAACAATGCAAGAATACACAGATGAGTTCTACAAGTTGTCCATTCATGTAGAGCATGAAGAAACTGAGGAAAAATGGCTGCAAGGTATGTAAATGGATTAAAATTTTCTATTCAAGATGAGATAAGCATGCATAGAATTAAGATCATGGAGGATGCCTATCAATTAGCCTTAAAGGCCGAGGAAAAACAAAACCATCATATCACCTAAAATGAATAGAGGGCCCCATCTTCCTTTGAGGGATGATCTGGTTTCAGCCAAGGTAAGGGAGAATCATCTCGTGGATTGGAAAAGCAAGAAGATAAGAGACAAAATTTCCAAAATCAACAAAGAGGTGGAGTATGTTCTAGGGGCAGAGGATATGCTGGCAATAGATAATGGTAGGCTCCACGAAGACCATTTGTTTGTTACAGATGTGGTGAAGAGGGGCATCAAGATTTTGAATGCCTGCATTATTATACACATGAAAAGAGGAAAGGAGATGCTCCAAGAGTAAATCTTGTTGAAGCTGAATAAGTAGAAGATGAGCAGTAACCTAGAAATTCCCCCGGATGTTGGAGAAAACCTTATGATCATGAGGACAATGATTACTCCAAGAAAGGATATCAAGGAGGATGCATGGTTGTACACAAATATTTTTAGAACAAGATGCACTTCAGAGGGAAGGTATGTAATGTTATTATTGATTGTGGTAGTTGTGAGAACATGGTTTCAAATGTGATGGTCAAGAAATTGGGTCTACATTGTGAGAAGAATCCTAACCCTTACCGTATTTCATGGTTTAAGAAGGGTAATGTAGTTATTGTTCATAAAATATGTTTAATAAGTTTTTCTATTGGGAACAGTTACAAGGATGAGATTTGGTGTGATGTTATTCCTATGGATGCATGTCATATACTGTTAGGAATACCATGGAAATTTGATAGAAAAGTTATTCATGATGGGGGAAAGAATATTTATACTTTATGGAAGGATGACACAACAATTGTTTTTCTACCTCTTAAGGAAGAGGGGAAGGCTGAAAATTTTCTTTCTCCAAAGGAGTTTGTGAAGAATGCAAAAGCAACTGGTTTTTGTTATGCATTAGTCACAAATAAGGATGAACCTATAAGTGCAAAAATACTAGTAGAAACAACAAAATTAATAGAATAATTTTCTGATGCTATTCCTGATGAGATACTAGACGGATTACCACCCAAAAGACATATTCAACACCATATTTATTTCATTCTAAGTTCTTCACTCCCAAATCAAGTGGCTTATAGGATGATCGCAACATTGCATGCAAACTTGAATAGGCAAGTGGCAGAGCTCATGAGAAAGGGGGTCGTAAGGGAGAGCATGAGTCCGTGTGCAACCCCAACTTTATTAACACCAAAGAATGATGGAACATGGATAATGTGCACGGATAGCAAAGCAATCAATAAAATTACAATCAATTATAGGTTCCCAATACCTTGCCTTGATGATATGATGGATGTGCTTGTTGGATCTAGGTATTTCACCAAGATTGATCTTCAAAGTGGTTACCATCAAATTTGGATCAGAGAAGGAGATGAGTGGAAAACATCATTCAAGAAACGAAATGGATTATATGAGTGGTTGGTGCTGCCATTCAGTTTATCCAATGCACCTATTACTTTTATGAGACTAATGAATGTCGTGTTGTGGGAGCATAATGGTAAGATTGTTGTGGTTTATTTTAATGATATCTTGATCTTTAGTAAAACTAAGGAAGACCATTTGAGGCATCTAAGAGTGATATTTGAAGTGTTAAGGAAAGAGAAACTCTATGCAAATATCAAGAAGTGCACATTTATGCAATATATTTGGTATTCGTAGGATTTATTATTTCAGTAGATGGGGTATAGATGGACTCGTAAAAGATAAAGGCAATTATTGAATGTCCTACTCCATGGAGTATAAAAGGGGTAAGAAAATTTCATGGTTTAACAACATTTTACAGAAAAATTATGAAAAATTTCAGCAATATTGTAGCACCTATAATAGATTGCACAAAAGGAATGGAGTTTTTGTGGACAAAGGCAAATGAGGATAGTTTTCAGTTCTTGAAGAAGAAGGTGATAGAGGCACCCATTTTGGCACTACCATATTTTGATAAAGTGTTTGAGGTTGATTGTGATGCATCACATGTGGGTATTGGTGATGTTTTAAGCCAAGGTGGAAAGCCGGTAGATTTCTTTAGAGAGAAACTGAATGAGGTAAGAAGGAACTAATCTACTTATGATGTGGAATTTTATGCAATTGTACAAGCATTAAGGCATTTGAGCTATTACTTAGTGCCTAAGGAGTTTGAGTTATTTACGCACCACGTAGCCTCAAGTATGTGAATACACAAAAGATGTTGAATAGTAGGCATGCAAAGTGAGTATCATTTTGCACGGTTATACGTTTTCTCTAAAACATAAATTTGGAAAATAGAATCAAGTTGTAGATGCATTGAGTAGGCATGTGACTTTGTTTACCACTATGGAAAATGAGGTGGTGGGTTTTGAAGCAATAAAGGGTTTGTATTCTTCTGATTCTGATTTCAATGATATTGTTGAAAGGTTAATTCATCCATTGTTAGACAATGTAGGTGATTTTCGGATGATTACATTTTATAGGATGGCTACCTATTCAAGGGAAGCTAACTATGTATTCCAATTGGGTCTATAAGAGAGAATATAGTGAAAGACTTGCATAGTGGAGGATTGGCTGGGCATTTTGGTAAAGATAAGATGATAGCCTTATTAGCATAGAAATATTATTGGACAAACTGAAAAGAGATGTGGTAAGATATGTGGAGAGGTGTCAAATTTTTCAAGTCTCGAAAGGCCATGCATAGAATACAGGGTTGTATATGTCGTTTCCTATTCCTAAAGGGTCATGGACATATCTGAGTATGGATTTTGTTTTGGGATTACCAAAAACACAACAAGGTAATGACTCAATTTTTTTGGTTGTTGATAGGTTTTCTAAGATGGTTCATTTTATTACCTGCAAGAAAACAAGTGATGCGACAAACATAGCAGATTTTTTTTTTAGAGAAGTTGTTCATTTGCATGGTGTTCCAAAAACCATTACTTCAGATAGGGACACAAGGTTCTTAAGTCACTTTTGGTGGAATTTATGGAATAAATTGGGAACTCAACTACAGTTCAGCAGTGCCTATCATCCTCAAAATGATGGGAAAACAGAGGTGGTAAATCAGAGTTTGGGAAACTTGTTAAGTTCCATCGTTGGGGAAAAGATGAAACAATGGGACTTATCATTACCACAAGCTGACTCTTCATATAATAGTTCCATAAATAGATCCATAGGAAAGTCTCCATTTTCAATTGTGTATGGGAGTAATCCAAATGGGGTGTTAGATTTGGTATAGCTACCAGTTGATGGCAGATTCAGTGATGATGCAGAAGCATTTTCCGAACATATACAACAATTACAGGAAGAAGTGTGGAAGAAGATGCATAATAGTAATGATAAGTATAAGGAAATAGTAGATGTGCATAGATAGAGAAAGGTATTTATAGTTGGTGAGTTGGTTATGGTATATACGTGGGAGGAAAGGTTTCTAAAATTAACCTATAATGATTTGAAGTACAAGAAGATTGTTCCCTGAAAATTGTGAAAAAATAAATTATAATGCTCATGAGGTAGAATTGCGCTGTGATTTTGATATTTCTCCAGTGTTTAATGTTTTAGATTTGTATTATTTTTATGGGGATGCTATAGAAGGGGATGTTATTGACGAAGTAGTAGATTGGACGTAGGAGGTTTCGGTGAAGAAGAAAGAAGTAGTGGATCAGATTCTAGATAAGAAAACAATGGACACGCGACATGGGAAATACAACAAATATTTGGTATATTTGAAAGGACTAGGACAAGAGGAAAATACTTGGGTCACAGAGTGGGAGATTAAGAAGGTGGATGTAGATAAATAAAAGCATTTTGAAGAAGACAACTTATAGGAGCTGCATTTTTTTCAACCAGGGGACAATGATGCGCCAAAATTAGGAGGAACTTGACAAGGTCATAACTTGAGCTCCGTGTGTCCATTTGAGTCTATTTTTTTTAAACAACATGTTTTGATGATACGAACACACCAGAAACATGCCCTACTATTTGTGACAAGTTTTGGCACATTTTCAAGCCCTAAATACACCATCTTGAGGCCAAAAATTAGGATTTAAGTTGTAGTTCTATGTTTTCCTATTTTGGGCATTAGTTAATTTTAGTCTATTAGTTGCATTATGAGTTAGAAATTTGGAAATTCCTCTAATTTAGGAATGTATAATATGCGTGGAAATTTTGTGCCCGTATGAATAAGCATGCGAACTTACTAAGAATAACAGGTTCTAGTAAACTACTAAAAATAGTAATTTCGCCACCTAGAGTAGATTTAGTCAAAGTTAGTTAGATTTTTCTTGGAAACTTGAGTTGGGATTTGTTTTCCTATTGAGGAAACACTGTAATTCATTATTCAATAATGAAGAAGGAGATCTATTTTCTTTTGGAGTTCATATTATTTGTAGTATATCAAGTTTGTTTAGAATTTGGCTACATTAAAATTCCTTTCATGTTTGTAAGTTTCTATTCTCCATTCACTTATGGAAGACCTAATACTCCCCACCTTAAATCATACTTATCTACCATGTTGTAAATACTCTATGGAAATGGTTTGGATATTTAGAATATGAACACATTCATGGCTCTGTAGAATTTGTTATACAAAGATCATATGGCTAATTGTTATGAATCCTCTTACTATAGTAAGGCACACAAAATAATGAAGAACATGTAATGGAACAACATAATAGTTTATGCAAAGGGAGAACCTCATCTAGAACCAATGTTGTACACAACAAATATTTATTTTCATTGTTTAGGTTTCAAACTTATTAAAAAAACAAGGTAATATTTGATGTAACAACTAGTGGTGAGGATATTGACTCCAATGTTGAGATAAGCTCCACACATATACTATTTGAATACTTAGCTTAAACAAACCTATTCATTAAAACCCTCTCCAAAAATAATATTTTGTTTGACAATTTCCATCCTAGCCTTATTAATCGGATCGATAAATCACATATCCATGGCTTTCTTTTAGAATGATGTGGCCATCAAAGAGTTTCTCGAGACTCGAGACTTTATACACCTATTGGATCAAAAGAAGGGTTTATATATTAACCTCAAAACATAAACTTACTTTGGCAAGGAACTTGAGTACACCAGGTCTACCAAAGTAAAAAAATCATAATAAAAAAATAAATTACAATCTCTCATAGTTAAAACCTCACCGAGGCGCTATTTAAGAAGCAAAAATTTAAAAAAGAAAAAAATAAGAAAAATAAAAAGGACGCATCTCTTGGTGAAGAAATTTTTGAGGCGCCAAAGAGAGGAGACTCAATTCCCCATCAAACACATGACCTACATCAACCTACAACATCCTTTTCAAACACGTATACATCAAAAATGCTAGCAAAGGAGATTATTACAATCAACATTGGTTAAGGAGAGAATCCTAAACTTCTAAAACTTAGTGCAAGTTTATCACAAATATAAATAGAAGCATTCACAACACTAATTGTTAAGTTTAAGGATGTTTTTTCATGGTCATAAAAATACATATCGGGTTTAGATCCTTCCCTTGTAATTCACAATCTTGTGGTTTGCCCAAAAGAAAAACTAGTTAAGAAAAAACTCGGGAAAATGCACCCTAACATGGAATTAGTGGTTAAACAAGAACTTCAAAACTATTAGATGTCATCTTCATCATGTCAATTGATTATTTTAGAATGGATATCTATAATGGTACCCGTTACAAATAAGACACTAGGGATAAGAATCTACACCGACTTCTACAAAATAAACAAGGATTGTCCAAAGGATGATTTTCCCTTGCCCAACATTGATATGATTGTTGATTCTACAATGGGCCATGAAATGTTATCTCTAATGGATGGATTTTTAGGTTATAATCAAATCCAAATTGCCAAAGAAAATTAGCATAAATCAAACTTTACAACACCTTAGGGCACGTTTTGTTATAAGGTCATGTCATTTGGCCTTAAATACATAGGAGTAACTTATCAATGCATAATGATAGACATCTTCCATGACTTACTAGATGATATCATGGAAGACTATGTATATGATATACTTGCCAAATCTAAAACGAGTAGACCATCTCGCCATATTGCAATGCATATTTCATTGATTATAGGAGTACAAGGTAAGACGTAACCCTAAGAAATGTGTGTTTGGTGCAACTTTAGGAAAGCTCTTGAGATTCATCATCTTGTGGAGAGGAATTTAATTTGACACTACCAAAGTCAAAGAAACCATGGAGATGCCTCCCCCATAGAATCTACAAAAGTTAAGAGGTCTCCAAGGGAAAATTCAATATATTTGGAATTTCATTACACAATTAGTAGATAAATGTTATCATTTCAATGAAATTATCAAAAAGATGTATAACTAAAATGGACTAAGTAATTTGAGATTCTTTCACCAAGTTAAAATAATATTTATCAACTTTATAGGTAATAATTTTTCCCATTCATGATAATGTCATACTTTTATATACATCCACTACTGGAATATTCCATATGGGCCTTTCTTGCACAACATAATGATAAGGGATAGGAACTAGTGGTCTACTACCTCAACATAACTCTTATTTCTCATGAACTTCAAAATTCATAGGTTGAAAAGGTATGTTTGGTAGTGGTATTCACATTTCATAAGTTGTGTTATTACTTGGTTAATCATATGACTAAACTCATTACTAAAGTATATCCTATCAAATATCTATTGTCCAGACCTATTCTAATAGTAGAATATCTAGATAGGTTTTTCTACTTGGTGAATTAGACATAGAATTTTTAAATCAAAAATTAATCAAAGAGAAATATCTAACAAACCAACTTGTCATGAAATCATTGTCGAGGATAAGAGCAGCTTCATTTTGAATTTCTAAATGAAAACTATTATATGTGGATGCAACTCCTTTATGGACTTTTTTCATGGATCTTGGAAAACCCATGGGTCACGAGCTGGTATTCGGTATAAAATTTAGATGGAGATATTATCCTAAAGTCTTATACCATTGGTTTCCCTTAAACAAACAACATCACTTTGAATATTAATCCTAGATATTTGGTTTAAAATTTGATATATCTTAGTGGCTTGAATAATTAATAGTTTATGGAGATTATCTCCGATGATAAAATAATTCAATGGATAATATCAATTCAAATATGATAAAATTGTTCCCTCTACAAGCTCGCGGTCGATAGTATCAAAGGTTACTTTCGACCCATTACCTCGGAACATGTTTGTCATGTATATAACAAATTAGAAGATTTTATGGCTACTATTACATCCCTTTTTGAATTCAATACACATCAAATGCATAGTGAGTTTCTCATTGAACATATTTTTGTGCCCACATAGAATCTATTGAATTTGACCATAGTATTTGAGATAGTTGGTCCTAAAAACTCTTGGTATCATGACATCTACAGATTTTATCTCGAGATAAAACCTGCCATGACAATATGAATCCCAAAAACTAAAGATCGTTAGCACAATGTGTTTTGTGTTACACCATTCTCTTCGACACCTTATATAAAAGAGGATATGAGGGGAATCTCTTAAGATGACTCAATCAAGATGAAGTTAACCAAATCCTAGTCGAGTACATGTGGGTATTTTCGGTGTGCACACAAGTGACATGGTCTTACCCAAAAATATATTGCACTTAGATTATTATTGGCCCTCTATGGAGTGTGATGCATGTAATATTGTCAAGAAGTTCCTATCATGCCAAAGACACATAAATCTTATTCATGTGCCATCACAATCCCTTCAACCTATCACTTCACAAAGTTGGCCTTTTTATGATTGGGGATCAATGTAATAGGAAAAATATATTCTACATCTTCTCGATGTGCATAACTTCATTATCATAGTAACTAAGTATTTTACTAAGTGGATAGAGGCCATGCCTTTTACATACGTCACTTTGGGTCAAACATTTCCAAGTTCATTTTCAATCATATCATATGTTGTTTTTGATTCCCTTCCTCCATTGTCATAGATAAAGGCACATCCTTTAAAAACAACGTCAAAGAGTTGGAAAAGCACTTTCATATCCAAATAAAATGGAAAACTCCATACTATTTGTTATCACAGAACCCAAAAATGTGATTTTTAAAAAAAATTAAACTTTGGGTCAAATCACTTATTTTTCTTGGTTGCACTTACCTTGTTGCTTTGAAAAATGAGGGATAATTCAAATAGTCGAGTTGTTGTTAAGTGAATATAAGAAAGAGTGATAGATAGGGTTTCTAGAATAACTTAGCTTACCACCGTAGTAATGTGGAATGATTCTAGGCTAGTGAATGATTTGGACACATATATTTTAGATTGTATAAGATATTCTTATGAAACTAGCTTGTAACGATTTCATGGATAGGAGCGCTGGAGAGGACACAAGAATCTAGGTGTTTGCGTCTATTCTTTCTACTAGTGTATATGCAATAGTTCCAGATCTGATTCTTTATGTGTCACTTCTAGTATCTTTTATCTCATTATATGTCACGTCAATTTCATTATACCTCTTCTCTATCACACTTGTTCCTGCAAAAAAAAAAACTAGTTACATGTACAATACTCGAGCGCACATTATACTTGAATGAAAATTAAAAATGAGAAATACAGATGACCTGCGAACACCTCGATGTGATATTATTCCCAAGTGCTACACTACATTTAAGACTCCATGTAGTATTTGTGGTGTATGATTGAAATTGTGTCCCTTGAGCTAGGTTATCCTAGTGTGAGTCATACAAAGAGATAGTGAGGTCCCTACAAATACTTTGTCCCGATGAAAAATATGTGGTATCAAATTTAGAATAGTCTCCCCCTATGCATTGAATAATGCACCCCAAAATGAATTCCCTTGTGTTTCTCTTTGTAAATAGTAGATATAGAAAATGATAGCCTAATTTCCCCTTAGAATAGTTAATAGGTTATGTATATATATGAGATTTTTGTTTGAATTTTGGCACACAATGACACTAAAATATGACCTAAGTCATGAAAAGGAGATAATAAAATGCCACAAAGCTAAGCAAACCGACTAAGGATAAAATCAAGCAAACATGATAGAAGCACCCAAAAGGACATTAGCCCCTAGGTGCTACTATCCTTTCTTAGGTGATATTGTCCTATAGAAAGAAAATAGAAATAGAACATGAGATAGGAACAAGGATCCCTATGACTCAACTATAAAAAAATTCAAATACTAGATGAAGGATGTGATAAGATCCAAATAAAGCAAGAAAAGGATGAAAGATGTGTCACTAGTGCCTAGTTTCCAAACTTATATAACATGTATATAACAACTTATTAGAGGCATAATGTAATAGTAATATGTGCATATTTTAGTGATTACATTTCCCCCTCTTTATACTATTTGGATGAACTTCATGTAGCATAAAGGATATAGGAGAAGTGTACTTGAAGTGAGTCAAAGCATTTGCAGCAGGAATGTTTCAAATGAGTGTAGTAGCGTGCGAGAATGAAAAATTTCAAAATGTTTACCATGGATATTTGAGGAGAGGGAACGATAAGGATCCTAAGGGTGGTTTTTACATACATGGAGTTATAATGATGTGTGTGTAGCTCTTTGGACTTTCTTCTTTTCCAAAACGTTCTTGAGATTTTCTTTATGGTTTCCTATATTCTTTTCCTTTTTGGGATAGGATAGGACCTGAAAAATAAAACAAGTGTAGTCAATGCTCTGGGTAAATGGAATTGAAATGTAACTTGGAAAATAAGTAAAATTATAAATGCAAATGGAAAAATATAAACTAAGCGGCTAAAGTACACATGAAGTGCTAAAAGAGAAATGGATAGAAATTTACTCATACTTGTAGTCTTTACACCTATGGGTTGGTTGAGAGAGTTGAGAGTGATCAATTTTCAACCTGATTCAATCATACTAAGGATATATGCATATTTTTTATATAATAGGGATTTAAGCATCTAATGTTAAACTTTAGATTTAGGTGTTTTGTCTCCACTAAGGGAAAGTGTATTGGGAGACTATTTTTACCTCCAACCATTAATGCTTCCCCACGGATAAGTGTCATTGCAGATGATCACAAACCCAATTTATAACTTTCCTCGAGTGACACATTACTCCAGGGATCACCATTGTTCTACTCATGCCATAGGTTTCATTCCCTTATTTGGTTCCTACTTTGGTTCTGAGTAGTTAGTTCATGTTAGTAATTGATTACAATCTAAAACTATCTATGTAATCTGTTAAAAATGAAGAAAATTGTGACTATGTAACTATTGAAACTTCTCTATAATTGTTTTCCCCAAGATAGGAGCACCTATGTGGGAAATTAGCACCCAGACATTCTTTTCTCGTTATATGCACTTTTAGATAGGTTGTTAATTTTCTCCAAGTTTATCCTTGCCCTTGTTCTATAACATATTTCTATTATGATCATGTTGTTTGTGTTTCTATACCTAAATTATGTAATCGATGGGAGGGTAAAAAGGTTTACCCAATATTTTCCCCCTCATTTTGGGTACATGAGTTGATTAAATGTGAATACATCCCAAATGAGGAAGGCTAAAACTGATGTGCACATCTAATATAAGAATACTACATGGGGAATAGGGATTATGCATGGTAGTTACCATGGTGCAAGAAAAACAATGGGAAAATGCTAGCATACAAGTGTTAGTGACAAATAAGCAATGCACATTGAAATAGTAACTAGTAAAAGCATATCGAAACACCACAAATAAGGACTCAATGAGTAGATCATTGCATACATCGAAAACCACTCAAGATGTCACAATACAATCATAGCCATCAAGGCTTGTGCAAACAAGGTAACAAGAAAACATAGGGCATAACCCACAAATAGTGATAAACAAAGTATAAGAAAATCAAACAACCATGATTGGAAGGAGTCCTACAAGGAAAATGCTACACATGAATTACGCAATAGCATGTTAGGTAAGATAATTAGTATTCAATAATGTAATATCTGAAAATAGGAATCAAAATGTGAAATATTGCAATAATAGCACCTAATAGTAAGTAAGAAAAGCTATGTGCCACAAGAGCCTCAGAAGGACTAATAATGGATAGGACCAAGCATCATACATCATGTAACAACTTGTAAGTCATCTGCAATCACATCAAGATACCATTTTAATTTTAGAAGCACAATGGCCCGAGAGGGGGTGAATTAGTCCTTATAAAATTTAAAATTTAAACTTTTAGATATGAAACTTAAAATACCATAAGCATTCAATCAAAATAACCACTTAATCAACTTTAAGAGTGTGCACACCATAAACCATCATCAACACATATAACCATGAAAACAAGAGAACACCATAAGAACACAAGATATAAGTGGGAAACCCTAAAAGGGAAGAAAACCCACTGAAACAATAGAATATATTGATATGTTTTCAAATTTATTGAGGAACCAACCCTAGATAAGGAGTACCAACCCCTAGTTTAGTGAAGCACCAACCCCACAAGGAGGATACAACTCCACAAGATGATCAAGCACCAACTCAACCACCTTATGATGTGTAGATCTCTGATTTTTTTCTACCATAACTGATGTAGATCCAAAATTCAGATCACACTTCTTCACTCAAACCCTAGGTGATTAATCTTCACAAAACAAGCTCTTCAATCACTCTAAAAATCATAAAATCCTTTCTCTCATGTTATCTTATTTTTCTCAACCCAAACACACTTGAATAATCCTCCATTCATGCTCCAACACCTGTAAATAACATCCACCTAGGTTGCTCCACCTTGCACACACTTCACTAGTTTACTATAGCACCAAAAACATGTCTTTTATATGCTTCTCTGCCTTTCTAGCCTCAATAGGTCGGTCCTAGCTAAAAAAACATTTCATGTTCCAAAAATGGCTCAAAACCCCATATGCACATTCCTAAAATGCCCTATCATTTGTACCATACTTTTTCATGACCCATGAGCCATTATAAATGATTAAAATATCATAAAATATTCATACATGGTCACAATTAATATTAACCAATCAAATTATTCAATTTATCGGGCCCATTTCCTTTACAATCTCCAAAATAGTCGTTTCCTTCACCCTTCAACACCCCGCAATTTTCATAATGCCACCAAATGACTTCTATTGATCCCAAAAATCCATTTTACCACTCAAAATAAATTTTAAAACCCATAGAACACTTATAATAATGTTATAATTCATGAAACATCTTTTACTTCAAAACTCAAAGTAAGATTGTCCTTCACCAAATCAACCTACCAAAAACATTGTTTCCAAAGGTTAGCTCATAAAATAAAATATACATGAATTAAATACCTTAAAATGGATTCATTTGATTCAAAATTCATCCCTCTTCACACTAAATGTAATATGAAGCATCAAATAATCCATCCCATGCTTCAAAAACCTCAAACTTGCACCAAAACAGATCTTCTCTCAAACTTCCAAAAAACCTTATTTATGAAAGAATGCACTGGAAATCCTATCAAATCACCTCATCATGAATAAATCCATATATAAATGGAAATATATCTGAATATACTTTCCAAAAATACTTGAATCATCTCAAAACTCCACCTGTAGCTCAAATTATGGCCAAAACACTGGACCCTATTGTTTAAGACCCCAAAACACCCTTTAACCAATCAATCTATTTGAGCCTCAAAACACCCTTTACTTGAAAAATCATGACGTGAAACCACCATGTACATCAATAAAAAAACTCCCAAAAATCATGCACCATCAATTTTGCATGCTACTCCTCCGCACCATCTTATCCTAAAATCTTCTTCTCCGAAACTTCTATTTTTAAGTGGGGCCCACATATCACCATGACCTCAACCATACATTTTTAGAAATAATGAGTCCTCTATAATATAAAATCATCAATTTTTCATTACCAATAAAAACTTGGTTAGTATACTTCACCTTTTGTAAACTACTCCTAGCTAGGATTAACTATGGTTTTTAACCACTTTACTTTCTTAACATTCGTTCATAAAAACGTGATGATCAACTGACCTCATTATTTTTTTCAACCTTATAAAATCACTTTATAATCATACCTAAAATCCACAAGGTCCCATGCAAATCACACTATTCACAATGAGCATCAGAAATTAAAATTCAAGCTTGATTTTCACGTGTTCTTGACCTTGTCTCACAAACTCAGTCATATCTGGAAAACTACACAACATGGGCACCTAAAATTTTTCTGAAATCACCATGGCTCATCCCTATAACATCTATAATCATCATAATATCAATTCCATGGCCCAATCTCTCAAGTCACTAAGAATTACATATGCTTACATGCTTTAGAACCTCATATTAACAACTAGGGCCAACTGAAAAAATGTAATTAGTAAACATATAACCTCTAAACATGAAGCAAAAATACCTCACATAACATGATACACATGATATCATGCATCCATGAGCTCAAATGGCTCCAATACACTCTGTTACACCTTCAAACAAGCATACTTACTCCCAATGAGCACATATAACATGGAGAATCACATGTAATTTCACTATGCCACTATTGTGAGTGCTCAAGAACTCTCAAAACCTTCTATTTCAACATTCTTCTTAAGCCATAAAGAATCTAAAACTATCAAACTACACCTTCTAGGCACCTATATAGTCTTGCAAGAGCAAGCACGTATCATTGAATCTCACTGTAGCAGCTGATAAACATTTGAACCATCATGTTAGCACTATATACAACATCATGACATCATCATATACCATTCACTTTGTCATTAATGTGGTTTTTCATAAATGAAAACACCTATTAGGCCTACATGTCAATAATCTCCCCCTTTTTCATTGATGGAAAACACCCTAAAATTCTCTCCCTTTTTTACATTAATGACAAAGGCATACCTGAAACTTACCTTTTCACCTTCATCAGCTTCACACCTCCATTCTTTGGTTAGAAACATCAACCAAAGGTCTCAAATTGACTCTTTCTCTTTATTCTTGATCGAAAATCATATTCTTGCATCATTTCAAGCATGCAAATGCCAAGATCCCCTAGAAAGAGCACTTCAAACATCTTAATATCATCAGTATATTGTTATAAAAACATAATCTTTACCTTAAGGGACATAAAACACCATTCTTCATCTCCTACACAAGCAAACAAGCACATTTTTTCCTTGAACCCTATTTTTGCCTTCTTGAAGCTATTGTAGCAAGCAGATATCTGTATTATACCACCTATGATCCATGCCAAAAATTTTATAATCATCATGATCATACATTCATTCATTCATCCTTAACCAATTTTCACCTTTATAGGCTTATATTTGTCATATACAATGCACGTTTCTACTCTTCATACCATATCGTAAAGGAGAGACCAATATAATCTTGTTAGAGAAATTTAGGCCAACTTTGACATCCACCTAAAGATAATCCATGCTTGAATCATACAATAATTTCTACCCTTGGACTTAAGAGCTTCATATCTATCACCCAAGCACACAAACATGCCACTAACCTTGATGACTTAGCTATAATTCTCATGGAAAACTTTCACCAGTCCCAAAATAACTTTCTCGATCGCTATAGTCATTTTTATTGAGATAAGTAATTACACACTATCACCAACTTGGATGAAGAGATAAACACTTCTTTCATACCTAGAATGGCCTTTCAAATATCATCTCACTCCCATGGAAGGAAAAAACAAGTACTCCCCTTGTCTTGGAGAGCCTTCATACACAATGAGAAACTTTTTCTTGCCAAAAACAACATTTGATATTTGTTAGAGGACTGTCAACACCTTCCTCTCGTCAAAAACTCCATCTAGAAGGGAAAACAAGGTCATTGTAAATATCAAAATACTTACACCATCTTGAAATCAAACTTCCTCTCTTTTATAGTTCTACTACAACCACTTACCAGTCACACTACTAAATTTGAGTATTGATATTGAGTGTCAACCATCACTTGGAGATTAAGATCAACTTATATACCCAAAAAGACCATTTTATTACTTAATCACACTCATAGATACATATCCACATTTAATTTCTCATGCAAGGATTCAAAACACCATTATAACACCAATACTACTGTCATCATGCAATCCCGAACCTCTACAAGCCTGTAGGTGGCAATTTTGGAACAAATAAACACTTTTAGATCTTGGCAAGCAATTAGGACCTTTGTCAACTAACACCTTTTCAAGAAACCCTTAGATTTAAACAAGTTCATACCTTCCTCAACTAAGAATGTGCTTAGAAACATATGTCATACCTTGTTCTACTTGTGTATTTGGGCTCTCAGTAGGAATATCTTGATCCTCATGTCTCCTTTTTCTGGAAATGGACCTTGGAGTAGAAGATTCCTCTGTTGGTGTATCATGAGAATTCAATGAATCTTCTTTTACTTCTATGTCATCAAGGGATGGAATGTTTTCCTCAACATATAATGGGTCATCGATATCTTGAAATTGATTATTTTGTAAAGGAATTTGTGAAATGTCTCGCATATAATTTTATAAAATTGTTACAATGTATAGTATTAATTTTAGATATAGTTAAATTTTTATAGATAGAGTACAAAGATTTCAAAAATACTTTAAAAACATGTTACATAATTATCAAATTCTGTAAGACTAAATAACCTATAAATAGCACATACTGATATTTTTAGCCTATGTAGGAACCACCTTTTTTTTTTAGACTTTCCAAAATAGCAAAGCAAAGTCTTTGCACCCTTTTTTGAACTGGCTGAATTTGTAACCTTCTTACCATGATTTTCAGAATCCATTGATATATCGCTAAATTGAAAACAAGACTTCTTATGTTGAATTACAATTAAGGAAGGACAAATCTTATGTTCAAAGGATCCGAGATCGGATGGCTTTAGGGTTGGATAGCTCTATTGTTGTATGGATGTAGGGTTAGATGGCTCGGGCACCGACGGCTCTCGGGTTTGACGGCTCTAGGGTTGGGACGGCTATGGGAGTTGGGGTTGGACGGCACCAGGATAGACATCTTTGAGGTTAGACAAGTCGGGGGTTGAATGTCTCTTGTGTTTGGATGACACTAGGGTGGGACGGCTGTGGTGTTGGATGGCTTGGAGGTTAGATGAATCTAAGGTTAGACAGCTCTGGAGTTGGATGTCTCTCGGGGTTGGACGACTCGAAGGTTGGACGTCCCTCGGGTTGGATGGCTCGAAGTTGGACAACTCTTAAGTTGACGGATTACCGTTGTGTTTTGACACCAAATGTTTGATGATACTGATGATCGGTAGTCTATGTATACTTCAGCAAATATGCACACGAAATGATTTGAAATGGTGGAAAATTACTTGCCTAAGGTCTTATATATGTGTAAATTCTAGGTGAAATGTACCATACAAGGGATGCATCGGCAAAAATTTTGGCGAATAATTCGCCGCCACTCGCTGAAAAATTGCCAATTTGAATTTCAAAACCCATATTTTGGTGAGTTTATGAAAAATGCGTAACTAAAATTTTCCCTGCTTTGAAATATGTTGTATCACCAACTTACAAAACATACCCTTTCTCCAAACTTATAGTTGACAAAAAAATGACATGATGTCATAGAGAGTATAGTTTCCCATTCCGCTTACCCCGGCCTACCTCTTGTCCTCCCTCACACTCCTCCTTTGCCCCTCTTTCTCTCCTCCAATTTCTCTCTCCCATGTTCAACTTCTTCAATACATACTCTTCGGCATTTCCATCATACATCTCATGTACGATTCTTGGTGGATATTTACCTCTAGAAGTGCAGCATCTTTATATATGTCTCGTGTGGTGTGGTTGACTATGGATGCTCTCTCGAAATATGGTTACCTTCTTTTAGTGAAACTCAAAAATTTATGATGGGCGATCTAAATACAAATCATTTTTCCGTGAATAACCTATGGTTAGCATTAAATCTCCATGTGCTCATCTCTAAAATAATATGGTCAAACATATGGTTCAATAAAAGACAAAAAGGTGCTTTGCGTGAAAGCCGACATACATGTATAAGTTGTCTGTTCATTAACAAAGGAAAGCGGACCTTTCCATCAAAACTTGTCTCCCAAAATTTAATTAAAATATGTCAATAAAATGTCCATAGTAATATTTATTATGCTTTTATAGTCACATACGACGTGAGAACATACAAGAAGGTAGTTGACTTTTGATTAAATCTTTGCACTTGCCCTTTTTTTTATATTTTTTTTTAAAAAACAGTTTTTCATTGATAAAAAAATTTTAAGATAAAGGTAGGTATTAGTTGTAGAAATAACTTTTTTGTTTGAATTTTGTAAAGGTTTAGATATGGGGTGCGAGAATAATCACATTTTTAAGTTTCACACCAAAGTTTGTATATTACATGTATACATAAGTAAAAAATAGTAATTCAGTGTTTAGTGTTGGATATATTGTACATGAATAATCAATTTTTTATTTATTTTAGTGTTAATATTTAAATTTTGAGTGTATGAATAGTCGACATTCTTAATATTAAAGTTTGGTATAGGATTCACCAACAATAGACCTTACCTTACTTAGTGCCAATCAGTAGCTATTGAGTGCACAAATAATTAACACTCTTCAACTTAGTGTCAAGGTCTTGATATATGGTACATGAATAATCAACCTTCATCGATTTAATGTTGAGGTTTGCATATCAAATACACAAATAATCAATATTCTTTAACCGCACATCAAGATGTAGATGTAAGGTAAAGTAATTGACCTTCTTAAATTTAGTATCAAAATTTCAATATAAGTGAATGAATGATTGACCCAACCTTCTTAAATAAATATCTAAGAAGTATCTATTTCACTAAATTCAATTAAAATTCAAAAAAACTCTCATTTCTTTTATATTGACCAAAATTTACACCCCGATAAATGACATCGAAACTATTAAATAAGCCCATTTCATTTCCTAATTCCAATTAGAATCGTAATTCTCAATACTCTCCCCTACCCTCTCCTCTCGTATGATAAGTGTTATTATTTTAGAGGGTATCGTATTGCACTGTTTTTGTGTATATAAATTTAAAAATTGAGTTTATGTTAGACTTAGGCTAGTCAATCATATATTCCCGCCACCTTGTGGCATTTTTATTCTAGAATAGTCTTTAATGCAAGAACTGAACATATAACCTCTAAGAATGATCCAAACATACCTCATATAACATGATACACATGATATCATGCATCCATGAGCTCAAATGGTTCCAATACACTCTGTTACACCTTCAAACAAGCATACTTTCTCCCAATGGGCACCTATAACATGGAGAATCACGTGTAATTTCACTATGCCACTACTACGAGTGCTCAAGCACTCTCAAAACCTTCTATTTCAACATGCTTCTTAAGTCATCAAGAATCTCACACTATCAAACTACACCTTCTAGCACTGCATAGTCTTGCAAGAGCAAGCATGTATCATTGAATCTCACTGTAGCAGTTGATAAACATTTGAACCATCGTGTTAGAACCATATACAACATCATGACATCATCATATGCCATTCACTTTGTAATTAATGTGGTTTTGCATAAATGGAAACACCTATTAGGCCTACATGCCAATAATCTCCCTATTTTTCATTGATGGAAAACACCCTAAACTTCTCCCCCTTTTTTACATTAATGACAAAGGCATACCTGAAACTTACCTTTTTCACCTTCATCAGCTTCATACCTCCACGCTTTGGTTAGAAACATCAACCAAAGGTCTCAAATTTACTCTTTCTCTTTATTCTTGATCAAAAATCATATTCTTGCGTCATTTCAAGCATGCAAATGAAAGATCCCCTGAAAGAGCACTTCAAACATCTTAATATCATCATTATATTGTTACAAAAACATAATCTTTACCTTGCAATGGACATAAAACACCATTCTTCATCTCTTACACAAGAAAACAAGCACATTTTTTCCTTGAACCCCTTTTTTGCCTTCTTGAAGCTACTGTAGCAGCAGATATCTGTATTATACCACCTATGATCCATTCCAAAAATTTTATAATCATCATGATCATGCCTTCATTCATTCATCCTTAACAAATTTTCACCTTTATAGGCTTATATTTGTCATATAAAATGCATGTTTCTACTCTTCATACCATATCAAAAAGGTGAGACCAATACAATCTTGTTAGAGCAATTTAGGCCAACTTTGACATCCACCTAAAGATCATCCATGCTTGGAATCATACAATAATTTCTCCCCTAGACTTAAGAGCTTCATATCTATCACCGAAGCACACAAACATGCTACTAACCTTTATTACTTAGCTATAATTCTCATGGACAACTTTCACCAGTCCCAAAACAACTTTCTCAGGTCTTCTCTATAGTCATCTTTGATTAAGATAAGTAATTACACACTATCACCAACTTGGATAAAGAGAGAAACACTTCTTTCATACCTGAATGGCTTTTGGAACATCATCTCACTCACATGGAAGGAAAACACAAGTACTCCCCTTGTCTTGAGAGCCTTCATACACCATGAGAAACGTTTTCTTGCCAAGCACAACATTTGATCTCGTTTAGAGGACTATCAACACCTTTCTCTGTCAAAAATCCATCTAGAAGGAAAACAAGATCATTATAACACCAAAATACTTACACCATCTTGAAATCAAACTTCCCTGTCTTTTATAATTCCACTACAACCACTTACCAATCACGCTACTAACTTTGAGTATTGATATTTAGTGTCAACCATCACTTGGAGATTAAGATCAACTTATATACCTAAAAACAATACCATTTATTACATAATCACACTCATACATACAAATCCACCCTTAATTTCTCATGCAAGGACTCAAAACACCATTATAACACCAATACTACTATCATCATGCAATCCCGAGCCTCTATAAGCCCGTAGGTGGCATTTTTGAACAAATACACACTTTTAGATCTTGGTAAGCAATTAGGACCTTTGTCAACTAACACCTTTTCAAGAAACCCTTAGATTTAAACAAGTTCATACCTTCCTCAACTAACAATGTGCTTAGAAACATATGTCATACCTTGTTCTACTTGTGCATTTCGGCTCTCGAGGGAATATCTTGATCCTCGTGTCTCCTTTTTTTGGAAATGGACCTTGGAGTAGAAGCTTTCTCTGTTGGTGTATCATAAGACTTCGATGAATGTTCTTGTACTTCTATGTAATCGAGGGATGGAATGTTTTCCTCAACATATAATGGGTCATCAATATCTTGAAATTGATTATTTTGTGAAGGAATTTACTGAAATTTCTGCATATAATTTTATAAAATTGTTACAGATATAGTATTAATTTTATATATAGTTAAATTTTTACAGATAGAGTACAAAGAGTTCAAAAATACTATGAAAAACATGTTACATAATTATCAAATTTTGTAAGACTAAATAACCTATAAATAGCAAATACCGATATTTTCAGATTTGATGCAGAAACACCTTCATATTTTGTGACTTTCCAAAATAGCAAAGAAAAGTCTTTGCACCCTTTTTTGAACTGGCTGAATTTGTAATCTTCTTACCATGATTTCCAGAATCCATTGATATATCACTAAATTGAAAACAAGAATGCTTATGTTGAATTACAATTAAGGAAGGATGAATCTTATGTTTGAAGGATCCGAGATTAGACGTCTTTAGGGTTAGAAGGCTTTGTTGTTGGAGGGCTCACGGGTTAGACGGCTCTAGCTTCTAGGGTTGAGACGACTCTATGCGTTGATGGCTCTCAAGTTGGGCGGCTCTGGGGTTGGACGGCCGTGGTGTTGGATGGCTTGGAGGTTATATGACTCTAAAGTTAGATGGCTCTGGGTTGGAAGTCTCTAGGGTTGGACGACTCGGAGGTTGGACGGTCCTCGGTTGACGGTTGTGGGGTTGCATGCTCCAAGTTGAACAACTCTTAAGTTGGATGGATTATAGTTGTGGTTTGATACCCGATATTGGATGATACAAGATCGTAGTCTATGTATACTTCATAATATGCGCATGGAATGATTTGAAATGGTGGTGAATTACATGCATAAGGTCTTATATATGTGTAAATTCTAGGCAAAATGTACCATATAAGTGACGCATCGGCTGAAATTTTTGGCGAATAAGTCAGCTACCACTCGCTAAAAATTTGCCAATTCGAATTTCATAAACCCGGATTTTGGTGAGTTTACAAAAATTCACACCTAAAATTTTCCCCTTTGAAATATGTTGTATCGCTAACTTGCACAACACGCCCTTTCTCTAGCTTATAGTTGACAAAAATGACATGATGTCATAGGAGAGTATAGTTTCCCATTCCGCTTAACTTTGGCCTACCTCTTGTCCTCCCTCACACTCCTCCTTTGCCCCTCTTTCTCTCTTCCAATTTCTCTCTTCCCTATTCGACTTCTTCGATACATCCTCTTCACGTTTCCATCGTACATCTCATGTACGATTGCTAGTGGATATTTACCTCTAGAAGTGCAACATATTTATATATGTATGTGTGGTGTGGTTGACTATGGATGCTCTCTCGAAATATTAACAAGTTTGGTTACCTTCTTTTAGTAAAACTCAAAAATTTATGATGGGTGATCTAAATACAAATCATTTTTCCGTGAATAACCTATGGTTAGCATTAAATCTCCATGTGCTCATCTCTGAAATAACATTGTTAAACATATGGTTCAATAATAGACAAAAAGGCGACACGTGAAAGCCGACATACATGTATAAGTTGTCCGTTAATTAACAAAGGAAAGTGGACCTTTCCATCAAAAATTGTTTCCCAAAATTTAATTAAAATATGTCAATAAAATGTTCATAATAATATTTATTATACTTTTATAGTCACATACGACATGAGAACATACAAGAAGGTAGTTGACTTTTGATTAAATCTTTGCACTTGCCCTTTTTATATTTTTTTAACAAACGGGTTTTTCATTGATAAAAAAAGTTTAAGATAAAGGTAGGTATTAGTTGTAGAAATAACTTTGTTGTTTGAATTTTGTAAAGGTTTGGATATGGGATGCTAGAATAATCACATTTTTAAGTTTGTATATTACATGTATACATAAGTAAAAAATAATATTTTAGTGTTAAGTGTTGGATATATTGTACATGAATAATCAATTTTTTATTTATTTTAGTGTTAATATTTAAATTTTGAGTGTATGAATAGTCAACATTCTTAATATTACAGTTTGGTATAGGATCTACGAACAATAGAGCTTACCCTACTTAGTGCTAATGTGTGGCTATTGAGTGCCCAAATAATTAACACTCTTCAACTTAGTGTCAAGGTCTTGATATATGGTACATGAATAATACACCTTCATCAATTTAATGTCGAGGTTTGCATATTAAATACACGAAAAATCAATATTCTTTAGCTTCATGTCAAGATGTAAATGTAAGGTAAAGTAATTGACCACCTTAAATTTAGTATCAAAATTTCAATATAAGTGAATGAATGATTGACCCAACCTTCTTCAATAAATATCTAAGAAGTATCTATTTCACTAAATTCAATTAAAACTCAAACAAACTCTATTTTCTTTTATATTGGCCAAAATTTACACACTGATAAATGACATCGAAACTATTTAATAAGCCCATTTCATTTCCTAATGCCAATTAGAACTGTAATTCTCAATATTCTCCTCTGGTATGATAAGTGTTATTATTTTAGAGGGTATCGTATTGCACCTGTTTTTGGTATATAAATTAAAAATTTGAGTTTATGTTAGGCTAGTGAATCGTATATTCCTGCCAGCTTGTGGCATTTTTCTGCTAGAATAGTCTGTATGAATAAAAACAAAGTCATCCCGCTGTCTACCTGAATAAAATAATGTAAGTAGCTTCTTGAAAATATTATAACTATTCAGATATTGACCGTTTCTGGAAGGTTGTTGGAGCTGGATAAGTATTTAAATATTGCTATTAAAAGAACGACCGACAAAATGAATTCACACAAAGACATGGGCAAGAATTTTATAAAATTTACTAGTAAAGGAAAATATATGCGAAGGATTCACAAGAATTCACAGTATGAGATGGGCAAGAAATTCTCAAGAACATCGACGAACATTCCAATTACCATAATGGAATTATATCTTGTATGAACATTTTTCCCATCTCACTGGCAAAGTATTTTTAATTAGGAAATAGCACAATTGACTGTAATTATTGTTTTGGATTTGGTTCAGATCCAATACAATGATATTTGTTATAGTGAAATTTTATTCAATACAAATCTGACGCGTATAATGCATTCAACTGGTCTGACTTTTATAGGAACTCCAATTAATTATAGTGCGCCATATTATATGCCGCTGGGCATTTCATTGTAGATGTATTTGAATTGGTACAGCTGTTAATTGTCAAAGAAATGCTCATTAGTGATCAATTGAATATTATATCAGAGGTTGCATCACCGACCTGGCCTACTTGACTTGGTACCCCACGCGGGAAGCAAGACTTTTATCATACATTACCACATATAAATACATACCCTCGCAACCTCAATCATAACTGCACTGCTGCAGCAGAAGCAGAAGCAGAAGCAATAGATTGGTCTTGGCAGGGAACAATATCCAGATACAATGGCCTTTCTAGTGGCTGTGGCATTCTTTCTGATGGCCTTGGCAGCAGCTGAGTACGATCATTATTCATCTCCTCCCTATTATTACAAATCCCCACCTCCACCATCTCTATCTCCTCCTCCTCCATATTATTATAACTCTCCACCACCACCATCTCCTTCACCTCCACCACCATACCATTATAAATCTCCACCTCCACCATCTCCATCTCCTCCACCACCATATTATTACAAATCCCCACCACCTCCATCTCCATCTCCTCCTCCTCCTCCATACTATTATAAATCTCCACCTCCGCCATCTCCATCACCACCCCCACCATATGTCTACAAATCTCCACCACCACCCTCTCCATCTCCTCCTCCCCATATTACTACAAGTCTCCTCCACCGCCATCTCCTTCACCCCCTCCACCATATTACTATAAATCACCGCCTCCACCATCTCCTTCTCCCCCACCACCATACATCTATAAATCCCCACCTCCACCATCTCCTTCTCACCCACCACCATACATCTACAAATCCCCACCTCCACCACCATACTATTACAAGTCCCCACCACCTCCATCTCCATCTCCTCCTCCTCCATACTACTATAAATCTCCACCTCCACCATCTCCATCACCGCCCCACCATATATCTACAAATCCCCACCACCACCCTCTCCATCTCCTCCTCCCCCATACTACTACAAGTCTCCTCCACCGCCATCTCCTTCACCCCCTCCACCATATTACTATAAATCACCACCTCCGCCATCTCCTTCTCCCCCACCACCATACATCTACAAATCTCCACCTCCACCATCTCCTTCTCCCCCACCACCATACATCTACAAATCTCCACCTCCACCATCTCCTTCTCCCCACCACCATACATCTACAAATCTCCACCTCCACCATCTCCCTCTCCTCCACCACCATACTACTATAAGTCCCCTCCACCTCCATCTCCATCTCCTCCTCCTCCCTATTACTATAAATCTCCACCTCCACCATCTCCTTCACCACCCCCACCATATTACTACAAATCTCCACCACCACCATCTCCTTCACCCCCACCCCCATACTACTACAAATCCCCACCTCCACCATCTCCTTCACCCCCACCCCCATACTACTACAAATCCCCACCTCCACCATCTCCATCTCCTCCACCGCCATATTACTACAAATCTCCTCCACCACCATCCCCATCACCACCTCCCCCATACTATTACAAGTCTCCTCCACCGCCCTCTCCATCCCCACCACCTCCTTATCATTATAAATCTCCGCCACCACCATCCCCGTCACCCCCACCCCCATATCACTACAAATCCCCTCCACCACCGTCTCCATCTCCCCTCCTCCATACTATTACAAATCTCCGCCACCTCCTTCTCCATCTCCTCCCCCATATTACTACAAATCTCCACCCCCTCCACCAATTGAGTACAAATACACTTCCCCTCCACCACCCATCTATTGATTCTCAGACTCAATCTCAAAGTGACTAATATGAGGTCAGTTTCAATCACAATTGTTCTGCTGTTTAATACTGATTACGCTATAACATAATTTTTGTCAGAATAGTACATACTACGGCATTCTGAATCTATAGTTTGGACCTTTTCATTTCAATTACTTTTTTTATAGATATTCACAATAATCTGTTCTAAAGATCTAAAAAAAACTATATTTTTGTCAATGCAGAATAAGTTATCTATCAGAAGTGATGGTGGTAGCCATTGGATCTTTGCGGCCATGAGGAATTGCAGCCATTCTATTCTATTCTATTCTATTCTATTCTATTCATTTCATTAAGATTTTGCTTTGTAATTTATAAAATGTTGGACAAAGTATTAAGATTTTGCTTTGTAATAAAAGGGTCATGTAATGTGTATGAGGAAGGACGAGCCATTACAGATTGCTCCCATTTCATAAATATAACAGACGGTTATTACATGGCTTTAATATTTTATTTACAGGACTGGTTTTTTAAACTTTGATGGCCAATAATACAAAGTCTTTTTAAATATCAATCTATTTCTTTCTGCAAAAAAAAACGAGTTCTTTAATATGACCCAAAAAAAGCTGTGTAAACGTAATTGAAAATGGCATTTCCTTTATGTTTATGGGGATTCAATACTAAAAACACAATAAAAACCAAAAGATTCAAATACATTTAAATAATGTTAAATAATAAAATATAGATATTGATTTGTAAGTGTTTATTTTGGATTTGTGATATAGTTTGATTTATTAAAATGCTTTTTTATTGACTAACAATTCTATTAATATTTTAGATTTTTCAAATTGAAAGTAATAATGAATGGTCTGAATCTAATTATATTATTGTGGTGGGCTCCAAACAATCTTTTTGAAGGAAACTGAAGTAGTTTTTATCATTTTTATTGATATGTCACACTATTACACTCACCCACACATCAAATTTAAAATTAACCATTTTATTATAGTCACTCACTCGTCTTTGACTCAAGTCAAAAGGAGAAAGTAAATATTAATTTTTAAAAATAAAAAAAGAAGATTTTATGTTTATATATGTGAGCTTTAGTCACTTAGTCCTCCCTCAAACATGGCATAAGCTTGTTCAATGTGAGATGAAGTTACATATGTGAAAATTGTCAACATACACATTTAAGTTCACCTACTATTAGACATGCAGAGTTTAGCTATTATTGGTGCAACTATGTTTCTTTGTATCGAAAACATTAATTTTGGTATGGTAAGTGTTTTAAAACATGCTAGAACGAGAAAATAATGAGAGCCTATTAAGAACATATGGAATAGGATTTGTTAACCAACTACGTATTCTATTAGTTTCAATGACTTGTCTTGTTTGAGATTGGTTTTACATTAGCAATTTAGGCATGGTAATTTGTAGCTTACGGGTTGTTTTTGTGATTTAAACCATTATATGTTTAGTAAAATTTTCATAAAACTTTACATAACAACTTGATAAATCACTAAATCATATATTTATTGATTGATTGAAAAACTATTAAAAAAATATTCATATATATGTGAAACAAATTATCAATGATATGGAAATTTATATATAAGAATTTGCAATTTATAGCCATATAAAAACTACTAGTGAAACATTTTGAATTAACAGACACCTTAAACTGAAATTCTAAGCATGATTTCATTCATAATATAATAGGGTACACACATGGAAATGGGGGGACCAAAAAGAGGTCAAAAGTGACAACTCTTTCGTGAAATAAGAACAAATTGAACTTCAACAAGGAGTTTGACATGCATATCATCCAAATTTGACAATTTGATAAGAACAAGAATCACAAATCCTTAATCTAGTTTCTAAGCTACTATGTTTTTTTCAAATGGTGGAGATTAAGAAGTTCAAATGTATTGTGGACACAAAGTGGTCTTGTTTTTATGTCTAAAATATAACATAGTTTCGTATGTGTGTGCCCCTCTCCACCCACCCTCCCCACATTTTTTGAGATTCGTAAATTATTTTGCAAGTCCCTTCAATATAAACTTTTCTAAGATTGTGTATTGGGTCCCACTATTTTTCCCTGATTTTCCAATGAGTATATTATTTATTACTAATTTTCAAAGAGGATGCATCCCAAAAATGAAATAATCGTGTGTACACCCCTAGTTTTGATAAAAATAAGCAAAAAAATTTTTTTTTCTCTTTTTAATAATATGTGTAGAATAGAGTGTAGATTGTGTCAATGTATTTTTTGACATTTGGATGAGCAGATCAAAAAATTACATAGAAAAAATTACACATTTTTTACCGAAAAATGAAGATACCTTGTTGAAATAAATTAAGGATGAAAACCTTAACATATTGAGATTTTAGAAAGAATCGACACAAATCTAAGATAGAGCTTGATGTCATAGTTATTAATTTTTTGAATATTGTCTTTAAAATGTGAGAAAATGAAGTGTACACTTGTAGATATGAAATTATGCACTTCTAGTAATGTTACATCACGCCTCTAATATGTCATTAAAAGAATGATTCCTAAGCAAGAAAAATAGACATTAACAACATGTGGTTTGCTTTACATTGGCATTGTTTTATCTTTTCATGCTTTTGTTCTTCACTTTTTGGAACTATCCCTTTACTTTTGGACAACACACAATGTGTTAGCCACTCTCTGTACTACCTTTTTATCTTTGGATCTCTCTAGAAGATTTAGTCTATTAAGGGAGATGGGCCCCAAGAGCTATTGTTCCCTTTGGATGCTCATGTCCTTTTCCCTTGCTTTCTTATTTTTAAAATACCAAATTAATTACTATATTTTTAAACTTGTATTTATCACTTTGGGTCATCTTTTAGGGTTTTTAATGAAGAAATTCAAGCAAAGGAATCATATATATACATGACCTACTAACTATTCTAAAAGGAGGAAATAAGAGGTAATTGGGATATTACTTTCTATCTACTACTTAGACAAAAAGGAACACTTGAGGACTACGTTTGTGTTGCATTATTCACTTTGCATAGGAAGGAAAAAAATTAATTCCATCACACACATTATCTTGGGGGAAAGTAGTTGTATTCCTCTATCTTGGTGTAACTTGTACAAGGGAAACCTGGATTTAACGGACATGATTCTATCATAAACACACACACACCAAGACTACATTGAGCCTAAAATGTAGCATAGTTCTTTCTGAAAATCACATTGGGGTGACTTGTCGAGGTTAGTCCGACTCAAGAACTTGCATATTTTATGTATACTATGTCTTCTTAAGCCTTGTGCGGTGGATATGATTGTTTTTAAAGTATAGGTCCAATAGGAGAACCCTAAAGCGAAGTAGATGCAACATAAAGGAAAGTGAAGGTGACACTATTAAACATTGAAATGATCAAATATATATTATTTTCTAGTACACTAGTACCTAGATCGACACTAACACCCAGGGCACTATTATCTATACTCAAGAACTACCATTTAGAACACTTGTAGCTCATTGTCTCCTAGAAAAAGCATGCATATTCTAGATTGAACTGTTCCATCATCACTCCAGGACCAAATTTGGTACAGAGATAGCCGGATATTAGTTAAGTCACTCTTATACTCTAGTTGTTTGCACTTACTTTCATTGCATGTTTGTATTTGTGTATTTCTAATATATCTAATTGATCACTAGTTCTCTAAACTTTATTTAAATCATGTAATGAACCCAACCCTCTCATTGAACAAGATAGCCCTAATTGTAGTGACTTTAGGTTTTCTTTGGTTGTGAATTTCAATATCTTTCATTCATCATGTTGAATCTCGGGATCATTATCAATATCTATCTAGATTTCCCACATCTCCGAAAATGTGACCTTATCCCGCATTAAAAATTTGGTTCGACTAATCAAATGTAAATTTTAACTTGACGTATTCGATAATTCTTAACAAAATATAGTATTACGAAGACTGATATATTTTTAAATTCTTAATGTTATTTAATTGAGCAAGCTAGATCCATTACAGTCGTAGTTGATTAATATTTATACAACAATATATGAACCTAAAATGAATTTTCAAATCCATGAAGTGAAAAACATGCCCGCACAACAAAGAAAAATACGAAGAAGGAAGAAAATAGCCATGAAACAAAGAAAATCCCACATAAAGAAGAAAAACATCTACAAAGCAAAGGCAATAGAGTAAAAAATGTGAAACACTAAAGAAAACCACTTAAAAGCATGAAATAAACCAAAAATTAAATAATTCGGGTTTGAACAGGTTGGCGAAGACACTCAGACAGAGAAAGTTGTCAATAATGCATTGGCTAAGATAACTAAAGACCGACACCTTTGTAAAAAATAGTTATACATGTTGCTTTATCATTCGATCGCACGTCGTAATTTAGAATAACTGACGAAGAACATACGTGGCTTTAACTAAATGGTTTCCTATTTCACAATGAAACATCTCTAACAAGATCAAACAATGTGGGAACATTTTATTGGCTCATTGACTGACAACTCGACCAAGGATTAAAACATGCAAAATAACGTGGATACGTTACTATTGGTTTGCATTCTAACAAAGCTAATAAAACTACGACAATTGTGAAGATGGTGGCTAAAAATTATTGGTTAACAATTTTACAACTAAAAATTACCGACATCACAAAAGTGATAATACTTGGCGTAATTTCATTTGTTCGGGTTTCACATTTGGCGAGAAGAAAAATTAACTAAGTCTCAATCCAAGAACGTGGAAGTATCTGATTAGATTGCACTTCACAAAACTCGAACCGATGGACAAGGGTCTCGATATTGGGAAGCTATTTGTTATTATCTTATTGGTTAAACCTTCATAATAGTCGATAGGTTCGATGTCAATAACACACAAACTTCTCTGATTGGCTAAAGATTCGCAAAAGGAAAAGGGAACTAGAAAACTCGACATAGTGAATGACACATGGAGCATTTTAATTGGATCTATGTTCGCAATATTATAAATTACATTGTGTCAAGACAAACATAGAACATAGAATTAATTGTTCCTAAGGGAAATTTTGGGTCCAAAACATATAAACATGAAACACAACTGTAAAAGACAGAAACACAAAAAAAAGTGACCAAATTATAGAAGATAGATAATATAGCCTGAAACACCATTAAAACTTACAAGAATACTTCAAATTCACTCAATAACATTAATTTGGTCTTGTTCTACATAAATTTAAATAGATTTTGATTAAAAATAGACACATACATCTAAAATTATGTATTTTATTGACTTATTCATATAATTCACTATTTTTAATAATACAAGCACATATTTTTACATATATAAATAACAAAATATGTAGAATTCATTTATTTGCACATTTTTAACAATATAAACAAAAGAATTAACTTCCTTTTATTATATTTTGATGTTTACAGAGCTTTAACGAGATGTTTACAAAGATTTTTACATAAACTTATAGAGCTTTTATAGGTAGAATACTCATCTGATACAACTCACAGGAATTTTTGTACCAAATTCCAACCCATACTCAAAAAATACACCAGACTATGGCCACACTTAAGAGGACTTTGTTATGCACCCCATGTATGTTCACCTTTCCCTGGTCAGAACTACCCAAGCTTGTACTTTTTACCCCTAGTTAGGACACCGTTGGTGCCCCTCTCTCTACCCACTGCCTACCTGTGCCTAGTCAACCTTGGAATTTACTTCTACATACTCAATTCATAAGATTCTTCAGAATCTTTGTCAATATTCTTTGTTAGAATCACAATTACAATTTCTTGTCTCAAAATCGCAATGATTCAAATAATAATGTCCCTCTTTTCAGTTTGACATTCCTTTTATAGTTTTTCATTGGCAGTTAATAAGCATCGTGTTAGTTGTTCACACCTTTTCATAAATACATTAAACATATTTAATCAAAAGCTTGTAACATTTTATACATCAATAGCTATTTACAATGTGTTTTTCTTAATTCAAACTTGATCTTTAATAATCCATAAGTATTTAATTATTTTTAATTAAGGGCATTTAGTCACATAATATCTCCTAGCTATCGTAGTTTCTCCCATGCATCTTCATTTAGCACATGGGATCTTAAGTCTATTGTTCATTCCCAAATAATTGTTTACAATGATCCCCATTGTATATTCAAGTTCACATTCATAATGTTCTTGTTAAGCATGCTTTGGTTAATAATAGATCTCGTCTTAATATATGTAACATCTCTTTTCTCCATCAAATATAGCTTTCTATTACTGATCTAAGTCCCTCTACTGTATGGATTCATTGTTTTGATAATACACCTAAGCAAGTGTTGGGTGAAATCACTCTAACCATTACTGTGGGACCTTGCACTCTTAATGTTCTATGTCATAATATTCCGAATAATATCAATTATAATATCCTTCTAGGTTGCCTTGGTTACAAATTATGCATCCAATCCCTTTTACCCATGATATAATACACAAGGATTTTGTAATGCCTTCTTCCATGGAGAATGCTATAATATTTCCCACACCGTATTTTGTTAATCTTTTTATATCCCTCTCATACTTGATAGTGAAGACAATACTTACCTTGTATATTATTCTCCTCTTGTGATGGACTACAATTTTACTTGATTTACATGATGAACTCGCGATTGACACACATGATACTCCTTCGTCTATGTATCATTCTCATACAAATGGTGTTTGATCCCTAGTGCATACTCATATACACTTACCCATATCTAGATTTTCCCCTATGGTGGTTGTTACATCTACAATACCTAAGTTGTGGGGAAACACTCATACCCCCTTCACAATGTCACCACGACCATGGATTTCAAATATGTTACGGAAAAAATCTGAATGCAATTCTAATGACCCTATACTTACGAATCCAATGCTACATCACTTGTTGTAACTTCCCCACCATAATTAAAAACATAGTGTCCTTATTTGATAATGATTTATTATGCTCTCGCTTTCTAAATTTATTTTCATGACTCATATGTTATGGATACACCTCATATTTTTGCATCCATAGGGAAATCAATTCCCCTACATTTATATATAGTGTTTCTTTTATAGTCATAAATGGCAAGCCGAAAAATAGCCCATTTAATACAAGATTTGGCATTATTTTTCCTTACATACATTACATAAAGTGGATCTAAGTGTAATTTATGAACTAATGGTTTATTTAGAATAAAATAGAGAGTATATATATCATGGCTATTTCTTTTAGTGCGAAATCACAAAGCACCCTCGGATGATTTCTAAAGATTTACTTTTACGAGGCGTAATCATCGGTGTGATTGCATAACATGGAACTTTTCCTAAGGTGTGGGACCTTACAAATTGGAAAAGCTCTCTAGATTAAAGGTTGGTTCCTTATTCCTCTATTTAGGTGCATATGTGAGGATTTGCAGAGGATCTATATCTATACCTAGTCTAAGACTTGCCAAGGAGACATGGATAAAAGAGTATAGAAATGAGAAATAACTAAACTACCAGGTGATGCACCAAAGGAATGATGAATACTTAGTTTGCCTTTGACACAAACCAATAAAATGCATACAATAAACAAACACAGATAGCTAGATCTATAACGAGAGATCAAATAGAAGCAAAAGAAACAAGAAGGATCTGAGATTGATCACAAATGTATTTTATTTCTCTAATAGATTGATACAGTTCATTCTGACAATAGCCGAAAGGCGAAACATAATGCAATTTTAAAGGAAGGCTGAACCCCACAAATTCTTTGCTAGAAGGAGAAGGGAGCCTAAAACTAATAATATCCAACCCTTTACAATGAATCATGTCCCCGTATTTATAGAATCAATCTAAGAGAAGAAAAAGGGAGAGAGAAGCGGGAAATGTGGGTCGAAGCTCAACCACCGTTGTTAATGTTTTCTGTTGAAATCTACCCCTCGAATCCATCTTTACTACATCGATCTTCAATTTGATGCCTTGAAGGAAGAGGAAACGGAAAAAATAGATTGAATCCAATCTGGTTGTTGAGACTGATGATCCTGCATTGAAATCTTGAAGATGTTTCTCCATTTTTCTTCCACCTACCCTCTCAAAAATTAAAGTTTTAGACTCTCATGGCATAGATGAGGTTGAGATCTTTCCAATGATATCAGATTCGTAATCTCTCGAGCCCTAAGTCGAAATATATGCCCTTTTGAAGTTTTGCATCGATTCTGTACAAATAGGGGAAAACAACTTGAAAATGGGTCCCTCTTTTGATTGGGATACGTGGCAACTAGATTGGGATAAAAATTTGGGTCCACGGCCCACAATTTACCTTTTGCCCTTTGCACAAAAAAATGCAAAAACTCAAAAACCTCCGAAGGCCCGAAACTCCGTCTGACGTGTGGCTCCTTTTGGTTGGCTGGGAAATGCATTTCCATTTTTACCTCTATGCCTTTTGGACAAAAGGAAAATTTTCACTTTTCTCCCCGATGCCCCACCTTGGCTTTGACTCAGGTCTATATGTTGACTTTTTCCCTCTTGGGTGGAGTCACGGGTCTTTTTAGAACTTTTACCCCTTTTGAGGCAAAGGGTGAAAAACTAACCTTTTCCCCGACTCCCCACTTTCCCCTGGGACACGTGTCACTCTGGCACTTGCTTAGGAATCTCTTTTCCATTTTCCCCTTGAAACAACGTACTTAAGACACTTGGCAGCCTTCTGGCCTGTTAATGCTTTGACAATTCAACTAACTCTGCCCCCTTTTAGGACATGTGGAGGCACCGCACATGTTTACAAATCCAACCCAAATTTTTCCTTTAGAGGAGCATCGGGTTGACACTTGTCTACCTCTGCTGCTTTGTGGACTATTCAATGGTCCTTACTTTTTAGACTTTGAGCTACATGGCAGCCTCGTGCTCATTTGGGTTTCTGCCTGGGACTAACTCTTGGAAATGCACCAGACTGACACGCGGAACTCTCTCGCTTGTACTTCTATACTTAACCAATTTCGAAGCCCACCTTTTGACCCTGTTTGACCCTTGGCTACGTGGAGGGTTGGTGTAAGTTTGAGTCTCTGCCCTGGGTTCCCTTTGCAAATTTACACCAAGCTGACATCTGGCACGCTTCGCTCTTAGTTGAAGACTTTTCAATGCCCCACAACTTTTGGGGACTTTGGATGCATGGAAGCCTGATGCAAGTTTTGAATTCTCCTTTTGGATTCACCCTTGAAACAGCGTCGTTAAGGAACGTGGCCCTTTCCACTTCTTCCTCCATACTTAGTCATTTTTTCCCTTTTCCTGAACCAATTCGAGCCCAAGGACTTCAAATCTTCGCCATTCTTCCTTCTTCTAGATTCTTTGTAGCATTGATCCTTATTGTCTGACCCTACTATTTTATAGTTCTACCCTGTAACTTAGAGGACGGATTTAAGATGTAGAAATGGCCCAACATATTTGTTTTCTTTCTATACAGGATCCTTTGATCTCTCTTGGCCTCTATCACTTCGTTTCTAAATATTTTTTGCGACCAATTTACAGGAATTGAATGATTTTTCTCAGGTTCCTCCTATGTGGGGTCATGGTACGATCTAATATTTAGCTCGGGAGCAAAATATGGATAACAATTTGGTGGCTCACGAGGACATCTTCCTGCTAGATGGAGAGACCAGTGGCCTTGAAACATCTATTGGGCATGGAGTCTACTTGATAAACATGGAACTAATCCTTGAGCCATTGCGAATCCCGATTGCAATCCTTTTCTATATCATGCTGTCCCTCGAGCCTACACTCTCAATTTCCATAATAGAACCTTGAGATAATGATTTCCGAGAGTAGAAAATTTATTTTACCCGTGGTTTTCATCTGTCCCTCAAATGGACTGTCTCAAAATTTGTTAGTTTTTCAAAGATTTGTTCCCTATTTTGATTTGCAACTGTCACAGGTAAACATGAGCCTTCTTTCCTTAAATAGTTTAAGATCCTAGCCACATGCCCCTCTTGACCAATACAAAAAAAAACTTATATACAAAGATCAAATCATACATGTCTCAAATGAGACATGCAGAGTGTGCATAAGCACTTCTTTTGCTGAAAACAAATCTACCTACTCTACTCTAACCAAGAGCAAAGGGAGCTCAAACAAATCCTGTAACTGGCAGGGAGAAATAGCTTCCCTTCCTCAAAAATGGCAGCCATGCAACTGATTTGGCACTGAACATGGCTAGTTGGATGAGTGAAAAACTAACTACAAGCTGATCTTCCACCCAAATCACCAAAGTATCAACTGAAGACAAAAACAATACCTCTTTTAGTTGCTTTGCATTTGGATTGAAAAGGTATGGCAGCTGATCCTTGGTACTTTGCATATCATCCTCATGCTTAGAGGCAAGCATGACTAGTTGTGGCTTCTCCTTTTGCTCCAATGAAGCCAAATACTTGATTGGGCAAGGTATGATCCATTTGATATGCCCATAGCTCTGATTTTCCACTCCAAAAATGGAATCATCTTGTAGACCTCTTTGGGTGAATGGCAAGGAAGGAATGGTGGAACTCTTCTGTTGTTTCTCTTCTTCCTCCTATGAAGAGCATGGAAGGTTTGAGTCTCCCAAACTAGATTCCAAAAGGTTGTTATAAAGTGCAAACTGCTGCAAATGAACACTCTCCTCCATGACAACAGAGCTCAAGTGTTTGGAATGTAGATGATGAAGGAGAAAATGGTGTGATTTCAATCGGTTCCTCTCCATCAAAACATTCCTCCAAATCGACAAGTACTCTGCTTCATTGTTGTCCTATTGTAAATGTTCAACCTCTTTCATGGTGTCCTTTTGAGCAACAACTTGTTCACCATGTTTTCTCTCATCTTCAATCATTGAGTTTGAAAGATCAAACTCTTCTTCAGCACTAGAACTTGAGGGAGATGAAGTAGAAGGAAGAACTGAAGGTTCTTTTATAGCCTGTTTCACACTTGAAGCTTTTGGATCTGCATTTCTCTCCTCCACAGCTGAAATCACTCCTCTTTTTTTTGCAGCTCTTCATCTCTGATTATAACATCCACTTGCTCCTTTCCAATAGGAATTTGAGCTGATTTTTCTTCTTCTTCCATGGCTGATTGTGCAACTTGAATTGGACCAGCATTTTCTTCAAGTAAAGTGCCAACATGGACACTACATTATGAGAAAACAGGCTTATCTTCTTGCTCAACTCAATCTTTGCTACAAACTCATCCTTGGCCACCTCTGGCTCTTCAACATTTACCTCCTCTGTATGCTTAACCAACAAAGGAATTTTTTTAATCCCGAATCTAAGATCCAAGTTCACTAAAATCTTAATCATTTCTTCTTCTTTCACTTCTTCTTCTCTCTATCCTTCATGACTGATTTTTGCAATTGCTTCTTCCCTACGTGGAATTGGGAAGGCAAGAGGAGAAAAATATTGGGATTCAATCATTTGTGAATTTGTTGGTGGTGGTGGGAGGGATGGAACTTCTTGTTTATTTAGAGGGGAAGGTGTTTCTTTTTGCTCTTGTGGAGGGGATTTGGATTTGGAAGAGAAGAGAGAAGAAAAGTTGAGATGAGATGGAAGACTAAGGGATGGAGGGATGGTTTTCACAACTGGAGCAGCATTAGCTGGGTTTACAACTTGACATTATTGAAATGGTAAAGCTTGAGATGAAGAAGAAGAAATACAAGGAACTATTGAATGACTTACCCATTGAAAAGGTTGATTTAGACTCTACTCATATGCTTCTATCTCCTCAGTCCATTGTGCAAGTTGGGGCAGCATCTCAATTATGAAGTCCAACTTCTCCGAGGGCTATAGTGCCTTGGAAAATGACCTTCCCATGGACAAGGAGTCCTGTAACCAATTCTGAATGCCTTCATTTGAGCTGTTGCTCTTGATTACACCATGCCAATCTCCATTTTTTGGATCTTCTCCAATAGACCAGCATCTTGCATTTGATTGTCTTCATTGTTTGCATACCCCTGCTCTTGGAAAGCTCCATAGCCAAACTAATTTTGACACTGTTGCTGCTCATAGGAGTAAACATGTTGATCTTGAATCTGCTCAAAATGTTGATTTGAAGGAGTTGTAAAGCACATTGGAGGTGGAATGTACTGCTCTTTGTTGTGAATGTGAATTCCATGATGGAAATGAAGTCATGATTACACAACTTCATGGAATGATGGAAAAGAATGAAATATATGGAAAGAAGAGTGAATGGAAATGGATGGAAAACATGTCTACAACTCAGAGAATGAGTTATTTACCAGATGGAGTCGCCAGATGTGCAAATTGTTGCTTCTCAAAAGCTAGAAATTGTAACAAGTGCACATTGATCTTGTTGTAATGAAGTGAAGACCTCTAAGGTCCCACCGGCATGCCAAAAATGTTAGTGCAAAATCACAGCACCCCCAAATGATTTCTAAAGATCTGATTTTCTAAGGTAGAATCATCTAGTGTGATTGCATAACATGGAACTTTTCCTAAGGTGTGGGACCTTACGAATTGGAAAAGCTCTCTAGATTAAATGTTTGTTCCTTATTCCTCTATTTAGGTGCATACGTGAGGATTGGCAAAGGTTTTATATCTATACCTAGTCTAAGACTTGCCAAGGAGACAGGATAAAAGAGTACAGAAATGAGAAATAACTAAACTACCAGGTGATGCACCAAAGGAATGATGAATACTTAGTTTTCCTTCGACACAAACTAATAAAATGCATATAATAAACAAACACAGACAACTAGATCTGTAAAGAGAGATCAGATAGAAGAAAAAGAAACAAGAAGGATCTGAGATCGATCACAAACGTATTTTATTGCTCTAATAGATTGATACAGTTCATTACAGAATAGCCGAAAGGCAGAAACGTAATATAATTTTAAAGGAAGGCCTGAACCCCACAAATCCTTTGCTAGAAGGAGAAGGGAGCCTGCAAAACTAAGAATATCCAACCCTTTACAATGAATCATGTCCCCGTATTTATAGAATTGATCTGAGAGAAGAAAAAGGGAGAGAGAAGCAGGAAAACGTGGGTCGAAGCTCAACCACTACTGTTGTTAATGTTTTCTACTAAAATATTCCCCTCGAATCCATCTTTACTACATCGATCTTTGATTTGGCACCTTGAAGGAAGAGGAAACGGTGGAAATAGATCGAATCCGATCTGGTTGTTGAGACTGATGATCCTGCATTGAAATATCGAAGATGTTTCTCCATTTTTCTTCCACCTACCCTCTCAAAAATTAAAGTTTCAGACTCTCATGGCATAGATGAGGTTGAGATCTTTCCAGTGATATCAGATTCACAATCTCTCAAGCCCTGAGTCGAAAGATATGCCCTTTTGAATTTTTGCATTGATTCTATACAAATAGGTGGGAAAACAACTTGAAAATGGGTCCCTCTTTTGATTGGGATACATGGCAGCCAGATTGGGATAAAAATTTGGGTCCACAGCCCATAATTTACCTTTTGGCCCTTTGTGCAAAAAAACACAAAAACTCAAAAACCTCTGAAGGCCTGAAACTCCATCTAGACATGTGGCTCCTTTTGGTTGGCTGGGAAATGCATTTCCATTTTTACCTCTATGCCTTTTGGAAAAAGGAAAAATTTCACTTTTCTCCTTAACGCCCGCCTTGGCTTTGACTCGGGTCTATATGTTGACTTTTTCCCTCTTGGGCAGAGTTGCAGGTCTTTTTAGAACTTTTACCCCTTTTGAGGCAAAGGGAAAAAAACTAACCTTTTCCCCAACTCCCCACTTTCCCCAGGACACGTGTCACTCTGGCACTTTCTCAGAATCTCTTTTCCATTTTCCCCTTGAAATAGTGTACTTAGGACACTTGGTAGCTTCCACCGGCCTATTAATGCTTTGACAATTCAACTAACTCTACCCCCTTTTGGACACGTGGAGGCACCACGCATGTTTACAAATCCAACCCAAAGTTTGCCTTTGGAGGAGCGTCGGGTTGACACTTGTCTACCTCCGCTGCTTTGTGGACTGTTCAATGGTCCTTCTTACTTTTTAGACTTTGAGCTACGTGGCGGCCTCGTGCTCATTTGGGTTTCCGCCCGGGGACTGACTCTTGGAAATGCGCCAGGCTGACACGTGACACTCTCCGCTTGCACTTCTATACTTAACCAATTTTGAAGCCCACCTTTTGACCCTATTTGACCCTTGGCTATGTGGAGGGCTGGCACAAGTTTGAGTCTCCGCCCTGGGTTCCCTTTGCGAATTTACACCAAGCTGACACCTGGCATGCTTTGCTCTCAGCCGAAGACTTTTCAATGCCCCGCAACTTTTGGGGACTTTGGACACATGGAAGCCTGGTGCAAGTTTGGACTTCTCCTTTTGGATTCACCCTTGAAACAACATCGTTAAGGCACATGGCCCTTTCCACTTCTTCCTCCATACTTAGTCATTTTTTTCCCTTTTCCTGAACCAATTCGAGCCCGAGGACTTTGAATCTTCGTCGTTCTTCCTTCTTCTGGCTTCTTTGTAGCATTGATCCTTATTGTCTAACCCTATTATTTTATAGTTCTGGCCTATAACTTGGAGGATGGATTTAAGATGTAGAAACAGCCTGACAGAGTCGTTTTCTTTCTGTACAGGGTCCTTTGATCTCTCTTGGCCTCTGTCACTTCGTTGTTGAATATTTTTGTGACAAATTTGTAGCATTTGAATGATTTTTCTCAGGTTTCTCCTATGCGGGGTAATGGTTTGATCCAATATTTAGATCGGGAGTGAAATACGGATAATAGTTTCTTTATAATTTATTGTTAGCTATTTATAATGATTATTGGGAAAAGATGTCAATATTTACATATGTAGTCCATACTATGCTATAAATGATTTTGAGCATGAAGAGTACACATACAAAAATAATTATTGAGAATATTTAGAGCTCTGGAATTCTATATCATACTAGCTCAATAAATATTCAACAATTCGATGAGCGGCTCCTTAGCAAAGGTTTGGGGAAAAGTTAAAAATAGTTATCAAGAATGCATGGAAACCCAAATCTAATTGCATATTCAGTTTCCTCTCAAAAATTAATGAAATCTCAAAAAGAGAATCATCTTGATTGGTGTTCATATGAAAAAGCTATAGCGATTTTAGTACGGCTTCGAGTCTACTAGTCTAGCTTCGAGTCTCATCTGTCGGCTTCAAAGTCTACCAATATAGCTTTGGATTTAAATAGTATAGCTTCATAGTTGAACATTATAGCTTCATGCATAGTTAAACATTATATCTTCAGAGTTGAACATTATAGCTTCGGAGTTGGAAATTAGAGCTCGGAGATGAATACTAGAGTTAGAGATGAACATAACTCCAACGGTGGTTAAAGAAGCATCACTATATATATTTTGGAATTCATTCTAAAAATAGATATTTCCATAAGTGTTTTATTATTTGTAAAATAAATAAGAATCAATATTCATTTTGATTCTCAACAATAAAATAAGAGATTTAGATTGTTAATTAGAGTTAGATTAACTCTCTCCATATTTTGTGGAGATTGATGCTTTATGGATAGATTGAAATCTTAGTTGATCACATTTGATTGAGATGTTTGCAATAAAATAAGAATGGGGTAGAAAACATGAAATTATAAATGCAACTTCCCACACCAAAGAATATAATCTCCGTTATTTTGATCAATTCATTTTGAGCTTATGTTCCATCTAATTTGTAAATAAGTGTTGATTAAAATCCTCTTATAAGGAATAAGCTAGCCACTCATTGCAAGTAAGATGGGATCTATGCATTTATGTTTATTTATTCATTCTATAATTATCCATTTATTGTAAATTGTTGTATTTTTCTTTGTAAACATTATTTTATTACAACTTTTATTGTGAACCTACAGGATTTTTATGTGTTCATTATTTATTTTCAATTTAGTAATTTTCTTTTCTATAAGTGTGACATTTAGTTTCATACAAGTGTGCATTTCAATTCATGAGAAAAAAATCCATTCTTGTAAGTGTGATATTTAATTTCCTACAAGTGTGCTTTTACATTTTTTAATTGTGGATTTTTCTTACAGGGGACCATTGCCAAATACCTATTTTCCTATTGCATATTATCTTCAGAGACCGTACCTATAATGACATTATTTAATGAAGAGTATTGGCGACCCTCATCAATAAGGGCTGGTACATATAACTTTAATGCTTTCTATCTTTCCAAATTACACCTATTGCTTATCAATGTTCCACCTATTTTAGTTTCTCTTAATGGAAACACTCTTATTGTTTTCTTATTACACTTACTACTTATATAATTAGAATCTTGGACTCTATAGGGTTATCCCCTCACTATGTTGATACTATTCTATAGTAGGTATTGTGTTACCCTTTCTACCCGATGACACACTCTTGTGTTAGGTTCAAACATGACTATTGAGGGAGCGAGTTACCTACATTAAAATCACTTTGCATAGATACACGGTGGGGGAACCTATTTTACCTTCCCTATTCATAGGATTTCATATTTTAATAATACAAAAACATTCATATATTTACAAAAATATAATGACATTAGCTTAGATCTTGGTTGGATGTATCTTTGCTTGATTGTATGATTCCATGTATCCTTTTTGTTATCATGATTAGCTTGATTCATAATATGGTATATCCTTTTACATATACATATGCACGTTCACATGGTAATTTGAGGTGAATGCAAACTATATATAGATTATTACATGATGCATGATGTTTGACACTGTTCTATACCATCCTCGATAAGGATCCCTGGGGGCATCTACCTTTTCCATATCCGAGTGTTATTATTGCAATATTTACTAATTTCATTTATATTTCATATATATACATTTTTACATATTATTCATTATCCTAACATGTTAACGGGTACTTCATCTATAGCATTTATCTTACATGATTACTTCCAACCATGGTTATCTTATTATATTATTCACATATGTCTTTTCTTCTATGATTGTGACTTAATTTCCATTTTTGCATAATATGCCCTATGATTTCATGTTTTCATGCTTGCATAGCCTTGAAGGCCTTGATTATATTGTTGCTTCAAGAGTGGTGTCCCATATTTTCCACTTGTTACTATGTTATCATATTATTGTGTTATTTAATGTTTGCCTAGTTTCTATTACATTGTGTCATGTTTGTTTGTCACTAACACTTGTTGTTATCTTTCTTCCCATTTTTTTTCATGTGTTATGGTTGTTACCATGCATATATCCTATTACCCTTACAAGATTTATTCTTCAAATGTTAACATTAGCGTTAGGATCCCTTGTTTGGGCCATGTTTTCTTGGATCCATGTCCTACACTCCAAACAAGTGGGGGAAATCATCAAGTGATTATTTCACCTTCTCAAAGTGGTCCAAAAACTAGATACATAATGGTACATAATAAAATTTGATCAAACATAAGCTCAAAAATTAGTTCGAGAATCATACATGAGCTAGAAATACTAGAGGAACAAAAGCTCCCATATCGGATAAGAAAAGTGGGCATCGGTGTCCTACATGGGTGGTTTTTTCCTAGGGGAAAAATATAGACATTTGACATTTTTATCAAATTTTCAGTAGAATTGTTACAAATAACCCAATAACAAATATTCAAATCCAATTTACAATTCAGAACAAAGGAACAAAATCATTGATATGTTTCATACTTTGGGAAAGGAACTAATTACTCTTCTTTATTAGTTCATATTTTTCCTACTGATTTCAAATAATTAGTGGCACCTAGGGTATAATTTCCAATACATATATAGTTCACCCCTAGTTTTCTCATCTCTAAGACTCCATAGTACACACCCTACAATTTCCATTTGGCACGCTATCATATACAATCTTCTCCAGCTCTTTGTACACTCTTCCTATCTAATTTACTCACTTAGTACTATTACATCATGCCTTTTGTATGTCATTAAAATCATGATTCATAAGTAATAAAACTAGACATTAACAACACTATTTTTGCTTTACATTGACATTTCTTTATCTTTCCATGCTTTTGTCCTTTACTTTTCTCAAATAATCCATTTAGTTTTGGATAAGACACAATGTGTTACCAAATTATGTACATCCTTTTTATCTTTGGAGCTCTATGGAAATTATCGCCCAACAAGGGACTTTAGACACCCTAAAATTACTGTTATTATGCACCGTAATCATTCAAAACCTTATTTAAACCATTGTCCCTATCTAGAATTAATTTTATTGATTCTATTACACCCTATCACCCACCTTAGCTAATTTAGTATCAAATTAATTAAATAATTCACACATCTCCACTATCATATTTAAATATATTAAATATTCTCATATCCTTTCCACCTCCTCAACTCAAGTTGACTAAAATTCATGACTAAAGCTATAAATAAATATTACTATCAAGAGGATGTGTTCAAATTAACTCAAATCATGCATTTGAGTTAACTGAAGATATCTCCCAAGTCATGGAAATCCAAAATCAATTCACATTCTTCCAAAATCCAACTATTCACAACACTTTTTGGGTGAATAAAATAAAATATATGAAATTAAAATCCAAAAACATGTGTAACCCCTTGCTAACTCAACAATGACTCATCCATGCAAATCTAGAATAGTAGTTTGGCTCTCTAATCAATCTAGAAACACAACTAAATAGTTGAACCATGTTTAGTTATCTCTAAATCAACTCAGTCTAAAATTAGCTTTTGGATTCACTATCCTCGGATATAAATCAATGGTTTTCCCTTTGAAAATCATCCACCAAAATCTTGATATTTCATGTTGTCATTTTTTGCATTTACTTGGTGAATCAAATCAGTCATTCATAATGTTATGCTTCCCACATAATGTAAAATTAAGCACTCATGCTCGTAGCTTAAATATACCATCAATTTGGAGTATATTGGAGCATCCACAAATCAACAAAGTTCACAAATCAAATGGATCCAACAAAGAGTATCACAAAACCTTTCTCTTTCAATTAGATATAATTTGAGGTTTCTTTGGGATTTACAATGGAAGGTTTGCATTTTTTTTTTATTTATTTTCCTATTTTATTGTAATTTTCCATGGTTTACATTCTCGCATGCCCAGTGGGACTTTCACATATATTTAAATTTTTTTAGATTTTCTTTCACCAATCTAACTTTTTCTTCATGTTATTTTTGTTTTTAAGATTCATTGTTAAAATTTTAGGGTATGTGATACAACAAATAGGGAAAAAGTAAAATAAAAAAAAAAATCTTTTCGCTATATTTATTCATTTGTGTCCATCTACGGGATATACACACTAGCATCACACATGATTTGCGCTAGCGTGTCACTACACACACTATTTTCAAAGTACATGTGCTAACATAGTATTTTATGTGCTTCCTAACATTAAATTTTTTTCTCATTGTACCCTTCGCGTGCTAGCGTAGTCTTATACATGCTACCATAATACTATATTTTGTTTTCACGTACCTACGTATCTCTCTACATGCTAGTGTAACTAAACAATTCTGAAAAAATTATTTACTATGCAAATGTGTGCACTTGATTGTGCTACTTATAAGAAATTACACTAGCACACCTAGTTACATGTGCTAGTGTTCGTATATGTTTTCTCTTTGTGTTCTTTTTTTACATCGTATTAAATCATTTCTAATAATTGTCTTAGCATTGTTTCTTTATTCTTTTTCTTGCAAGTTTTCATTAATATCTATTTAAACACTACTTTTATTTAATCATGGTATAATCTAATCTAGCTAAACCCTCCATGGATAATCTTCTCTCACGCCCTTTTGGGTGATCTAGAGAATTAGAAATGGTGAAGTTTTCCTTTTTCATATATATTATGTTTTTACTTGTAGGAAATATACTAGTATATATTGATTGCAGGGACTATGTTGTACAAAGATTGCTTGAAAATTAAACCAAACTACTGATTCATTGTATGCATTTTGTCTTAATCAAAGAAAAAAAAACCAACTTAGTTTTAATAAATTTTATAAACTTGTATTATAGGTTTGGATAAGGTTTTATTACCGTCTACTTTAATTGTGGGAAGTACTTGGACATGGTCCTAAAACTCATAATCGAGTACCACAGAATGCCAAAGTAGTTAGCACCTTGAGGAAACCGCCAACGAAACGGGTACCCACACCTACTTGACTAGTACAACTATGATATTTAGATCCAATTTTATCCTTAGTGAAAGCCCCGGTTTTATTAATCAAATGGATTAAAATATAGCTTTATTAATTAAGGGGGTAAAATAAGGCCGGTGCTTATAAATTTTATATTCTATCGCGCTCATTTGGATAACACTTGGTATTTAGAAGGAGATCCGATACATAGGAATCTTGAATGACTAAACCAAGTTCTTTTAAATTTATCCCTACTACCATTAATTTCATCCACGTTATGAATTAGATTAGTTTTTGGGTAAGTGCACGAATTTGGGGGCTAAAAAGCGCATAAAGAATCCGAAATAAAAGAAAAATGCACTCACATTTTAATTTTTTTGGCTCGAGAATCACCAAACCTATAACGTGTATGTGTTATAACACTTACACATTTCAAACAAGTCGAACGCATATGCATTATAACGGGTACGTATTATAACGCTTTCTTTTATTTTTCTTATACTTTTATTATTTCTTATAATTTAAATTTATTTTAGTAAATATAAGAAATTAGGGTCACTCTGCACCTTATGGAAGTGGTCTCGTAGCTCCAATAGTTATAATCTAGAAGATAGTTTTTCAAAATCTAATCTGGTCAGTACTTACTCATTTTTCAGATTTCAACAAATGACCTAAAACTTTCAGGGCATATATATTGTAGTTGGTCTTTGTTTTGGGAAAGCATATAGTCATTTTTTAGGTTTTTTGACCTTCTAAAATGGATTTTGGCCCTACCACTTCTTGAATTGGTACTAATTTTTAAATTTGGTCCATAATTCACTTTAGTGACCATGAATTAACTCTATGATGTTTGTCTACTTCTTACTAAAAATAGATCCTCACTTTATAGATAAAGGATTGTTCCCTAAATGGGATTCCTATCCTATGGCCAAAATGAGGTGATTGTAATGTGCCTCCTCCTTAAGGTGTGATAACACTACTAGGTGTTGAATGAGTTGTTATGAATAGTACCAAGTGAATTGCATCAAGTGAACTCAAATGATTGCTCATTCTTAGAAACATGGTGCTCCATATAAAGATCATCCCCTCACCTTTCCTAGCTCTAAAATCATCCTTTCATGGAATCAAATTCATGATTCTCATACATGCTTTTGCTCATATGTCTCTTATGGAGACAAACGATGCCTTAATACTTCACAAATAATGGTCCTTGATAACTCGGTGACATGACTAGCTCATTTTAGCTTGTTCTAAAGGGTGTTTAATTAACTACAAAATGGCCAAAAATGCCTTTTTAGGCCTTCAAAGGAAGTAGTCTCTCATAAAAACTAAATGAGTCAATCGATCACCTTAAACACTATTCCTTACACACTAAAACACGTTGAATGATCTTTTTAGGACTTTCCTTTGGGTGAGGATTTATGATTTAGGGTTTAGGGTTTAGGGCTCAAGGTTTAGGGTTTAGGGCTAAGGGTTTAGGACTCAAGGTTTAGAGTTTAGGGTTTAAGGTTTAGTGTTTAAGGCTCATAGTTCAGATTTTAGGGTTTAGGGTTTAGGGCTCAGGGCTTAGGGTTCATGGTTTAGGGTTTAGGGTTTTGATTTTTGGGTTTATGGTTCAAGGTTTAGGGTTTAGGGCTCAAGGTTAAAGCTTTAGGGTTTAGGGGTCAAGGTTGAGGGTTTAGGGTTTATGGCTCAAGGTTCAGGGTTTAGAGTTTAGGGATCAGGGTTGAGGGTTTAGGGTTTAGAGTTGAGGTTGGGGGTTCAGGGTTTAGTTTTTAGGGTTTAGGTTTGAGGTTTTATGTTTTAGGGTTCAATGTTTAGGTTTTTCTTAGGGATTATGGTTCAAGGCCTCCGGTTTAGGGCTTAGGGTTTAGGGTTTATGGCTTAAGGTTTAGGGTTTAGCGGTTAGGTTTTAGGGGTCAGGGTTTAGGTTTTAGGGTTTAGGGTTTAGGATTTAGGGCTTAGATTTAGGGTTTATGGCTTAGGGTTTATGGTTTATGGTTTAGGGTTTAGGGCTTAGGGTTTAAGGTTTAGGGTTGAGGATTTAGGGTTTACGGTTTAGGGTTTAGGAGTTAGGGTTTAAGGTTTAGGGTTGAGGATTTAGGGTTTACGGTTCAGGGTTTAGGAGTTAGGGTTTAAGGTTTAAAGGTCAGGGTTTAGGGTTTAGGGCAAAGGGTTTAAGGTTTAGGGTTTAGGGATCAGGGTTTAGGGTTGAGAGTTAAGGGTTCAGGGTTTAGGGCTCAGGGTTTAGTTTTTAGGGTTTAGGGTTGAGGGTTTATGTTTAAGGGTTCAAGGTTTAGAGTTTTGGCTTAGTTCTTATGGATTATGGCCTAATGTTCAGGGCTTAGGGTTTAGGGTTTAGGTCTCAAGGTTTATGGTTTAGGGGTCAAGGTTTAGGTTTTAAGGTTTAGGGTTTATGGTTTAGGATTTAGGGCTTAGAGTTTAGGGTTTAGGGCTTAGGGTTTATGGTATAGGGTTTAGGTTTTAAGGCTCGTTGTTTAAGGTTTATGGTTTAGGATTTAGGGTTTAGAAGTTAGGGTTTAAGGTTTAAAGGTAAGGGTTCAAGGTTTAGGGAAAAGGGTTCAAGGTTTATGGTTTAAGGATCGAGGTTTAGGGTTTAGGTTTTAGGGTTAAGGGTTTACGTTGCAGAGTTTAGGGTTTAGGGTTTAGGGTTTAGTGTTTGGGGTTTAGAGTTTAGGGTTTAGGGGTCATGGTTTAGGGTTTAGGATTTAGGGTTTAGGGACCTTTATGATTTAACATTAGGCCTTAAGGTTTAGGGTTTATTGTTTAGGGCTCAGGGCTCAGGATTTAGGGTTTAGGGGTTATGGTGCATGGTTTAAGGTTTACGACTCAGGGTTTGGGGTTCAAAGTTATGGGTTTAAGGTTTAGGGGTTAGAGATCAGGGCTCTATATTTAGGGTTTAGGGCTCGGGTTTAAGGTTTAGGGTTTAGGATTTAGTGTTTAAGGTTTAGGGTTTAGGGGTCAGGGTTTAGGGTTTAGGATTTTGTTTTTATGATTCAAGGTTTAGGGTTTAGCATTTAGGGCTCATGGTTTATACTTTAGGGTTTAGGTTTTAGGACTTACGGCTTAAGGCTCGGGGTTTAGGGATCACAAGTAAGGGTTGAATGTTTAAGGTTTAGGGTTTAGGGTTTAGGTTTTATGGTCTAGGGATCATGGTTAAAGGTTTAGGGTTTAGGGTTTAGGGCTTAAGGTTTACATTTTAGTGTTTGGGTTTATGGCCTATGGTTTAGGGTTTTGATTGTAGAATTTAAATGCTAAAATATTTAGGATGAATGTTGAAATCCTAAAAAATACCTATGTATTGACCAAGATTATACTTTAAAAAACTATCTCCTAAACCATGACTCATGGAGCTGTGAGACTAATTCCATAAGGTGCAGAGTGACCCTAATTTCTTATATTTACATAAATAAATTTAAAGTATAAGAAATAATAAAATATAAATAATAATAAATGAAAAACTTAAACATTTATTTATGTGAATAGAAGCATGTCAAAAGCATACATAATGTTTATACTACACAAAACACATACACATTATAACACGTATGCGTTATTTTTATACTACAATGCAAATGCATACGCGTTATAAATGCTTACGTGTTTTACGTTTTCTCTTTTCCCAAGCCATGCCTCAAGGCTTGGGATCCAGTTTGGATCACCAAGCCTGAGGCATGGACCGACAAACACAACAAATAGCATGTTTTTACAAGAAAATGTAAAATGATAACTTCTTCTATGATAAATCAAAATAAAACAATCATCCATTTTTTAAAAATTATACCACGATGTAGAGGAGAGTCTCTTCTTTCTAAAAAAATAATTTTTCAAATTTTCTGACTAATATAAGGTTTCTATATTATTTATTTTCTAACTATGTCTTTTTATAGCTATTTTTTGAAGTGTAAATATGTCTATTTTTCATGGTGTATCTTTTTTCGGGTGATCAAAATTTTAAAAAAAATATATACTAGCCCAAACTAGGCATAATTCTATACATATTCAAAAAAAAATCTAATTTTTGATATTTTTTGAGGTAGTTAGGGGGCATGATCGAGCTTCGTTTTTTCAAAACATAAAATTTACGTACTAGAAAAATCATAAATAAAAAAATATATGCTAAAAGAATCTTTAAAAATGGAGCCCAAACTAGATGCTCCTAGCTATATTTCTACTAAAGGGTTTTCAAAAATACTAAATGGTGATCAAAAAATGGTGGGGGGCATGAAAGTCATTCTATTATGTTTTTTAACAAAAACAGGAGCATCTGTTGGTATTTTAGATGTTTGACCCACTTAAACTTATTTGTTTTCAATAAAATTTAGTAGCTTAGAAACTAGACTCAAAATGCTATGATTCATATTTCTACAGTATCTTCCAATTTCGAGAGTAACTATTTTGAAAAACTTGTACAAGTTGAAGTTTTTTTTTTCAGAAAAATGCGTCTACTTAACACCCCCTTTTGGACCCCCAACTTGGTGCACTTACCCTTTTATTCCACATTATTTTCTCTCATCAACATCATATTCTTCTTCAAATCAAATTTTTTTTTTTGAAACCCATTCTAAATTGAATTTATGACATCTAATCCTTAATCATTGGATTCACTTCTAAAAAGTTAAGCACATTGTTTAATTAAAATCAAATTCTAAGTCTCTTAATTTAAGAAAATCCATTTCAATCCAATTCTTATCCTTTGGTATTCACTTTATCAAGGTAATCATAATCTACAAGAAGTCTTAGAATTTTAATACACGTATCCAAGTTTAAGAAACCTTTTCTAAGTCTTATACTTTGACATTCACTTTGTCAAAATTTAAGCACTCCATTCTCAATTTCTATGTCTTCTATTTTGACATTCACTTTGTCAAAATTTAAGTGTTCTCTTCTTCTTTCTAAGTATTATGTTTTGACATTCACTTTTTATAATTTAAACAATCTATTATCTTTCTATAGTATTATATTTTGACATTCATTTTATCACAATTTAAGCAAATCTTTCCAATATTTAGGTATTACTTTTTTACATTCACTTTATCAACATTTAAGCAATCATCTCCGCTTTCTAAGTTTTATATTTTGACATTCACTTTGTTAAGATTTAAGAAATCATTTCTACTCTCTAAGACTTGTATTTTGACATTCACTTATTCAAAAACTAAGCAATTTCTTCCTTCTCTAAGTCTTACATTTTTACATTCACTTTGTTAAAATTTAAGCAATCTCACTCCTATCTAAGTCTTATCCTTTGATATTCCCATTATAAATTTTAAGTCAATCAAACTCTTATCTAACTATTATACTATTATTTTCCAACTATCAAGTTTAATCATAATCATTCTCAAGATCAAGTAACTACCTAAGTCTTATACTTTGATATTCACTTTATCGGTTTAAGAGAATCCAATCTCAACACCTACCTCTTATATTGTGACATTCACTTCATCAAATTTTAAGGGCAATCAAATTTCAATACAAATTATTAGGTAATTGGATATTTACTTTATCCAAACACTAAGCACATCATCCACCACATTCTCAAACAACTTCCATGCTCTCACTTCTTCACACATAATGTTGGAAACACGAGTTGGATATTATGACCTCTTTTGAAAAAAAAAAAAAAAAAAATTCATATCAACAGTTCCAACGAAGAGGAAGAAACTAAAAACCCAAGGTTTCCAAAGTAAAACAAGCACAACTTGATTCCCTTTTATGACAAAACAAAGATCAATTTCTTCTTCGCATCTTTGTAATGGAAGCCAAATTACCTTCATATTTTGGTGATGAAAATTTGAAGCATCTCGTAGAAAAATGTGAATCGTGTAAAAAACAACAAAAACAAAGAGAAATCTATTTCTTCCTCAAACAAATCAAATAAAGATTTTCTCAAAAAAATCAATGAAATAACTAAACAACTAGCTCAAATGGCTTCAAAAGTAACTAATGATTCTAATGAAGTAGAAAAATAGAAAAATTATCAAAAGTTTGAAGATTTCATGAATACCCCACAAACTAATTCCACATTCGCACAAGAATGGAAAAATGTGAAAGAGACCATCATAGAGATGCGAAGCAACATAAAAAATCAACTTTGAAGAATTATACCCTTATTCTTTCAATAAGGACATGATATGCTTACCATTTCCAAAATCTTTTAAAATTCTCAAGTTTGAAAAATAAAAATGAAAACATGATCCAAGGGAACACATTAAATAATTATTTATGGCATGCCAAGATGTGGCATATAAAAATGTATATCTCTTACGATTATTCACAAAGAGTTTGGGATGACAAGCCTTAGACTGGTTTCTTCATCTTCTAAAAAGATAAGTTATAAAATTTACAGATCTCTTGAAGAAATTTTTTAAACACTTCATTTTCAATTTGGACTCGAGATTACAATGATGACCTTTGTAATACCAAAAAAGGACAAATGAAAAATTTGTTCAATTTTGCAATGATGGTGAGGAATCATGATCTGATTCCCTTGCTCTATATCAAAGAAACAACTAGTCGAAATTTTCATACCTAATATAAAAATGAACTATCATTTCATATTCGATTCTTTTTCTTACCACTTTCGAGGAAGTCATTGAGAAGGGGAAAATTTTGAAACAACCCTCATTGGAAAAGGGCTAATTAAAACTCATTCCAAGAGTCAAACAAACAAAAACAACAATCATTTTGAAGATAAATCAAAATAAATCAAACACAATATTAATGTTGTCAATGATGGGGTCATCTACAATCACAATGTGCATAATTTAGAAAAGAATAAAAAATCTACCAAATCAAAAAAACCATTCATATTCCCAAGTAAAGAAACTACTCCTCATGATTATAAACGTTAACAATGTACATCATGGGAGAAATTCTTTGAGTGTTCTACATCAATTAGAAAATTCCAGCCTAGTTACTTACCCAATCAAAATACCCTTCTAAGTGCAACCAAAAATCATGGTATAAAGAAAATGAGTATTGTGATTATCGTCAAATTGACGACCATAGTATGGATTGATATACGCAAAACCTTAATTAAATTCAAGATCTCATTGATGGTGGTGACATTGAAATTGAAACCCCATCAACTATCAAAATGCCCAATGAGAAGTTAAAGGTGTTTCAAAACCTCTTTCCAAAACTTGGTACAAATGATAAAGCTCCAAATAAAGGACAATCCTCAAACCATGTTGAGTTTAATTCCATTATCTCCTTCATTGAAAAATTACCTAACTCAATAGCCACGGTGAAAATAGTTAGACACAATGCACGCACATATCTACCTTATGGATATCCTTAAAGCATCGTCCATAATTCAATAAATTTGTACTCGTGCTCTCCAAGAGGTGCATGTTCCTAAGGATATCAAAACACAACAATTTCAAGCGTGTATTGGAAATAATTCAATCAGCAGCCCTATATAGTCATTTTTTCCTCAGGACCTCTTAATTCTAAACCTTCAAAACAAAAAATCATTTTACATTGAGGATTTCCTTACCAATCATAAAATAAAAATAGTTCTCATAGATAATGGAGCTACTTTAAATGTTTGTTCTATGAATTTATTAAGATGTATTGGTCATACCAAAGAGAGTTTGGGAGCTAATGTTATAACCATTCATGGTTATGATAACATTGAATGAAAATCTTCTAGCACAATCACCTTACCCATACAAGTAAGACTGCGTGGATTTTGGACAACCTTTTTCATGTTGTAGATGTCGAAACCTCATACGACATCCTTCTATGACACCCTTGTATACATGTCATGTATGTCATTCCTTCCAATTTTCATTATTATATAAAATTCTCTCATAATGAAAAACAATTCACATTGTTTATAGATGTCAATCCTTTTGAATATTGTAAGCTCTTGGAGGTAAGATATAACCATACAAAATATTGTCCTTATACGAGACATATTTTTAATTCCTCGTGTTATACCCATAAAATATGTTAATTGTATAGATCATAACACACTCTTGCTCTCTCAACCTTATATTTCACCTAAAATAAATATCTCTCATATAGGTATTGACGAGTATGATCTCAAAATTCCTTGCATGTTTGTAAGTTTCTAGTCTCCATGCACTTATGGAAGACCCAATGCTCCCCACATTAAATTTGTCCCTATCTACCACCTTGGAAATACTCTATGGAAATGGTTTGGATATTTAGAATATGAACACATTCATGGCTTTATATACTTGGCTATACAAATATCAGATGGCTAGTTGTTATGAATCCTCTTACTACAGTAGTAAGGCACACAAAATAATGAACAACATTTAATGGAAAAACATAATACTTTGTACAAAGAGACAAGGTCATCTAGAACCATTTTTTTACACAACAAATCTATATTTTCATGGTCTAGGTTTGAAACTTATGAAAAAACAAGGTAATATTTGAATGTAACTAGTAGTGGTGAGGATATTGACTCCAATGTTGAGATAAGTTCCACACATATCCTCTTTGAATACTTAGCTAAAAAAACCTATTCATTAAAACACTTTCCATAAATACTATTGAGTTTGAAAATTTCCATCCTAGCCTTATTAATCAGGATAAGATAAATCACATATCCATGGACAACTTTCAGAATGATGAGGCCATCAAAGAGTTTCTCAGGAATCGGGACTTTATACCCCTATTGGATCAAAAGAAGGGTTTTGATATTAACCTCAAAACTTAAACTTACTTTGGCAAGGAAATTGAGTACACTAGTCCAACAAAGTAAAAAAATTATAATAAAAAAATAAATTACAATCTCTCATAGTGAAAACCTCACTGAGGCATTATTTAAGAAGCAAAAATTAAAAAAAGAAAAAAACATAAGACAAAGAAAAAGGTCGCATCTCTTGGTGAAGACATTTTTGAGTCACCAAAGAGAGGAGACTCAATGCGCTATCAAACACCTAACCTACATCAACCTATGACATCCTTTTCAAACATAGATACATCAAAAATGCTAGTAGAGGAGATTATTGCAATAAACATTGGTGAAGGAGAGAATCCTAAACTTCTAAAACTTAGTGCAAGTTTATCACAAACATAAATTATAGAATAATTCACAACACTAATTTTAAGTTTAAGGATGTTTTTCATGCTCATAAAAAATACATGTCAGGTTTAGATCCTTCCCTCATAATGCACAATATTGTGGTTCGAACAAAAGAAAAACTAGTTGAGAACAAACTCGGGAAAATGCACCCTAACATAGAATTATTGGTCAAAGAAGAGCTTCAAAACTGTTATAAGTCAAGCTTAATCATGTCAATTGATTATTTCATAATGGATATCTATAATGGTACCCATCATAAATAAGACACCAGGATAAGAATCTACACCAAATTCCACAACATAAACAACGATTGTCCAAAGGATGATTTTCCCTTGCCCAACATTGATAGTATTGTTTATTCTACAAAGTTTCATGAAATTTTATCTCTAATGGGTGGATTTTTAGGTTATAATCAGATCCAAATTGCCAAAAAAATCAACATAAATAAAACTTTTCAACACCCTAGGGCACATTTTGTTATAAGCTCATGTCATTTGGCCTTTAAAACATAGTAGTAACTTATCAATGCATAATGATAGTCATCTTCCATGACTTACTAGATGATATCATGGAAGACTATGTATAGGATATACTTGTCAAATCTAAAACAAGAGTAGACCATCTCACCATATTACAATGCATATTTTAGTGATTATATGAGTACAAGGTAAGGCATAACCCTAAGAAATGTGTGTTTGGTGCCACTTTAGGAAATATCTTGAGATTCATCATCTCGTGGAGAGGAATTTAATTTGACACTACCAAAGTCAAAGAAATCATAGAGATGCCTCCCACATAGAATCTACAACATTTAAGAGGTCTCCAAGGGAAAATTCAATATATTTCGCATTTCATCTCACAATTAGTAGATAAATGTTATCATTTCAATAAACTTCTCAAAAAGATGTACAATTAAAAGGACTAAGGAATGTCAAGATTCTTTCACCAAGTTAAAATAATATTTATCAACTCTATCGGTAACAATGTTTCCCATTCAGGATAATGTCATACTTCTATATACATCCACTACAGAATATGCCATATGGGCATTTTATGCCCAATATAATGATAAAGGACAGAACAAGTGGTCTACTACCTCAACATAACTCTTATTGCTCATGAACTCCAGATTCATAGGTTGAAAAGGTATGCTTGGTAGTGGTATTCACATTTATAAAGTTGTGTTATTACTTGGTTAATCATACGACTAAACTCATTACTAAAGTAGATCCTATCAAATATATACTTTCTAGACCTATTCTAATAGGCATAATGTCTAGTTGGGTTGTTCTTCTTGGTGAATTTGACATAGAATTTGTAAATCATAAAGTAATCAAAGAGAAATCTCTAACAAACCAACTTGTTGCAACATCATTATCGGGCTAAGAGCAGCTTCATTCTAAATTTCTAAATGAAGAACTATTATATGTGGACACAAATCCTTTATGGACTTTTTTTTCATGGATCTTGTAACATCCATGGGTCACGAACTAGTATTCTAGTGTACAATTCGGATGGAGATATTATCCCAATTTCTTATCACATTACTTTCCTTTGTACAAACAACATCACTAAATATTAATCCTTGATAGTTGGTTTAAAATTTGATATATATTATTAGCTTGAATAATTAACAGTTTATGGAGATTCTCTCCTAATCATAAAATAATTCAATGGATAATATCAAGTCAAATATGATAAACTTGTTCCCTAAAAGCTCGTGGTCGATAGTATCAATGGTTACTTTCGACCCATTACATCGGAATAGGTTTGCACATATATAACAAATCGAAGATTCTATGGCTACTATTACATCCCTTTTTGAATTCAATACACATCAAATGCATAGAGAGTTTCTCATTGAACATATTTTTTTGCCCAAATACAATCTACCAAAGTCGACCATAGTATGTGAGATAGTTGGTCCTAAAAACTCTTGGTACCATAACATCTACACTTTTATCTGAGATAAAACCTACCCTGACAATATGAATCCCAAAAACTAAATATCCTTAGCACAATGTGCTTCGTGCTACACCATTCTCATCGACATCCTATATAAAAGAGGATATGATGGGACTCTATTAAGATGACTCAATCAGGGTGAAGCTAACCAAATCCTAGTCAAATTACAAGTGGGTATTTGCGGCGTGGACACAAGTGACATGATCTTATCCAAAAACATATTTTACTTAGGTTATTATTGGCCCTCTATGGAGTTTAATGCATGTAATATTGTCAAGAAGTTATGATCATGCCAAAGACACAAAAATCTTATCCATATGCTATCACAATCCCTTGAACCTATCACTTCACAAAGTTAGCATTTTTCTGATTGGGGCTCAATGTAATAGGAAAAATATATTCTACATATTTTGATGTGCACACCTTCATTATCATAGCAATTGAGTATTTTACTAAGTGGATAGAGGCCATGCCTTTTACATACATCACTGGTTCAAACATTTCCAATTTTATTTTCAATCATATCATATGTTGTTTTGGATAGATAATGGCACATATTTTAAACACAATGTCAAAGAGTTAGCCAAAAATTTCATATATTCAACCCAAATGGAAAACTCCATACTATTTGTTATCACAGTACCCAAAAATGTGAATTTTTTATTTAAATTGAAATTTGGGTCAAATCACCTATTTTTCTTGGTCGCACTTACCTTGTTGCTGCTAAAAATGAGGGATAATCCAAATACTTAGTCATTGTTAAGTGAATATAAGAAAGAGTGATAGATGGGGTTTCTATAATAACTTAGCTTGCCATTATAGCTATGGAATGATTCTCGGGCTAGTGCATGATCTAGGCACATATATTTTGGATTGTATAAGATCTTCTTATGAAACTAGTGTGTGACAATTTCATGGATAGGAGCACTGGGAGAGGAAACAACTACCTAGGTGTTGGCGTCTATTCTTTGTGCTAGTGTATATGCAATAGTTCCATATCCGATTCTTTATGTGTCACTTCTAATATCTTTTATCTCACTATATGTCACATCAAGTTCATTATACCTCTTCTCTATCGCACTTGTTCCTACAAAATTAACTCTAGCTACATGTACAATACTCAAGTGCACATTATACTTGAATGAAAAATAAAAATGAGAAAGGTAGACTAACCTGAGAGGACAACCCGATGTGATCTTATTGCCAAAGCACTACACTACATTACAGGACTCCATGTAGTATTTGTGGTTTGTGATTGAAATTGTGTCCTTGAACTAGGTTATCCTAGTGCAAGTCTTACAAAGAGATAGCAACCTAAAAATACTTTGTCCTAATGAAAAATGTGTGGTATCGAATTCAAAATAGTCTCCCCCTATGCAAAGTGAATAATTCATCCCAAAATGAAGTCCCTTATGTTTCTCTTTGTAAATAGTAGATATAGAAAATGATAGCCCAATTTCCCCTTAGAATAGTTAGTAGGTTGTGTATATATATGATTTTTTTGTTTTAATTTTGGCACACAAAGTGACACTAAAATCTGACCTAATTCATGAAAAGGAGATAATAGAATTCCCCAAAGCTAAGAAAACCAACTAAGGATAAAATCAAGAAAATAGGATAGAAGCACCCAAAAGGACATTAGCACTTGGGTTCTACTATCCTTTCTTGGTGATATTGTCCTATAGAAATAAAATAGAAATAGAACAAGAGATAGGAACAAGGATCCCTATGACTCAACTATAAAAAAAATTCAAATACCGGATGAAAGATGTGAGAAGATCCAAATAAAGCAAGAAAAGGTCGAAAGATGTGTCACTAGTGCCTAGTTTCCAAACTTATATATCATGTATATAACAACTTATTAGAGGCATAATGTAATAGTAATATGTGTATATTTTTGTGACTACATTTTCCCCCTCTTTATGTTATTTAAATGAACTTCATGTAGCATAATTTATATAGGATAAGTGTACCAAGTGAGTCAAAGTATTTGTAGAATGGAATGTTTCGAATGAGTGTTGTAGCATGTGAAATGAAAAAGCAAAAAAATTTACCATGGATATTTGAGGAGAGGGAACGATAAGGATCCTAAGGGTGGTCTTTACATAAATGGAATTATAATGATGTGTGTGTAGCTCCTTGGAATATCGTCTTCTCCAGAGCGTGCTTGAGATTTGCTTCATGGTTTCGTGTGTTCTTTTCTTTTGTTGGGATAGGATAAAACCTGCAAAATAAAACAAGTGTAGTCAATTCTCTAGGTAAATGGAATTGAAATGTAACTTGGAAAATATGTAAAATTATAAATTCAAATGAAAAAGTTAAACCAAGCGGCTAGAGTACATCTGAAATTCTCGAAAGATAAATGGATAGAAATTTATTCATACTCTTAGTCTTTACGCCTATGGATTGGTTAGAGAGTTAAGAGTGATCAATTCTCAACCTGATTCAATCATTCTAAGGATTTATGTGTCTTTTTCCCAAAATAGGGATTTAATCTTCCAATGCTAAACTTTAGATTTAGGGGTTTTGTCGCCACTAAGGGAAAGTGTATTGGGATAGTGTTCTATTTTGACCTCAAACCATTCATGCTTCCCCATAGATAAGTGTCACTGCAGATGATCACATACCCAATTTCTAACTTTCCTCAGGTGACACATTGCTCCAGGATCACCATTGTTCTACTTATGCCATAGGTTGCATTCCCTTATTTGGTTCATACTTATGTTCTTGAGTAATTTGCTAGTTCATGTTAGTAATTAATTACAATCAAAAACTATCTGTGTAACTATTAAAAATGGAGAAAATTGTGACCTTGTAATCTGTTGTAACTTCTCTATAATTGTTTTTTCCCCAAGATAGGAGCACCTATGTGGGAAACTAGCACCTAGGCATTCTTTTACTCGTTATATGCACTTTTATCTAGGCTATTTATTTTCTCCAATTTTATCCGTAGCCCTGTTCTATAACATATTTCTATTATGATCAAGTTGTATGTGTTTCTATACCTAATTTATGTAATCGATGGGAGGGTAATAAGGTTTACCCAATGTTTTTCCCCTTCATTTTGGGTACATGAGATGATTAAATGTGAATATATCCCAAATCGGAAGGCTAAAAATGATGTGCACATATGATATAAGAATACTACATGGGGAATAGGGATTATACATTTTAGTTACCATGGCACAAGAAAAAAATGGGAAAACACTAGGATATAAGTGTTAGTGACAAATAAGCAATGCACACTAAAATAGTAACTAGTAAAAGCATATAGAAATACCACAAACAAGGACTCAATGAGTAAATCATTGCATTAATGGGACACCACTCAAGATGTCCCAATACAATCATAGCCTTCAAGGCTTGTGAAAACAAGGTAATAAGAAAACATAAGGTATAACCCACAAATAGTGATTAACAAAGTATAAGAAAATCATACAACCATGATTGGAAGGATTCCTACAAGGAAAACACTACACATGAAGTACCAATTAGCATGTTAGGAAAGATAAATATTATTTGACAATATAATATCTGAAAATGGGAATGAAAATGTGAAATATTGCAATGATAGCACCTAATTGTAAGTGAGAAAAGTTATGTGCCCCAAGAGCCTCAGTAGGACTAATAATGGATAGGACCAAGCATCATACATCATGTAAAAACTTGTAATCGGTCTCGCAATCACCTCAAGATACCATGTGAATTTTAGAAGCACAATGGACTGAGAGGGGGTGAATCAATCCTTATAAAATTTAAAATTTAAACTTTCAGATCTGAAACTTAAAATACCATAATCATTCAATCACAATAACTACTTAATCAAATTTAAGAGTGTGCACACCATAAACCATCATCAACACATATGACCATGAAAGCAAGAGAACGCCATCAGAACACAAGATATAAGTGGGAAAACCTCAAGGTGAAGAAAACCCACTGAAACAATAGTGTATATTGATATGTTTCTAAATTTATTGAGGCACCAACCCCACAACGAGCACCAACCCCTAATTTAGTAGAGCACCAACCCTACAAGGAGTACCAACCCCTAGTTTAGTGAAGCGCTAGCTCCACAAGGAGGCTACAACCCCACAAGATGATCAATCACCCACTCAACCACATTATGATGTGTAGATATCTAATTTTTTTCTACCACAACTGATGTAGATCCAATATTCAGCTCTCATTTCTTCACTCAAACCCTAGGTGATCAATCTTCACAAAATAGGATATTCAATCACTCTAAAAATCATCAAATCATTTCTCTCATGTTCTCTTATTTTTCTCATTCATCCTCCATTCATGCTCTAACACCTGCAAATAACATCCACCTAGGTCACTCCGCCTTGCACACACTTCACTAGTTTACAAAAGCATCAAAAATATGTTTTTATATGCTTCTCTACCTTTCTAACCTCGAGAGGTTGGTCCCCCTTGATCAATTCGACCCAAAATATTAATAAAATTCATAAATTTTAATTACAACAGTTATATTTGACACATATGGGTCGGCCTAGCTAAAAAAATCATGTGCCAAAAATGGCTCAAAACCCCATATGAACATTCCTAAAAATACCCTACCATTTGTCCGTAATTTTTCATGACCCATGAACCATTATACATGATTAAAATATCATATAATATTCTTACATGGTCACAATTAATACTAACCAATCAAATTATTCCATATCTTTTGGGCCCGGTTTCCTTTGAATCTTAAAATGCTTGTTTCCTTCACCCTTCAACACCACCGGAATTTTCATAATGCCACCAAATTACTTCTATTTATCCCAAAAATTCCATGTGACCACTCAAAATCAATTTCAAAACCATTAGAACACTTATAAGAATGTTATAATTCATGAAACATCTTTTACTTAAAACCACAACAAGATTGTCCTTCACCAAATCAACCTGCCAAAACATTATTTCCAAAGGTTAGCTAATAAAATAAAATATACATGAATTAAAGACCTTAAAATTGATTCATTGGATTCAAAATTCATCCCTCTTCACACTAAAGGTAATAGGAAGCATCAACTAATCCATCCCATGCTTTGAAAAACCTCAAACTTGCACCAAAACATATCCTCTCATGAACTTGCAAAAAACCTTTTGTTTAAAAGAATGCACTAGAAATCCTATCAAATCACCTCACCATGAATAAATCCATACATAAATGGAAATATATCTAAATATAATTTTCAAAAATACTTGAATCGTCTAAAACTCCACCTATAGCTCAAATTATGGCCAAAACATTGGACCACATTGTTTTTGAGGCCCAAAACTGCTCTTTGACCAATCAATCTATCTAAGCCTCAAAACACCATGTACCTAAAAATCATGACCTGAAACCACCATGGAAATCAATAAAAACTCTCATAAATCACGCACCATCAATTTTGCATGCTACTCCTTTGGACCATCTTGTCCTAAAATCTTCTTTTCTAGAAACTTATTTTTTAAAGCGGGTCCCACATATCACCATGACATAAAACATAAATTTCTATAAATCATGAGGATTCCTCTATAATATACAATCATCACTTTTTCATTACCAATCAAAAATGGGTTAGTATACTTCACCTTTTGCAAACTGCTCCTAGCTAGGGTTTAACTAGGGTTTTTGACCTCTTTACCTTCTTAACATTCGTTCATAAAAATGTGATGATCAAATGACATAATTATTTTTTTTTGAAACCTTATAAAATCACCTTATAATCATCCCTAAAATCCACAAGGTCCCATGCAAATCACACTATTCACAACGAGCATCAGAAGTTCAAATTCAAGCTTGATTTTCACATGTTCTTGACCTTGTCTCACAAAATCAGTCATATATGGAAAACTACACATGTGCACCTAAAATTTTTCTAAAATAACCATGACTCATCCCTATAAAACCTACAATCATCATAATATAATTACATGGCCCAATTTCTCCAAACACTAAGACTTACATATACTTGCATGCTAAAACCTCATATTAACAACTAGGGCCAACTGAAATAATGCAAGAACTAAACATATAACCTTTGAAAATGACCCAAACATGCCTCATATGACATTATACACCTGATATCATGCATCCATGAGCTCAAATGGATCCAATACACACTATTACACCTCCAAACAAGCATACCTGCTCCTAATGAGCACCTGTAACATGGAGAATCACATGTGATTTCAATATGCCACTACTGTGATTGCTCAAGCACTCTCAAAACCTTCTATTTCAACATGCTTCCTAAGCCATCAAGAATCTCACACTGTCAAACTACACCTTCTAGGCACATGTATAGGCTTGCAACAAAGAAGCATGTATCATTGAATCTCACTATAGCGGTGATAAACATCTAAGCCATCATGTTAGCACCATATACAACATCATGACATCATCAGATACCATTCACTTTGTCATTAATGTGGTTTTTCATCAATGACAACACCTATTAGGCCTACATGCTAACAATCTCCCCATTTTCATTGATGGAAAACACCCTAAACTTCTCCCCTTTTTTACATTAATGACAAAGGCATACCTAAAAGTTACCTTCATCAGCTTCATACCTCCATGCTTTGGTTAGAAACATAAACAAAAGGTCTCAAATTGACTCTTTCTCTTGATTCTTTCTCAAAAATCATATTCTTGTGTCATTCCAAGCATGCAAAATGCCAAGTTCCCACTAGAAAGAGCACTTCAAACATCTTAATATCATCAGTATATTGTAAAAAAACATAATCTTTACCTTGAAAGGGACATAAAGCACCATTCTTTATCTCTTACACAAGCAAACAAGCACATTTTCTCCTTGAACCATGTTTTTACCTTCTTGAAGCTACTTGTAGCAGCAGATATTTGTATTATATCACCTATGATCCACGCCAAAAAAAAAAAATTAATCATCATGATCATGCCTTCATTCATTCATCCTTAACCAATTTTCACCTTTATAGGCTTATATTTTTCATATACAATGCATTTCTCTACTCTTCATACCATATCGTAAAGGTGAGACCAATACAATCTTGTTAGAGAAATTTGGGCCAGCTTTGACATCCACCTAAAGATCATCCATGCTTAGAATCATACAATAATTTATCACCCTGGACTTAAGATCTTCATATCTATCACCCAAGCACACAAACATGCTACTAACCTTAATGACTTAGCTATAATTCTCATGGAAAACTTTCACCAATCCCAAAACAACTTTCTCAATCTTCTACAGTCATTTTTGACTGAGATAAGTAATTACACACTATCACCAACTTGGATAAAGAGAAAACACTTCTTTCATACCTGGATGGCCTTTGGAACATCATCTCACTCCTATGGAAGGAAAAAACAAGTACTTCCCTTGTCTTAGAGAGCCTTCATACACAATGAGCAACTTTTTCTTTCCAAGAACAACAATTGATCTCTGTTAGAGGGTACCTCACAACACCTTTCTCTTTCAAAAATCCATCTAGAAGGGAAAACAAGGTCATTGTAACAGCAAAATACTTACACCATCTTGAAATCAAACTTCCCTATCTTTTATAGTACTACTACAACCATTTACCAGTCATGCCAAAAACTTTGAGTATTGATACTGAGTGTCAACCATCACTTAGAGATTAAGATCAGCTTATATACCCAAAAACAAGAACATTTTATTACATAATCACACTCATACATACAAATCCACCTTGAATTTCTCATGCAAGGATTCAAAAAACCATTATAACACCAATACTACTGTCATCATGAAATTCTAAGCCTCTACAGGCCTGTAGGTGGCATTTTTGCAACAAATACACACTTTTAGATCTTGTCAAGCAATTAGGACCTTTGTCAACTAACACCTTTTCAATAAAACATTAGATGTAAACAAGATCATACCTTCCTCAACTGAGAATGTGCTTAGAAACATATGTCATACCACTAAAATCATCCAATTTTTCCTCCTAGACCAATGGGTGTTCATTCTTCTACTAGGAGCAACAAAAATTCTTTTCAAGCCCTTATCAACTGAGGTCATTACCAGACTATCCTTCAATCATCTGAAACACCTTCTCAAGAAAAAAATACCTTTAAGGAACCTATTAAATATGTAGAAATTCATCTTGCATACCTGTAGGTAGGAATATTGTACCTCATAAGCTTGTACATGACCATTTTCCTCATGAAGCACTAAAAGACTTCCACAAGCACATGACCTACTAATATGAATACCAATTGCATTCCAAAAATTTTGAGAAACTTCAAGAGAACCTCAAAGCCATAAAAACCATCAGGAATGATAGAATAATATCATCATTACTTGTGAAAGAAACACCACTTGTCATTGTATTGTAGAAAACAACTTTTTGCAAGAAACATGGTGAAAACACCACTTAAAATTCTTCACATCCATTCCAAACCATAGGGCACACTTCACATATCATTTGATAACTCCTCATACTGATAGAACATCTTGAGATCCTTGAAAAATCATGAGGAAACTTGGAGGTAGGGTTTTTTAGAAGCAAACCCTCATCACAAAACTCCTTGAACTAGCCCTCAACACAGTCATTCACAACTGAAAAATTATACATACTTGAGACTCCAAATTTTCACATCCTCTATCCCTATGAGACTTGATTATTTACAAAAAAAATCAGCTTCAAAATCCTTGATCTTTCCCTCTAAACATGATTTTCCCTTTGTACCACTCAAATGGACTGTGCACTCCTAGTTAGAGGCAGTGAGATAGTAATTTTGACATAATTTTCTCTTGTCACCTCCATGATTGCATCAACACCTTGAAATATCATTTTTACACATAGTAAACACCTTTTTCAATGAATAGAAATCAAGTAAAATCATTTCTCATACTTGTAGCATTGTATCTTACTTGTATGAGCTTGATATTTAAGTAGCTTAAGTCACAATGAGCCATTCTTTCATGATCATTGATCAAGTGGAAACTTGATGTCCTTCACTATTGGTGAGAAAATTCATTCGAACAAATTTTATCAACTTCTTTCCAATGCTCTGGGAGTCTAAGTCCCTCTACTTAAGTGGTGCAGATGTCGTATATGCATGCGCAAATAAAAAGTGAGTTTTATCCTAGTGGCATTTCATATGAGGATCTAACAGGGACACTCCACTAACCTTGCAGAAAAGCATTACAACTATCTGTAAGAGAATAATTTTCTAGGAGAGTGGGAAAGGGAGTGAGAATATTAGACGAGGGAAACTAGTGCTGCAAGTAGAAAATCATAGGCTTGTATACAATAGTTAGAAATCACATCACATGCACTAAAACTTAGAAGAAAACAAATTTGCATTACAGCAACAAGACCAAATAGCATTTAGTGAGCACAAAGTATCACTAAACTCCTCAGTCAAACAAGGCTAAAATTCCTTCTTCTTGCATTGATGCTCAAGCAGAAATTGTACATAACATAAGAATGGAAGAAATTTTAGAGTAGGGAAAATGGAAGAAATTTTCTATCTTTTTGTTCTCTTCACAAGGATGTCTCTCTCATGAATTCACAAAAAAAGCTCCAAAATCTAAGAAGTCTAAGAAGACCCTCAAATGAGGTGTTTGCTACAATTTATAGAAGAGAAAGAAACTCTTCATCTTCCCAGGTGACTTTTCAAATACCATTTTTTTACTTTAGATTGTTCATATTCCTATCAAATATTTAAGTCCCTTTTATAAAAACAAGGTGACTTAAATGTTACATTATGTTTCTAAAGTCACTTAAGATATATAAAAAAGTGCAAACCCCAATGCAAAATTATAACATTGAAGAGAGAGAGAGTTGAGGAAAAGGAAGATAGAGAAAGACAAGAAGGAAGAAGAAGGAAGAAGAAGGAAGAAAGAAGGATTATGCATAAGAATGAGCCATTGTATTGGATTTGATCTCACTCCCTAACTGGTCTCCACCTCATGCTACTGAGAAGATCTCTATCCCTCCAAATTATTTACTGAAATGAGTTGTGCAGGTTCCACTTTGTCGTCAAGAGGAATGTGAATGTAGCTTAAGGTCTCTATCCACCCATCAGACACATTGTTGATATCTTTGCACTTCCCAAACCATGATGAATTTTTTTCGTGATAAGAGCAATGGAGGCCCGAATCTCTGAGAGGAATTCTAGTGTACCCTTAGTGAAGGAAAATGGATTGCCTACCTCTTTCTTGAAATATTATTCAAATGGACCAATCAACTCATTGGTAGTTGTGTCCTCACCCATTGCAGGTACTCCAAGTTTATGAGTTTTCCAATTTATACTATCCTGCAACTTATACACTTTACACTTGTCCTTCTTTTTCCTCAAGTTCAGTGATGGCCTGATTGATTTCTTCAAAAATGATTGCTAAGGACCTTTCCCATACACGTGACAAGTCTTGTGAAAGAGTTTCAAAAATCTTCCTGTTGATTAACTTCTGGTGGTGAGTGTTGTTCATTTCATCTACTATTGGACCCAAAGGATCCCAATAGTCTCTTTCTTTCTCCAAGTCCTCTCTAAGTGGTCACATCCTTTTTCCATCACACACATGTATGCAAAGAGCTTGACTACCTCTTGGAGCACTGACTTCCCCTTTTCATAAATTGAATCAATCCATTTGTTATTAGCTCGCCCCTGCACTATGAACTCATGCGTCCTCTGATAGACTCTGATTGAAGTTACTAATGGATGTGACTTCCTCAATGGGAATGGTCATGACATTCGGGTCAACTAGATGTTTTACATAGGATGACAAATTTCACACCTACTCTTTTAGCTCATCAATATTCTTCTTGTATTCCTTATTCCTTTCCATCATGGGATCAGAAGATTGTTGATACATGTGAAAATCCCATTCATGATTTTTTGGCCCTAGTTGGATTGTGCTCATCTCATAATCAGTCAGTGTCATCTCATCCACTAGCTTGATTACCTTCAACCGAGCTACTTCAATTTATTGATTACCTGTTTCCCAACTGTAGAACTATGAGGCCGTGTGGGTGAAATTTATTTTCTTTTCTTTATCCAGTGAGATAATTTTTGATAGGTTAGGGGTTTCCATTTATTTAATAGTGCAAGTGTCAGGGGAAATTATTTCTCACATCCAAGGGAACATCTCATCATAATCATGCTCTATGATAGGTGCATCATCAGCTCCCTATTCTGGAGGAGGAGGAAAATCCTAGATGGAAGAGGTATGATTGTCAACAAGAGGTGAGACCTCCTATGGTGGTTTGAAGACTAGGTCTTGAACCATGTGTTCTCCTTCCATTTTTGCTTCGCCACTGGATTTTCTTCCTACATTTCTGCAATCAAGTCTTCCTCTTGTAGTGACACAAATGAGTCTTCTTCTATCCTGGCCTTCTTTGGTGACTTTTTTTTGAGGGAGGTTTCCATTTCGTGGCCTTTCTTTTTGAACTTGCTCTAGAGTGTTTAGAACTGAAGTCACCTCTACAATTTTGAAGATGGCTGATGGGAGGCTTGCTTCTAACTTGGAGGAATTCCTTGTGACTGGATGATCATGGTTCTCTTCTTCTAAAACCAATTTCTAGTTCTCCTAACCACCTTCTTAATCTTCTCCCTTATATCCCCTGATTCATCAATGTACCAGTTAACTTGAGGCGGTGGGGGCATTTTAATTGTCATGTATTCGATGAGCGTACATCTCTATCCCGTCATCATCCAAAAAATCTTCATACCAAGAGAACTTGAATTTCTCCATCCATTTGACTATCATCCTCGTATGGTCATTTTCATGTACTTCAAATTCATTGGCACAATTGGCCTAGTAATCTTTGACTTGTGGCTCATATTGTAATTCTAGGACATAGAAAGAGTCAGGATCATCTTGGATGTCGAAATTAGTCCTAACAATGTAGGAATGCAGAGTCAAATGAGCGAAAGAGACCTCCATATGAGATGCATAATTTTAGCTCTTACACATGAATACCCCAAGAGAGATAGGAAATGAAATCAACTTCTTCTTCTTGCTCCTAATCCTAATATTCACTTGGATGATCTTCTTATAGAGCTTGAATAGTATAATTTGTTCAAGCTAATGTACTTGGGAAACCATAGTGGATCTTGATCGAAGCCAACAAATTGTAGGTAGGAGAAGGTTGAGAATTGTATGAAGTAATATTCATACTTTTTAATCGGGGATGTCACTTGTGGTGACATCCTGGCCTCCAAATCATTTTCTAATATTTAAACCACATACATTGTGAATGTATCATTCACACAGGTGAAATGCCTATGGCTTTCCTCCATTACTAATTGTGGAAGCTTCTTGAATGCAGTTACCCTTGCAGCTGATCCTTGAGAGCCAATCCTTTGAAGGATCTTGAGCTATTGAGTAGATAGACCAAGTAAAAATTCATGTGAAACTTATTCATCATGGGTAATTAGAGAAGTTACAAATGGATATTGTCATTGATGATTTTCCCCAGTCAATTCTCTACTTTCCTTTTGTCACCGTGAAGATGAAAAGGCCCATCCAGTCTTGGAAGTATCTTTTGTTTGCCTTTCCCATAACCCTATTGAGGAGAGTGATGACATTTGAATATCCTTCGTAAAACTCACACCTTGGAAGGTTCTTGGGAATTCTTGAGGGCTTTCTTCAAGTCTTCACCAATGAACCAAGTGTAACCCCTTACACATATGCATCCATTGTTTCCCAGTCATGCATGGCCATGTCATTTGAGATGACAACCATATTAGGTGATGTTGGGATTTGTAGAGAGAGTGAGATGGTTCTAGGACTAATTACCACCATCGTTGTACCATTTTTAGCTCAAATCGTTCTTTTTTTTCGGCTCATAGTGGTGAGAGAAAGGAAGGACCAATTCAAGGCTTTACATAGACACGGGTGTCCTACAACCGTGAACAATCCACTAATTAATACCTTATCCTCGATCTTCCTCGTTCCTTGGTTGACATGCAAGCCCTTAGGTCATTTAGGTCCATGTATCAAACATCATTGTCTTATATCTTATACTCTCAAGAGAAGGGATATTTTAATTTCTTTCTGTCCACTTATGTTTCATGATTTCCTCAGAAAAATCAACTTACTATTTTTATTAAGTATGAAAAAGTAACTCCCTCGAACCTCAACTAGATGTTGTGACTTTGAATTCCTTTTCTTCCTGCATTCCTCTCACCTTCTGGATCAACTTTCTATTTTTGGAAGGTGCTCATGGGACCACTTACTATTTTTAGTAAGTGTCAAATTTGGACCAAGATGCTCATTCTGATGAATTTTTAACTACATTGCATCCTCTTTGTTTAGCATCTCCTTCGTATGTTCTTTTGTTGATGACTTTCCCAAAATAGCAGTCCTCTATGCAGAAGACCTTCTATTTTTATAATTTTTTCTTCTATAGTTCAGATTGAGGTGGAACAAAGTTTTTCGATATGGGTTTTTTCCCAATATTGCCCCTTGAAATTTTGTGCTTACCCAATCAATAGTTTAGGAGATTTTAAACTTTTAAATTTTTGACCTAGCAGTGCTTCTAGACACGACAGCCATTGATGGACCTTGAAAATTGCATGATTTTTTATCCTCCATTTGTGATGAAAATTATGTTTTTGATATGGTTTTTCTCTTCTTATCTCACTGGTGAAATTTCTCCTCGATCCGGTTGTTGGATTGACAAGAAACTGAATTTTTTCCACCGATGTGCAAAGAAATGGATTTATTTGTTGTGAACATTTTGTTCCATGGAAGGAGGGTTTGAAGGTGTGTTTTTGATGGTTTTTAATAGATGAATGAACAACAAAAATTGGTTTTTCAATCTGTGCATCTGTTTGCAAGATCTCTTCAAATTTCTATTTCACTACCATGAAGGATTTCTCTGTTTCTTCTTCTTTGTTCTTCGTTCTTCGTTTGATCAATATTCCTTCTAAGACCTACTTATTACCATGGGTTAGAGGATTTAATTTTTGTATCGAATCTGTTTTGGAGTTTCAGTAATGGTGGGAGGTGATGGGAAGTTGTAGAGGAAGTTACAGAGTAGGTTGTGCACGAAAAGGTTAGATGTTAGAAGTGGGAAGCAGGAGGGGTTTTTAAATATTCAAAAAAATTCAAAGCATGGAGTGAGGAATAATTTCATGTCCCTGATGTCCCTTAAGCATTAATGGACATGAGGGACATCAAATTTCACGTAGATCCTGGTTGTGACATGTGACAGAGATCAAACGGCAAGGGATTTGAGCAAAAGTAGCTTTAAAGCACTGAGGGGCTGGAAGCTGGTCACATGAGGAACCATGAGGCTTCTTGGAGGGGATAGGTGCATTTTTCGACCTTTATGTCCAACAACACAAAGGGACATGAGGGAGATAAAAAAATTAGACCTTTATGTCCCTTAGAAAAAATGGGTGAGAGGGACATCAAATTGCCTACCAAACCCGGTGGTGTTGACATCTGCACACTTAATCCAACGACAGGGCATGAAGGCTCCACTAGCTCCCGGGAGTTGAACTCTAAGTACGAGAGGTCGTATGAGGATCCAGAGGGATTATATGGGATGGGTGAATTTTTTAACCTTGATTTCCCTTTTCTTGAGGGATGTAAGGGACATGAAATTTTTCCAGGCTCCTAGACCTAACACGTGTCCTGTTCAAAAATTGGCTAACTCCCAAACTCACTCCTAGAGGGAAACTTTAAATGACAATATCTCGAGCTCCTGATGGAATTATTTTGATGAAACTTCATATGATACTAACTTAAAATGGCCTTTTGGATCAGATGGTGTGGGTCTCATGTCTTGATTCCTTCATTTGATCCCTAAAAAGTAGATTTTTGATTTGGTACTCCACTAGTGCATGAGAAAAAAATGCTTGCATACCCACTCGCACAAAAGTGTTGTGAAAAAACTAATTTCACCATATTATAGGGCTTGGAATTTAATTTTTACGATGTCTTGTTTTGATCCTAACTCAATCCAGAGCTCTCGAATTACCTTCCGAAGCTGAGCATCCTTTTTTGGCATGTGCACCGCCAGGCCTATGAACCCTGATTTTAGTGAAATTGCAGCAACTTCTCTGATTCCTTCCTGAATCTTTCTAAATCACTTCCATGATGCTTGAAGACATTTTATTCACTTATTTTTCTAGTTTGGATACTTTTTTCCACTCCATGGGGTTGCTTCAGTCCTAGGAAGGCCAGTGATAGCCCTTCCCACCTGAAGTTTGCATTTTTCAATGAACTCCTAAAATCACCTAGGGGTTTTGAATTGACTCTCCTAAATCACCTAGGGAATGATTTAACATCAATTGAGAGGTCACTGGACTGACTAGGTAGACTTGGGGTGTCTCGGAAGGGTAAAACTTGTAATTTTTGACACAAGGGTATAGTTGTCATGCTTGAAATTGACAATTTTCTTGTTGCACATTTGCATGAAAACATCTGGCTCTAGCTTGGGGACATGACATGGACTGAGAATAGTGAAGACATGAGATGGAGATTTCAGAATCTAAAGTTTAGACCATATGATCCATTTTCAAGTTCCTTATCCATTGGGCCCTATGGATTCATGTACAATTTGCAAGAGAGAGAGGGGAGAAGAAGGAAACACACACATACCCAAAACAATGAAAAGAAACACACAAAACACTACTGGGAAAGGAAACACACGTGATATAAATGGAAACACACCTAACAATTACCTATTGTACAAGGAAGGTGATAACCTTCTTTCATTGGTGATATAATTTTAGGTATTTCCCACTACAAGGCAATTCCAGTGATGTTCCATCCAGATATGAGAGTAGAAAAACATTCTCATCACAAGCTTCATAAACCTGGAATAGGCCAAGACATAATTAATAAAACTTTCCATGAATTCCTTTTGGTTCCCTCCTTTTTTCCCATAGCAAGACAAGGTCTCCAACTTTGAATTCTCTCACTTTGGCCTTCTTGTCAAAGATCTTCTTCACTTTCAGTTGGTGTTCTTTGATATGGTCCACCACTCGAGTCTATTTTCTTCTCACTTCTTAAGAAAGAGGATCCTCTTGTCAATGGAATCCTTGTATTGTTTGTCTTTTATTCCCTAGAGTAACTTGAGGGCTGACATCTCAACCGTGATGGGAATTTCTGCTTTGACTCCATACGGCGGTTGGAATGGTGATGTAATGAAATTACTTGTATAATTTAGATTATGAGCAGCAATAGAACATCAAATAACATAATATTTCAGAATAATGATCTCAATATGAAATTATAATAGCTTCACCACATCAAGGGGGAAACCTCCAAACCATAAAATAAGACTCAAATTATCTAATGATCATGAACTACTACCTACAATCCCCTATATATACTATTCATATGTTATGGCCATCACCAAGGCTAACCTACTAAGCATGAGAAAGTATAAATGATATAATAAAATGATATGGTAAGCCACAACTTGGCTACTCATATCCTAATACAAGCAAGAGGTTAAGGGAATATCATTCCCTTCCCCTTCAAACCAACATTGTCCTCAACGTTGAATAATCTTGGATGTTGCTATAGAAAACCTTCATCCTCCCAGATCACATCTTCTATGCTCATATTCTTCCACTTGATCAGATATTCCTTAATGTCTCTGGTTCTCAACCTCTTAGTACATGTTTACAGAATCTTCTCTGGCTCCAAAATGATTCTTCCTTCCTCATAAAGTTCTGGTAACTCTTTTTGGGATTCAAATTTATATCCAATAACCTTCTTCAGGAAGGAAACATGGAATATTGGGTGTATGCATGAAGATTGAGGCAACTCTAGTTTATAAGCAACACCGATAATTTTTGTAGAACTCGATAAGGGCCATAATATTTAGGATCAATTTTTTTCGTTTTTCTTTTTCTTTAGGGACATCTTATTATGTAACGCTGGAGACGTACAAAAACCTAGTCACCAATTTCAAAATTTCTTTCACTACAATGTTGATCTGCTTGTTGTTTCATCCTGTTTTGTGCCAATGCAAAATTATCCTTCAAACTAGCCAAAACATGTTGTTGATGTTGAATGTGTTCTTCAACATCTCTGACCTTAGTTTTCACCCTCAAGGAAGAAGTGATAGAAGGTGGATGGTAGCCATATAATTCTAAAAATGGGGTCATTTGAAAAGAGGTAAGAAAAGATGTGTTATACCACCATTCTCGCAAAAGTGGTAGCCATTTAATCCACCTTTCCTACTTATCTCGATACAAAACAACATAGATACCCCTCTAAGCATTTGTTGACCACTTCTGTTTTTGCATTAGTTTGAGGATGATAAGATGAACTATCAGCTAGCTGAGTACCCAAACATGAAAATAATTTTGTCCAAAATTACTTCTGAAAATAGGATCACGATCACTTACAATTATCTTTGGGGTTCCATGTCGCCTTTAAACTGTCTCCAAAAAAAATTGTGATCTACTGAATGGATGTGTTAGGGCACAAAAATGGGAAGATTTTGTGATCCTATCCATAATCACCAAAATAACATTCTTACCCTCTAAACAAGGCAATCTGGTGATGAAATCCATGGAGACATTCTCCCATCTCTGGTTAGGAATTGGTAAGGGTTGCAATGGACACACTGTGTCTTAATTGTTTCCCCTTTGTTCTATTGGAAAAGAAAACACTGATACAATATTTTTACATCCCCCTTGAGTCCTTCCTGAAATAATTCTATTTTTATTCTATGATATGTCTTCAAAACCCATAGTGTCCTCCAACAAGTGAGGCATGTAGCTCTGCAAGAATCTTATGCTTCAACTTAGAATCTTTACTCAAGTATAACCTGTCCTTGTACCATAGCACATTACCTTTCCACTCAAATTTGTTAGATGTTATAGAGATTTTTTTGATATTTTGTATTAGATATTATGTATCCTTTTCATGATCTCATTCCAATCTTTATTCATCCACCCAATCAGCCTTCAACACGGACATTCCACCTAGTAAGGCATCTGCATGGATGTATCCCTTCCTGAATGACAATGCATCAACTATTATATTTTCTTTACCCTTTTTGTATATTATTTCAAAATCATAACCCAACATTTTTTTACCCACTTTTTTTGTTCCTCTGATGATAACCTTTGCTCCAAAAGTATTTAAGACCATCATGATTAATTTTTACCTTGAAGTGTCTACCCATGAGATAGGTCCTCCATTGCTTGACTGCATGAAGAATAGACATCATTTATTTCTCATAAACAGGTTTGAGCAGATCATTTCCTTTGAATTGGTGACTCTCAAATGTAATTGGACTTCCTTCTTGCATTATAACTTCTCCCAATCCTAATCCTGAAGTGTCGCATTCAACAATGAAGATTTTTGAGAAGTTGGGAGTAGTCAAAACTGGGGTGCTGCACATGGCTTCCTTCAATTGCTCAAATCATTTAGTGGCTACATTTGTCCAATGGAAGGCATTTTTATTTAGCAATGGAGTGAGTGGGGCTGTTATTCTATCATATCCTCTCACAAATCTTTTGTAGTACCACTGTTAGTCCTAGGAACCCACGAATATTTTTGAAAGTTTTCGTCCTTGGCCATTCTACCATAGGTTTGATCTTCGAGGATCAAATTTTACACCTTTATGGGATACAATGTCACCCAAGTACTCTACTTCTTCTACACCAGAATAACATTTTGATGGCTTTGCATAAATGGTATGTTTCTCCAAAACTTCCTACACTTTATTTACATGTTGTAAGTGTTCTTCCCATGTCTTATTGTAAATCAATATGTCATCAAAGAAAACTAATACAATTTTCCATTAAAATGGCCTAAAAATAGTGTTCATCAAGCTTTGAAAGGTTGAGGGATCATTTGTAAGACCAAAAGGCGTTACCAAAAACTCGTAATGGCCCTTATGAGTCCCGAAAGTCATTTTTGAACATCTTCTCTTATTCTAATTTGATGGTACATTGAACGAAGACCTAATTTTGTGAAATAAATAGCACCATGTAATTCATCAAGTAAATCATCAATTACTTGGAATACGAAACTTATCTTTGATGGTGCACTTTTTGAGTTCTTTGTAATCTGGACACATTGTCCATGTTTCATCCTTCTTACGTACCATGACCACTGGTGAAGAATATGCACTCTAGCTATGCCTGATGATACCTACCTTCAACATTTCCTACACCATTTTCTTGATCTCACTTTTCTAGGAATATGGGTATCTGTATGGTCTGATGTTAGGTGTTTGGCTCCCTATAATCAACTGAATGGCATGATCATGATCCCTAACTAGTGGTAGTCCCTTTGGAATTGCATCAAAAATAGATGAGTGAGCATCAACAATCTTCTGAAGATCGGGTGGCATTGAAGACTATGTATTTTGTACTTCTATGGAAAATAACTTTGCTATAAATCCATCTAATCCTTTTCTGAGAATCTTCTACATTTGATGAGAGCTAATAATATGTGGAGACTTAGCTAACACCCCTTTCAACTGTATTTTCCTTCCATCTAAATGAAATCACATGAAAAATTCTTGGAAATTCATCTCTATAGTACCTAAGGTTGTGAGCCATTGGACACCCAAAACAATAGTTGCCTCTCCCATAGAAATAGAAAACATAGGTGAGTCTAACATGTAGTCTCCCATGGAAATATTAATCCTATGGCACTTTCTTGTGCACTTGACTATCCCACCATCCGTAATCATAACTTACATTTATAGAGTTGGGTAAATAAAACAAGTGAGGTGGGTAGCTAACTTACTGTTTATGAAGTTATGAGTACTCCCGAGTCAATCAACACCGTCACCTTCTATTTTTGAGATAGCCAATAACCTTGAGTGTTTGAGGAGTACTAATACCTAAAAATGCATGGAAATAAATTTTAGGTTGGTGATCCTAAAAATCATCTTCTATTAGTTCATCAGCCTCTCCTATAATTTCATCTTCCTCGTTATCCTCATTACCTCCCTTAATATAGAACAACTTCTTCTCAAAGCACATTTGTGTCCTTGGTCCATATTCGGTGTCATAGTTAAAACATAATCCATTTGCTCTCTTCTCTTCCATTTGTTGAGGAGTTGGTCTAATTGGCCTAGCAAATGAAGGGAAGAGATACTACAGTCTCTGGTGTTAATGAAAGATGGCCTCCTACTGCAAAGAACGTTTTCCTCTACTCGATGTGTCATGATAATAGAATCGAAATCTTGAGTGGATTAAACATACATACCTCATGCTCAATGTGGTCCTTAAGACCCCCAAGAAATAGGTCATTCAGATTCCCTTCTGGAATATTCTCTACCCTTAAGGATAGGTTGTGGAATTTATGTGCATAATCTTTGACTGATCCTATTTACCATAACTTTTCTAATTGACTAAAGTAGTTCTCTGAAACATTGGAACTATAGTGCAATTGAAACTCCTCAGTAAAAAATTTCCAAGTGACACCGAGACCATTCTTACGCCTCTGAGCACATAAATATTGATACCAAATGAATTATTCCGGTTTAAGATATAGGGATGCCAATGTCACCTTTTGTCTGATGGTGTTTGATGTAACTCAAAGAAGTTCTCCATTTGATTTATCCAATTCAGGGGATCCTTGCCATCAAATTTGCACATATCCACTTTCGGCATCATGTTTCATGGTTGCGAATAAGTTGGATTCTTATTGGGCTAGAAAAGTGATCCAACATGGTTATTTTTCCCTTATTTTGAATTGAAGATCCTCCTTGGTTTACGTGGGGCAGATTTGGGCCATATTGTTTACCCTTTACATGTTGCATGATATCATCCAATTGCTAATTGATTTGGTCTATGTCTCCTTTAGAGGCCATCTCAGATTGTACATTTCGCAGCTCATACTCAAGTTGGCTCACCTTATGATCAACTGAGGTAAACCTTAGTCTTTGAGGAATCATATTTACCCCTTCTTAATCCAAATCTTCAATCAATACCCCATCTTTATCTGGGGTTTTACTGAGAGTGACCGAATTCTTTTTCTCTCTTCCTAAGGCCCCACCATGATGTCAAACCTTAGGGTTTAGGGTTTTGATACAAATTCAGCTAAAAAGGAAAAACACAGAGAATATACTAATACTATTTTTTGATAGCTTTCTCGAAAATGTAAATAACTCTGAACAATTCCACAAATTTTGGTCTAGGGAGCATTTTTATCAAAAACCTAAATTTGTAATAACTTTTGTAAAATATATCAAAAAGGTATGAAATTTTTAGATATGTTTATTTGAAATGTTTCTCGACTATGGTAAAAAGATCTCCCATAAATTTGATGTGGTTCACAAGGTAGAGCTGAAACAAAAAAAAATTAGGGTTTTGGCACGGATCGCAGCTCGATACCATTTGTAATGAAATTACTCATATAATTCAGATTATGAGCATAAATAGAACATAAAATAACACAATATTTCAAAATAATGATCTCAATATGCAATTAGAATAGTTTTTCCACTTCGAGGGGCAACCTCCAAACCATAAAATAAGACTCAAATGCTCCAATGATCATGAACTACTACATACAATCCCCTATATATACTATTCATATGTTATGGCCATCACCAAGGCCGACATACTAAGCATGAGAAATTATAAATGATATGGTGAGCCATAAGTCGACTAATCATATCCTAATACAAGCAATAGGTTAAGGGCGTAGTAGGTGACATACCTATTGCCTTTTGGGATTGATCATGTCCACCCATAATGCATCGAAAAACTTCTTATGCCAATTCCTTTTATTTTCATCCACGAAATTGTAGAAAATGGTCATGATGTTCTTGTTGCTTGATTCGTCATGTCTATTTCCTTGTGGATAGTATTCTAATGAATGAGACAAAGAGATTCTCAGTATCCATAGCAAAAAACGCAGATCAACTCCATCAAAGAGAAATATGTAGCATTGTCCACTATGATCTTCTATGGCACTCAATCATACTATGATGTTCTCTTTGATTAAATTACATATCGTTTCGGTATTATTTTGTTTGGCTAGGATGGATTTTACCCACTTTGTTAAGTAATCATTGTTGTGAGCATGTAGGTATGCCTGCACTTGAATGAGGATTCAAAACACCAATAAAATCTATCCCCCACTTTGCTAAAATGGTTCTTCATTGACAACTATCCTCGGTGGTGGCGTTGCAAGTTGTGGTCTCCCAACGAATTTTTGACATGCTTCACACTTAGAAACCCATTCTTGAGCATCTACAAAGAGAGTGGGCCAATAGTACCTACCTCGGAGAATCTTATGTGCAATGACCATTGCTAAAAATGTCCACCACATGCTTGATCATGGTATGCTTTAAGTAACTTCTTTTATTGTTCTTTATCTACACACCTGAGAAAGCATCCATCAAGACCTCTTTTATAAAGCGTGTGGTTCTAGATTACAAACTTTTTTCCTTCATCTTGAGTGTTCTTCTTTTCTTGTAATCGAGATGAGGAGGGAATTCTCCATAGGTCAGGTAATAGGCAATGTCCGTGTACCATTCATCATTAGTGGTTACAAAAAGAACTTATGGATTATCTTCAAAGCAAGTTGAGAAAGCACAGTTATCTTCACCATGTTGGACTTTGAGGGCTTCATCTTTGGAAATTAATCTACACAAACCATTTCCCTACACCAAATTGGAGGGTTGGATTTCCAAATCATACTCTTGAGTCTTTGTAACCCAATTTCCTCTTTTAGCTCTAGGATCTTGTTGTGTCAAGATGGACTTGATTGCAGTGCCAGGGACCATCACCACCGTATGAGAGTTGAGTATGTAGAATCTGAAATTTTTCACAGCCTTGACTACCGCATAGGCATGTTTCTCCAACTGGTTGTAGTTTATTTCATGTTTCTTCAATGGGAAGCTCATGAAAGCAATGGGTACCTCTACACCTTCATCATTCTTTTGGACTAGAATAGCATAGAGCATGTGTTCCGATGCATAGCAATACATGATGAATCATTTTATGAAATCCGAGAGACTCGAGAGTTAGATTTTTAGTAATGAATCTCTTAACTCCTTCAAAAGTTAATTTTCCTTCATTATTCCATTTGAAGCTTAATTGACGTTTCATCATGGTGGTGATGTGCTTTGTCAATTCAGAAAACTCTAGGACAAAGCAATGAAGGAAGTTTAATTTTCCAAAGGATTGAGAACCCTTCTTGCTTATGGGAATAGACATTTCTTGAATGGCCTTCACTCTTTCTGGATCAATGTGTGCTCCATGCTTTTTCACAATATGCCCCAGCAACTTTCCTTCTCAAATCCAAAAATGCACTTTTTGGGTTCAAAGATATACCATGCTTTCTACATTTTTCAAGTACCTATTCCATATGGTGAATATGGTCTCCCTCTTTTAGAGAAGACTTTGAGATCATCCAGGTATATGAAAATACAATGCTTCAAATATTTGAATGCCAAGTCCATCACCCTTTGGAATGTGGCTCATGTGTTGATCAAACCAAAAGGCATTTTTGTATGCAAAAGTGCCCCAAGGTGTTGTGAAGGTTGTCTTGGTATGATCTTCCTCTGCCATCTTGATTTGGTTGTACCCAGAATCCATCGAGTAGTGAGAGCATTTCCGATCTAGTGATCATTTACAAAATATGATCCATAACTAGGAGGGGGTAGTTTTCTTTCAATGATGCCTAGTTAAAGTTGTGGAAATCTACACATATCCTTATTTCTCCATTCTTCTTCCGCACCGACACAATATTGGCCACCCATGTCGAGTGGTAGATGGGAAAGATGATCTTTGCATTGAGCATCTTCATTACTTCCTCCTTAATGGTATCAACAATTTCAGGATTATACTGACCTTTTCTTTTTCCTGAATGGCTTGGCATTTGGCTTCAGGGGATCGAGTGATGCATTTCCTTTGGTTGGAAGGATTTGAGCTCATCATAGGAATAGGCCAAGACATCCGAATATATCTTGAGCAATGAGACAAACCTTCTCTTCTCCTTAGGAAAACAACATTTTTTTATATTGACCATCCTCGGCTGCTCTGGAGTTCCAATGTTCTCCTTCTCAAAATCATTTGGGCACCGAGAATATTGTCTTGCTTTCTCTTAAATGAATCTGTCGTGTTTGTCAAAGAGGTCCTTCAGAGAAACTAGGCCTTTGGGAATCTTGTTTCCTTTCAATTTTATCACTCCTTCAATTCCTTCTTTCTCCTCTTCGGCTACTGATTATCGGTGTGGATTATCACTTCCTTCAAAGAATAGGTTATTGAAATTGTCTCTTTGCTCCAAGAATGCCAAAAGTTGATTATCATCATTAAAGACTTGCCAATGATTTACATTATCTGGTACACTAGGCCTGAACACCATCTCAATGGTCACTTTGTCTTTTCCAAAAGAAGGATGAGGTGTCACTAGAGAAGTTGAGACTACAAGGGAATCAACCTTTTCATTATTTTCTAGTGGGATAGACTCGATGGAAAATGCATCAAAGGATTCAATGCAGTCCCACACCTTGTTTCTGTAATGACGAGTCTTGGATTTTTCACCTAGTATTGTTGTCGGACTTTCTTTACTATCACTTCGCATCACCTTGGCATTTCATCTTCTTGATTCCCATATCTTCTGCTATGCCCATGCCTAAGAGGAGAGCTTCATATTCCATTGTGTTATTTGTATTATCAAATTGTAGCTTGTAGGAAAATGGGTACAATTCACCAGAAGGAGAGTACAACACCACACCTACTCTTGAACTTACACTAGAGTGACTGCCATCAAATTTCATTGTCCATACTTGGTCTTCTTCCTCCTCCATAAGAAGTGGAAAGTTTTTGTCCTTTTTCGGCATGAGGAAGTAGCTATCCTAAAACATTATGTTTTCCTTTAGATCATTAGACTTAAATCTTGTGTACTTCATCTTCCTCACTGAAACAATTTCTTCATTTTGCCCTTCACTGAAATGGTTGCAGATGACCAATCCATTTTGATGTCTCTACCCAAGTCTCTGTAGAAGCATCATCTCAGTAGCATACCAAAGGATGTTGGGATGTCTACCACCAAGATGATAAGGAGCACCTTCTTCTCTGGAAAATCAGCTAGTGTTACCTGTGCATCTTTGATTCTTCCCACTAATGGTACTTTTTTGTATTCCATCAAATAGTAGGTGTCATTTTATCTGGTCAATGTGAGGCCTAGAGCATTTGCAACTTTGATGGGCATAACATTATCTTAGGCTCCAGAATCTATGATGAAATTATATAATTGGAAACCTATAATGAGAATTGATAGGTACAAAGGTTCAACCTTGTTATTTTTGGATGCACTTTGAGGGATAACATGTTTTAAGAAGATGGTGTGGATGGTGTGGGTAGTACGTCTTTCAAATTTGGACTGAGGATATAGGATTACCACCGGGGACTATATCAATGAACCTCTCAACTTGGGCGGGATGTGTTTGTAGGTATTCTATTTCTGTGAGTTGGACTTTAGTTTTTCTTGCATGTTCCACAAATTCAAATGGGGTTATGGTGGGCAAGGCAAAGGTTCCGGGAATGAAAGAATATTTACATGGTGAAGGTTTTTCTACTTTGGGGATTGGATTTTCTTTCATGAACATAGTAGATGGCTTGGAAGGAGATGGGAATGTAGGTTTTGGTGGGACCTTAGATGTTTTTTCTGGAACAACATTTGAAGGAGAATTATTTTTAGAAATTTTTGAGCTAGGAAAAGGACTAGATGACTTACTTGGCATGGCAGCATGATCCCTGCTAACCAGTGGGTTTGGTTTTTCTTTATCTGACTCCATCGAAGGTGGTAGTGGTGATCCTCTGCTGATGATTTTATTTTGTGGAAACTATGCGGAAGAATCCTCCTTCTTCTTCATCTTTTCCTTCACCATGGCCATTGAGGATAAAACACCTTTCTTGGATTTTGCGTGAGTGAAAAATGCACATGAGAAGCTTATAGATTCATCATCATCATCATCTTCATCTTCAACATACTCAATTAGTCAATTTTTCATATCACCATCAACATCATCGACCTCAAAATATTTGTCGTTGTCACCCACATATTCTTCTTCAGGTTCTTCAACTTCCACTTCCTCCTCTAGTTCTTAGGTAGTATTGACTATGGTGCTTCGAGAGTAATCCGGTGAGGAGGTGGAACAATCCCTTGTCTATTGGGAGGATTTGGCTTCCTTGGAGTGTTCTATATTATGATCAGGAAAGTTAATTCTTCAAGGCAACCAAGTCATTCACTATTTTTTAGAACATTGGGTCTATGGTGACAGAGCCTGAATTCTGGCATTTTTTCTTTCCATTCGGGCATTTCACTTTATTGGACAAGATTAGATCATCATCGGTTTCTATCGCAAATTCCTGAGCTTCCCTCAATGTTTTTGGTTGGGCTATTTTGAGGAATAAACCTACTTCTGAAGGTAAGGCATTGATGAAGAATCTCTTCAAATTATTTGCAGAAGGCACAACATCTTCAGGAATTCTTCTTATCACCTTGTCATATCTTGATACAAATTCTCTCATTAATTCAAAGGTTTCCTTCTTCATTTGCACCAATTAGACAAAGAGATCTTGGAAACCTTCTATGGTCTTGAACATGTGTTTGAATGTACTTCTTATATCTTCCCATTAGGTGATGGACCTTGTGGGCAGCATGTAGAACCATTTGGAATCTTTTTATTGAAGTGACTCCACAAAGATCCAGATTGACACAACTTTGTACTCAGTGCCCAATACACCATAAGTGATTATAAATGTTGCTACATGTTCTTCAGGAAGATGAGAACCATCCCCTTTAAATTTTGGAAATATTTTTCTTGAGCCTTTTTGTAGCTCATGAAGTGGTTGAGCAAGGGTAAGTGGGTTGGTGTTTCTTCCCCATGGTACATTAGGCATGTGGTCCTCACGATCATGATCTGCCATTCCGTTTCATATTATAGCTTCCACCCTCTCTAAGGTTTTGGCTTCTCTTTGCTACTTCTTAATGCTGCTTTGGCTTTAGTTCTTTTAATTTCTTCAATCTAAGCTCTTATTTCAGCTTCATCTCTTTCTTCTCTTTCTCTGGCTTCTTCTTCAGTCTCGAAGTCAATGAAATATTCAAGATTATCGTTGTTGTATGGGAACTCAATGTCTAATGAATTGACAATGTTTGGACTCCTAATTTGACTAGTTTGTGTGATGAAAATAATACCTCTAAATTCGAGAGAATCTCTTTCCTTCTTTGAATCTCTTCAAAAGTAGTATTGGTTTGTCCTCCTTTTCTTTGTTTCCAGGTGTATCTTCTATCTGTCATCTTGGAGATTTATGCTCTTCTCTATGGTGCTTGAATTTGTCTTTGTCTTTCAAATTCAGCAGCATGTTCTTCTTCAAGGTCAAGTATTCTTGTAGTGATGAAGTAATGCTTGACACTTTTCCTATCATAGCAAATAACCTCTCATAAATCAAGTAATATATTCTTGATTGTGGAAGAGTAGATTAGGTATTTCAACAAGAGGATTTCCTAGAATAGCCATGGTTTGAAAACAAGAGACTCAAATAGCTATTTGAATTTCAAAAAAAATCTTTACTGAAATTTTGAATTGTTTTGTATTTTCAAGGTCATTTTTGGGTGCAGATGCTACAAAATCTTCCTCATGGTGGACACCAAAAACTTTTGGCGAGAAAATTTTTCGAGGAAAAATTGATGGACTTGTTGCCAACACTGGAATTCTAAGTCCCTCTACATAATCCGGTGTATCTATCGTATATGCATGCACGAGTAAAAAGTGATTTTTATCCTAGTTTCCTTTTAGCTAGGGATCCAATAAGGGCACTCCACTAACCCTGTAGAAAATCTTACAGTTATTTGTAAGAGAATAATTTTCTAGGAGAGTAGGAAAGGGAGTGAGAATATTAGACGATGGAAACTAGTGCTGCAAGTAGAAAATCAGAGGCTTACATACAACAGTTAAAAATCACATCACATGCACTAAAACTTAGAAGAAAACAAATTTTCATTACAGCAATAAGAACAAATAGCATTTAGTGAGCACAAAGTATCACTAAAATCCTTAGTCAAACAAGGATAAAATTCCTTCTTCTTGCATTGATGCTCAATTAGAAATTGTACATAGCATAAGAATGGAAGACATTTTAGAGTAGGGAAAATGGAAGAAATTTTCTATCTTTTTTTCTCTTCACAAGGATGTCTCTCTCATGAATTCACAAAAACAGCTCCAAAATCTAAGAAGTCTAAGAAGACCCTCAAATGAGGTGCTTGCTACAATTTATAGAAGAGAAAGAAACTCTTCATCTTCCCAATGACTTTTCAAATACCCTTTTTTGACTTTAGATTGTTCATATTCCTATCAAATATTTAAGTCCCTTTTATAAAAACAAGGTGACTTAAATGTTACATTATGTTTCTAAAGTCACTTAAGATATATCAAAAAGTGCAAACCCCAACGCAAAATTATAACATTGAAGAGAGAGAGTGTTGGGGAAAAGAAGAGAGAGAAAGAAGAGAAGGAAGAAGAAGAAGGAAGAAAGAAGGATTATGCAGAAGAATGAGCCACTGTAGTGGATTTGATCTCACTCCCTAACTAATCTCCACCTCGTGTTTCCGAGAAGATCTCTATCCCTCCAAATTCTTTACTGAAATGAGCTATTATAGGTTCCACATTGTTGGAATGAGGAACGTGAATGCATCTTAAGGTATTTTTCCACCCATTAGACATATTGTCGATGTCTTTGCACTTCTCAAACCATGATGAGTATTTTTCTGCGATAAGGGTAATGGAGGCCCGAATCTCTGAGAGGAAGTATAATGTACCCTTAGTGAATGAAAATGGATTTCTCACCTCTTTCTTCACATATTCTTTAAATGGACCAATCAAATCATCAGAAGTTGTGTCCTTTCCCATTACAGGTACTCCAAGTTTTTTATTTTTATGATTTATACTATCCTGCAACTTGTACACTTGTTCTTCTTTTTCCTCAAGTTCTGTGATGGCCCGATTGATTGCTTCAAACCTGATCGTCAAGTCCTCACCCATACACATGACAAGTCTTCTAAAGGAGTTTCAAAAATATTCTTGTTGATCAACTCCTGGAAGTGAGTGTTTCTCATTTCATCCACTTTGTTGGACCTAGAGGATCCCAAGTAGTCTCTTTCTTTCTCCAAGTCCTCTCTGAGTGCTCGCATCTTGTTTTCCATCGCACACATGTATGCAAAGAGCTTGACTTCCTCTTGGAGCATTGACTTCCCTTTTTCATAAATTGAATCGATCCATTCATTATTAGCTCACCCCTACATTGTGAACTTGTACATCCTCTTGATATACTTTGGATTGAAGTATTTGATGGGTGCTACTTCCTTGATGGGAATGGTCGTGGCATTCGGGTAAACTAGATGTTGTACATAGGATGACAGAGTTCGAACCTACTATTTTAGCTCATCAATATTCTTCTTGTATTCCTTATTCCTTGCCACCATGCAAGCATAATATTGTTGATACATGTGTAAATCCCCTTCATGAGTTTTCAGCCCTAGTTGAATTGTGCTAATCTTGTAGTCGGTCGGTGTCACCTCATCCACTGGCTTGATTACCTTCGGTGAAAATACTTCAATGTATTGACTACATATTTCCCCATTATATAACCATGAGGTTGTGTGGTGAAACTCATTTTCTTTTCTTTAGCCAATGATAAAAATGTTGATAGGATAGGGGCTGTCACTTGTTCAATAGTGCGAGTGTCAGGGGAAATTATTTCCCACATCCAAGGGAACATCTCATCATAATAATGTTTTATGATAGGTGCATCATCACTTTCCTATTCTAGAGGAGGAGGTAAATCCTAGATGGAGTAGGTATGATTTTCAACAAGAGGTGAGACCTCTGTGGTGGTTCAAATACTGGGTCTTGAACCATGTGTTCTCCTTCCATTTGTGCTTTTGCCACTGGATTTTCTTCCTACATTTCTACAATCAAGTTTTCCTCTTGTAGTGACGCAAATGAGTCTTCTTCCATCCTTGACTTCTTTGGTGAATTTTTGTGAGGGGAGATTTCCATTTCTGTGGCCTTTCTTTTCAAACTTGGTCCACAATTTTTAGAATTGGAAGTCACCTCTACAATTTTGAAGATGAATGATGGGAGGCTTGCTTCTGACTAGGAGGAATTCATCATGACTGGATGATCATGGTTCTCTTCTTCTAAAACTAATTTCTAGTTCTCATAACCACCTTCTCAATCCACTCCTTTATATCCCCTGATTCATGAACATGCCATTTGACTTGAGGAAATGGGGAAATTTTGACTGTCATATATTAGGGTTCGTACATCTTTGTCCCATCATCATGTAAATATCTTCGTACCAAGAGAACCTAAATTTTTTCATCTCATTGACTATCATCCTCATATGGTCCTTTTCACATACTTCAAATTAATCAGCATAATTGGCCCAATAATCCTCTACTTATGGCTCATGTTGTAATTTTGGGACGTAGAAATAGTCGAGATAATCTCGGATGTCAAAATTAGGACTAGCAATGTAGGAATGAAAATTCAAATGAGCGAAAGTGACCTCTAGATGAGATGCATCATTTGATCTCTTACATGTGAATACCCCAAGAGAGATAGGAAATGAAATCAACTTATTCTTCCTACTCCTAAGCCTATTATTCACTTGGATGATCTTTCTGTCAGAGCTCGAATAGTAAAATTTAGTCACTAAGGTACTTGGGAAACCTTAGCAAATCTTGTTTGAAGCCAACAACTCGTAGGTAGGAGAAGGTTGAGAATTATATGAAGTAAGAGTCATACTTTTTAATCAGGGATGTCACTTATGGTGACATCTTGGCCTCCAAATCACCTTCCAAGCTTCGAACCACATACATTGTGAATGCATCGTTCATGCGGGTGAAATTCCTATGGCTTTCCTCCATTACCAATTGTGGAAGCTTCTCGAACACAATTACGTTGGCAAAAATGTTCTACATGACAGCCAATCCTTTGAAGGATCTTGATCTAGTGAGCAGATAGACCAAGTAAGAATTCATGTGAAACTTCTTCATCATGGGTACTTGGAGCAGTTGCAGATGGATATTGTCACTAATTATTTTCCCCAAGTCAATTCTCTACTTTCTTTCTGTCATCGTGAAGGTGAAAAGGCCCATCCAGTATTGGAAGTCTCTTGTGTTTTCCTCGCCCATAACCCTACTGAGGAGAGTGATGGCATCTGAATATCCTTCATGAAAATCACACCTTGGAAGGTTCTTGGGAATCCTTGAGGGCTTTCTCCATGTCTTCAACCACAAACCAAGTGCACCCATTGCACATATACATCCATTGTTTCTCAATCGTGCAAGGCCCTATCCTTTGAGATGATAACCATATTAGGTGATGTTGGGATTTGTAGAGAGAGTGAGATGGTTCTAGTACTAATTACCTCCATATTTGTACCATTATCAGCTCATATCATTCTTGTTTCAGCCTCATAGTGGTGAGATCAAGTTAGGACCAATGCAAGGCTTTGCACAAACACAGGGTGTCCTGCAGCTACGAACAATCCACTGGTGAATATGTGATCCTCGATCTTACCTCATTCATTGGCTGTCATGTGATCCTTTAGGTCATTTGGGTCCATGTATGAGACATCATTGTCTTCTATCTCATACTCACAGGAAAGGGTTGTGCTAGCTTCTTTCCCATTCACTTATGCTTAATGATTTCCTCATAAAGAGAAACTTACTATTTTTAGTAAGTATGAAAAAGCAACTCCCTTGAACCTTAACTGGATGTTGTGACTCTGAATTCCTTTTCTCCCTACATTCCTCTCACCTTCTAGATCAACTTTCTATTTTTGAAGGTTCTCATGGGACCATTTACTATCTTTATTAAGTGTCAAATTTGGTGAGATGTCCATTCTGATGAATTTTCAACTGCAGTGCATCCTTTGTGTTCAACATCTCCTTCTCATGTTCTTTTGTTGATGAATTTCCCAAAATAGTAATCCTTTATGTAGAAGACCTGCTATTTTTAGAAACTAGTATTTTGGAGGTCGGATTGAGGTGGAACAAATTTTTTCGATATGGGTTTTTTTCTAATATTGCCCCTTTGAAATTTTGTGCTTACCCGATCAATAGTTTAGGAGATTTTTAAAAATTTAATTTTTGACTTGGAAGTGCTTCTAGACATGACGGCCATTAATGGACCTCAAAAATTACATTTCTTTTTTATCCTACATTCATGATGAAAATTACATTTTTGATATGGGTTTTCTCTTCTTATCTCACTAGTGAAATTTCTCCTCGATCCGGTTGTTGGTTTGATGAGAAACTGAGCTTTTTCTTTGTTGTGCAAAGAAATGGATTTCTTTGTTGTGAACATTCTATGTCATGGAAGGAGGGTTTGAAGGTGTTTTTTTGATGGTTTTTGATAGAGGAATGAACATAAAAATTTGGTTTGTCAATCATGCATCCATTTGCAAGATCTCTTCAAATTTCTATTTCACTGCCATGAAGGATTTTTCTGTTTCTTCTTCTTTGTTCTTTGTTTGATCAATATTCCTTCTAATAACCGCATATTACCATGGGGTAGAGGATTTAATTTCTATAGAAAATATTTTTTGGATTTTTAGTAATGGTGGGAGGTGATGGGAAGTTGCAAAGGAAGTTACAAAGTAGGTTGTACATGGAAAGGTTAAATGTTAGAAGCGAGAAACAAGAGGGGTATTTAAATATTCAAAAAAAAATCAAAGCATGGAGTGAGGTGAAATTTCATGTCCCTGATTTCCCTTAAGCATTAATGGACATGAGGGACATAAAATTTCATGTGGCTCCTAGTTGCGACACATGGTGGAGATCCGACGGCAGGGGATTTGAGCAAAAAGCAGCTTTAAAGCACTAAGGGGCTTTGGAAGCTGGTCACATGAGGAACCATGAGGCTTCTTGGAGGGGATAGGCACATTTTTCAAATATTTATATCCCCCAAAAAAAATTTATATGAGGGACATCAAATTTCATGGCGTGCCAGAAGATGGCATGTGGCGCTTGATCCAACAGTTGAGAATGAAGGCATGGCAAGCACCCAGGGGTTGGAAAACTACTCTTGAAGGGGTCACATGGGTGACCAGGAGTCTCCTTAGGGGTTGGGTACATTTTTAATACCTTTATTTCCCTCAGCAAAAAGGGACAAAAGGGACATAAAATTACACAATGCACTGGTGATGACACGTGGCACTTGATCCGACGACAGGGGATGAAGGCTCCACTAGCTCTCGGGAGCTGAACTGGCGGTTCGAGAGGTCATATGAGGATCCAAAGGGCTTATAGGGGCTGGGAGCATTTTTTTACCTTTATTTCCCTTTTCTTTAGGGACATAAGGGACATGAAATTGTGCCAAGATCCTGAACTGACATGTTTCCTTTTCAAAATTTGGCTAACTCCCGAACTCATTCCTAGAGGGAAACTTGAAATGATGATGTCTCAAGTTCCCGATGGAATTTTTTGATGAAATTTTATATTGTATTTACTTAAAATGGCCTTATAAATCTAATGGTTTGGACCTAATGTCATGATTCCTTCATTTGATCCCTAAAAAGTGGATTTTTGATGTGGTACTCCACCTATGCATGAGAAAAATAGTCTTGCAGAACCATTGCATTGAATTGTTGTGAAAAAATAATTTCACCATATTTTACGTCTTGGAATTTCCTTTCCAAAGATGTCTTGTTTTTATCCTAACTCAATGTGGAGCTCCCGTAATTACCTTCCAAAGCTCAAGTAGCCTCTTTTGGCTGTGTGCATTGCATAAGCCTTTGAACCCTGATTTTGGTGAAACTACCCCAACTTATATGAATCCTTCCTGAATCTTCCTAAATCAATTCCATGATGATTCAAGGCCTTTGATTCACTTCTGTGTCTATTTTTTCTTCTTTTTTCCACTCCATGGGGTTGTTCCAGTCCTAGGAAGACTATTGATATCCCTTCCCACAGCTGCCTGAAGTTTGCTTTTTTCAATAAACTCCTAAAATCACCTAGGGGAAATATTTAACATCAATTGAGATTTCATTGGACTGATTGGATAGACCTGGGGTGTCTCAGAAGGGTAAAACTTGTAATTTTTGGCACTGGGGTAAAGTTGTCATGCTTAGAAATTGACAATTTCCTTGTTGCGCATTTGCATGACAACATTCACAAAAATTATGAGAACACATCAACCTATTATAGATGTGAGAGATTATGTAACATGGAATCTCAAGGGACCTTACCCAACCTAGAATCATACACAAACACCTAAAGATTGACACCATGTTTGATATGAATGCAAGACTCTCATTTTAATTGTTATGATAGTACTTATGACTCCACACACATGAAATACACTATGACACATATGTCAAGGCCACTTATAATTATTTTCATATCTAACATTCCACCTTATTGACACATAAATGATAGTGAAGGCATCACAGACTAGTGATACAACCAAGACCAACATATGCACTCAAAAGACATAACCATGAAACTTAAGACCAAAAACACCTTTTAGACTCTTAAAAGGACATGTCAAAATGACTCTATACCAAATGGATCTCACCTCATATGAATCACACAACATTAGAGCTCATGAACAGATCATATAAACATAGAGAACTCAGATTAATACTCCTTACAACATCATCGAAAGAACAACACAACTGACCAACAAGAGCTTACATGAATGAGCTAAGATGCATACTAAGGACTCAACAACCATGTACCACACACACACATGAATGTATTACAGATGATAAAAAAATTTCCCTTTCAAGGAGCTGATAAAACATTTCTTGCTCCCTAGAACATACCATAGACCATTTAAGGTCTATTAGGAGCTAAGATTATTCCTAGCAAGCTCCTTAGATACTCAAATGTAGGCTTTGGAAGTGGTTTAGTGAGAATTTCAGCCACTTCTTCCTTGGTAGATACATGCTCCAAATTTATACACCCTTTTCTCACAAGGTCTCTTAAGTAATGATACTTGATTGGAATGTGTTTTGTCTTGGAATGTAAAACTAGATTCTTTGAGACACTAATTGCACTAGTACTATCACACAATATGGATGTAGGTCCATCACTCTTTACCTTATAATCCTCCAAGGTTTATCTCATCCATACAACTTGTGAACAATAATGAGCAGTAGCAGCATATTCATCTTCGCATGTTGAGAGGTCTACAATAGATTGATTCTTACTTGACCATGAGACAAGGCATTTTCCAACAAAGTATGCTCCACCACTGATACTCTTCCTATCATCCATACTCCCTTCCGAATAAACATCAAAATAATCCTTCAATTCAAAGTTTTCACTTTTAGGATACCATAAACCATACTCAATAGTACCCTTAAGCTATCTAAGGGTTATTTTTACTACTTGTAGGTGTGATTCTCTAGGATCCTCTTGAAACCTTCCAACTAAATAGACTACTTGAACAATATCAGTTCTAGAGGTTGTAACATATAATAGGCTACCAATCATGGATCTATATTTAGTTTTATTTACCTTAGGAGTGGCATCTTCCTTGCATAATTTGCATCATGTAACCATAGGCGTGCCAACATGCCTACATTAATCCATTTGAAACTTATTAATCATTTCTTTAACATATGTGGATTGAGAAATGAATATACCTTTGTCATGTTGATTTACTTTAAGTCCAAGAAAGAAAGAAAGTTCTCCTAACATAGACATTTCAAACTATTTCTTCATAGATTCTGCAAAATTGTGAACCATATGATCACTACCTCCACTAAAAATTATATCATCTACATATACTACAACCATTAACAAATTATCTCCTTCACTTTTGATATACAAATTAGTATCAGCCACTCCTCTCTTGAAGCCTTGTTCAATCAAGTAATTGTTAAGTCTCTCATACCAAGCTCTAGGGGCTTGCTTTAGACCATAAAGATCCTTGTTTAACTTACACACACAATCAAATTTATCACTCAAATAAAAACCATTAGGCTGCTCCATATAGAAATCTTCATTTATAAAACCATTTAAGAAGTAAGATTTAACATTCATTTGATAAACTTTACATCATTTAAAACTTAGCATATGCTAAGAATAATCTAATTTCTTCCATCCTAGCTACAGGTGCAAAATTATCATCAAAGTCTATCCATTCAAATTGAGCATATCCCTTAAAAACTAATATTTTTGGTTCCTTATTACTTCTCCATTCTCATATATTTTATTTCTAAACACCCATTTGGATCAAATCACATTCTTATCTTTTGGTCTAGGCACAAGTTCCCAATTTTTTTTTCTTCGATCTGATCTAACTCTTCATTCATATCCTTAACCCAATGCTCATCTTTACTAGCTTCTACACCATTCTTAGGTTCACATTTTGAAATAAGAATTAGGTTCTTTTGATTTTTAAGACTTAACAATTTCCTTCTTTTAGTGACTCCAGAGTATTTCTTGCCCAAGGTTTTAGATTTAGGATGATCTCTTCTTATTTTTCTAGAAGGAGCACTGTGTGTCTTGTCTTTCTTTCTCATCATCCTCTTCTTGATTATCTTGAACAACTTCATCATCTTTCTTTCAAAACTCCATTTTTTTGGGTAGTTCTAGAAGATGGAAATTGTCTTCTAATACCATGCTCACTACGAACTCGTCAAATGCATTATACCAAATTTCTCCTCCATTATCATATTTTAAACACTTTATCTTTCCATTATTTTAATTCTCAATGAGATATTTGAAAGATTTAAATACATCTAAGGCATCATATTTTTTTCTTCAAACAACCCACCCAAGTGTATCTAGTAAAATCATCGATAAGAAGCATGAAATAATAGTCACCAAGTACTTTTAGTCCTCATAAGCCCACATGAATCAGTATGGATCGGTTGAAGTGGACTTGTAGTAGAATCATATTCATTTTTCTTGAATATCCTTCTAGTTTGTGTGCCATGCATATAAGCCTTGCACAAAGTTTCTTCTGGTTTCTTGAGTTAAGGCATGTTTCTCACACAATTGTTAGAACTGAATTATCAAATTTCACATGTCCTAACCTCCTATTTCATAACCAAAAATCATCCATATTACTCATAAGACATATTTCATTATTAATTTCCTTGAGTACAAACATGTTACCATCATTCATTTTTCCTTTTACAACTATTATACCATATTTTCCTTTTTTATCTTACAACCTTTCACATCAAAAGTAAGATAATACCCTTTCTTGGCCATTTGGCTTACACTTAAGTATATTATGTTTCAAACATTCTAGATATAAAACATCTTTGGTGATGGTCTTCCCATTATCCAAACTCAAAGTTCCTCTACCTAGAATATGTATGGTTGAGTTATCTCCAAATCTCACGTAACCTTGGATGCTTTTGAAGAGATAAAAACTTACTCTTATCACTGTCAAATTAATTGAATAAAAATTGTCAATATACCAAATCTATTTTTTATTCTAACTATGAAAGGCAGTTTGAGAAAGATCATAAACTTCATTGTGTTACAAAGAGGATGAGCAAGTCCCATAGATATCATACCAAATATCAAGACAAAGTTATCGAGATCCTATAGAAAGGCCTACTCTGATACCAATTGTTAGAAGCACAATGGATTGAGAGGGGGTGAATAATTCCTTATAAAATTTCAAATTTAAACTTTCAGATCTGAAACTTAAAATACCATAAGCATTCAATCACAATAACCACTTAATCAACTTTAAGAGTGTGCACACCATAAACCATCATCAACACATATAACCATGAAAGAAAGAGAACACCATAAGAACACAAGATATAAGTGGGAAATCCTCAAGGGAATAAAACCCACTGAAAAAATATCTTATATTGATATGTTTCCAAATTTAGTGAGGCACCAACCCCACAAGGAGCACCAACCCCTAATTTAGTAGAGCCCCAACCCCTAGTTTAATGAAGCACCAACTCCACAAGGAGGATATAACCCCCCAATATTATCAATCACCCATTAAACCACTTTATGATGTTTATATCTCTTATTTTTGTGGCCACATTGATGGAGATCCAGGTATTCGATCGCACTTCTTCACTCAAACCCTAGGTGATCAATCTTCACAAAAATGCTCTTCAATCACTCTAAAAATCATCAAACCTGTGCTCCCATGTTCTCTGATTTTTCTCAACCTATAACACACTTTAATCAGCCTCAAATAATTCTCCAACACCTGCAAATAACATCCACCTAGGTCACTCCACCTTGCACACACTTCACTAGTTTACAAAAAAACCAAAAACATACTGTTTATATGCTTCTCCACCTTTCTAACCTCAAGAGGTCAGTCCCCCTTGATTAATTTGACCCACACACCTCTATAAAATTCATAAATTTTAATTACAACAGTTACATTTGACCCATATAGGTCGGCCTAGCTAAAAAAATCATTTCATGTGCTAAAAATGGCTTAAAACCCCATATGCACATTCTTTAAAATGCCCTAGCATTTGTCCCATACCTTTTAATGACCCATGAACCCTTATACATGATTAAAATATTATAAAAATTCATACATGCTCACAATTAATATCAACCAATCAAACTATTTCATTTATTGGGCCCAGTTTCCTTTACAATCTTCAAAACAGATGTTTCATTCACCCTTTAGCACCCTGGAAACTATATAATGCAACAACATTGCTTCTAATAAACACAAAAACATGTCATGTTACAACTAAAAATAAATTTAATAACCTTTATAACACTTCTAAGCATTTTATAATTCATGAAACATATTTTACTTCAAACCTCAACAAGATTTCCCTTCACCAAATCAACCTCCAAAAATGTTATTTCTAAGGTTAGCTCATAAAATCACATTTACATACATTCAAGACCTTAAAATTTATTCATTTTATGCTAACTTAATCCCTCTTAACACTCCAGGTAATAGGAATCATCACCCAATCCATCTCATGCTTCAAAACCCTCAAACTTGCACTAAAATAGATCATGTCCCGAACTGCCAAAAACCTTCTTGCTAAAAGAATGCACTGAAACCATATCAAATAACTCATCATTAGAAAAATATATATCACTATAAATATCTATGAATAGAATTTCTAACACAACTTGAACTATCTCAAAAATCCACCTTTAGCTCAAGTTATGGCAAAACACTAGACCCTATTATTTGAGACCCCAAAACTGCTCTTTGACTAGTCAACCTATTTGGACCTCAAAACACCATGTACCTATAAAATAATGGCCTGAAAAACCATGGACATTAAGAAAAACTCCCATAAATCATGCAACATTAATTTTACATGCTACTCCTTTGGACCATCTTGTCCTAAAATCTTCTTCTCCAAAATTACTATTTTTATATGGGTCCCACATATCACCATGACATAAACCATACATTTTTTTAAATTATGATGATTCCTATACAACATCAAATCATCACTTTTACATTACCAATCAAAAATAGGTCAGTATACTTCATCTTTTGCAAATTGCTCCTAGCTAGGGTTTAACTAGGGTTTTTGACCTCTTTACCTTATTAACATTCATTCATAAAAACATGACAATAAATAGACCTCATTATTTTTTGAAACCTTATAAACTCACCTTATAATCATCCCTGAAATTTACAAGGTCCCATACAAATCACACTATTCACAAATAGTATCAGAAGTTCAAATTCAAGCTTGATTTTCACTTGTTCTTGACTGTTTACAAAATCGAGACATATCTTGAAAAATACACAACATGGGGGCCTGAAAGTTTTCTGAGAGCACCATGAATCATCCCTATAACATATAAAATCATCATAACATCAATTCCATTTCCCAATCTCTCCATTCACTAAGACTTACCTATGTTTGCATGTTAGATCCTCATAGTAACAACTAGGGCCAATTGAAATAATGCAAGAAATGAACATATAACCTCTGAAATGACCCAAACATACCTAATATGACATGATACACCTGTTATCATGTATCCATGATCTCAAATGGCTCCAATACATTATGTCACACCTCCAAGCAAGCATACCTGCTCCCAATGAGCACCTGTAACATGGAGAATCACCTGTACCTACATTATGCCACTACTATGAGTGCTCAAGAAATCTCAAAACTATTATCTAACATTTCAACATGCTTACCAATCCATAAATAATCTCACACTATCAAACTACACCTTCTAGCACCTATATAGGCTTGCAAGAGCAAGCATGCATCACTGAATCCCACTGTAGCAGCTGATAAACATTTGAACCATCATATTAGCACCATATACAACATCATGACATCACCATACACCATTAAATTTTTCATTAATGTGATTTATAATCAATGACAACGCCTATTAGGCGTACATGCCAACAAAGGAACGGGCGGTGCGTATGAAAAATGAAAAAAACATACTATGAATCGTAGTAATATGATAAGAAAAAGTGAAACATATAGTAGTATAAGGAAGAAAGAGTAAATCTAATCAACATATAAGAAATAATGTTTTAATATTTTTAAATTCAAATATCTGATAGATAAAAACTATAATGGAGGAATAAGGATGTCCCCAAAGTGTGTGTGTGAAGTGAGGCCTTTATAAAGAAACACTCAATAGTCAAGTATGAACAAGGAACAAGAGTGCATCTTACGGTAATATGGGGGAATGTGGTCACCCACTAAGGGTATAAATATCTAAGTGTAATATTACTTAAGGTACATGACATTCATGGGATTTTTGATAGGATTTCCAAGGAGGGTTACAAGACGATAAACACCCTACCCTATTCGTTCGGTAATAACATATGGGCCAAGCCAATTGGGTTGAAAATTTCCTTTTAGAGAGGGGTCGACATTGGTATTCTTTTGATTTTATTTGAGTACTAAATCACCAACATTGAATTCATAGGATCACACTTTGTTATGATAAGAATGTTTGATATGATCTTCGTAACCACGAGAGATATTCCAATACTTGGATATGCCGGGAATCTAACATTTCAATTTTGTGTGAGCGGAGCTCTCGATAATCACTATATTGGAGAATTATTTTAAAATAAATGTGTAAAGTCGATATTTCAAGCTCTAGAGGTGTAACGGCCTCAATTTCGTACATGAGAGAGAATGGTGTGGCATTTGTAGGAGTGTGGATGATAGTTTGATAATCCCAAAGATTATATAACATTTGAGTGTTTCAATCATCACCACTATGATCAATAGTTTTATGGAGAATATCAATTATCGTATTATTAGTGGATTCAAATTGGCCATTTCCTTGGGGCTAATAAGGAGTAGAGAATGTGTGTTTTATGTAGTATATTTTGTAAAGAAAATTATTGTGCAATTTTTGAAAGATGAGCCATTGTGAGTCACGATTGCGGGGAAATCGAAAGTGGGTTATGATATGGGTATTAAGGAATTTGTAAATATATTCACTAATAGTAGTTTGTAAGTGTACAACTTTAACCCATTTAGTGAAGTGATTTATAGCAAAGTAATGATGAATTTATGTCCTTTTGATGACTCGAGGTTAATCTTGCCAATGAGGTCGAATCCTAGAGTGAAAATGGCCATGGGGATGCAATAGGTTGTAAATCATGAGTTGGTGCATGGTGTAGGTTGTTGTGGCATTGGTACTTATCACAGCATTTAGCATGTTCTAGGAAATCCCATTCCATGGTTGGTAAAAATACCCTTTTCATAATAATTTTTGAACCATAGCTTTTCCACTAAAGTGTCTACTGGATGTACTATCATTTATCCGAGAGAGAGTTCATGGGATATCTTAGATTCCCAAAAATAAAGGATATTACCATCACAAGCTTCCTTGAATAAATAACCACCAACAATGACATAGTGGGTGGCATCACAATGGATTCTCCGTGCCTCATGTGAGGATTGGTTTGGTGGGAATAGCTTGCTGGTAAAGGAAATTATAAATAGGAGTGTCCCATTTCAGATTTTCAGCACTACATGTAACAACAAGAACTTGTAAATTATGTACACTATGGAAATAATTGGAAGGATGAAAAAATGGTGAGTAACAAATCTAACATAATCATATCTAATGTCAAGAGGAATAAGTGAAGCATCGCTGGCCATGACATTAGTATGTCGATTTTTCTCTTGAAGGATAACAAAGATAGAGCGGGAGCCGAATGTACCAAGTGTACCATTAACAATGGTATGATACGGGATGATTTTCTCTCCTTTTACTTGGTGTGTACCATTAAATTGATTAAAAATGAGCTGATATTTGTCAAATATATGAAGGTGGTGTATAGGGAGAGATTGGGCGATAGATATGCCTAGAAGTAGGGCTTCATATTCAGCTATATTATTTTGCGAGAAGACGAGTCAATAAGCAAAGGGTATAGGTTCACTGATACAGGAGCATCAATTTTACATAGTCAAAAATTTGGTTTCTATAGTCTCTAGGAGATATGAGGTCCATTTGGGATGGTCTTGGTGTGATATTAGTCCATTTGAACTCTCTAAGCTTGTAATAAATGGTTTTGAGAGTTTCCCTCCAAAACCATAGTTTGAATATTTGAATTGTCATGTTAATAGGTTAATAGGTCTAGTTATTTGTATAGTTAAGTAAATATGTAATAAAGGGGTCATAAGGCATGTATTTATTGATAAATGACTCTTAAGATCTTAACTAGACCTTAAACTCCACCTAGTTAGTCTAAACATAGGAAAGTTAGTTGTTTTTCAACCTAACTACCTCTTCTCCTCATAAAAGAAAATGTATTCGAATGAATAAGTATAATGAGAAGTTGGTAGATATATTTTGAGAGAGGAAAAATCTATAACAAATCCACAAGGCTTGTGAATATTTTTAAAGTTTAATGTTTTATCGGATAAAAATTCCTAGTTTGCAAATTATTGTTTTTCGAATCTATTATGATCTTGAGGTTGAATGTCAAGAGTTCGATGAATGATTCTTATTTTTATGTATTGTGTGTGAATGATCCCTATAGGTATAAGTGAGTTTGAATTCTTATAAAGGAAAAGAAAGTGTTCTATGGAATCATTAATGACAAGGAGGACAATCTAAGACAAGGAGGAAAACAAAATTTTGTTTATGAGGTGATTCCTTGTTTGCAATATTAAATCGAGGAAAGGCCTGGGTTGAAAAATGAATAATATCTGAAAATAAGGTTTCTTACACCCTAGAGAATACTAACATCATGATTTTTAGCATGATAATGAACTTGGAAATGGATTCTTATAAGAGGCTAAAATTGTAAATTTTGTGTGTAACAAGATATTTTGCATGATTGGATTGTGAAGTGTGGAGAATTTATAACCTTTGTCATGAATTGGGAGCATTATTATAATGGTATTAAAGTGTGTGGAATTATTTTGAGTCATTAATATCACTAAAAATTCCAAATAAAGGTAAATAACTCATTAAATACAACCTTGTTGTCATGTACATGTCATAGGGTTTTGAATGAAGGGAAAATTGCATAACTTAAAAACTATACATGAAAATTTTCTAAATTTTGGAGAGGAAGGAATGAAATCTATTTTTTATATGTATGAAAAAAAATTAGAATTTTTGAATTGATTTGATAAGGAAAAATAAAAACTCAATCCATACCCTATTATGAGAAGACAAAAATCATGCTCAGACATGGTAAAATGAGAATAACTCACGTGTTTTGAGGAGATGGGTTCTGAAATTTGGAGGGTAAAGCATTGGGAATTTTTCAAGTGGTTTTTAAATTTTTTAATTATTTGACAATTGTACAGACATTTATTCATGACATATTTTTTTATTTATATGTGAAATCTGGGACAATCCTAATGGTACCAATGCAAACAAGTACCTTAAATATCGAGTTGGAAATAAATAAACAACATGAAATGTTGTGAGGGTATTGTTAACATGTATGAATATTGAATATAGTGTAAGGAATATTCAAAAATTCTTAGTTAAGTAAGTTGGTAAAATTATCTTGTCATAATTAAGGAGAATGTGGACACAAAATCACACATTTTGAGTCATTATCTAGTCTCAATCACATACTATTATTTGTATGATTCCTAAGTAAGAAAAGTACTAATTAACACATGTCTTTGGCCACCTTTCTTTTCTTTATCCTTTTAGTTTCAGTATTGCACTATTACTTGATCATCCTTTCGGCATTTTTCATTCTAGACACCAACACACTGCCAGGACACCAGCACCAGGCACCCCCATCCCCTCCTGGCACCCTTGTCCTTTTTGAAATTTGGCCAAAAAAATTGGGTCCTTTCTATCCATTTGAGCATCATATCTTTTTCATATTCAAACTTTTCGTGGTTAATTACAAAATTTGAATAGGGAATCATATAAATATAACGTTATGCAATCATAATAAGGGACCAAGCACTAAGCATCTACTATCTCCACCTAAGTTTGCATCCATAAAATCCATCTATAGCTACATTTTCACCCATCTAGCTCCATCACAAGGCACAAAGTTTGGTTCATATCCATCACACTTCATAGGAGGGGAGTCTATTTTTTCCATGCATACATTACTTACATTCTACATCTAGTTACTTACTCGATACTCACAAAGTGCATATGGAACAAGAGAAACCTAGGGCACAATTTTGCACACACACACACACACAAAACTACATTGGGTCTAAGATGTATTGCAGTGCTCATTAATAAGTCCAACATTTTAGCAGATTGACGACATTCCGACCTCTTCATTTGCATATTTCTTTTTAGGGTTTGATGTTTTGTTTATGGTTTTGTAGGTGATTTATCCATTGTAGGTTATAGTGACATTCAAAGGAGTTTAGCAACATACATGTGACAAGAAGCGAAGAAGTATTGACATTTAATAACCATATCGAACCAGGTTTTGACCATCTCTGTAGACTAGGGCACCCAAAACTCAATCTAGGGCGCCCATGCACTCATATCCTTCTCTAGGTACCCCACTCCATCCAAATCACTTAGATTTATAAATTTTGGGCTTCACGTGTTTACGGGTTTCCATCTCTGTTTAGCTGGTCTCCAGTGAGACATAGTCCAACAATCTCTACAAATCAAATAAGGATCTTCTAACCCTCTTTGCACTTTAGGGTTTCATGTTTTCTAGCTTATTTTTCTTGGGTACTATTTCAGTATTTATTTATTTACTACAAACTTGCATTATATTAGGCTATTTTATTACATTTTAGCATAATCATTTTGGTGAACCTGACTTGACCTACATGTCATTAGGATCTTTATCACTTTATCATCATGATTATCTCAATTAATTACTTCTTTCTAGCCAACTCGATTTATGGTATAGAGTCCAACATCTCCTTGCTACTACTCACATTCCTCCTTATATGCATCCATATTCGGTATATAACTCATTTTTTGATGAATTTTCTCAACATATTGATTTTCCATCTAATCCCACTGCTAATCTTGTTGTCTTTGACAATGATACACCCTTGCATATCATGATTCACATATATAATGTGGGTGTCAAGTGTACTCTAATTGATAACGGATTTGAACTTAATCTTTGTCCAATGTCATTCCTTTAAAAGCTTGGTCTTTCTGCTACCAATGTTAGTCCATTGTTTCTTTCCCTTTGTGCATATGATGGTTTGGTTTGTCCATGCATAGGTCACATTGTTCTTCCTATCACTGTAGGGCCAAAAAATCTCAACACAGTCTTCTTTTTCATTGACTTTCTGGTTTCATATAACTTTTTACTTGGTAGGCCATGGCTCCATGCCATGCAAGTTGTTTCCTCTACAGTACATCATTGTGTCAAATTTCTACATGAGAATGTCAAGCATATTATTCTTTGTGACCATCATCCATACAAATATTGCAACCATGATCCAAATACTAAATTTCCTATTCCATGAGCTGACACTACTGAGGACCCACAACCTATTGATGAGACACCATATTTACCACCACTTAAAGGTGTTATTTGCATGATAGACTCCATACAAACTACATCTATGTCTCCCTCTACTTCTATAACTACTATGATTGTTTATCAGGGGCATGTCCATACAACGGATGTCACTCTAGCTACTCCACCTTCTCATGTACCACCTCCATCAATACGACATCCTTTCACATGTACACTTTTCATGAATAATTCTTATTGGGAGCACATTCCATTTGATCCTACTTGCGATGTCACTATATGTTCATATGATGGTTTGACTTGACTCAGATTTTCTTTCGAGGATCTTTCTCCTCCAACTCATGACCCTCATCTCTATCATGGATTCATCACTATCACTTTCACTTATTGTCTAAGTGTCTTCCATCTCACTGTCTACCTTATTCGAGTCCCTCGCTCTTCCCCACTTACATTGGGACAATCTTAGCTTACTTACATTAGGGGCACATTAGACCCTTCTCATACTGATATATCATTTCTTATGCCATTTGATCACCTTTTCATTTACAATGGTTTATTCCTTGGTTATTCACCTAATATGACTTGGTGGTATGCACATGGGTGTTTTTACCTCCTTTCACTAACAATGAATATGCTTGGTATGTACAAATTACTCTCAAATGGGGCTTTGCATGACCAACATGACACTATAGCTTATCAAGTCTCAGATGCATCACCATACACTTTCAAATCTAACAATGATGACATTTTGGATGACTTTACTTGATCACTTTCACCATTACAACACTTTGGGGGCATTATGTGTACCACCCTAATCGATAACACACACTTATTGACAACACACATATTATACTACACGCACTAGCATCGACACTTCCCGATGATGCACTCTTGTACTTTAGTTCACACTTGACTATTGAGGTCATCCTACACATATGACCCTCACACACTGCACAATACACACTACCCATTATTCATATTCACACATCTCGACATACATACATCCTACATCCTACACCTTACATCTTACATCTTACATCTACTATACCTCTACACATCTTCTCTCATCTACGCATTTGGCATTACTTATTATACATCCTACATTACACAATACTCACATCACAGGATGAGTTATCATCACCACATCTACTACACATACTCCACATACTACTCATATGTGCGCTACACTCACTACTTGATGATGCACTCTAGTCTCATGGTCTATACTGGATTATTGATGGTATACAAATCAAATAGACCTCATCGACTCACACATCCAACCATTCAACATTTTTCTCACATGACACTCCTAGATTAAAGATATACACTTTAGGATAAATCATCACTTCTTTTTTATCTTTTTGTGATATACACTTTAAGATAAATCATCACATGTTCTCACACCACATCTCTAGGTCACATATCATCATTACACATTTATCACATCACACTACACATAGCATATAGTTCAACCATTTCCTGATGATGCACTCTCATTTATGGTTCATTAGTGACTACTGAGGGGGCATAACAAATGAACCTCACTACATAAAATTCCATTCACTTGAGGGGAATGCAGATCTTATCATTCATTTGCATTCCATTCCATCCATCAATAGCATATTGCATATCGTGGTTACATTTACTCTTGCTTGAATTTATGTGTACATATTCACTTTATTACACAAGCTAGATAGATATCTTGTATGTCATTATCATTATCATACACACATGTGCATTCACTTGCTTTCTAGTTGTGATCACAGATTATATATGATCATTACACTTATCATGGATTCTTGTCACAGTACTTATGACCAGTCCCACAGTGGCTCCTGGGGGCATCCAAATTCATACATTACAGATGTTATCATTTCATTTTGTTTCATAGCACATTTCATTATCATATTATACACGCGTTGAAATACTTTTATATTTCTAACATGCTAACAAGGGCTTCGTGTGCAACATTTTTTATGTAGGGCTACTTGTCTCCATGGTTATTTGTTACATTGTTTGTACTTTTTTCATTTTTACCATTGTATGTGGGCTTTTCCCTTTATCTTGTGTGCACACTTGTATGCTTTTAGCTTAGTCAAGCATTGATTGTATTGACACAATGAGTGGTGTCCCATGTTTACAACCCACTCTTTGTGGTCTATATTGTATTCTTGGGTGTTTACATTATTTTCTTACACATTGTCTTCATAGTTTACACTTGTCTTCTACATGCATGCTTGTTGATACTAACACTTGTTTGTATGTGCCTTCATTTCTACCAAGCACATCCCCTTCCCCTACTGGGCACAATTTTTAGTGGTCGGTCCTCTTTTCAGATGCATACTCCTATAGTGATGTTGCATGTGCCCCCAAATAGGGGGCATCGTATGCGTGAATCAGTCACCCCATACAGTAGTCTACACATAGTATACAACACAACACATTACCAATAAAATACAGTTTAGGGATCATAATCAGATTTGGGTCCTTAGTATAGTGATTCCATTCCTAGAGTGCCTATAACCAAGGGCAATTACACAACGATTGCGTTCAACACATTCTACATAACTCATACATAGTGAATTTTACAGGGTAGGTTTTCCTTAGCATATGCATTGGTACACATCATCTGTAGTGGTGTTTTATTTTGGGGAGTAGTTAAAGGTTATAGGATAACACCATACTTTCCTCTCTACACTACTTCCACCATTGCATCGATCATCCAAAAAACCATACAATATAGAGATATCTATAGTTTTGGGAAGCGGTTAAAGGCTGGAGGATAAATCAAACTTTCCTCCCTATACTTCTTTGGCCAATGGTGTGAGATCACCCAAAAAAATTGCACTTCATCAACATGATCCTTTCTACACTTTTTCCTCATCACGGATCAAGTGCACATGTTCCTTTTTGTTTTCATTTTTAGAATTTTTACATACTTCCTTACATGTTTTTTTACATATACATGTGTATTTTACTACTTGGTTGCTTCTCTTTTACATGTCCATCTCGTATCAAAAGCAACCAAATCAACATCAATACAATACTAACAACTAGTACATCAAACACATCGAAGTTACGCATGCATTTCTGCCCTAGGTTTATTTTCATCACCTTTTTACATTTTGGCATCTTTAGCCTCCATGCTCCATATTTTAATCACTCCATGCCTTGTCTAGTCCCTCAACACACTTTCTACATTGATCTACATGGATATCAGGTACGCATATCTATCTACTTTATGTTTCGATCATTCTTCTAACCAACATAAAGTGGGGGAAAATGTAGACACAAAATCATGCACTTTGAGTCATTATCTAGTCTCGATCACATATTACTATTTACATGATTCCTAAGTAATAAAAGTACTAATTAACCCATGTCTTTGGCCACCTTTCTTTACTTTATGCTTCTACTTTCAGTCTTACACTCTTACTTTCTCAGTCTGTCTTTTCACCTTTTGAAATTTTTCATTCTAGACACCAACGCCTAGCCAGGACATCAACACCAAGTTCCCCCATCCCCTCTGGGTACCCTTGTCCTCTTTTTACTTTGGTCACACTTTTTGGGTCCTTTCTAGCCATTTAAACATCTTATCTTTTTCATAGTTAGCATTTTAAGGTTAATTACAAAATTTGAACAAGGGAATCATATAAATATAAAGTTATGTGATCATAATAAGGGACCAAGCACTAAGAATCTACTATCTCCACCTAAGGTTGCATCCATCAAAGGCATCTATAGTTATATTTACATCCATCTAGCTCCATCACAAGGCACAAAGGTTGGTTCATCTGCATCACACTTCATAGGAGGGGATTCTATTGTTTCCATGCACACATTATTTACATTCTACATTGATTTACTCACTCACTACTCACAAAGTGTGTCTAGCACAAGAGCAACCTAGGGCACAATTCCACACACACACACACACACACACACATAGAACTACATTGGGTCTGAGATGTAGTGCATCACTCAATGATAAGTACAACATTTTGGTAGTTGAGGACATTCTGACCCCTTCATTTACATCTTTCTTTTTTAGGGTTTGATTTTTTTTTAGGGTTTTACATGTGATTTATACATTACATGTTATAGCAACACTCTATAGAGTTCAGCACATACACGAGAAGAGAAGAAGTATAGACATCTAGCAACCATATCAAAACCAGGTTCCAACCATCTCCACAGATCATGGCACCTAGAACTCAGACTAGGGAGCCCAAAGGTGCCCCTATCATTCTCTAGGTTCCCAATCCAGCCAAATCACTCAAATCAGAACTTTTTGGGCTTTTGTGCGACGGTTTTACATCTTTGTTCGATCGGTCTCCACTTTGTGACAAAGTTCAACAACCTCTATGAATAAGCTAAGGCTTTTCTAACCCTCTTTGTACATTAGGGTTTCATATTTTCTAAATTATTTTTCTTGGTTATTGTTTATTTACTGCAAAATTTCATTAGATTAGGCTATTATATTACATTTTAGCATAATGAGATAAGAGTATTTAGGTGTTAGAGTAAGAGTCTTGAAATAGAAAACAAGTAGTGACTTATATTGGTGGTTTAATTGGGTGAGAGGAAGTGAGAAAGTGAGTGAGAAGGAATTTATAAGGATCATGAGATAGATGAAAACATAGCAAATCTAAGTATTTAGCAATCAAGAACAATAATGAAGGCTTAAGAAGCTAAAAACCATGAAAATAAGGTAGAGTGAAGCTAAGAGAGTTATAGAGTGGTGAGAAGACTTTGACCAAGGTTTTTCTAAGAGGTATGATATGTTTAGAGGTGTGAAAAAAATTGAAAAATCAAAAACCCTAGAATTTGTTATATAACCCTAGCATAGACCGAGTTGAACTAGTCCAAAAGGTGATATTTGTGTTGGGAAGGTTGTACAAAGAGCTAGACCATAAAAAAATAGCACAACGCTGAAATCCATAATGGGTACCATAATATATAATCATATTTTCTTGAATTTGGTTTTGGATCAGTTCATGAAACCTTATAGGCACTTGCATGAGGATAATGAGTATTGGAAAATTTTAGCAATGAAGCTTAATTCATTGAAATTTGTGTTTTTCATCAAAACTTTCCAAAATGGAGGGCTACTGGCAATATAGGAGGTCTAAAAGGAAAATAAAGGAGAATGGTGAAATGAAATTAATTGGGTTTCTTATTCAATTTTTTCTAATGTTTTTGATAAATTTTAAGGTGATTAAATCCTTTTGTTTAGTGGTTTAATCCATTTTGTTGTTTTCAAAGTTTCGGGATCTTTGAGAAAGGTGTAATTATAGCATCTTTTGGTGATTTTGGCTAAGTGATGATATAACTTCTTCATTTGTTGACTGAATTAGTGTAATGATAATATTAAATTCAGGGTATTTTTGCATCATAATAGTATTAGAGCGAGAAGATCAAGGCATTTTAGGTTTTCTCTTATTGAGAAGAAGAAAAGAAGTTATTCTTATTCTGAAGCATTTGTACATAAGTGATTTAAATTGTTTAATGAATTGAATTGGATTTGATTAAAAATTTCCTTCTTATGAGTATGGAATGAAGTGATGGGTTTCTCCTTGAAGAGATAATTAAATAAGAAATAAAAAGTGAAGAAAGAGACAAGGAAAGAGATAAAGGAAAAGAGACGTCAAAAGACTAGGTGTGAAAGAGAACCTAGGTGAGGCTTGGGCAAGGTGAAACAAAATTTCTAGGAGAATATGGATGAAGATAAAATGAAGTTGATGAAGAAATTTCTTGAGTTCATAAGGAATGAGAAGAAAGAGAAAGAGATGAGAGAAAGAAAAAGAAAAGAGGAGAGAATGAAAGAGCTAGAAAAAAGAGAATATTTTGGATGGAGCAAGAGATAAGATAATTGAGAAATATATAGAACAACTAGAAATGATTTTGAAAAGATAAAGATAAATGTAAAGACAAGGTCTTGAAATAGTGACAATAAAGGTAGTTACGTGGCCTCTAAGGTCACTTATGGAGAAAAGAAGAAAAATATAGCTAAGAACACTGATAAGAAGAGAGGAAAGAAGGATAAAGAGGATGAAATGTGAGAAAGAGGAAGAAAAATTAACAGAAATAGTCAACAAAGATTTTATTATCGAAGGATAAATTAATGGAAAAAATTATTTTCATTTTGTGTATGTGAGTAAAGAACAACTAGAAGTTAAGTTACCAAAGCACTAGAAAGTGTTTTGCATGATGAATAAGTAAAGATTAATGAAGAGAAAGTGAAGAAGATGGACTAGAAAATTGAAAGTGAAGATGAAGTATGTGAAGAGAAACAAAAGTATTTTTCTTTTCATCTAAATTTTTGTGTATTTTTGTTTGTGCATGTATTATTGATGAATAAGTAAAGTGCATTGAAGAAACAACTCATATAGGAGCTCAAATGAAGAGACCAAAAGAAGATATCCTCATATTTTAGGACAAAGAAATCAAGAAGGATATGAGGAAAATTAATGAAGAACAAAATAATTATGATGCTCATGAATATGGCAAGAGAACATTAGAAAGAAGAAGGATTTTACAAGTAGAGAATAATTGGAAGAAAAGAAAGAAGAGGCCTAATGTATAGAGCTCAATTCTCTCCACATGGGGAGTATGATGCATGAGCATTAGTTCTACATAGTCAAAATTCTATTTTTTATAGTCTCTAGGAGATATGAGATCCATTTGGGATGGTATTGGTGTGATACTAGTCCATTTGGACTCTATAAGCTTGTAATAAATGGTTTTGAGAGTTTCCCTCCAAACCCATAGTTTGAATATTTGAATTTTCATGTTAATAGGTTATTAGGTCTAATTGTTAATAGAGTTCAATAAATATGTAATAAAGGGGTCATAAGGCATGTATGTATTGATATATGATTCTTAATATCTTAACTAGACCCTAATTCCCTCCTAGTTAGTCTAAACCTAGGTAAGTTAGTTGTTTCTCAACCTAACTACCTCTTATCATAAAAGAAAATGTATTTGAATGAATGAGTAAAATAATAAGTTTGTAGAGAGAGTTTGAGAGAGGAAACAAAAATTAATGTATCTATAATGCTCATGAATCTTTTTAAGTTCAATTTTTTATTAAATAAAAGCTTCCTAGTTTGCAAGTTTGTGTTCTTGTGAATCTATTATGATCTTGAGGTTGAATGTCAAGAGTTTGATGAATGATTCTCATTTGTATTTTTTTTTTTTTGAATGAGCCCTATAGGTACAAGTGTATGTACAAGATTATAAAGGATAAGGAAGATGTCTATAGAATCATTAATGATAAGGAGGACAATCTGAGATAAGGAGGAAAAAAATTGTGTCTATGAGGTGAGTCCTTGTTTGCACTATTAAATGTGAGGAAATTTATGGGTTGATGATCCAGAGGAAATTTTGGAACTTCAAAACTTTCCAAAATCTCCCTAAAGTATTACAATATGGTAGATAATTATGAAATATTTCCAACGCTATAAGGAACGCAAACAACGAAGATTGTATGCTCAAGTTACCACTGATCAAAGTTTGGTCAAAGCAACTGGCCAATCGAGTTGCGACACATGGCAAAAGTGAAGTGGAGAAAAAAGTATTAATTTTTTCTTAAGATTTTATGACATTATTCTTTGACACTCATTTTCATATGGACAGGCCTTACTATTTTTTGGTTGGGGGGCCTCAGCCAGGGTCGACACACGTTTTTGATGGAGTGGTGTCTTTGTCGTTGTTATTTCATATTTATATTATCACAATTTTGTATATATGTGTCTCTAAGTGTATTTGTGGATGAATGTGGGATATATTGCATTTTTATTGCAAATATAAGCATTTCATTGAGTTTCATTATGGGCTAACTCACTAGCTTGATGAGCTGCCACGTCACTACCTACATCACTCGGCCCAACTCACCACAATACTTGGTCATATCTCCACCGGCCATACTAACTGTCAAGTTATATTTATCCATATCCATGCCAAACATAGATCAACCAATCCGAAGGCCTCATCAACATTACCACCTGCCACAACATGGCATTTACAAAAATGGCCAAGTCAAGTTTAAACGGTTGTTTCACTATTATTAAACAACCTTATCCCTTCAAGCCCATAACATGTGGGATATTAACCCCAAGGGTGGAAAATAAGGTAAGTTTATGCGCTTCCAAAGGATGGAACCCGTGACCTCATCCCAAAAATAAGGTCAGCCTCACAAACACTCCAACCATTGGAAAGTGTTATAGAAAGATATAATTTTTATTTAAAGTGGTTTATTTGGATGATCGTGTAGATGCTAATAACAAACAAGTTTTAGAAATCCACATTTTTAAGCACTTAAAGACAAAACCAAAGCTTGGATTGAACTTGTGAAATGTTTAGAATTACAATACACTCTTGATAGTATATTTATTTTCCTAATTTGGAGTTTTCGTGAAATAGTTTTACGTAGTAGAAGTCACTAAAAGATAATAATTTAAAGGGAAGTTCACCTTGTGAAGACGAGAATAGAAACAAAGAGTGAAATCTGATTGTTTTCAGATCTCATGGTCTTCATATGCAGGTTTTGATGTTTCATTAATGTTTTTAAGTGCATTTAAAATTTTACTTGTAAGCTAAATTTAATGGAATGGTTCAAAATGAACTCGAGGACGTAGGAATTTCGAACCCGGTACAACTTTTGTGTTGTCTGATTTTTCCTTTCATTTTTGCATTCATTTTCAGATTATTTTCATATTTTAAAATCATATTTTATATTTGAATGAAAAAATTTAATCAAAGATACAAAAATTTTATAGAAAAATGAAGAAAACGAGTAAAATGGAAATATGATGGTTCAAATGGTTAATCTGGGTTGAATGAATTTTGGGAAATTTAAGTTTAGTTTATAATCAGTTTATACACATTTAGATCAGTTAATAATTTATATTTGTAATCAAATTCAGTTGGTAAAAAGGTTAGAATCTGAAAAATTTAAAGATCTTGGTAAAAAGTTAACCAAGAATAAGTTTTTACGAGTGTTTACGGATCATGTTTGGTATTAGAGAAGGATGATTTGATAGTTTGATTACTTCATATTGTGCAGTTGGTTCAGTTTTTATTAGACAGTACAAATGCATTATGAGAAATATTTCTAAATAGGAAAATATTGAAGAACTTGAGGCATTTAATCGCTAGATCCAGGAAGAGAACTCTCTCCTGAGATCCATGTATTATTCCTTGGAAGAGGAATGTGAAAAAATGAAAGAAGAATTGAAAGCCAAGGATGAGCTCTTGGAAAAAATTTAGAATGATGATGAGAAGGGGAAAAACAATTCTGTTGTACAATTAGGACTTTCCTCTCCCACAAGTGTGAGATCTGATTTATGCATTGTAAGTATTTCATCAATTAATGAATCTTCCCATTATAAATCAATTGATGATTTTGGTAAATTTGAACAGTATACTAAGGGAATAGGTTCAAAATTACTTTTTAAAATGGGATTTAATGGAAAAATCTTTGAAAAAGAAATCCAAATAGTCGTTAATCCTAGCCAGGTAAAGGATAGGCCTCACCATGTAGGTTTGGGATATAGATCTAGTGGTAAACATGAGAAAGGTGAAAGCTTTAGGATAATTGAGACTACAAAGAAGAAACCTCCACCACAGCCCATGAAAGGTAAAAATTGTAAGGGGAAAAAAATCTAAAAGCGTTGATTCTAAACAATGTAAATATTCCCATGTTCCTTTTGATTATGGTACATAGAATTTATGGTATGTTTATCCATGCACTTTTTTGGATTATCTAATCATTGTGTAGCTAAATGCTAGAAAAGGAAAGCATTATTGGGAAGAATTTTGAAAAACCATTCTCATAAACATGGTTGTAAAAATGGTAATCTGGGTAAGTTTCCTAAAAAAGTGGACAATAGATATTGTACCCATTATCACAAGAAAGGACATGAGGTTAATAGGTGTTGGAAGCTTCATCTAAAACAATAGTGGAAAGTTGTGGAAAAGGGAAGCAATGTAAAACCAACAGTTACAAAAATAACCCATGCAAGATACCTAGGTATATACTGAAGAAATTAAACCACCTTAAAAAGAAAATTTGATAAAACTAGTGGGTAAACAATTTCTTAATTTCATATTTACATAGTTGTAATTGATAAATAGCATGCATTATTTCAGAGCATTTTTGTGGGATTCTCATGAAATTTGAAAGGAAATTTTCCCATATTTTCATTTTTCCTTAAAATATGAATGTTGGTGTCACTTGTAGGAAATATCCGAGGGACGGGTTTATCATACTCAGATTATACCTCTCACTTGTTAAGGATGACAAAATCCATTTTTGTTATTGGCAGCAAAGATTCAATGGGCATGTGTATAATGTCTATTTTTGGAAATTTGCATTTTAGTATATGTTGTTGATTTTCATTGTGAAAATTTGGGCACCATTTTGGTATTGTAATTAATATACAATCTTATTGTGTCTACACAGGGTATTTGCACATACATGAAGAACCTTATTTTTGGGCATTTATTTGTAACTACCCTATGTGGTTACAATTAGTATGTACATTTATTGCACTAAATAATTGGTTTGTAGATTTTACATGGTGATCTTTTTTAGTGGATAGAATTTTCATCATTGTTGGTATGCATATAATTTATTTCTATTATTTTTACATTTCAAGTATGTTGGGATAGATATTTCATTGATGATTCAAATTTGAATATAGTTATTTTAGCATGTATGGTCTAAACATTCTAGATTGTGATATTTGTAGTGATTGAAAATTTCACAGGGATAGTGGACACTAGCTATTTTTGGCATGTAGTTGTCTTTTTACACTGATCTATTTTGGTGGAATTGATTTTACAATGATTGGCCTTATCACAAAGTCGATTAAACACTTGCCTCTTTGGGGAACATTTGTCTATTTTTTTTAAACTGATCATTTTTTTGTGATGGTAGTTACAATTATAGATTACTTGGGATCCGACAGCTTCATAGTTGTTTTGCAGAGATTGGCGTAATCACGAGTATCGCTTGAAAATTACCTATTCTACCGAACAATTGTCTAATTTTTACTGATCAATTTTTTGTGATTAGCTAATCAACAATTTGCATTGATTTAACCCATAATGTTATTTTTGGATCATGTATGTGTTTGTGAAATGCAGGAATATTATCAACATTTGTGGGTGAAAAACACATTTTTGTAGATATAAATCCTTCCCGATGGGGAGGTGTGATCTAGAGGACAATTTGGAACTTAAAAATTTTCCAAAATCTCCCTAAAATATTACAATATGGTATATAATTCCGAGAGCTTTCTGACGGTATAAGGAATGCTGAAAATGGAGATCGTATGCTTAAGTTACCACTGGTCAAAGCAGGGTAAAATAGTCAATCAAGTTGCGACACGTGGCAAAAGTGAAGTGGAGAAAAAGTATTTTAAAAAGTGTTTATGGTTTTTTGATGTCAGTCTTCGAAAAATTATTTTAATAATGGAATATAGATCAAAAAATAAATATGTGACTGATTGGAGATCATGACACAATCTAACCACCTAAAGACTCTTTTAGATCCATGATGTAAGAAAGAATATTAAATTTTAGTGACACAAGTGATTTTGGTTATAAATCGAAATTTATTATGCATATATATCCATGTGTTTCTCTCACCATCTATCAATTGTATAGGAAAGTAACAAGATTTTCAGTTGAAAATTCGGCCATATTTAAGTAACCACACATCACCGAAATCTATCCCAAAATTCATCTACTAACTAATGCCAAAGAGTTTCCCTTTAAGTAACATCATTAGATGCATAAACATTAATTATACCAAAAGAATGGTTCTCATTGTTTAATAGCAACCAAAGAATGTGATTGGCAAGTCCACATCCATGATAGACATAATGAGACTACCATTCCAAACAAATAAATGTAGAGATTCCTCCACACCATGGATTGTGATTACTAGTCAAGGATATTATACAACAAACTAGGCCTTTTTCACAATTTTTCAACAATATTTTTTTGGTTATATAGTTTTCTAAAAATAAAATTGTGGCATTGGAATTGTAGCTAATCCACTTTTTGATATATTATTGTAGTTTTTCCACAATTCATTATACCATGGATAGTCCACAATTTATAAAATTTATAGATAATCTCCATTTTTTAAATTGTACATTGTCCACATTTCTTAATAGTTGTAACATTTCTACAATTTCTTTTTTTGTTAGTATTCCACAATCTTCACAAAAATGTAGTTTTTCTATATATTCCATCTTTGTAGAAATTCCACAATTTACAATTTCATAACTTTCATCAATGTTATATTGTGGCAATTTCAACATTTTTTTACAATTGTCGTTACCACATAAAACTTGTAGGTGGAAGCTACAATTTGATTGCCACAATAATTAATTGTGAAATTATCTTTTATTTAAATGTAGAAATGTTACTATTAACAATCAATTTTTTTATTTATTTTTAATTGTTTGAAATACTTTATAACCACAATACCAAATTAGGATCCATTTTAAGTGTAAATATAGATTCTAAAAATACCATGAACATACATGCTTCAACATTTAGCATGAAAAAGGTTCAAATGCATGTCACATCAAGAAGGCTATAGTAATTGGAGGATTCATTCAAAAAATTGTCCCTTTTATTTTGTTGTATATTTGCAATTTCTGTTGTTGTTTCAAAAGGAGAACCATTCTACACTATAATCTAATAGCGCTCGTTCCATGAGTGAAGGGAATGTCTGATGCAAAAGTGAGTTCTTAAATTTTTTGATTTAAGGCAACCAAAGAAAATTTAATAAAAGTACATAGTCATTGGAGTGGCCAAGCAATGCAATGTTGAGTAATTTCCGCACTCCATAGTTGAGGAGTGATCCTAATGCATATGTCAAGTGAAAGGATTATGGAATGCAAATACCGGTATTCTTTGTCGATTTATATATGCACTGATAACTGATACAAAACCCAATCAACACTTCATATATAGTAAGACACAACCAAGAGAAAGATGAGCTGAGTCGGGCCGAGCCGATTGTTCAACACAATGAAATGAATGCAGGCTACAACAAAACCTCCACATAAAAACCAACTCCTTTTGGGCATGAGGAATCAAATCCAAGTCAAATGCAAAGCACGTAAACAATGAAAAACTGAATATATTCCAATCAAAGCACCAAAAAAGGGTTTGCAACTTATAAATAACTGTCAAAATAAAATTGCTCACATTGAGGAAGAAGACTTGTTCGCTGCACAAAAACTTAATATTGAAGCACATGCGCAGGAATGAGGACATAAAGAGGCAGTATGTCAGAAGTTTACCAAATAAAAATTCGTCTATTTAATTTTAAAGCTTCAAAACTCTTCTCTCTTTTATATATGTCTAAATTAAGTTATAAACTTTGCACATTTAATGGGGCTCTGATCCGTTAATGTGATTATCCTATTCTTTTATTTTTAGAGTGCATACATCTCAGATGGAAACAACCAATTTAAAAGAAGATAAATAAATGGACTACACTTAATTAGCAGCAAAATGTGTTAGTGAGTAGGTACATAAGTTAGTTACAAGAGGCAATATCATAAATTACCCAAATACTTGTCAAATGGTAAATAAAAACCATGTCAACACTACACGTGAATGATAAATATGAGAAAATCATTTAAAGATATCCATAAAATAAATACCATAAATAATGGACAACTAATAATTATTAGTTATACATTTAATTATAATAAAACAACTTGTATTTATATTAAAAATTATTGATGATATTATAAATAAAAATAATTAAAATATTAAATAGAATTATAAATATTTTAATAATTTTATGTTAAAAAATTATTATAATTGTTTTATTTGTTAAAAGATAATTATTATTTATTTTAACTATACATTTCTAATTTAGTTTTTAATTTGTTTTTATAGATTACTATTTTTAAATGAGCCTTTTAAACATAGTTCTTAAATATATGGCATTGGCCTATTTAGCATGGTAACTAGTAGGTATTATTTATGTTAAATTTCACATATTTTAATATTTTGTAATATTTTCACACTATTTTATGTGGCAATTTTACAAAAAAATTATAATATGTTATATCAAATATGTATTTTTAGTAATGGAGCATTTCCATAATATTATAAATTTATAAGGATATTTTTAAGTAATTTTTATTAGAAATGTGACATGTCTACATTATTATATTAATAAAATTTAAATATATAGTAAATTAAATTAAATATGGTAATATATACAACTAATGTGTTATTTTCACGTAATCTAAATTGGCATTTTACTACTATAATGATTTCTTATTAATAGTATTAATATATGCTATCATAAACATATGTTTTGTAGTGTTAAATTTTGATTATATTCTTATTTTGCTTTTATAAATTTTCGAATGTGACATGTTCACAATTTTAATATTAATGTAATTTTATATTATTTTAAAGAAAATATTCCATAAGTGTAAATGTGGTAGATAATTCAATTATAAATTATTATTCTTTTCTTAAAAATTGTGGATTTTCCATGAGGAAGGGTTGATATGTGGGTTCTCCACAAATTATCATCACTATGTTTAAATAGTGGAACATCCACAATATCTAAACATGAATAAATGAAATTGTCATAGAGATGCCACAATTATCTCAAATTGTAGGTATTTTGTGGAATAATTGTGGTAAAAAGAGCTTGTTTGTTGTAGTCAACCTAGATAAATTTAGTGAAAATGTCGAAAATATTCTACCATCTTGATTTCTTACAAGAAAATAACTCCAATCTCTACAAAACTCTTTCAAATAAGTCTTATGATGTATTTTTAAGAATATTCTATGAGACCTAATAATGTAGCCAAATTCTAACCAAACTTGATTTACTGCAAATAATATGAACTCCAAAGAAAATAGATCTCCTTCTTCATTCTTGAATAATGAATTACAATGTTTCCTAAATAGGAAAACAATTCCCAACTCGAATTGCCAAGTAAACTCCAACTAACTCGATTAAATCTACTCTGGGTGGCGAGAAAGTACTATTTTTAGCGGTTTTTTACTAGAACCTCGCTATTCTTGGTAAGTTCGCATGCTTATTCGTACAAAGCACGAAATTGCCACGCATCTTCTACATCCCTAAATTAGAGGAATTGCCAACTTTCTAACTCATAATGCAACTAATAGACTAAAATTAACTAATGCCCAAAAATAGGAAAAAAAGCTGAACTATTTAACTTAAATCCTAATTTTCGGCGATATACCATAACTAACTCACCAACCGTAAATACCTTTCTCCATCTATGCACATCTCATTATTTCCTTATACTTATCATTACTATTCTCGCATCTTCTTCCGTACTTCTTCTTACAATTATTGTATATGTTTGGCAAATGCTTGCATCATCACCGACTCTACCATCAACTGTAGCTGTACCAAATCTAACACCCCATTTGGATTACTCCCATACACAATTGAAAATGGAGACTTTCCTTTCGATCTATTTATGGAACTGTTATATGCAAACTCAAACAGTGGTAATGTTAAGTCCCATTGTTTTGGATTTTCCCCAATGATGCACCTTAACATGTTTCCCAAACTTCGATTTACCACCTCTGTTTGCCCATCAGTCTGAGGATGATAGGCACTCTTTGAACTGTAATTGAGTTCCCAATTTCTTCCAAAAAGTTCGCGAAGTGACTTAAGAACCTTGTGTCCCTATCTCAAGTAATGGTTTTGGAACACCATGCAAATGAACAACTTCTCTCGAAAAACAAATATGTTACGCCCGTCGCATCACTTGTTTTCTTGCAAGCTCAATAAAATGAACCATCTTAGAATATCTATCAACAACCACAAAAATTGAGCCATTACCTCGTTGTGTTTTTGTAATCCCAAAACAAAATCCATACTCGATTTGTCCACAACCCTTTAGGAATAGGAAACGGCATATCAACCTTGTATTCTCGTCCATAGCCTTTCGAGACTTGACAAATTCGACACCTCTCCACATATCTTACCACATCTCTTTTCGCTTTTGGCTAATAGTATTTCTTTGCTACCAATGCTATCGTCTTATCTCTACCAAAATGCCTAGCCAATCCTCTGCTATGTAACACTTTCACTATGTTCTCCCTCATAGACCCAACTAAAATACATAGTTGGTGTCCCTTGAATAGATAGCCATCCTGTAAAATGTACTCATCCAGGACATCTCCTGCATTTTCTGACAATAGACGATTTAACCTTTCAACAATATCCTTGAAATCAATATTAGAAGAATACAAACCCTTTATTGCTTCAAAACCCACCACCTCATTTTCCATAGTGGTAAACAAAGTCACACACCTACTCAATGCATCTGCAACTTGATTTTGTTTTCCTTATTTATGTTTTAGAGAGAAAGTATAACCTTGCAAAAATGATACCCACTTTGCATGCCTACTATTCAACTTCTTTTGTGTATTCACATACTTCAAGGCTATGTGGTCTGTAAATAACACAAACTCCTTAGGCACTAAATAATGCCTTCAATGCCTTAATGCTTGTATAATTGCATAAAATTCCACATCATAAGTAGAGTAGTTATTTCTTACCTCATTCAATTTCTCACTAAAGAAAGCTACTGGCTTTCCACCTTGACTTAGAATAGCACCAATACCCACATGCAAGGCATCACAATCAGCCTCAAACACTTTATCAAAATCTAGTAGTGCCAAAATGGGTGCCTCTATCACCTTCTTCTTCAAGAACTGAAAACTATCCTCAGTTGCCTTCGTCCACAAAAACTCCCTTCCTTTTGTGCAATCTATTATAGGTGCTACAATACTGCTGAAATTTTTAATAAACTTTCTATAAAATGTTGCTAGACCATGAAAGCTTCTTACCTCTGTTATACTCCGTGGAGTAGGCCATTCAATAATTGCCTTTATCTTTTCTGAGTCCATTTGTACCCCATCTTTTGAAATAATAAATCCCAAGAATACCAAACTCTCTTGCATAAATGTGCACTTCTTCATATTTGCATATAGTTTCTCTTTCCTTAACACTTCGAATATCACCCTTAGATGCCTCAAATGTTCTTCCTTAGTTTTACTAAAGATCAAGATATCATCAAAATAAACCACAACAAACTTACCATTATACTCCCATGCACAGATGGTGTTCATCAGTCTCATAAAATTACTAGGTGCATTGGATAACCCGAATGGCATCACCAACCACTCATATAATCCATTTCCTATCTTGAATGTTGTTTTCCACTCATCTCCTTCTTTGATCTGAATCTTATGGTAACCACTTCGAAGATCAATCTTGGTGAAATACCTAGATCCAACAAGCACATCCATCATATCATCAAGGTGGGGTATTGGGAACCTATACTTGATTGTAATTTTATTGTTTGCTCTGCTATCAGTGCACATTCTCTGTGTTCCATCCTTCTTTGGTGTTAATAAATCTGGGGTTGCACACGGACTCATGCTCTCCCTTATGACGTCCTTTCTCGGGAGCTCACCACTTGCTTATTCAACTTAGCATGCAATGTCGGGCTAATCCTATAAGTTGCTTAATTTGGGAGTGAAGACCCTGGAATCAAATCAATATGGTGTTGAATATCTCTTTTGGGTGGTAATCCATCTGGTAGCTCATCAGGAATAACATCAGAAAATTCTTTTATTAATTCTATTGTTTCTACTGGTATTTTTGCACTTGCAGGTTCATCCTTGTTGGCAACTAGTGCATAACAAAAATTGGTTGCCTTTTCCTCCTTCACAAATTCCTTTTGCAGAAAGCATATTTTCAGCCTTCCCCTCTTCCTTGAGAGGTAGTAAAACTATTTTTGTGCCATCCTTCTAGAAAGTATAAGTATTCTTTCCCTCGTCATGAATAACTTTCCTATCAAATTGCCATGGTCTTCCTAGCAACATATGACATGCATCCATAGGAATAACATCACACCAAATCTCATCCTTGTAACTTTTCCCAATAGAAAAACTTATTAAACATCTCTTATCAACAGTAACTTCATTACCCTTTTTAAACCATGCAATACGGTAAGGGTTAGGATTCTTCTCACAATGCAGACCCAATTTCTTGACCATCTCATTTGAAACCATGTTCTCACAACTACCACCATCAATAATAACATTACATACCTTTCCTCCGGAAGTGCATCTTGTTCTGAAAATATTTGTATGTAGCCATGCATCCCCCTTGATATCCTTTCTTGGAGCAATCATCGTCCTCTTGATCATCATATTTTCTCCAACATCTGGTGGAATTTCTAGGTCATGTTCATCTTCTACTTGTTCATCTTCAACAAGATTTACTCTTGGTGCATCTCCTTGCCTCTTGTCATGTGTATAAGAATGCGGGCATTCAAAATCCCGATGCCCCTCTTCACCACATCTGTAACAAACAAATGGTCTTCGTGGAGCCTCCCATCCTCTATCGCCAGCGTATCCTCTGCCCCTAGAAAATCCTCTACCTCTTTGTTGATTCTGGAAATCTTGTCTCATATCTTCTTGCTTTTCCAATCCGCGAGATGATTCTCCCCTACCTTGGTTGAAACCATCTCACCCCGAAAGGAAGATGAGGCCCCCTATTCATTCCAAGTGATCTCCTAAAACTTTGACGATGCTTTTTTTTCTTCGGCCTTTAAGGCTAATTGATAGGCATCCTCCATGCTCTTAATCCTATGCATATTTATCTCATCTTGAATAGAAAATTTTAACCCATTTACATACCTTGCAACCATTTGTTCCTCAGTTTCTTCATGCTCTACATGAATGGACAACTTGTAGAACTCATCTGTGTATTCTTGCACTTGTTTGTAGGTTCTGTCTCGAGATTATGAAACCTCCTGTAAGGGTTTGTGCATAATCCACAGAAGAAATTCATCTTTCAGCTTCTTCTCCATCTTAATCCACGTCCTAATTATTTCTTTCCCCTTTCTTGACCTCTCTTTCGTAGATGATCCCACCATAACATAGCATGACCTTTCAATTTCGTGTATGCAAAATACTTTGAAACATTAACTCTTATCCCATCATTCTTTCCTTCTAATGCTCGAAGCATCCTTTCTTCAAAAGCTAATGGTGGTGCTTGTGTTTCCTCCTCTTCACAAACTTCCTTTTCATCTATGTCATCTCCACCTTGATTTCCTCTCTGGTTATCATTGCGTGAGCGCAAAGAACTTGCCTCTACAAATCTTACATATTTCTATTCATCCGGGCAATACTACCTCCTCTTCCTCTTCCTCTTCCTCTTCCTCTTCCTCTTCCTCTTCCTACCATTTTTTTTAAAGACTCGAACCAACTCTGATACCAGATAATGTAGCCAAATTCTAACCAAACTTGATTTACTGCAAATAATATGAACTCCAAAGAAAATAGATCTCCTTCTTCGTTATTGAATAATGAATTACAATGTTTCCTAAATAGGAAAACAATTCCCAACTCGAGTTGCCAAGTAAACTCTAACTAACTCTGACTAAATCTACTCTAGGTGGTGGAAATTACTATTTTTAGTAGTTTACTAGAACCTGCTATTCTTAGTAAGTTCGCATGCTTATTCATACAGCACAAAAATTTCCACGCTTCTTCTACATCCCTAAAATTGAGGAATTTCCAACTTTCTAAATCATAATGCAACTAATAGACTAAAATTAATTAATGCCCAAAAATAGGAAAAAACTGAACTATAACTTAAATCCTAATTTTTGGCATCAAGATGGCGGATTTGGGGCCCGAAAACGTGCCGAAAACTTGCCCCAACTAGTAGGGCGGGTTTCCACTGTGTTCATCTCATCGAAACATGTGGTTTCAAAAGAAAAGGGCTCAAACAGACACTCGAAGCTCAAGTTATGACCTTGTCAAGTTCCTACTAATTTTGGTGCATCACCTAACACATTCCATGAGTAACAATCCATGAAGCACATGTCTTAAGAGACATATCATCTTAAACTAAGACGTCGAGGGCTCCATAATTATTTTGCAAAAATGTTAGTAGTTAGTTAAGTAAAATATTATTGAGTTTGAATTCCCAACAAAGGCTAAAATTATTTCTCCTTCCTCTACTTGCTAACAAGGATTATGATAATGTCTTAGAGATGCATTACGTGGAGAAATAACTTGAATGATTGATGGAAAGACTTGATAATTGTTCTTGGCTAGAAGACGAGATATCAAGGGACATTTAGACATGCAAGTGTGTTGGAAAACTTATGTCGTTTACATATTTGGATGTATTTTCATGATCTTGAGCCTATTCTAGCAAAGGTGTAGTGGTTTCCATTGATTTATTTGTGCCATGTAGAAGAGCATTGATGTTAGGATTAGAATTGGAAATTTTGGCATTGGATATATCCACAAATGGGTAATTGGTCATGTCTTTGTTATGGCTATTTTTTTCACTACCAATAGTGGTCACACCACCTTCCCCATTAGACTAGGGGACCTTAAGGAATAGGTTTGGCATTATTAAGTACATGAATCGGCAAGAGATAATCCCTAATTTTATGTTTGGAATACGACATCGAAAACAAGTAGTAGGAAAATTAAATTTATAAAACCTTCTGGTGTAAGGGTAATTACTTACTTGGATTTCAATTGAGTCCTTAAGGTCATGAGAGAGGTTAACCTCCACACATAACCACTTATGGGGTCGGTTTTGAGGTTCCTTACAAATAACACAACATACCGTAGACGTTATTTGGTCTTTACAATACCAATGTGGCATTGGAACTCTAGGAAATTCCACTCAAACTAGGCCATTAAGGTTGATGTGCTTAGCGACAACAATTTCACGTGCTCATAGGGAAAGAATAAGCGAAATCTCTCGAACATGCTAGGTGGAGGACTTTTGTAGAATAATTATGGATCAAGTTGGAAAAATAAAAGAGGAAAATTTCTTTGGTCATATTCTCCACCCTTTTACAACGTTGAGTCTAGGTAGAATGAACCACAAAGGGTCATTTGGTAAAGTATTTCCAAAACACATGTGATCATAGTATTCTAAATAGTATCCCTTATTTTTAGGATTTACCACTACATACTCGCATTATTGGGAGCGGGGAGGGGGTGTTGGTTGGCTTTTATACTACCTCTATTTATACTAATTTACCGATGTAAAAATGTAAATAAATTCAAGCATACTTTCACGAGCAAATAATTTCAAGCCAATGGCAATTAACATCAAACTCTCTAGCAAGTAAAATAAAATGATCAGCATGAGAGATGTTATCTTGTGGAATATTTTCAACACAAATTTGCATGGTTGCTTCTCTCATGAGACAACTTCACATTAGTCGTAGTTACAAATGGAAATGAGATGTGAGATGCCATCTATATAGGTCATCCAAGCACAATGTTTCCTTAAATTGTCCAATAAATACTAAGCATGCAAAGGTGAATTTTCAGCATTGAAAGCGCAGTGTGAAAAAAGTAGAAGCCAAGTTTGTAAATAAAGGCCACATGGAATAAAACCCTAGGAAGAAAATAACTCATATTTTGTGATAAAAACAAGTTTAATAAAATTATATTGGATAACATAGATTTCGTTTTTACAATTAATCAATATTTCATAAACTAATGTCTTTTTAATCCTCTAAAATAATTAATACACTTTATGGTTTTCATAAGTTTAAATTATCTATTTTTTTAAACTATAAATATATATTACGTCACTTTCTTTTTTACTGAATGATATTTAAATCGACTGCAGCAATTTTTATCAGTCTTTTATTTATTTTACCCCACAAGAAGACATTAGAAATGTTAAATTTTGGCAAATTAAAACAACTGCTATGCTTTATTATGTTCCTTATACTCTCATTACATATTGAAAAAGTTCAGTAATGCAAATCCGGGAACTTCAAAATTTTGTCTTTTATACAAAATCATCCCTACGTCATAATGAAGTCATTTCTGCATATGCTAACTTTAAAATTTTTGTCTTTTTATTTAATATCATCTTCATCTCACAATGAAGTCATTTCATCATTGATTACATCCCTATTTTAATAAACCCAAAATCACAATGGATTGTTTACTTTTGTAAATCTTTATTCAAAATCTTCATACAAATTATATCTAACTACGTATGAACTTATTGTCTCGATTATTTCTTTGAAGGTATGATGCATATACTTTGGGAAAAAAATGTTTGAATATTGTGCCATTTGCACATAATTGCATCGTATAACGCGTTTTGTAGATAACCATATCATTTAACTTGTTTCCAATTTCATTTTAAAGAGCCAAATTTAACAATTCAACATAAGATTTCTCAAAATTACAAACGAGAAAATTAAAACAAATAAATGGGAAGTAACATTTTAATAAAACAGATTGAATCTTGTAATTTTAGGGGAAAAAAAAGTTGATATTTATGGTGGCCAAGAAGTATGTGGTGTGTATGAGGTCATGTGAATCACTAAATTTTTATATGTTATTGATCTACTTTATAAATTTTGAAGACACTTATGGAACCTTTTCTTATTAGTGAGCCAACGCACGATTGTGTAGGGCAATGCCTTCCCATCAGTCACACAGCTGGAAGAGTTTCTCTTTCACTTGGCCCTTGTTCTGCGGAACTAGGGAGATAGCCACGAGGCCTCCTTAAGGCTGGGTGGAAGGACAAACGATTTTCACTAGGAGCATTCCCTGGAGACTCCCACCTGCATGGTGGGGTCGGTATCACTAATTGCATACAACAGATGATGTATGTTACTCAGCATGGAGGTAACAGAGATCAGGTTTCACTGTTGTGTGCAAGATCAGAGTCGTAGAATGCAAGTCGAGGGGTGATTCCTAAAGACGCACTTTTGGTGATCGACTGAGCAAAGAACTCTTCCGAGTTCGGAAAACTATTAGATATGTGAGATTATTGGAAGTAGGATGTCATTAATCTCGTACTAACGCCCTTGAGACCTTATGTCTTGAGAAAGAGGGATAAGCATTGTAGTAATCATAAACCATGAATGTCTAGATAAACTTAAGAGAATCTCCGAAGTGGAAAATGAACCATCCCCATATCTTGTAATAATCGAGAACATCTAAAAATAAAATGGTTCTGGATCTCTTGCTCGAAAGAGAAATTTTGATAAATGTGATGCTCAGGGATATGGTGGTATGTCCTAATGCAAAGTTGGTTGGAGTAAAGTTTGAATTGAATAAAGGGAACCCTCCGAATGTAAGGTAATTGTAGTTTTGTGTACCACATGGGTCGACCAACCCATCAACGAAGTGAACATGAATAGTGTTGAAGTTTTGATGTGAGCAAACGATGTACACCGAAACTATGTGAGTTGGGGGTAAGTTCTATAAATATCATTAAGATTGTCATTGTTTATCTTTCTTGGAGAGATTATGAGTAGCTAATAGAAAGTTGTATATGGCCAAGAGTGGCATATCAATATTGATATCAATGAGATGGAACACCCATCTATATTTAATTAGTATTTTGTAAATATAAATATTAAATTTATATTATTTCAATTCCCCTCATATTCACAATTTTTTCAAAATAAATTTTAATTTTATTTATCATAGTAATCTTAAAAGAATATATACCACTTAACCTTTAATATTAAAGTATTGTGCATAATTATTTGATTTTTTAAAATATTTAAAATTTTATTTATTAAAATATAAATCTCTAAGAGACCGTAAAAATATGAGGTTGAGCCCAGTCCTTGTGAAATATGCCCCTCAATACACCATATCGTCCTTAGTGTACCCAATACTGACATAATTACTTTTACTTCTACAATTGTTTATGATTATTTGGTTTAAAAACATATTTAAATTTTAAAAGAAAATGAAAATTAAAACACATATCCATATATTGAAATAAAAAAATGTTTGTAAGTAAATATGTGTAAATCATTTTATAATTAAAATTTTCAATCACATCCATCGGTAAAAGGGATTTGAGTCATCCAATCCTTTCAAAAAAAAAAAAAAAAAAAAATCTTTGCCATTCTCTGCATCAGGCTGATGACGGAAGTTTGTCATTTCCATAATTTTCTGTCTATGTTTTCCTTCCAAGAAATCAATGGAATTGATCCACAAGTCAATGCAACTAATTGAGGCTGGGCTTGTTCCATATTTGAGTAGATGTGACTTCTATCGTCTTCTCCACCAACCCCACTGGAAAATAGTACCATCCATTGAACTAACCAGCTGTATCCCTCATTCTCTACTATTTGTTCAGAACTAACATTTGTCTTGAGAATTGCATCTTGATTCGGACACTCTACTTCATCACTCGGTCACCCATGCGGATAAATAAGCCTTTTCTGCTCCTCACCGGGTCTATAAATACATATGGCCACGAGCTCATTAATACTAATAATCACAAAATTTAGCTGCTCTGCAGCAGCAGAAATGGTTCCTGGCAGGATACAATATTCCGATACTATGGTGTTTTCAACTGCTTTGATGTTTTCTATGGTGGCGTTGGCTGCAGCTAAGTACCCTCACTATAAGTCTCCTCCTCCTCCCTATTATTACAAATCTCCACCTCCTCCATCTCCCCTTTGGCCTCCACCATCTCCATCTCCATTTCCTCCTCCTCCACCACCACCAGCTCCACCACCAGCTCCATCTCCTTCGCCTCCTCCCTCCATACTATTACCATTCTCCTCCACCTCCAGTCCCATCTCCCTCTCCTCCACCTCCGCCACCATCCCCTCCCCCTCCTCCTCACAAATCCTCACCTGCACCATCTCCTTCCCTTTCTCCACCATATTACTATAACTCCCCACCCCCTCCTTCTCCCCCTCCTCCTCCCCCTCCTCCTCACAAATCCTTACCTGCACCATCTCCTTCCCCTTCTCCACCATACAACTATAAATCCCCACCACCTCCTTCTCCCCCCATATTACAAGTCTCCTCCACCACCATACTACTACAATTCCCCACCACCACCTTCACCTCCTCCTCCACCTCCATACAACTACAAGTCCCCACCTCCTCCATCACCTTCACCTCCTCCTCCATACTATTACAAATCTCCACCACCACCACCTCCATCTCCCCCTCCTCCATATTATTATAAATCCCCACCACCACCTTCTCCATCTCCTCCTCCCCATATTATTACAAGTCCCCACCTCCACCATCTCTATCTCCTCCTCCCCCATATTATTACAAATCTCCACCTCCACCATCTCCATTTCCTCCTCCACCATACATGCATTACAAATCTCCGCCACCTCCATCTCCACCTCCACCTCCTCCATACTACTATAAATCCCCTCCACCACCATCTCCATCTCCTCCTTCACCATATCTTTACAAATCACCACCACCACCTTCCTCATCTCCTCCTCCACCGTACTATTACAAGTCCCCTCCCCCACCATCCCCATCTCCTCCTCCGCCATATCTATACAAATCCCCACCACCACCATCCCCATCTCCTCCTCCACCATACTATTACAAGTCCCCTCCACCACCGTCCCCATCTCCTCCTCCACCATATCTATACAAATCCCCGCCGCCACCATCCCCATCTCCTCCCCCACCATACCATTACAAATCCCCACCACCACCACCACCATACCATTATGAATCCCCACCACCACCACCGTCCCCATCTCCACATCCTCCATACTACTATAAATCCCCACCACCTCCACCTACATCTCCTCCTCCCCCATACTATTACAAATCTCCACCACCACCACCACCTCATAATCATTATTATTACAAGTCTCCACCTCCACCACCTCCCTCTCCTAAGCACCATTATTATTATAAGTCTCCACCTCCTCCTCCACCGCCGCCACCGCCACCACCTCCGCCTCCACCTCCTAAGCACCATTATTATTACAAGTCTCCGCCTCCACCACCTCCATCTCCTAAGCACCACTATTATTACAAGTCTCCGCCTCCACCACCTCCATCTCCTAAGCACCACTATTATTACAAGTCTCCACCTCCACCACCTCCATCTCCTAAGCACCATTATTATTACAAATCTCCGCCTCCACCACCTCCCTCTCCTAAACACCATTATTATTACAAGTCTCCGCCTCCACCACCTCCCACTCATAAACACCATTATTATTACAAGTCTCCACCTCCACCACCTCCCACTCATAAACACCATTATTATTACCCGTCTCCGCCTCCACCACTTCACTCTCCTAAGCACCATTATCATTATAAGCATCCACCTCCTCCATCAGCAAAGCGCAAGCACAAATCACCTTCCATCCATTGACTGATATCCTTCGCAACCGAGCTCAATAGAAGGTAAGTTTTTAACATATACCTGCATTGTTTATGGTTATTTCCTTGTATTATTTTTGGCAGGAATTCTTATCAGAATAGATCCATATATATTAGTCTTTTAATTCTATCCGTTTTTACGTTTGCAGTTCACAAAAATATATTCGAAGAGTACATTTTTGTGAATGGAGAAGGGCTGCTGGGGTATGAACCTATCAATCTGCTCAGTCATTAATTTCTATTCTAGAAGTATTAAAAGGTGGAGAAAACTATTAAGATTTGCCTTGAAATAAGGGAGGTCGTGTAATCTGAGATCTGCCCTGGACTGCTCTGTGTACTTATTAAGAGGAAAATGCATTGCTGATTGCCCCTCATTTAAATAATAAGATTATTATTTAATTAACCCTTGTTTGAGCAATTACAAGAGTGAACAGTCAAGAACAGCAATATTTTTCTTTTAATGAAATCTAGTGAATTACATCCAAACTGTTCATAAATTATTTAAGGTATGTATTACAGGTATTTGATTGGATTATGGGGAGGGGAATTAATATCATTTAATTATTATGGGGGTGGGAAGGCTATTTCTTTTTTGTTTAATGTATCATTGTTTTATTAATATATCAATAATGGTTTATATTTTATATATTGTGGAGGACTAAAAGTATTGATCAATATAAGATTTTAAATGTTTTGAATAAGAATTTTAAACATCTTAAAATTTAAATAAGATATAATTGATCTTTTTAGGAGGTACTAATGATTATAGATAGGACCCATCCAATTTTTACGGTTAAATGGTTGGCCGTTCGATCAATATCAGTAATGCAATTCATACAATGATAAACTCTTTATAAACTAAATCATGGAACTATCTAATGACACAATCAACCCCAAACAAACAAAATATTGAATTGAATCGTAAAACATAATTGATATTTTAACTAATAAGAAAAATATAAAAAAGAAAAATAATATTGAACAAAGAAATATCTTTATCTTTAATCAATTAATTAATAATAACTCTAAATATTAATACTAAATACAACCTCCTTCAAACTTTACTTTTATTAAATTATATTTTGAACACTTATTTTTAATTGAAAAATACATTTTTAAAATATTTTTAATTAAACTTTCAAATAAATAAAAACTAATTTAAAAAATTATTGTTCATAAATTTTACAAGTCATGATAAGTTATTTACATGGTTTAACTTTTAAATACTCTGAAAAAAATTACTTTACATGTTTCAAATATTTATTATTTATAATAAGACAGCAATCACAAATCTAAACTTGAAAAAAGCATTAATTTTTTAAGTAACGTTATTCTTACAAAAAGGATGTGCATTGAGCTTTTTTATCATGCGTATACGTGGAATGATAGTGACGCTTCTTCAAAATAATTTGATTTTTGACTATATCTATGATTTTGGACTATATCTAAATAGTAAATGGTAATTTGATTTCTATGTTCCAATAATTAGATATGAAAGTGGTCATAACATGCATGTGAGGTATAGAATTTTTTTAAAAAAATTAAAAAAATGCAATTTAGGTAGCTAAGTTATCTTGTGAACATGTATATAGGTAATGAAAATATCTTGTGAAAATGAAAGAGATATTTTAATTGAAAATATATCTTAGGAAAGGTTTCACAATAATATATTGATAAGAAATTATATTCTCCAAACAAACATATGAAAGGATATAGGTTTATTAAGTGAAATTAGCCCTTTTGTCACGATATAAATTTATTGAGTGATTACATCAAGATGGACACAAGGGGATTAAGGCTTAGGCAGATTAGGCAACTACTTAGGGCGCCAACATTTAGGGGGCGTCAATTTATTTTATTTTATCATGGTTTTTATGAAGAGTATATCTATTTATTAACCATATATTCTAGTAGCTTGGCCACCCTTACATACCAATTTTATTATCTTCGTTGAAATAAAAAATAATTTTAAATAATTATATTAAGATTATAATATTTAGCTAGCCTTGAAACCTAGGCAAATGTCTTTGTTGTTAAATTTAATTCATACATTTGTATTTTTAATACTTTGTATTGTTTTGTATTTAATCCATATCTTTGTATTTTTATTTTCATATGAGAGCTCAAGAATGGTGAATATGTATGGAATTTGATTAAAAAAAAAAAAAAAAGTTGGGAAAGATATTAGTAAAGGAGGATTATCATAAACTATATGATAGATAATTAGCCAAGGAATTTAGGCACTGGAAGCTACAAATAAATTTATTAGCAAGTTTTTCTTAGATGGTAGAGGCATACCATATCAAGTAATCTAATATCTATTTATGTTTTAATTAAATTGTCTACCATATATTTTTTTATAAAGAACGTTAGCTCCAATATTGCCTAGGGCGCATCCTTAATTCAGCCCTATGTGAACTATAGAATTTTTTAAAAAATAATTACAAATAATACAATTTAAGTAGCTAAGTGATCTTGTGAAAATGTATATAGGAAATGAAAATATCTTGTAAAAATGAAAGAGATATTTTAATTAAAAATATATTTTAGGAAAGGTTTCACAATAAAATATTGATAAGAAATTATACTCTCCAAACAAACATGTGAAAGGATATATTGGTTCATTAAGTGGAATTAGCCCTTTTCCCAAGATATAAATTTATTGAGTGATTAAATCAAGATGGTCCATGGAGGAAATGTTGTATCATTTATTCTTTTATTATTCATTTATTATGGATAATAAGAGAATTCTTAGGGTTAATATTAATTTACATATTTTGAAGACTATTTCATATATATATATATATATATATATATATATATATATATATATTGTAATAGTTTATTATTCTTATTTTTTAATATTTATTTTTGTTTTCATTTTTTTAATTCAAAAATCTATTTTTATTATGCTTAAATTGATTACATAAAATATACAAAATTATTTTTATTTTACAATTCTTTCTTAGTTTTGTAAGATTCATCTCTATTTTAGAATTTTAATTATTTCATTGATTTTTTTTTCTTGTATATTTATAAAAATATGTATATTTTTTTAATATATTATAGATAATATTGAGATTTTCATTATACTTGTTAATTAAACTATTATAGATATCTTAGATACATCTAAATAGATATTAATTTTGAGGCACATATTTAACTATGTTAGATATTACTATTTTGTTATTGATTTTTTTAAGAAAAAGGAAAAAAATATATAAATGACAATTCAATTGAAGTTAAATTTAAGAATGAATTTTAAGTGAAGGTTAAATGGATGTTAAATTTAATTTAAAAATAAAAATAAACAACTCACTACATTACAATCTTAAATGACATGATAGAAACATCTCTCAATATAATTATATTTAAAAATTCCTTTTAATCACAATTCTAATATTAAATTGATGTATTTGAAAACAAACCCTATTCATAGTATTGTATTCTTTCCAAAAAATTTAAAAAAAAAAAAAAAAACATTACTATGTTTGATTGTTTTGTATGTATCATTCTTCTACATAAAATTATTTAGAGGAAAGTGGATTTTAGGATTTTTAAAAGAGTGACAAGCTTAAAGAGTGTTCATGTGAGAGCAAAAGTAGACGTTAATTGTAAAAAAAAAAGCTACATTTTGTTAAAAAAATTCCTTTTATGGAGGTTGTGTATGAATGTGTAATGTGTTGTGAATATGATACTATTCTCTTTCACAATTATATGTTTTTATATATTTGGTATTTTGTAGATTGTGTTCAATTTGTGTAGGTTATATTTAAATCTTAATTTTGATGGTTTTTACCTAAGTATTTTCTCCTTTTAAATATGATATTTGTGAGTTTTATGGGCCATTTAAATATTTTTGTGGGATTTGTATAATTTAAATTTAGATATGAATTTTTTAAATAATCTAAGGATCTTTGACAAACCAATAATTTTTCCTCCTATGTTGCATTATATAGGTATGTAAACTTGCATCCTTCTATTTTGCATGGGATTTTAAAGATTTGTGAGTTGTTTATGTAGGGTTTTTTATATATTTTGGGCCATTTTTCCAAGTTATTTTGTATATTTGTTTTCCATATGTGTAGGTATTTTTAAATCTAAATTTTGATGATTTTTAGTTAGGAAATTTTGGATTTTAAGTATGAAATTAATGAGTTTCGTGGAACATTTAAATATAATTTTGTTGGATTTATCACTCACACAAGTTCATCAAAACCACACACTAAAACATTAAGAAAAAGAAACCAAACAAGAAATAAACTATCACGATAATAACAATATTGATAGTTATGTAAATGATAGTGGAAATACATTCATTCCCAATGATATAGATAAGTATCTAACTAGACTTAATATTAATCCAATCACCCCAAACAAGTATATAGATAATCAAAACTTATTTGACATTAATAATCTATATAATAATGACACATCACAAGAAGACCATTGAAACAAAAATTGAATATAGACAAAACATAGGATACACCCAACATGAAATTATTGATTATGATCATAATAAATATTGACATCATATCCTTTTGAGGAAGTAGGAGTAGACCTACCCAAACTTCATCATAGCATGCAACTTATTTGTAACTAGTACTCTATTTAAATTAATTATACATTTTTTTAATTATTTTTGTGTTTTATTAATTTTTATGATATTTTTAACATTGGTTTATTTTTATTTTATGTAAGGGACACACAATATTGTCCCTGGGAGTAAGTGGAAAATGCCTCAAGAAATGAATAGAAGCCACGTCATTACTAGGGTTCTCATTCAATAGATGCTTTAAGTAGTGGATAAGGTGGAAATAGGGACATTGGATAGGGTTGTGGAGGTTTTAATGATACTATAGTTGAGGGTGATGTTACTCAAGAGCATGACATGGATGAGAGTTGGGGGAAATGAAGATGATGACCCTAATGTTTGGGGTCGACATTGAATATTATGACTTTGTATTGTGGATGTTGACCCTAATATTGTATGGGTCAATCATGACTCTACATCTATTTTTATTATAATATTATTATAAATTTCGATTAATTATTGAGTGGTTTGATTATCTAGTTAATTTATTATTGTTTCCTTAATTATTTTTATGTTTGTATTCAATTTTCTACTTAAATTTATTTTCATTTGTTATGTATATCATTAAAATTAACATTACCATCAACACTTCATAATTGAATTTTTATAATATAATAATATAATTAAACAAACAAATTTCAAACACATATTTTTTATAGTGTTGTAATGAATAAAGTCCCAAAACAAGTCAGATCTAAGCTAGAATTGAATTCATAATAAATTCAAAATTTAAGTCATACATAACTTGCAATTTAAGTCACACTAAAGTGGAAATTGAAGTCACACTAAAGTTGTAAATAAGGATGGAATTAAGTCACAATTGTAGACTTGTTAATGTCACAATTTAAGTCACAAATAGTGTTGTAATTCAAGTTGGATGCATTGTCACAATTTAAGTCATAATTAAAGTTGGATGTAGTGTTACAATTTAGTCATAGATTACAGTCACAATTAAATTCTTTTTTAAGTCGCACATAATGTCATTTGTAAGTCACACTTAAAGTCAATGTAAAGATGATATTAAATACCCTTATTAAGTTGGGAATTAATTCATACTAAATTTATTAATTAATTCATAGATAAAGTTTCCATTTAAGTCACCTTAACGTCCTAATTTAAGTAACCCCAACGTCCTAAAGGTAAGATTAGTGGGGGACATTAATGTGAATTAAATTGCGATGTTAGGGTGACTTTAGTATGACTTTCTTATTTATGTCATTTAAAGTCACAATTTAAGTCATTTTTGCAAATTTAAATTTGACTTTAGGGTATCTAGTTGGAATTCAAAAAAAACATATTTTGCAACTTAAATATGACTTAATATAGACTTAAACTATGCCTTAATTTAGTCAAAATTTCGTAGTGAATATTTGCTCCATATCCACTCTCAATGAGTGAAATACCTCCATACTTGCTCATACACAATGAGATTAGTTCCCAACATGCTTCTTACAATATTGGAAACTAAAATAAAAATTACTTGGACGTGCTTACATATTCATGTTGCTCAAAATTTGAGTTTTGCAACTATCCTTCTAAGGATTGATCTCTTACCATTTCCTCTTGGTAATGGTGATGGGTACTCCTATATGGGTTATTTTCTCTTGTTAGATTATTAATTAGATATGTTTGCTTCTTCATGTTCCTCATCTTGAGTTGTTTGTTCTAAAACAACTCCTTTATTTGTTACCTCTTTCTTTGGAGGTGCTTGAATAACTTCTTCATTTGCTACCTCTTGCTTTAGGGTTTCTTGAAGAACTTCCCTCTTGCATATAGATGCCTCTTCTTTCATGGATTTCCCTTTTCAATTATTTGGGTGAATTTATGGATGGATTTTTCAACGGCATGCCAATGCCCACTCACGATGTAACGAGTGTAATATTTTTCGCTCATTTTCTTGGACAACATGTCCTTCTCCACATTCTTATTTGAGAGTGATATTTACAACTTGTGTCCTTTATTTTAAATGAAACATGCTTATTTTGAATGGACCTTTTCTTCCAACGCATGGCCACTTAATGGTTACTCATTTCACAAAATTATATGGATATAGATACCCGAAAAATGTGTTGCACTATCACTCTCATAGCATATGCAAAAAACAATGGAAGACTTGTACTCTTCATGGCTCTTTGGGATGCCTTTTTTTGCAAGTATGGTGAATTGGTAATGTTTCACCTCTTCTTTTGGAATGAACACCTCTCTTTAGAGATGATTTTCATTCTTCTTTAATGTTTTTACCGTGGTTGAAAGGTTTTCCTCTTCTTTATTTCATCTTGCACTCACTCCCATGGAGTGATAATGTGTTATATACTTCATTATGGAGATATTATTCTCTTCTTAGAGACTCTTCTTTAGCCCTTGGAGGTGTCTCAATAATACCTTCCTTTTCAAGAGATATGTACTAGTTCTTTAGATATTCAAACTCCTAGTTATATTTGACAAAACAAATATTGTCATTACCTTTTATGGGCTATTTTTATAGAAATAATGTCTTGGGCTCATAGACTTTGCTCTATTTTATTTCTTTAGTTATCTTGGATCATTTTCCAACCTTTTGTTTTCCACTAACATATCCAAAACCTGCGTATTGAGACCTTTCCTCAACCATTATAATATTATTCATTCCTTGGTCATTGATGTCAAGACCCTTTCCATCATAACCCATCTTGGTTAGTAACTTGGATCCAAAAACCTTAGTATACTTCTCAAATCTACCAAAGGAAGCATCTATAACTTGATGGGAAGAAAGAGAATATGGTGCGATTGTTTTTTTGCATACCTCAATCATGGTTTGTGCATCTTTGGTAGAGGATGGTCTCCTTTGTATGGTAGAATCTTCTCTCTCCTTCACTCTTTCACCATCATCTTGGAAATTTTCCAAAATTTCTTCCTTGGTTTGAAACTTGGGTTATAACTCTTTAATGATTCCCATTAGAAATTATCCATGGCTCATAAATTTATCTTGTAGTTGTTGATTCTCTTTCTCCAAGTTCTGCCACATCTTTCTTCATTCAAATTTTTCCCTCTAGATTTATTGGCTTGTGGCTTCCATGTCTTCGATCCTTTCTCACTTAAGATATTTCCCCATGGCTATAGTTTTGTAACCAAAATCATTGCACTTTTTATAAACAAACTATAAGGCATAATACATTACACAATATAAGAAATTTATTAGAAAACCCTTTCAAGGAAAAAGGAAAACCTTCTCTCATAACACCTGATCTATAATTTTGAGGGACTCCTCTCCAAACTTGTTAATATATAATGCTTCTAAATTAAGGTTTGGTTCTCAATATCTATGGAAAGTATCGTCCTTAAGAATTATATGACAAGGTATATTTCACCACTTGATTGTGACCTTTAGGCATACAAATTTGTAATGCAAACCTTAACATGCATTTACCACATGCTACATCCATTTCATATTTTCCTTCTCACCCTAGGCATGCTACGATTCCATACAAGAATGCATTTAAATGTTCTTATATGAGATCACAAGTGAATGAGAGGTTATTTTCATTTATTAAACAAGTTTTATGTTTGTAAATGAGGGCTCTTGAGCTCTTTTTAAGTGTTGTTGGCATATGACAAGGTATATTTCACCACTTGATTGTGACCTTTAAGCATACAAATTTGTAATGCAAACCTTAACATGCATTTACCACATGCTACATCCATTTCATATTTTCCTTCTCACCCTAGGCATGCTACGATTCCATACAAGAATGCATTTAAATGTTATTATATGAGATCACAAGTGAATGAGAGGTTATTTTCATTTATTAAACAAGTTTTATGTTTGTAAATGAGGGCTCTTGAGCTCTTTTTAAGTGTTGTTGGCATGTGAGTGTTTGTAGTGTTGTCATTGATGAAAAAGGTACATTCTCATTAAGGAAAAATGTGTGAGAGGTCCATAGGATTCCTAGAATGATGATTCCATGGATAAACAAGATGTGACTTGGTTACGAGGTGAAGACATCAAAATTGGTTCGATCCAGTGGGCCTTATCCTTAGGCTTGGTCAGCAGGATGACCTAGTATGGTTGATTGAAGGCATGAGGCAGCTAGAGAAACATGGTCAACGAATGAAAACATAAAAAGGGTTTGTTAAGATATTTTTATGACAAGAACAGGGAATTTTCATGGAATATAGGTGGAAATAAGCTCAACTAGGCCTAATTCTAAGACCTAGTGTAGGCATAACTTGGAGAATGGAGAAAAGAAAGCTATAGAAATAAAGAGAAAGTATGGATTATGTATGGTGATGGTGTAGAGATGATGTGGAATGTTCCAGAGGTCAATATTTGACTGATAGAGGCATGCTTGAGGTCTTTTGGATGCATATCCTTAAGAACAAGCTAGGAATGCATGTACAAATCATGTTGGTTCGTGAATTTTAGAGAAGTACATACTGAAATAAGTCTTGGAACACCTGAATAAGTTTTTATAGTGTTTGTTACAAATTTTAGGGACAAAATAAAAAGGAGAAGAAATAAAATTGAGTTTTAGTCCAAACGAGCTCTTGAAATGATCATTTTCAACTCGAGTATGAAGTTTGAGATGTTCATTGACACATTAAAAATTTTCATGGTGGTTTTTGCTTTCATTAATGTTGGGGCATTGGTTATATAGAATTTTTCAAGAATAATGTGTTAGAATGATGGCCTATACTTTATGAACGATGTTTAACAAGCTAAGGAGGTTCTAAACCCTACCTTCACGAAATGGAGAAGAAATGAATAATTTGATCATAAAATGACCTTGGTAAGCTTATGTTATGAATTTTTCATGAAGAGGACTCCTTATAATTAATTTTGGTGGTGGTCTCACTCTCCAGTCAACTGGTAAGGTAATGAAATGTGTTTATTTTGAATAAATTTGCATGTACAATCATGTGATGAAGGTTTCATGGTGAAAATTTTGATGTGGGAGAAATATTTGGATGTGTCCCAAGTTTCCATGAGGATTTTCAGGTCTTTACTTTGCATAAATGTTTTGAAATAGGCCAAGATGGGCTACCTCTTAAGGGCTAGAAAAGCCAAAACTAGTCAAGTTGGTTTGAAGGGATGATGATGAAAATGCATGTTGTTGAAGAAATTTTTGAGCATGGATAGTTCATATAATTAAAATATGACATGTTAAAGCTCTTGAATCGATATTTTGAAGTGTTTTTATGATTAATCTCCAAGAGTTAAATTGCCCATTTTAGGCTTGTCAAGAAGGTCTAAGAAACAAGGGTGTAAGTGTGAATTTATCCTCGTAATACTTACAAGTGAGAGCTTAAATTTTAATTAAAATACCCTATTAATGTTTTTCATGCTTTTTTGTCATGAAAATGTGTTTTGGAGTGTTAGAAGTCTTCTAGAACAAGACTGGTTTTTAGGACCTAAAACCCAGTTAGAGTTGTCTCAAAAATGCAAGCATATTCATGATAAAAACCTTGAAATGAAGCTTGTTGGTAAGATTAAAATATTAAAAAGGTCAATAAGTTTCCAAAAAGGTATAATAGAGCCATAATTAGATGATTTGATGGGTCAACTAACTCATTTTGTTAGGACTAATTTTTCTGGTTTGCAAATCCATTAAGACCTTGTCCTAATCAGTGTGTCTTGGTGATAATGAAGGTGTTTGACCTGATAAAAAAATTTTAAGTTGGCCCATATGTCCCTAAAATCATTCCCCAAGCATCAAGAATATTTTAGATTACATGCATTAGTGTTGATGAAGAAATCTCTTGACTATTTTTTAGAGTTTCCATGACTGTGAGAATCCAGCTAAGAAGAAGAGTGGAAATGGGGTGTTGTGACCTGACCTGCAACATTCCAAGCTCATGATGGTGTTGTATACATATTGAATTTTATCTCCTCTTGATTTAATGACATGCCATGAACTATGAGTGTGTTTATTTCACTCAAGTTAAGACTGGTTTTTGAAGACCATGCACACTGATGAAGCATATCACTCTAATGAAGGTTTGCTAATATAATGGAAATCTAAAAAGAATATTAAGCTTATAGAAGATAGTGATATGTCTCTTATAACATGCATAAGCATGAAGATCTATTTTTAGAAGATGGCGTGCAGAACACACCAACGATGCAGAGACATGTGCACCACACATTGTCTATTTCTAGAGGATTCAGAGCACTTTTGCATGGAGATAGTCTAAGAATAGGATTGTCACCTCAGTTAACTATCAATAGTCTATAGATAACACACTTGCATGTGTGGCTATGCATGAAAATGGTGTGTGGCTATTAATAGCATGTGGCCTATTTTTGGAATAGATAAGCGGTGAAGGGAAAGTCCCCACCCTATATATATGTAGTGAATTACCTGGTAGGGAGATGATGGATATAGAGAGATAGATAATATAGTGTGTGTGAGAGAGAGAGAGGATAAGTATACAGAGACATGTATATGTTTCTAGATTACCATATCAGATCCATGCATGCATCGGCATAGATTTCCAGTATTGTAAGAAGCTTTTGTGTTATTGTGATAATTAAGAGATGGAAGATATTGACTGAACCTAAGTGTCATTCCTGTGTGTAATTGGGTAGTGCATGTTCTTATTTCTATCATGATTATTGTTTAAACCTATTCTTTCCTAGATCTAGATCTGTCATGCACTATATAATGATGTATTAGTTATGGATCTATATGCTTTAAGTCTTCATCATGTTAACATTCTACTACAACAACCCTAAAGAGGGACCTGGTACCTTTGCACTTTGGGTGAGCACTCAGTCTAGGTTGAGTGATGTGTCCAACATCTAGGGTATTATCTAGTGAATTCTAGGCTACATCATTGGTTCCATTTCAGGACCTCTTTTTTAGTTGTTTTTTCAGGATGGTTTGTGATGAAGACGTACTAGTTAACTCTAGCAAGTATTGAAGAGTGGATACATGATCTGAGGAAGAATATGCACAATGGTTCAACATTGGATCTGAGTTTAACACACGCACTATGGGTGGAACAAAATCTGTATGATAGTTTATATGAGAGATTTTTCACCATCTTTCCAGTAGAATTATACGAGTGGCTGATTGCTTATGCATCTAAGTGGAATTGAGGTATCACACACTTGTTTGGACACAGAAGAATTTCAGGCCCTTTATGATGCTTGATCTGATCGGACTCGAGCTTGGGATACATTTTCATGGTGTTCTAAATAGTTATATTCTAGAATATTCAATTTCGACGTATTCTTTCCTAGAGGTAGCTGAATTCTAGTTTTTACGGTATCCTAGAGGAACATATCTGCAAAGTATTCCACTGGCGATCAAGATCTTGATGGTAACTTTGAACCTAGAGAGTAAACCGATGGCTAACTAAACCTCACCACGCATGCAGGGGGTAGGAACAGTTTGGTGAAAGATGGCAGACCTAGCGGTAGAAAGGAAGAGAGAGGAGAGGTGGCTTAAGTATAATGAGGCACGCAAGAGGGAGATAGAGAAGCAATGTACCATTGCAAAAAGTATGGCATTGAGGAGAGAGATGGCTCATGAAGGATTTGAAGCTCACGTAGAAGACGTGGAGCCAGAGCATCAAGAACTCCCCATCTTGGAAAGCATGACAGGATCCCCCTTGGCCTCACACAAAGTGCACAGAGAGACTACCTGGGCCATGGGCACACATCTTAATCCACCTGGTGACCTAGCCCTTGCGCTTGGTTTTCCAGTATCTAGTACAACAAGTAATCAACAAGTGAATTTGGGAAACAGAGAACCGAGTAAGTCAGAGAGAAAGTACATCAATGGCAGGATAAATGGCTTCAATGTTATTTGGAGGAACATTTTTAGCACATCATCTACACAGAATGTAAGCACGCAAATGTTGGATTCACCTCTGGAAGTGGAACTACCACACAGACTAGGGGTTCAATATAGTACTACTATCGAGCACATGGGAGTACATCTACAGGTCCTATTCTAGCTACAGGTGGAGGATCAGAGGTATAGGTGGTTCTAGTTCCAGTGGATCTAGTGGTTCTGGAGGTAGGGGAAACACAGGAGGTTCTGATCAGGTGGGCAAGGTCCACACCAACCCCAAAATATTTATATGGAGATGTCTCTTCATCTTCCAGAGTATAGAGGCATAGAGGATGTTGCTGAGCATGTGCACATGTGTGAAATATTGTGGCACACAAAGGGATCATGGCTTCTGAGTGCAAGGCAAGTCAATTTTCTACTACATTACAGGGACATGCACACAACTGGTATAGGAAGTTTGACCCTGATCAAACTTGTGTGGATTATGCAACAGCTTGAAGGATGCTTTCTTGAAAGAGTTCTATATCCCAGAATTTGAGCAAAAGAGTATAAGCACACTCAAGGATATCAAGCAAGGCACTACTGAGAGTGTACGTGAGTATGATGCCCATTTTAAAACACTCCTATCTAAGCTTTCTTATGATATTCACACAAGCCAACATGCACAATGGTTCATTGGTGGATTGATTACACCATTCAGAAGAGCACTATCACATAAGACATACACAGATCCACGTGAAGCACTAGAAGTAGCTTTACATGCTGAGGTAGTTGGGAGCATTGACACTTGGCATTAGTCCATTCTTAGAGGCACAATATTATAGCTATGGAAAAAATAGTTAGAGAAGCTATCAAAAAATTCAGCCCATGAAACACGCTCAGGGATTTGGTGTATAGATTGTGAAGTGGAAGGTCACACCAAGGATAGTTTCCTCACAGATCTATACGCTCATTACTATTGGACTATGAGATCTGTCATTTGAATCATGATGCTAGTCACTGTCCTTTGTTACAATGCATGATAAGGAAGAATGTATCTTGTTACTTATAAAAATTTTCCAGTCCACGACCCATGATACTAAAGATTTTTGGTTGATTGGTCAGATCCAGGATGCTATAGACATTGGGGTATGATAGACAAGTGTAATGGATAATTCTAAGGGTAAGAATGAGCACCAGGATCGGGATCATAATCAAACATGCTATGATAGGAATGAGGGGTGTTTTGAAGGAGGTCATGGAAGAGGACGTGGATATCATGGTGGATATGGAGGATGAGGCCATGGTGGAGGAAGAGGTGAGTTCCCTCATGGAACATGTTATACGTGTGGATCTCTTGACCACTATAGGCATGAATGTCCCAAATATTATGTTGTTTTTCTATGGAAAGAACCATAGCTATGAAGAGTGCCCGACTTATATGAGCATCTGAGTAAGCAACATAAGCAAGAAAACAAAGGCACGGGATGGTTAGAATCCAGCATGCATGGTAGAAGATCAGTGGATGCCCAAGATAGCACCAGACTTACTCCGGCATTAATAAAGTGAAGATTACTACACAGCTGAAGTGATGCGCACGCGCAAGAGAGGCATTATCACCAGAAGCCTACGATCACCAAGGAGGAGGTTTTGCATGCAAGGTACCCAGATCCTCTCATCAAAAGGAAGTCTATCAAGAGACCATGGAGGTCCTCAGGAATCTTCAAGGTGAGATATAATGTTTAAAGGAGTAAGTCAAGGAAGATGGAGCAGAAGAAAGAAGCAGAAAAAGTCCCCTCTGATATTGATGACATCAGAGAGGTTTGTAAAATGTTGTGCGCTAGAGAATATTATTCCATTGCTAGGAAATTGGTTGAAGGGGAATACCCCACACACAAGCACTGAGAATGAATGAAAAAAATCCTACATGCAAATCTTCCCCCGATAGCATTGACTATGACAAGGAAATTACTCTGAATGTTGTTGTGGATGGATGGTTACTGAGCAACATATTGATTGATACAGTGTGCGGAAGTGAATGTGCTTACATTAGATGCATGGGTACAAATGGGGAGGCCTCCATTAGCAGCCATCATCTAATGTGTTGTTTATGGAAAACTGACTAAGGCCACTCCCATAGGAGTTTTGAAGGATGCATCTATAACCATACAAGGGGCCAAGTTCACTTGGGGATTTTGAGGTATTAGCACTTGCAGAAGCAAGACAGTTTTCCAGCCTTTCTTTGGATGCCCTTGGTGTTATGCGAATAATGTTGACTTGAGATTCAATAAGGGGTATATCAGCTTTGAGAACAAGGAGGAAAGGGTTGTAATACCTTTGACAGATGGGAAGTCTACACCATATGTTGAGCCTCTAAGTGAGGAGGACTTAAACAAAATCTATGTACGCGTTATTCAGACCCAGAGGTCAATGAGCCATCAAAGGAAGGCATCCTACAGTGGGAAGATTCTCATTCTATTAGTGATACTACGAGTATTTCTTGTGACAATTGGGCTCATGGTACATATGAACTAGTAGGGCGTGAGGTAAAAAGTGTGGTTGCAAAGAATGGACTTCATTCTATTCGACGGATAGGTAGCATAATACCTTGGTATATATAGGGTAAGAAGATCTTCCTATATTTTTGAAAGCCATGGAAGCACAATGGATAGATCAAATTAAGAGAAGAGATATGTTAGTGTATACCTTATGCATGGGACAACAACACATTATGCTGGTGGGTAGTCCACAGAGATAATCTTATAGAATGGGAGGAGATTGGAATCACCCTATCTACTAGGTTTTTAAGGAGCAATGCACCTACATAGATCTGCACTTATAATGGTGATCAACCTATTAACATCACATTCAACAGTGTGAGAGACTCTGGACAAGGGGGACAGAAGCATTACCACCTTCACTCTAGGTGCATAGATTGTATTCTACTCTACAAGGATGCACACGCACCTGTATGTATATGCAGAACTACATCGAGAGACTGGAATTGGTAGAATTTGACTACAGAATGATCCAGACCTTTGACTACTTCTCGACTAAACCTCCAGTAGAAGAAGCATTAAAATTTGTCAAGCACTTAACTATGGGAGATAGTGCAAAGGCAAGAGCATATTCAGAAATATTTGGTGAGACAGAGTCCGGAGCATGCATTTTGAAAAGGAAGAAGAAATGGACTCCATACTACTTGAACACGCTTTCCTTGAGAAAGAGAAAGGAAAGATGGTTTACATAGTGGATGATGAGGAAGTTGAGAACCTGATATTGAACATTCACAAGGGGTGCACGAGGTCTTGATAGTGCAGACAAGGATACGTGCACCTATCACAAACCCATGAAGACAAAGAAGGTGAATATAGGTTCGGAGGCTGAGCCAAAGGAGGTCATAATTGGAGACTATTGGTCAGAATCGGAAGTGGAAAAGATCATTGAGTTACTCAGGATTATCAGACTTATTCCCTCGAGGGTATCATGAACTTAAAGGCATGCATGAATCACTTGGGAAATGAAGATAAAGCTTAAGGATGGTGCACACCTAGTTAGAAAGTGACCTTATAGAATGAATCCCAATTTACGTGAAAAGGTGAAGGAAGAGATTGATAAGATGCTGAAATCTGGGATTATTCAACCCTTGGATGAGTCAAAATGGGTTAGTCCTATGGTGATAAGTATCAAGAAGGATGGTAGGATTCAAATCTGTGTAGATTATAGGGAGTTGAATGTTGCATGTGTCACAAACCCTTTTCCTACACCATTCACTGAGGAAATACTGGAGGAGTGGTAGGGGTGGCAAAATATTCATTCACAGATGGGTTTTCTGGGTATCATCAAGTTAGGATTGCTCAGAGGATCAAGAAAAGACAACTTTTACTACTAATGGGGTAGTTTTTCCTATACTATGATGCCTTTTGGACTGAAAAATGTGCCTGTTATATTCTCATGGATAGTTGTTCAGGCATTCAAATATTTTATTCACAACTTCTTACAGTTTATCTAGATGATTGGACAATATATGGGCTTGTGAAAGATCATTGTGACAATCTGCGCTTAATGTTTGAATGATGCAAACAATTGAGTATCTCTTTGAACATCAAGAAGTGCATATTTTCTACACCTTTTGGAATACTGTTAGGACATATAATCTGCAAGGAAGGTTTGTTGGTTGATCCAACTAAGGTTGCAGTCATTCTAGGCCTGGAAGTGCCTACCAGTCAAAGTGAGGTGCATGGATTTTTGGGTCACACAGATATTATCAAAAGTTCATCAAAGGGTATGCCAAAGTTTGTTACACCCTTGGAAGAGTTACTAAAAGGAAAAGGTACATTTTATTGGGGAGAACGCAAAATGCATTTTGAGATATTAAAGGAGAAACTTACTACCGCACCCATTCTACACTTTCCCTCATGGGATAAACCATTTCATGTGCATGTGGACACCTCTGGCATGGCCATTGGCATTGTGTTAGCTCAACCTAGTGAAGGTATTATAGATCATCCAATTTTTTTTCTAGTAGGAAGTTGACTCTACTAAAAAAATTATACAACTACAGAGCACGAAGCTTTGTCAATGATCTATGCATTGCACAAGTTTTGACAATACTTGTTAGCAACACCATTTTTGTTTTATATATATCACATGGCATTGAAGTATTTGGTGAACAAACCCATCTTACAAGGGCACATATGCAGATGGGTACTCCTATTTCAAGAGTTTGACTTCACAATTGTGGTGAAGCTAGGGAAAAGTAACTCTGGACCAGACCACTTGTCTAGAATTCACTCAGGAGAAGAAGCACAAAAATTGAAGAAACCATGCCAGATGCATAATTATATAGGTTACAATGCACACCATCAAAATTAGAAGACATTGTTGTCTTTCTACGGACTAGTGTGGCACCAAAAGGAATGAAGGCATTAGAAAAGAAAAACTTGCTATACGTACGCATGACACCATTTATGTTAATCAATGGTGACCTCTACAAGTTAGGTAGAGATGAAGTATTACGCCATTGTGTATTAGAGCATGAGCACAAGGATATAATGGAGGAGGCACATGGTGGTATTGTAGGTAGGCCACTATGCAGGTGATGCAACTACCCAAAAGATCCTACTTGTTGATTATGGTGGGAGACACAGTATAAAGATTGTAAAGTATATTGCAAAGCATGTGACCATTGTCAACATCTAGGTAAACCAGGGAAAAGAGATGAGATGCCTTTGAGACCTATTACTAGTGCCAAACCATTTGAGAAATGGGCCATCAATTTTGTAGGACCTATTTCACCAGCCACGCGTAGGACTGGGTCACACTATATCATTACTTATATAGATTATCTCACAAGGTGGGTAGAAGCAACACCTACGAAGGACTATACAATGGCTACAATAACTAGGTTTCTATGGGAGAATGTTCTTACAAGATATGGATGTCCTTTAAGCTTGACAAGTGATAGGGGTACACACTTTTTGAATGAGACAATCAGATCCTATTAGATGAGTTTATGGTTGCACACCATAAGACTACACCCTATCATCCTCAGGAAAATGGAACTGTTGAGGCTTTCAACAAGATTTTGAGCCAGACATTGACAAAAAAAATTTGTGATGTTGGAAGAAAGGATTGGGATGATAAAGTGTCATTGTTCTTTGGGCATATAGAACAACTTATAAGAGATTGAACAAAGCCACACCATTTCAGTTGGTGTTTGGCACAGAAGCCATTCTCCCTATAGAATTTATGTTACCTTCTTTGCATTATGCACGCGCGCTAGAGGTCTAGCTGATGAGCAGGATTTAGAAGAGCGTATTGAGAAGATGATTCAACTGGATGAGTGATGAGCCATAACACGATGGAGTCAAAGCAGAGAAAAGGCCAGTAAAAGCATGGCATGACAAAAACATAAGGGATAAGAAGTTTGAGATTGGACAAATGGTACTTCTCTATGACTCTAAGTTCTTGCACCATCCAGGAAAACTTAAGGTACATTGGTTAGGGTCATATGTTATTACTTACATCCTTGAAATAGGTGCTTTCCAGTTAGAAGCACTAGATGGAACACGGCTACCCGGTTACTTTAACGGGAGTAGGCTGAAGCCCTACTATAAATAAGTCTTCTTGGTGTTTGTAATAAGGTAGTATTGCCAATTAGATTAGGTTTCCATTATGTATTTCCTTAATGTATTTCCTTCATTATCACTATGCTTTGTCACTTTAGTTTTTTTTCTTGTGTAATAAGTGCACTTGCACATGCATGAAGCTAACTACAATATGGAGCATGTTGATGCAGAGGACTACACATACTTTTAGTGTGGGGTGTGGTTATTGATATCAAGGTACAGGACTGCTGGAACTGAAAGGTGGAAAGGAATAAGTTGCTATGGTGTTTTCAAAGTAAAAATATTGCTTCTCAAAAGTGACCAAGGATGGAGATGAATGAAGGAACAATATAACGCGAGGTAAGTAGAGGCCATGATAACTACCAGGATAAGGTACAATGATGAGGTACTCAGGGCACATGGGCACATGATGAAGAGAAGTCTATGACCAGAGGGTAGGAAGGCATGCTAGAAGGTTATAGTTGGGGCACGAATATGTACCACATGGAAAGAAAAAAATTTGGTCAATAAATGAGAGGATATTTGGTAGGTGGAGAAGCAATAAATGCATCAAAATTTGAAAATCTATATAAGGATGGGATGCGAGTTCATTTTTACCATTGTGATTAAGAGTATTTGAGAAAGAGCTAAGTGTGAAGAGCCGAGTAATCGATTTGAGGTGTGAAGGGTGTGAAACCAGACGTGACAAGTAGATCTATGTGTAGAAGAAGCTTGTCATCGGTGGTGAAGGGTTTGAGTGAAGCAAGATGACAGAGAGGAGCTAGGGCACATGATTTCACCTAGGGCATGCTAACTCGAGCTAGGGTTTGAGTCGAATTACAGAGTTGAAGAGGCAAGTGTCTATAGAAGGATTGCAAGGTAAAAATGGCACCCAAGAAAGTAGCTACAATGGGAACAAAGGGGAAGAAGAAGGTAGTTGTAGAGGAGGAAGAGATGGCACCTGAAAGTAATTTTTCAGAAATGCAATATCCAGAGGGCATCATAGTCAGTCAGAGTGGGATTCACATATAAGAAAAAGAAAAGTGAGTGAATATAACCACAGACCACAGAGAACAAAAAGGAACTCGATGCCCTGCTCAACACGAAGACAAACAAACACATGGCAGATGACATGCCGGTTTATGATGATGCAGTGAGAAAAAACTCTAAAAAGAATTGAGTCTACCAATTATATGAGCTTCCATATTTTGGGAAGTATGAGCCTTTATACCAATGGCTCATGTAGAGTACATGAGGAATTTTTCTACTTTGCAGGACATAGAGTCAATCTCATCCACGCTGATCTCCACAGTGACAGGTTTGAAGGCCACATGAGAGGATATAAAGACTGACCTAATAGATAAGGCCATGATTCTAGAAACCAGAAGGAGTTGGGATACTTGAAGGGTCCACGTGGTATGGACATTGATAAACTAAAGAATTGTCTAGTTGTACAAGCAACAACACATCTTGTTACAAAGTTGAATGACCAGGAGAGGTGGTCACAGGTGAACACCATGTGGCTGCATGTTGTGAAGTGGATGTCAGAAGGAGTAGTCTACAATATTGTAGGCTACATTACAGAACAAATAGTCGAGGAAGCACACACGAGGAAAAATCAGCTTTGGAGCTATTCTATTATCACTGGTATTCATGGAGATTGGAGTACCAGATGGACCAAGGAGAAGATATGGGAATACCCCATGGAGAATAAGTCACCAACTAAAAGGTTCAACAAATACCTATGTAAAGGGTCCATGATAGATGATGTCAAGAAAAGAGTGAGAAATGGTATGACAGGCTCCACGCGGCCTTTGAAGAAGAGTGGCACATCCCGAAGGACCTACCTTCGGTAATAGGGAAACAAGTCCAGTTTGTTGTATATCAACATTTCTACATCACACGCTTCCCAATGAAAGATGGATCCTGGAGCCCTTGGTGCAAATTTCCTTACACCTTCATAGTGAGGTACTTTCAAACATCATTCCATAGATTCATAGACACGCGCCACCTGCCTTCAATGCAGAGAAGGTAGACTATGACTACCACACCCTAAGAAAGAAATATGTGTATCCAGGGTGAAGTGCACGTATATCGAGAGGCTCATTTCAGAAGTATTGAGCATAAATCCCATGAGTCTAGTTGTCGAGAGATATTGGGGCAGCACTAGTATACCTTCAGTTAAGCCCAAGATGGAAAACAATAAGTACGTGGAGAATGAGTTCACACTCCCAGGGCCACCAAAGGGTCAACATACAATGGAGAACATACCGGTGCCAAAGCCCACAGAAACCATTGACGTAGAAGATGAAGAAGAAGAGCATGAAGATAGTGGTGGCTTGGAGCATAGAGGAGGAAACCTCCTATAGATAAGGATGAAGGAATCACAACACCACCACTCCACCATAGGGGTAGGATGAAGAAGATGATACAGGGGGTAGAACAGGGAGAGAAAAGGTTCAAGAAAGTATTCAGATGCACAAGGACTCAAGGTGGAACCCCACAAAATGGTAAGGAGATCACCTCATCTCTCTCCATGAAGGAGACAACCACTAGCATGCAGCCAAAAAGGAGAAGGAAGTTGAAGTTAGATGAAGAGGCCAAAGGATCGAGGAGAGTGCACCCAGATCTCCTACTCCACTTCTAGAGAAGAAGAAGAGCCAAAGATGAAGAGATGAAAGATGAAAGAAGAAGAGAGAAAGAAACATCTCAAACCACACACACATGAGACTACTCAAGACAGAGACACAAGTCCCAACCTTGAAGCTCAAGTTCCAAAAGGGCCAAGGACAAAGAGGATGAGTGGAGAACACAGTGCACCACTCATGGGATATGCTGAGGACACAGAAATATTTTCCACACCCACTTCTAGAGCATGATAGCACAAAAGGATTTATTCATGGGAGCTAATGGATGAGGATATGGTGACCATGTGCACTCAAAAGAAACTATCATGGTCAATGCACACCCACATGGATGAGCCTAATTTGATGTATGTGAGGATTCATGCATGTCGAGATGGCTAAAGAAGGCACCCCAAGCTAGACATATGACAGTAAAGCCTACTATCATGTCAGATGAGCAGGTCAGTAATGCATTGGTGAAGGTTTCTACTAAAGTTGCAAGAAGAAACATGGACAAAGCTGCAACAATAAGAGCACTGCACGAAGGAGATGAAGACAAAGGATGTAGAGAAATAACACCCTAACCTAGAGAGAGGACTTAGAGTAGAAGAAATATACATTCATCAGCATGGTAGAGGCCATTGGGGATCATGTGCTAAAAGGCACCCCATACATCTAGTATCCAAGTACCAAAGACATTTCCTCAAAGATGCACTATGTTAGAACTTTGGTAGACTTGGTATTAGAAGATGACACCATCAGAATGCCACAACCAAAGAATCCAAAAGAGGTGAAAGGGAAAAGGCTTCAATGTAGTGTCAAAAAAGGTTGCATCATATGATGGACTACTACAAGCGCTTCAAGAAGAATTGAAAAAGTGGATCATGCCTTAAATATATGCACAACTCCAGAGGCGTTGATCAAGGTAAAGACTCTAGAAGAAGATAATGAAGTCCAAAAGGCTATGAGGGATGATACCTTGGGCCATGCAGAGAGGTTAACTATTGTAAAACAAAAGCGTGAGGCCCTGGCAGCAACAACACAAAGAGCCACACAAGGAAAGATTAAATGAGCTTGGGAAACTCATCACATAAAAAATGGATGTACTGGAGGGAAGAATGGCTGCAATGTCCAACATTATGTTGGTCTTGCAAAATGAAAAAGGGAAATAACGTGAAGATGAACTTGAATCCATCATTGTGGACATTCCAGAGAAAGCAGAGAAGGCTCTCACTGAGTGGTAGGCCTTAGAGGCCAAAATAAAAGAGGAGTATCCAGAGTTGATCCTTCAAGATGAGATAGATGAGGCTGCCACATAAAAGCATTCTTTATTCATTCAAATTCTTTCTGATTCTTTCTATTCAACATTTTTTTGAGATACCCATTGTCGGGGTGACAATGAGATTAGTGTGGGGTAATGTTGATCAGAGAACACTTGACAAAACTCACACAAGAAGTCCACATGGGAAAATAGGCCAGGTTCAAGGGCGCAAGGGACAGGAAGAACCCACACATGCAGGACAAGTCAACATTCAGGACTTAGCCATTTTTGGCATGAAGATCTATTTTTAGAAGATAGCGCAAAACACACCAACAATGTAGAGACGTGCATGCCCCACATTGTCTATTTCTGAGGATCAGATTCAGAGCACTTTTTCATGGAGACAATCTAAGAATAGGATTATCACCTCACTTAACTATCAGTAGTATATAGATAACACACACTTGCATGTGTGGCTATGCATGAAAATGGCGCGTGGCTATTAATAACATGCGGCCTATTTTTGGAATAGATAAGCGTGAAGGGAAAGTCCCCACCCTATATATATGTAGTGAATTACCTGGTAGGAGATGATGGATATAGAGAGATAGATAATATAGTGTGTGTGTGTGTGAGGGATAAGTATACAGAGACATGTACATGTTTCTAGATTACCATATCAGATCCATGCACATGCACATCGACATAGATTTCCAGTATTGTAAGAAGCTTCTGTGTTATTGTGATAATTAAGAGATGGAAGATATTGACTGAACCTAAGTGTCATTCCTGTGTGTAATTGGGTAGTGCATGTTCTTATTTCTATCATGATTATTGTTTAAACCTATTCTTTCCTAGATCTAGATCTATCATCATGCACTATAATGATGTATTAGTTATGGATCTATATGCTTTGTGTCTGGGCAAGTCTTCATCATGTTAACATGATTTGAATTTGGTTTCAAAATTTAAAGAAGCATTGATTCACCCCTCCCCTCTCATTGTTTGTGTTTCCAACAATTGGTGTCGATCAAGTTCCTTTTGGAAAAATTCTAGCATCTTAAAGGAGATCCTTGAAGTGCAAGAATGGGTAAGTTAGCTAAAGTAGTTCTGAAAAGGTAGTTTGAGATTGCTAAGTCCCTAATTCATGGATCCAAATAACAAAACAGTTGTATGGAAGTTGATCATGGTCAAGCACTCAAAGAGATGGAATCTCTAGTTGAGAGTGTAGTAAAATCCCTAAAGGAAAAAGAAGAAGCCTACCTCAGGTATGAAGAAGAATTGAGAATCTTGAAATCTGAACTAGAAGAAGAAAATAGTAAATTGAAGATGTATGGAAATTTAGAGAAGAGCTCAGAAGTTCTTGATAGAATCTTGGAGATTCAAAGAGCAACAGTGACAAAATAGTTCTAAGATTTAAAGGAGAGCATATAGAGAAGAGTGAGGATAACAAGGCAGGATCAAGTAGACAAGAAACCATGAAGGAGGCCAAGGAGACAAGATCAAGAAGGTCTAAATTAGTTAGGAAACCTAATGCATCCAGTATGAAATAACCTTTAATGGCTATTACTTTTCTTGTCATAATTTTGGACATAGAGCTAAGGAGTGTAGGAAGCATGTCAAATATGATCATCCATGGAGGGATAGTAGAGATGATGAAGCATGGAATAGATTATGATTCAACTATCAAGAGAAGGATCATATTGCTAGGTATTGTCTCTATTAAGCATCTACTTAATTTTGGAGAGAAGAAGGCTCAAGAGGTAGGAGTAAGATAGTATGCTACAATTTCAACAATGTTATACATGTTGCTAGAAAGTGTCATTATTTAAAGGTTATTTATCATGGTTGGAATGTCATCTCACATCAATCTAGAAGCAAGAATAGTGTCATCTGTTACAACTATCATAAACATGGGCATTTTATAAAACACTTCTATAAAAATGAATATTCTAGGCACAAAATTAGGGTTCAAGCATTTAAATGGAAAGTTAAGAGGGCATTCAAAATGAATACCAATCCTAGAAGTGAGACTAATTAATTAAGACCTAAGACAATCTCTGAAAATAAGGAGATTAAGTATGAATACAAGGTCAAGGAAACTAACACTAGGACAAGAGGAAAAGAATGATAATAAAGCAATGTGTACATATGGAAGAAACAATAAGGAATCAAAAACAATTATAAGAGAGACCAACTCAAGAAAGATATCAGAAAGTGTTGATAAGGTTGAGAAGGAAGAAAACAAGCATAGTACCAATCATGAAGAACCCTTTTTCCATAACCAAGATAGTGCAAATGAATGAGTTGCATCATGTATGCTTGATGGGTATTCAATCAAAAGATGAAGACATAGGAGATGAATTTATCACACCTAAAATTTCATCCAAGAAGATTGAGAAGGATTCAAAGGAAAAGAGAGAGAAGATAGAGTTATTGAGCTCTTTTGATGACTATGTACTATTTTAGTGATCAAAAAAACATTGTGTGTCTTCTTTAGGCTTCTAGAAGGTATTTACCATTTGAAATAAGCATGGTGTGTTCTTGAATGCATATTTTCATAAGTAGGTGTTGATCAAAGTCTTCAAGATGTTGCAAGTGTGTGAAGATTCAAGAGTTATGTTGTTTAGCTCCTTCATAAATCCATTGTGCATGGTTGGTCTATATAATTTGTTTGAAGGTCTTACTTGACTATACAAGTAAAGGAAAGAGTGTATTGTCACTCATTAGATCTGTGTTGCCATATCTAGTAAATGTTGCCAAAGATAAGCCTCAAAATTTGCAAATGTTGTTGCATTCTATCATCAATATAAATGCTCGACTGGTTGATCAAAATAATTATCTCTTGTAGCCTATATAGAAGCTATGCGATGCCTTCAAAGAGTTGGGAGGTTGTGAAAAATATTCTTGAGTTCATGTCCTTGTACATTTTTCAGGTCTTCTTCTCAAACAATCATCTAGATCTGTTCAAATGTGTCAAAGTGGTATGTGGTAAGATCCTTCCTAGTCTTCAAGTACTCAATCACAAAAGAGGTTAACATGTCTATCAAGGTCTACACTAAGTTTGTTTGAGTTCTAAATGATTGTCTCCACTATGAAGAATGTGTGTGCACTTGTAATAGTTGTACAAGATTGTGGTAGTCTTCATGAAGGAGAGGTCAATGGTCTAATTAACAGTTAAAGAGAAAGTATCAAGCCACATGCTGGTCGAGAGGTATGAAATTGCAATATGCCAATAAGATGTTTTGAGTTTGCAATATTTCTTATAAGGTATTGAAGGTATAGTCCATCAAGGAGGATAAGAATGAAGAAAAATATCTTAGAGGATCAAGTGAAAATTTTGAATCTATATGATCATTAATTCCATCAAAATCCATCAATCTTTGTGATGTAAAAAAATGCAATCAAAGCTTTATAAAAGAGAAAGTGAAGCCTAAACAAACAATCGAGTGGTTTTCCAGCTCTATGATGTAGAGATGAAAGAGAATAAGATTATGATGTTACTTAAAGTTCTCTAAGATCATTAAAGTTTGTACATGAGAGTTCAATCTATCATGAGGGATTGTTGTGTTACTCGTTATCTCTTATCAACCTATGAAGAAGTTGGTTATTCTCCCTGTTTGAGTATGAATAAAACTTGGCAATAAAGGTTTGTTATGTCGGTTCAATATGGTCAATGAATGTTTATATGTTTCTTAAGAGTTCATGGTCGAGTTTTGAGATCAGCTTACCTAGTCTAGTGTGATTGTCAAATCCATAAGTCTACCAAATCAAAATTGAGGTTTGCGTAAGAGCTTGAAATGTGATAACAGTCTTGTGAAAAAGTGGAGTCATGATGATATTTTGATTTGATGAAATCTGGGTTGATGTTCTTGGTTCATAAGGTTCCTAGTGCTCAAAGTATTGTAAGGTTGGTAATGTGTATATATCATCATCATTCTAGAAATATTGAAGAGCTTATGTTATTCATCAATTCAAGATACCCCGATTAAGAGTATTGCAAATGTATGAGATAAAGTACATAAAATGAACAAAATAATATTTTTCATCAATTAAGAGTGGTTTTTATTTTCCAAGAATTATTCCTCATCTCAAAAATGTTAAGTTAAAGTGAATATATTGTATTTTCATTAGAATATCATGTTGCAAGAACAAACGAGGTCTCTTAGGTATGTGTTGAAGCTATTAGACTCTAAAACATGGTTGAGTTGTGTCTTGAAGGGTGATGTGCCTTGGATGAAGTATGAAGTAGAAAAAATCCAGAGTTAACTATAAAAGCCAAGAAGATAATCATGTCGTAATGAGCATGGTTACAGAGACATATATGGTTACAGGGGATCTATAACAATGTCTTAAGAAAGAGTTTAGTGTGACAATAAGGTACATGAGATCAATAAATGGTCTTGAAGGTCTCAAACTTGGTTAGGTGTTGATTAAATGACAAAGGATGTTGGAAAATGAAGGCAAGTCAATATTTATGCATAAGGACCTTATCGTAACATCGCAGACGTAACTTACTAATGATTCCTAGATATGCTTGTTAGTTTCATGATGCTAAATATGGTGTTATAGTTCTTGTTTCATATATATGGAGTATAAATTTGATTATGAGTCATGGAGATAGTATGGAGCTTGTTCAATACTATGAAGAGTAAAAAGAAGATCCCCAATTGGTATACGTTGTTTCAAAACTCTATGTGGTTTGTAGAGGCTTGAATCGATTCCTAAAAAGAGACAAGGGATTATGTGAGGCCACTCAAGTCTAGAAGGAATAGTTAAGGACTGATGGTGAACTAAAAGTATGTGCAAATACATCACAGTCTAAGATATGTCACCTTGAAATTGTTTATGATGTTGTAACAGAGTTGTAAGAACATAGAAAGCATTATTACAACATTTGTATGGAAGGTTCAAGAAGTGAGTGTTATCCATATTTCGCCCCCCCGGAAAAATATTGGATCGACCATGACCCTGTGTGAGAAGAAACGGCTTTGTTGCGTGAATCTATATCTTAAATCTATTTATCGGGCTCTAAAATAAAAAAGGGTAAAATGTCAGCATTTGAGCCTGAGTCAAAGCCAAAGCAAAGGCATAGAGACAAAAGGTGAAGCGCATCCCCAGCCAACAAAAGGGTGCCACGTGTCCAAGCGGAGTAGTGGGGAATCGGAGGAAAGGGCAAAAGATAAATTGCGGACCCATAGGCCCAATTTTTCTCTAATCTAGCTGCCACGTGTCCCATATCAAAAGGGAAGCCCAAACAAGTGCCAGGCTGTCCCATGGCCCCTGGTAGGTGAAAATGGAGAAAATTATTCCAGGCCATTAACACAGAATCCAATCTCTTCAACTACCAAATCTGATTCGATTCAATCCATTGGGAACCAGAAGCGACATATTGTGGGCAGATTTGCAGAAGGCATTGATATTCAGTGGTTGAACTTTCAAAGCGAGGATTTAATGCGTATCTCATGGTGGTTGGAGCAGGATTCGACTTTTCCCTCTTCTCTCTCTTTTCTTTCTATATATACTGTAACACTTCTCATTTGAGAAAGAGAGACATTCTGGGCATAGAGAAACTCTATCAAATTTGTTTTTCGACGCCATTTTCAAGCAAATGAACCTTCTCCCATGCCTAGAAAATGTATTTTTGTGTCTATTCCATAAATGTAATGGTCTTTTCACCTTCTAGAGAAATAAAAACATGTTTTGTGGTGTCCTTCAACCTTTTGCATCATTTTGTTGTTTCTTCGTGCCTCTCCCTTTCGGGCCTTGGTTTTCTCAGTGCATATATTTCACATTTGCGGTGTAGGATGTTGTGTTTCATAAAGTGATATGGATGATTTACGATCTGGGCCTCACACTTCGCCTAACCTCCCTCATCTCCATTTTTCTATTTCTTTCTCCCTCAACAAAATATCTCACTCCCTTTTCTTGGTGTTATCACCTCGTTAGAATAGGATTTCTCTCTCTCTCTCTCTCTCTCTCTCTCTCTCTCTCTCTCTCTCTCTCTCTCTCTCTCCTTGGTCCCTTGGAATTGTTAGATTAGGAGTAGATAGTCACATTTCCTTCCTTAGAAGTAGTTTAGCATTAGGATTAGGAAGAAGAAGTTGACTTTCTCTCGAAGGGCCATCTCAAGTCCACAAGTCCCACAACTTGAGAGATGGTCCCATGTTATGCAATCACACCAGATGATTCTACCTTAGAAAATCATATCCATAACTCATTTGGGGGTGTTGTGATTTCACATTAACAGCTTTGGCATGCTCTGGGACATGTTTGAAGCACCTTACCACTTCATCAGTTCGATGTGTTCTTGGTGAATATTTCAGACTTTGGAGGCAATTTCAAGCACATCTAGCGACTCCATCTAGTCAAAAACCCATTCTCTGAGTTGTAAACCTTTTCCATCCATTTCCACTCATTTTCATCCATTTTCTTCTTCCATCTCTTTCATTTTCCCCCATTCTATGTTTTTGTGCAATCATGACTTCATTCCTTCATGGAACTCACACTTACAAAGAATGTAGCCCACCTCCAATGTATTTCCCAACCCCTCTAGATTGGCATTATAATTAGATCTAGGACCATTATGCTTACCCATATGAGTAGAGTCAAAGTCAGTTTAGCCATGGAGCTTATCAAGAACAAGGGGATGCATATGATGGTGATAGTTATGTAGAGGATGTTGATCTGCTGGAGAAGATTAAAAAAATGGAGGTTGGCCTGGTTCAACTTAGGGAAATAGTTCAAACAAGGGCATTCGAGATTGGTTACAGAGCAACTTGTTCGTGGGAAGGCCCTTTTCCAAGACACTACAGCCCTCATGAAAAGTTGGACTTCATGATTGAGATGTTACCCCAACTTGCACAATGGATAGTGGAGATAGATGCCTATAAACTTGGTTCTAGGTAGCCTTGTCAATGGGTAAATCCTACACCATTATTTGGTAATTTTCTCTCTACTCCTCAAGCAGCACCATCTCAATTTGGGTTTCAATTTCCAAGCTTCCCATTGAATGCTGCCCCAAGTGTGAAATCCATTTCTCCATCCCCTAGTCTTCCACCTCATCTCAGTTCTTCTATCCTTTTCCCTTCCAAATAGTCATCCCCTCCAAACAAACAAGAATTTCCACCTCCCTTCCCACCACAAACAATTGCAAAGCTGGTTGAATCCCAACCTGCCACTCCTCTTGCTTTCCCAAGCCCATGTTGGGAAGAGACTCAAGAATCCAGTCAAGGAGAATAGTAAGAAGAGGAGCCCAACAAAAAAGAAATGACAGACAATCTGAAGAGTTGGGCTACCAAATTTGGGTTTACAAAGATCCCCTTGATGGTCAAGCCAATAGAGGAGGTCAAGATTGAAGAACCAATGGTGGCTGAGGCTGAGTTTGCAGCAAAAGAAGAGCAAGAACAAGAGGAGCAGATGGGAGAGATCAAATCAATGTTGAGGCCACTCAATGAAGAAGGCATCATTGAAGATTTTTTTCTTTCATTTCAAGGGCCTGATTTGATTGATGAACCCATGATGGAGGAGGACCATATAGTTTCAGAGGCTCTAAGTGTGGAGCAAGCTACAAAAGAACCTTCAGTTATTCCTCCCACTTCATCCCCTTCAAGCTCTGATGTTGAAGAAGAGTTTGATCTTTCAAACTTCATGTTTGAGAGTGAAGGAAACCATGGTGAGAAAGTTGCAGATCAAGAGGACACCATGAAGGAGGTAGAGCACTTGCAATAGAACAAGGAGGCAGACTATCTATCAGACTTGAGAGATTGCTTTGATGAAGAGGAGCCCATGGAGATTGCATCATCTGCTCGGACATGAGCCTCATCACGGGAGGAGAACATTCAAGAACAACAGCTTGCACTTCATAATGGCCCTCTGGAACCAAGGTTGGAAGATCTTGATCTTCCATGTTCTTCAAAAGAGGAGGAAGGAAAAAGGTAGGAGGATGTCACCATTTCTCCCATGTCATTCATCCAAGAAGGTCCACAAGAAAACTCCATTCTTGGAGTTGAAACTCAGAACAAAGGGCACATTCAAAGGATCAGACCATGCCCAATCAGGTACTTGGCTTCATTGGAGCCAAAGGAGAAACCAAAACCAGTCATGCCTACTTTAGGGCATGAGGATGAGCATCAAAGTACTAAGGGTCACCATCAATACCTCTAGGAGTCTAATGCAGTCAGCTTGAGGAGGTATTTTCCATTAATGTTGATACCTTGATGATTTGGGTGGAGGACCGGCTTATTGTTAGTTTTTCACTCATCCAACCAGCCATGTTCAAGTGCAAATCAGTTGCATGGCTACCATTTTTTAGGAAGGGAAGCTATTTCTCCCTGCCAGTTGCAAGTTTTGTTTGAGCTCCCTTTTCTCTTGGTTAGAGTAGTGTAGGTAGGTTTGTTTTCAGCAGAATAAGTGCTTTTGCACACTCTGCATGTTCCATTTGGAGCATGTATGATTTTCAGTTTGTACATAGTTTTTGGTGTTGTTGTTTTGCTCTTGCACAGTGCATTGTAATGGTTTTTGGTGAGGTTCAACTTCAAGTTTCAATGGGTTTCAAGATGCTTAGAGGTCGAATTTTAGTGTTCAAATCATTTTCATGTTTATTAGGCAGACTCTATACCCAATGGATACTTCAAGGCCACTGGTCTCTTCATCTAGCAAGTAGATGTCCCCGTGAGTCACTAAATTTTTATCCATATTTCACCCCTGGGTAAAATATTGGATCGGCCATGACCCTGTGTGAGAAGAAAGAGAAGAAATGGCTCTGTCACACAAATCAGTGTCTTAAATCTATTTGGCAGGCTCTAAAATTAAAAAGGGGGAAAAGGTTAGTGTTTGAGCCCAAGTCAAAGCCAAAGAAAAGGTACAAAGACTAAAGTTGAAGCACATACCCCGGCCAACAAAAGGGTGCCACGTGTCCAGGTGGAGCAGTGGGGAATCGAGAGAAAGGGGAAAAAAATAAATTGTGGACCTGTAGGCCTGATTTTTGCTCTAAACTAGTTGCCACGTGTCCCATATAAAAAGGGAAGCCCAAACAAGTGTCAGGATACCGCGTAACCTTGGTAGGTGAAAATGGAGAAAATTCTTCTAGGCCATTAACGCAAAATCCAATCTCTTCAACTACCAGATCTGATTCAATTCAATCCACTGGGAACCAGAAGCGACATATTGTGGGCGATTTGTAGAAGGCATTGATATTCAGTGGTTGAACTTTCAAAGTAGGATTTAATGTGTATCTCATGGTGGTTGGAGCAGATTCAACTTTTCCCTCTTCTCTCTCTTTTCTTTCTATATATATTGTAACACTTCTCATTTGAGAAAGAGAGACATTTTGGGCATAGAGAAACTCTGTCAAATTTGTTTCTCGATGCCATTTTTGAGCAGCGAACCTTCTCCCACGCCTAGAAAATGTATTTGTGCCTCTATTCTAGAAATGTAATGGTTTGTGCACCTTCTAGAGCAATAAAAACACGTGTTTTTATGGTGTTCTTCAACCCTTTGCATCGTTTTGTTGTTTCTTCATGCCTCTCCCTTTCAGTCTTGGTTTTCTGTGCATGTATTTCACATTTGCAGGTGCAGGATGTTGTGTTTCATGGAGTTTAATGGATGATTTGCAGATCTGGGCCATGTCACTTCTGTCTAACCTCCCTCATCTCCATTTTTTTGTTTCTTTCTCCCTCAATAGAATATCTCGCTCCCTTTTCTTGGTGCTATCACCTCGTTAGCGTAGGATTTCCCTCTCTCTCTCTCTCTCTCTCTCTCTCTCTCTCTCTCTCTCTCTCTCTTGGTCCCTTGGAATTGTTAGATTAGGAGTAGATAGTCACATTTCTTTAGGAGTAGTTTAACATTAGGATTAGGAAGAAGAAGTCAGATTTCTCCGAGGGCCATCTCAATTCCATAAGTCCCACAACTTGAAATATGATCCCATGTTATGTAATCACACCGATGAGTCTCGCCTTAGAAAATTAGATCCATAATGATTTCACATTAACAAGTGAGGTGTTGACCAATGAGGTTGAAAGGAACTACAATGTTCTTTAGCCCTCGGAAATGCATTAAAAATGTTGTATGACTATCAAGAGTAAACAATACATAGTATTAGGACACTAATGGTTACCGGAGCTAAAATAAGTCATCTACAGTTTGATAAGACTGTTTTGAAGTATGGGGAGTAGTCCATAACCTCAAGCAGTGCATGTGAAGTTTCTTAGGCATCTAGAAGGCTTAGTAAGACAAAATAATGAATATTAGATGGTATACTTAGAGGGGGAGCTTATTATGAGGACAAATAGATATGGTAGCAAGATAAAGAGGAAAACGACATTGCAAAATTGTTTCATGACTAGGTTGCTTGATTTGATTCATCTACATGGCACACAAACAAGGTATGAATGCATTTTATCAGCATAGGAAGATAGAGGGGGATAGTATGGTCCTAGAGGGAGCCATAAGACAAAATTTCATGTGATATTTGATCCTCTACGGCATGACAAAGTTTGACAAAAATGCACTAAAAAGATGCTTTAGGTACCTAGGTGCCAAAGTTGCTAGCAAAACCAAAGGTATGGTGGAGATAAGATTTCTTGATGATTTCCTTAGCTCAATTAGGTAAAGAATTAATTAGGAATGATGCTTTTGTGTTTACTCATGCTCAAAATGATTTTTGGCATGTGGATATGTATCTATCCAGGGGGATCCATAGTGATTTTAGTGACATAATGAGGCTAAAACCAAGTTAAGGAAGATAAAACAAGTTTGAGAGCCCGAAAGTTGAATTTGGTTGATGCTTCAAACCAAGAAGGGGTCCAAATAAGTTGATGAAGATGAATACCATGTTCCTAGGTGTGTACTTTTTCATTAATGTAAAAAGGAGGAGAAGAACTAGGAGGTTTTCCATCAATGACAAAGGGGGAGATTATTGGCATGTGAGTGCTTATAGTGTTATCATTGATGAAAAAGGTACATACTCATTAATGAAAAAGTGTGATAGTACAAAGGATTCCTAGAATGATGATTCCATGGATAAAAAGATGTGACTTGGTTCCAAGGGTGAAGACAGTGAAATTGGCTTGATCCAAAGAGTGGCCTAATCCTTACGCCTAATCAGCAGGATGACTTAGTATGGTGGGTCAAAGGCATGAGGCAGCTAGAGAAACATGGTCAAGGAATGAAAACATCAAGAGGATGTTTTAAGGTAGGTTTATGATAATAACATGGCATTTTCATGGAATATATAAGGAAACAAGCTCAAGTAGTCCTAATTATAAGGCCGAGTGATACGGAGGATATTTTGAGTGAATATGATCCCTAAATCTCCCAAAACCATTTTAGAATCAAGAGGGTCTTGAGAGCTTTCTGTTGATATAAATAACTTGAAAAATGAAACTCATATGTGCAAGATATGGTCTGGTGAATTTTTTGGCCAACAGGTAAAATTTGGGGACAACACGTAGGTCTCGCTAACTTGGACAAATTGTGTTGTGACAAGTGGCATAATTGATATGAAGAGTAAAAAATTTGTGTTTTGGATGCCAGTCTTAGACACTTGGTTATGGATATGTGGTCCTCATTTTTTTCTAGTTGGGGCCATCACCAAGGTCAACACACTCTTTTTACAGAGGGGTACATTGGCCTCTCGATTCATATTACCATTTTTGAGATTTGTTTATATTTTCTCATACTTGTGTTACCAGTTAAAGGTGGGATTATTTCATTATAATATTGAAAAACTTACATTTTATCAGTAGTGGGACCAGGTTATATTGCATTGGGCCTAGCTCACCCGAGTTATAAAGCAAATTGATACATTGGAGATATAGCTCGCCTCAATTCTATGCAGCTCGGTGGGGTGGTCAACTCACCACCGAGTCAACCAAACTCCTATAAACTCGGTGTTATATACTTATCATACCAACAACCATACAACCAGAAAAACCAACTCAATCCACCACATTTATATCACAACTCAAAGATTATCCATTGGAAACATGGCAGATTAACATGTTAGTGGCCATGTCTATGTGGCGGATCAAACAAATAGCGAACCGGCCCAACCATTGGGTGAGTCGAGTGGACTATATATAGCCCCTACCACATACATGACATATGAAATGTGAAAGGTATGGCCTAAGCCATAGGATTTAAGGGTGGGTGAGCCCAATTTAAATACTCACAACCCGTCATACACAATAAGTGTGGGATATTATCTCCGCTTAGTTTAAAGCATTCAATGTGGGGTATTCCCCCACATAGCATAACACACTGATGGGGAAAGTGTGGGATATTGTCCCCACTTGGTTTAAAGTGGTCAACGTGGATTATTTCCCCACATAGCATAACACGTCGATGGATGAGGAGAAAGGGGGATCGACCCCGTAACCTTTAGGTTACAAAATAAGCATCTTATCGTCAAGGCACATGGGCTCAATGATTTATAAAACTCACTCACTTATATTTATTAAGGATTATTGCTAGGACTAAGGCATAATTGAGCAATTTGTAGAAAATGCCATTTTTTGAGCACTTAGAGTCAGAATTAGAATTTGGTGTAAAAGGAAAAGTGTTCAAAATTCAGAGAGGAACACACTGATGTCATTTATTCTTCATGAAGTGCTATATTTTTCTACGTGTATGGTTTTTCTAGCTTATTTTCACAGAGATTGCATTGTGAAGATATCAGTGCAGAATGGATTTGAGGATAAGTTTCTGATAATTTGTAGAGTTCTACAAATATGAATCATTCCATTTACAGTGACAGTGATCTATTGGTCAATATTGAAGGAAAAAATGTACTTCTATTGATAATAAATAGATTGATTCATGATTAAGTGAATCCAGAGACATAGCCCATTTGGGTGAACTCGTTATCAATTTTGTGGGTTCTTGTGGATTTTATTTCAATTTATTTTGTTTCTTATGATCAGATTAAAATTCAGTTTAAGGAATTATTAAATTTATTAAGAAAAGCAATTAATGGGAAAATTGGATTTCAATTAAAATTTGAGAATCCATTATCCACAACAAACAAAGTGAATGCACAAGAAATTTTGGATGAATAAATCAAATTGAATGCATTATGAAATTGACCCTATGATCAAATTTTAATGGTTTTGTAATATTTCCAATTAAATCACATAAGTTGAGTTAAGAAGAAAAATTGATTTGTTAAAAGAAATTGGAAAAATTGGGGCTTCAATACACCCAAAAGTGAATCCGTAAACACTCTTGATCAATTTTAAATTGAGAATATTAAAGTGTCCTGAAAAAAATTAAAATGGTATCCACCCCTAGGTACCATTTTAAAAAAATCGATACTTTAATAGTTTGAATTTAAAATTGATCAAGAGTGTTTACTTAATTCACTTTTCGGTGTTTTAAAACCCCAATTTTCCCAATTTCTTTTAATGCAGTCATTTTTTCTTCTTAACTTAACTTTCATGATTTAAATGGAAAATTTGTAAAACCATTAAAATTTGATCATAGGTTGAATTTCATGATGTATTCAATTTGATGTTTTCATCCAAAATTTCTTCGCATTTAGTTTTTCTGTTGTGGATAAAGGATTCTTAAATTTTAATTTAATCTAATATTCCAGTTAATTGCTCTTCTTAATCAATTTATTCATTTCTTATATTGAATTTAAATCTGATCATAAGTAGCAAAAAATAAACTGAAATAAAATCCACAAGATTGATAATGGAGTTCACCCAGATGGGCTACGTCTCTGGATTCACTTAATCGTGAATCAATCTATTTATTATCAATGAAGTATAATTTTTACTATCAATATTGACCAATAGATCACTTTCACCTGCAAATAGGTTGATTCATATTTGTAAAAATCTATAAATTGTCAGAAACTCTTCCTCAAATCCATTTGTGGCCCTGTAATATCTCCATAGTGTGATCTCCATGTAAATGAGCTATAAAACTCCTAAACCTAGAAAACTATAGCACTTCATAAGAATAAATGGCATCATCGTCTTCCTCTCTTAATTATGAACACTTTTCCTTTTTACACCGAAGCCTAAAAATGACCCTAGGTGCTTCAAAATTGAAGATTTTTGTAAACTACCTCTAATTTGCCTTGTCGTAGTCTTGGCAATCAGCTTTAATAACTACTAGTGAGCAAGTTCTATAACTTACCAAACCTAGATGGCTCAATGGTGAGCTGATTTTTTTTTAACCCGGAGGTTACGGGGTCAATCCCCCTATCTCCTCATCTATTGATGGTTTTCCAATGTGGGGATAAAAATCCCACATGTGTCGGTATAGGAAGTAATTGGGTGTTTTTATACAGGTATGCCCACCTATTGATACATAGTTGTGGCCACATTTTGATATCATTTTTCCACATGATGAGGTGGTTGTGCGTTATGCATAATTAGAATGGAAAATTTGGGTTAAGTCATTTATTTGTTAAGCTCATGGCATTTTTGAACCACCACGTATGTGGCCCGCACATAGTTTATACGGCCAAACGGCCTCAACAAGTTTTGAGGTGCCACATATATGTGGTCAGCTATGTTTGAACTTCCATGCCAATTTTTATCTAGTCGAGCTATGTGGCATAAGCCCGAATGTTTGGGCTCACCGAGTATATATATGAGTTGGCTTGAGTATTGAGGATAGGCCAAGATATGGGCTCGGTGGTCAAATAGATCTCACCGAGGTGTGTCGAGTTGGCCACCATGCAATGTAGCTTGGTCCATTACAATACAATGCATAATTCAAACTTGCATTATAATACAATAGCCCGAAATAAAAAAAATCCCACATGCAATAGATAAAAGCATATAGTGGCATATATAAACAATATCAATACAATGATAATGTGAAGATCGGAGGCTAAAGCACCCCTCCACAAAAAAGAGTTTGTCAAACCTTGCTAAGGGACCCTAGCCAACAAATGACGTGTTCCACCATTTTGCAATCGAGTGTCGAAGATCAGAATGTAAAACACAATTTTTTTTTCTCTTCACCCATTTTTCCATTTGTTGCAATGTGATTCATCCAAGTCAATAGACCTGCACACAGTCCCCAATTTTTTCCTGTTGACCAAAAATTTTAGTGGACCATATCTTACACATACAAGCTCCATTTTTTGAGTTCTTTATATCGACATAAATCTCTCAAGATGCTCTTTATTAATCTAATGGTTTAGGGATATTTAGGGATCATATTCACTTAGAATATCCTCTAGATCACCCCTCTCCAATAAAACATTTTTTCCCTCAAAAGGGAAACTCACCTAGCTAAACTGTTAATAGGTCCTCTACATATCACAAACATGTAGATCCCAGTTTATAACATGGTAAGATTTTAAAAATTACAATATATATGAAAATCCATTTAAAAGTAACATCACCCGAGGCCAATACTACAACTGATATGAAAACCAAAATGTCATACTCATATGTTGTACATCGATCTGCGCAACATCACAACTATGCAAAATGTAACCTCGCATCATATTTTGTTAGTACAAATATTTTACAACCTATTTGTAACCATGTTTGACAGTTACAAATATTAAATCCTAAATTAACAAACTTATAAAATGTGTAAAAATAATGCATGGTTACAAAATGATTGTATAATTGTTACACATACAAAAAAATGCCTACATGATACATTTTCACAGATAAAACAACAACATACTCTGAATATATGTTTCCCAAAAATATACATTTAATTAACTCGACCATGCCCCATAAGAAACACTCACACATGTTGTTGTCAAAATTTCAAAAATGAAGGTTTTCAAAACCATATAAACAAAAGAAATTATCCAAGTATGATAAACCCGTCACTTGGATTTCCCCTTCAGAGTTACTTCATTAAATTCAAAATAAATATTCATGGGAAATTTTCCTTATTCACAATCAACAGGAATCCCAAAAATTACTTTGTTAGTTTTCATTCTAATCAAATATCACATCTATGCAAACATAAAACTGAGGAATTGTTTACCCACCATTTTAATTATATTTTCCTTTTTAGGTGGTTGATTTTTTCAATGTTTACCCGAATCACCGCATGATTCATTTTTGAATTTTTTGGTTTAACATTTCTTTCCTGCTTTAAAAATTTCAAATTTTGTCTAGGATGAAGCTGCCAATATTGTTCAATCTGATGACCTTGCTTTTTACAATGATTACAAAATTTCTTGTCCATATTTTTAGGAAACTTACCTAAACTTCTTTTCTCTGAGCCATGTTTAGGAGAGTGATCTCTCAAAATATTTTCCAACAAATATTTTTGTTTCCTACAATTGGCTACACAATGGTTAGACATCCCACAAAATGTGCATGGATAGTTATACCATATCTTCTACATATCATTGCCAAATTTCTCAAATGTAGATAGTGGATCAAGATTCTTACCATTTTTCTTATGCTTATGGTAAACAAGAGGTGGAGGAATATTTATACCTCTTCTTGGTGATCTCTTACCAAGTCCATCTTCTAAGGATGATTCACCAAATGCTAATGTGGAAGCCTCTTTTTGTTAGAAGTTTGTCTTCTTTTAGTGGTTGTGGAGCCTTCTGCAACTTCCATTTTCCCTTTAGTAGCATACTCCAATCCTGCAAAATGAATTCATTCGTCAACATATATGGGGTTAGATATGCCTTGATTATCCTTACCAAGGCCAATTCCATTAAATCCCATTTTCATTAATAGTTTAGATCCTATGCCCTTTGTGTGCTTTTCAAAATCACCTAGAACATTAACTGAATCTGATTATGTGTGGGAAGAGGAATTAGATGGTGTAATACTTACAATGCATTATTCTATCATAGTGGATGCATCGGTAGTGGATGGTACCTCTTTATTTGTTTCTCCAAGTTGTAATAACATCAAAAGCTCATATGTGGATTCAAGCCCAATTTTTTCCTCGAGGAGAATAATTGATATCTCGGAATGCATTCTCATCATGAATATGATGATTGAATGATTTAATCTCATTGAGATTTTCCTTGTTATACATCTTTCCCATGGTTTCCTACACACTTGTACTTTCCACAACACTACACACTACAATTAGAAAGATCAATCCCAAATTACAAAACCAAACTAGAATCAAATTCAACTAAAGCAAGAAGGGAGCTAAACTAGCTTTGATATCAAAACTTGATATGAAAATGGTTTTTACCCACTGGGTACCATTTTAAAAAAATTGGGATACTTTAATATTCTGAATTTATAATTGATCAAGAGTGTTTATGGATTCAATTTTGGGTGTTTTAAAACCCCAATTTTTCCAATTTCTTTTAACAGATCAATTTTTCTTCTTAACTCAACTTTCATGATTTAAATGGAAATATTACAAAACCATTAAAATTTGATCACATGTTGAATTTAATGATGCATTTAATTTGATTTGTTCATCCAATATTTCTTATGCATTTACTTTGTCTATTGTGGAGAAAGGATTCTCAAAGTTTAATTTAATCTGTTATTCCAATTAATTGCTTTACTTAATAAATTTATTCATTTCTTATACTGAATTTAAATCTGATCATAAGCAAAAAATAAACTAAAATAAAATCCATAAGATTGATAATGGATTTCACCCAGATGGGCTATGTCTTTGGATTCACTTAATCGTGAATCGATCTATTTATTTGTTGAGTTGTGGAGCTCAATTACTTCATATTAGCATGCGATGTAAAACTTGCTAGAAAACACAATAACCCTCATCAATTAGGAGGGATCGGCATAGGTCACCTTGGACCGACATTGGTCAAGAAAGGAGGAACTAGTATTGGTTAGGGAGAACTGACATCGGTTACCTGTGCAAGGATATTTTAATTAACTCTCAAGAATTAGATCTATTTTTAGCATTAAAGTATATCTATTGATTGTAATTGCATGGCTAAGTGCCCTAAGTTTATAAACACCTATATAAGCATGAAAGCTAGGGTTTAGAAGGAAGATATTCAAAAGAATTAAGAAGAACTTGTAAAATTTCATGAGAGAATTCTCGGTGATGAAACAAAATCTTGAGAGAAAGAAAGTATTGTACATATGAGAGGTGTGGAACACTTTGTAAATCTTCAATTGTATATCTTGTCAAAGCTTTGGATAATAGATTGTCTTGTTTCTTGGTGGACGTATCCTGTTGGTGCTAAAAATAGTCTCACCCCATCTTGCCATTAAAATCTATCGATTTACGGCCTCTGCCATATTTTATTCCCCGTGTTGTGCCTGAGAAGTCTCTACCTTCCTTTTGTTACCACAATCGGTACTTCCTAGACCAAGGATCACGTATAGATCCAAAATTGTTTCCTCATTTCTCTGTTCATTTGAAAGGGTCTGTATTTGGGTGTAAAAACTTGAGTTGTCCCATTATTTCCATTTTTCACAATTGGGATTTGTTGTCCTTGTCATTTTTGCCTAAATACTTGAAGAAAAATGAATGGATGTATCTCAGAGGAATGTATTTGAGCCTTGTAACATTTCTAAATTCCGTCCTTGGAGAAAATTTCATCTCTAGGCTCAAATAGTCATTTTTTTGCATTTTACAGTTTGTGCGTTTCTCCTAGTCAAATCCACATCCTTGCAACAACATGAAACGTATCCTCTTTTGGTGAACGCAGATCAATGGGGCACTCTAAAAATTCTATGGATCACCTTGACCCAAAACTAGTCCACGTGGAGGAATGACGCTCATTTGAATATTTGATTTTTGGTTTGGCCTTGGAGTTGCGTTGGGAGGAAAAGTGGTGGTTTCCACTACTTTTTCCTGACTTAGACAAATTTTTATGCAGCTGGTACAATTTAGTGGAACATGGACATGTGGTGAGCTGCACTCATTTAGGATTTCCACTTTGGGTCTCTATGTTGAAAATTGTGCCATGAAGACATGTGGAGGCTTCCACCGGGGCTTCCCATACTTAGTCTTTTTCAAAAGGTTTTGAGAGGCCTAAGACACATGGAGGGACCGTGCATGTTTGAGGACTAGCACAACTTTTTTAAAGAAGCACCAAGAGGACACTTAGAGGCCTCCGCTCACTTTGTATTTTGCTTGGACTTTTCAATAGCCAAAGGAGATTTCCTCGGACCCTGACACATGGCACCTTCCACTGAGCTTTAAGCCTTTAAACAAATTTTGTCGGGCTAGGACACGTGGTGAGCCCACACTCATTCAAGATCTCAACTTTTGGGGACCATCTCAAGATGCGCCATTGTGATGCGTGGAAGTTTGAAAAGTCAAAAGGCAAGGAAGTGGACCATCAGGGGAAACTTGGATTTTTTCCTCTTAAGGATTAAAGTATCAAAATGGCCCTAAGCCTAACAAAAGGGAGGTCAAGAGTTTGATTTGAAAATTCAAAGGGGCGGGGAAGCAAACCATCGAAGGTAACTTGGATTTTTGCCTCTTGTCACCAAAAGGATTAAAACATCAAAATGGCCCGTAGACCCGACAGAGAATAGTCAAAAAATTTCCCGATCAATGGCAAAGGTGTGGACTTTTGGGGAAATTTGGAAAATTTTCCTTTTGTGGAGAAGGGAGTTAAAAGAAAAAGGAAGCGTGGTTCCACTAGGACCCACATTAGAGACTAGAAGTAGAAGGGTGAGAGTTGCAGGGAAAATTTGGAAAATTTTCCCTTTTCCAAAAAAGAGGTGAAATAGCATAATTTGGCCACAATTCCTTTGGGGCCCACCTTAGGACACGTGTCAGGCTCATTTCTCAAGGGCGAGAGGTGTGAAGCAAAATGTGAAAAATTACATTTTTCCAAAAGTTGTAAAAGGAAAAAAGGAACCCGTAGTCGCTCTAAAATGGATCTCCCACGTGGATGGTCTAAATTCAAAATAGAAATCAACAGCAATTGTGCCTCTATATCTGATTTTTCTACCATTTTCACTCCAAAGCTCCTGGGGATGTGTATTCTTATGATTTTTTATCATTTCTTGGAGTCTCCTGCATGCCAAATGAAGAGGAACATTAATCTCGTATCCGGTTTGGTGGGGAAGGTCTGTAAACGTCTCTCACCATTAATATGTAATCTGACTATCGGTTTATCCCGATTTTTCTTTCCTTGGCACGTGAAAGACCTGTTGATATCTAGGTTTGGTGAGAAAAATTTGGGGATGTCTTTTACCATTAAGATGAGACCTGACCTTTGGGCTCGATCTAATCTTCCATTTCTTCTTCCCGGCACGCAAAGAACCAAATTTGATAGAATAGGGGTGGAAGTGGTTGGTGAGTAAAGGGAAAAGTGATCTCTCTAGAGGAAGGAGTTGAATGCGGAGATGTTCGAAGAGATCTACCCCCTGAGCACCTAACAACTTTTTACAGATCTGATTCTGGGAATTGCGATCGAGATCATGGCGAGCACTGGTACACTCAATGTCTCTAGTTTTGGGGGGAAAAGGCCCTATTGTAAAATGATATAAATAGGCATGATTTTTCTGTGAAAATGGTTGGGAGTTTGTGAACGTAGAAGTATTAGGAGTTAGAAACTAATTTCCTAAGAAAAATCTTGATAGAGCCCATCTTTCTGAGAAACTATCTGAAGAAGCTTGTTTATCTCCTTTGTGTTACATTTGATCATGTCAAGGTGGTTACGAGTGTACAGCCATTGACAAGCTCTGAGATTGTTTGAGAAACTTTCCCCTATTGATAAATTTAATCAAACTTGAGTTAATCTATGTTATTCTTGGGAAAATTTGTGTTTGCTTCATTCCTGAATGTCTGCAAGTAGTTTTTCTTGTTCCTATTACATTCTTACATTGAAATTTGTGTGAATCACACAAGATCTTATCCTTGTGATAGTTTGGTGGCATTTTCAATTTCATTTATCAAAAGAGCTTTCATTTGATAGTGAAATAAACAAATTTAAAATCATTGTGACTCCTAACATGACTATAAGATTTTTGTTAGCCTTTGAGGGTATCTTAGGCGTGATGAAATAGAGATTGATAATGTTCAGTTAATTTTTCCAATTTGAGCCTTCATTTTGGATCCTTGAAGTTTGTGTGAAAAGTTCTGATTTGGGCCTCCATTAGAGCACATATTCTAGTTAAAGGAACACCCTAACTACTCTGAAAGCATTTTGTTGTTCAAGCTTTCCATTTTTGTAAAAGTTCTCAAATATTTGGTATAATCAACTTTATCCTACTTCACCTCCCACCAAAATCCATTCAAAAACAATTAATCATACTTGTACGACCCCTATTTACCATGTATGTGTACAAATGCATAATGTTTACTACCAAAACATGTAGAAACAATCAGGTTTTCATTGTCTTTAGTGGCCTAAACCTTTCCTAGAAAATATCTCCATTATCTAGAGTGACAACTCGTGAGAGTTAGGTTTTGTTGCATTGATCATATTTTCTTCAAGGTCTTCTTAATACTTCACAAGGAAGGACATCTCCATCTCCTCCATAAAAGAGGCTAGGCTACAAAAGAGTCCTCTCACCCTGGTTAAAAGGCACAACCATAAAGTAGTGAGGATAGGTCAAATCCTCTTGAGGGTGCTACCCATTTCTCCACATCTGAGTGACAAAGAGCAAGCTACATTTCATCCCCAGCTACAAAATGACACACTACATGCTCTGCTTGTCTCTAAGCTTCCTGCCAAACTTGTGATGTTGCTCAACTTCTGAGGGAGAATCAATTTGGGTACCAACATATCCCACACTAGGGTAAGCGTGTTAAATCTGGTGTTGATTTATATCTCTTTTTTTATATTTCTTACGGTAGAATATCCACTTTTATTTGCATGTATGCTTAGATCTGATATATTGTTTGTCAGACTAACTAGTGTACTAACCCCAACATTATTATCAACTTAAGTACAATTTTTACCTTCAATGTTGACTAATAGATCACTATCACCTTAAAAATAGGTTGATTTAGATTTTAGAACTCTATAAATTATTAGAAACTCATCCTCAAATCCATCTCGTGGCCCCGCAATATCCCCATAGTGCAATTTCCATGCAAATGAGCTAGAAAAAATCTAACACTTGGAAAATTATATCACTTCATGAAGAATAAATGATATCATTATGTTCTTGTCTAATTTATGAACACTTTTCCTTTTTACACCGAAGCCTAAAAATTACCCTAGGTGCTTAAAAATTGAAGATTTATGTAAACTACCTCTAATCTACCTTGTCACAGTCCTAGCTATAGTCTTTCATAGATACCGGTGGTGAGTTTTATAACTCATTGAGCCCATATGACTTGATAGCAAGCTGATTGTTTTGTAACCTAGAGGTTATGGGGTCGATCCCCCTATCTCCTTATCCACCGATGGTTTTCCAATGTGGGGATAAAAATCTCACATGCGTCGATATAGGAAGTAGTTGGGTGTTTTTATATAGGCATACCCACCTATTGATACATGCTTGTGGCCACATTTTGAGCTCATTTTTCCATTTGATGAGGTAGTTTTGTGTTGTGCATAGTTGGAATGGAAAAGGATGGGCCGAGTTGTTTGTTTGTTAAGCCTATGGCATTGTTTGAACAGCCACGTATGTGGCCCGCACATAGTTTATATGGCCAAACGGTCTCACCGAGTTGTGAGGTGCCATGTATATTTAGGCTGGCTATATTTGAACCACCATGCCAATGTTGATCGGCCAAGCTATGTGGGATAAGCCCAAATGTTTGGGCTCACCAAGTATATATATGAGTTGGCACAGTATTGAGGATGCCCAAGATATAGGCTCAAGAGTTAGATAGAGCTTGATAAGGTGTGGTGAGTTTGCCACCATGCAATGTAGCTTGGTCTATTATAATACAATGCACAATTCAAACTCAGTATTACAATATAATACCACGACAATACAAAATCCACATGCGAATAGATAAAAGAATATAGTGGCATATATAAACAATATCAATACAATGATAATGTGAAGATCGAGGCCAAGGCACCCCTCCGCAAAAGGAGTGCATCGAGCCTAGTTGAAGGCCCCAAAAATAAAATAACACGGCCCACCATTTTGCAATTGAGTGTCAAAGATAGGTGTCCAAAACAAAACAAAAATCTCTTCACCCATTGTGCCACTTTTCACAATGTGATTCACCCAAATAGCAGGCATGCGCATGATCCCCATATTTTACTTATTGGCTAAAATTTTAGTGGACCATATATTACACATACAAGCTCCATTTTTAATTTATTTATATCAGCATAAATCTCTCAATATGCTCTTCAGCTTTGTATTAGTTTAGGGAGATTTAGGAATCATCTACACTTAGAATATCTTTTGGATCACTTACCTAGTGTAGGCATAACTTAGGTAATGGAGAAAATATAGCTATAGCAAGGTAGAGAAAGCATGCATTATTTATTTTCATAGTGTAAATATGATGTGGAAGGTGCCACGAGTCAATATTTGACTCGTAAAGGCATGTGTTTGAGGTCTTTTGGAAGCATATCCTTAAGATAAAGCTAGGAATGCATGTACAAATCATGGTTTTTAGTGACTTTCAAACAAGTGCAAACTAAAATAAGTCTTGGGAGATGTGAATGAGGTTGTCCTAGTATTTTGGACAAAGTTTCAAGTCAAAACACAAAAGGAGAAGCAAGAAAAATGAGCTTTAGTCCAAATGAGCTCTTGAAAAGATCATTTCCAGCTCGAGTATGAAGTTTGAGATGCTCATTGACATGTTAAACTTCTACATGGTGGCTTGGTGATTTCATCAATGTTGGGGCATTGATTCTAGAACATTTCTCAAAAATAATGAGTTAGAATTATGGCCTATACTTTATAAACAAGGTTTAACAAGCTAAAGAGATTCCAAAACCTCCTAAAACCCTACCTTCATAGTGATGGAGAAGAAATGAATATTTTTATCATGAAATGACATTGGTAAACTAATGTGATGGTTTGGACATGTAGAGAACTCCTTCTACTTCATTTTGGTGGTGATCTCACTCTCCAGGTCAACTGGTAAGGCAATTAAATGTTCTTGTTTTGAATAAATTTACATGTAAAGTCAAATGATGAAGGTTTCATGGTGAAATTTTTATGTGAGAGTAAGCTTGGGATTTTCCCCAAGTGTTCATGAAGAGTTTTAGGTGTGGTGTTTGTATAAATTTTTTGAAACAAGTCAACCACTATGGGCTACCTATTAAGGGCTAGAAAATCCAAAACTATTCAAGTTAGTTTGAAGGGATGATGATGAAAATGTATGTTGTTGAAGAAATTTGTGAGCATGGATAGTTGATATAAGTCAAATATGAAATTTTCAAGCCCTTTAATTGATATGGTGAAGTATTTGTATGATTAAGCTCCAATGGTGTAAACTAACCCTTTTAGTCTTATCAAGAAGGTTTGGGAAACAAGGGTGTAAGTGTGAATTTCTCCTCATAATCCTTACAAGTAAGATCTTGAAGTTAAAGTATAGGACCTTATTAATGTGTTTCATGTTTTTTTCATGAAAATGTGTTTTGGAGTGTTATAAGTCTTATAGAACAAGATTTGTTTTTAGAACCTAAAACCCACTTAGAGATGTTTCAAAAATGTAAGCAAATTCTTTTCTTTTTATTAGATAAGGTAAAAATAGGGATTGGCTCCCAGGGGCCTTACAAAAGATGGAACAAGAACCACCAAACAAAAAAGAAACAGAAAGGTCCACAAAAGGAGTTAAAAAAGCTTAACTCATACAATGAAGGACAGGACCAAAACCAAAAAGAAACTAAAAACAGAATAGAGAAAAAACTAGCCTTAAACTTCGATGTAGAAGTTCGTAAAATGTATGCCAACAGTCCTAAAAAAACTAGCTAAGTTTTAGGAAAAACTTCACTATTCTCAGCATGACTTTCTTTGTTCACAAGTAACCTCTATACCCTTATCAATCATATCTTCCTCCAGATCATCCTCGAACTACTGATGCGCAAATTGAACTTCCTCCTTTTAGTGCCTTCCTCTATCCCCTCCATCCTATCGCTCAGCTCTTTGACCTGTAACTCCAGCTCCAAAATCTTATGTTTAGACTTCACCTAGGCAGAAATAATTTGCTTAGATACATTAATGACATCCAACATGGTTTCCCTTTGACCTACATTAGTTTCCTCCATCGCCTGAATCACCCCTTCCAGATACTGAACCTTGTTGCTCCACTCCTCGAAGTCCTTTAAATTTCCATAACAACCCGTCTTCCTCAAGGTACTCACTTCACCACGACCTTCCTCACTCTTCTCCTTTTTGATCTCCTCCCCTACAATTTTACATTTTCCAGCCTTCATCTTAGTTAGGTACTACACAAGAGTAAGATATTACTCCTCCACCTTGTCTTTCGAGGGAGAGTTCAGAATAGGTTTCCCATTTTCAATTATCAGGAGGATGATCCCCTCATGCAGAGGCATCTATGCCTTCTCCTGCTAGAATGCCATCAGAGAATTAGTCAACAACATAAATAGGAAGAACAGAATGCTCACCATGACCTTATGTCTAAACATATTCAGAAGGGTCAAATGATGAGTATATATTTTGTGATATTTTCCTTCCAGAGTGATATACTTCATAATATGGAGGCACACATCTCTCCATATTCTGGAATACAAGACTTGGCAATACCATCAATAAAGAAGGAACACCTTTCCTTTCCCATGAAGAACAACTCGATTTCATGCTCTCTGCAGGTTCTATCCTTAAAAATTTTGAGCCCATCCATTTTCATCTCCATCGCAAGGGCAATGGTGGTCTCTGAAACCTCAATTTCCATGCCTCTAACCTTAAACTTTCCCTCTTTCCAAGCTCTGCCAAATTCATTTGACAAGGAAGGGTCGTGACCATGTAATTTGACAATGAAGTTATAGAAACCCCCAATCTTAAGCTTATTCCACAAACGCTGATTAAAAACCTCAATATTCTAGCTAGCCGATTCAACCCTGATTCTATCACCACCCATATTCACAATTCCAAACCTCCCTTTCTCGCTAAACACTTCTCATATTTGGAACACCTTTCAAGCCAATGAGACCAAAGAAATAGTTCCTTTTATGTAAGTTGTCACAGTACACGAGGTACCTACGTTCACTCATGTTGGCATCATCAAACTTAGTGCAATCTATCTCTATTAATGACTTCATTAATGTCTAGGGGAAAATCATCTCCTTTACACTAGATCTTATAATCATGACTATGAACTCCGTAATTTTCCATCTTATCTACACACTTATTTCCTTTCCACAAAGTATGATTAAAAGAAACCTTTTCAAATCCTTTTAAAATTTCCTTAACATCATTAAGGACATTTCTTAAGGGCCAATTTATGGAACCCTTATTGTTAAGAGCATTAATAATAATGAGGGAGTCCCCCTCGATCTGGATGTTATTGAAACCTTTTTCTTTGGCCAACATAACCCCCCATAGAAGAGCTCTAGCTTCCACCATATTGTTTGTTTGTCTCCCTAACGGCCCAACATAAAAAAACAACCAATCACCTTCACTATTTCTTAAAATTCCTCCTCCCCTCGCTTGACCTAGATTCCCTTTAGATGCCCCATCAAAATTTATCTTGACAACATTATTCTCAGGCCTGATCCATATAGTACTCTTTCTAGGTCTATGTAATTCCACCGGACTGAGGGTGAACTTATCAAGAACTTCTTGCTCCCATTTCAGGCAGGGTTTTTAGCCTTACCTTTAAAGAGTTTGATATTTTCCTTGATGGCCGCCAAAAATTTACTTTTAACTCTCAAGAGAAGAGATTTCTGGTCACGAAAGATACAATCATTCCTAGCCTTCCATAAACCCCAAAAGAGGTGAGGAAGGGAAATTTTCTAGGCCCATACCAAGATGGGGAAGTTGAAAGGGCTCTCCCATTGAAGACAATAGTCCTCAATAGTCATAGGCATAATCCATTGAATATTGAACAATTCCATAATGGATTCAAACACTTTTTGGGAGAAGGGACAGTGAAGGAGAAGATGATTGACACTTTCCTCCTCTTTCTTGCATAGAGGGCATCTATTGGGAGCTTCATAACATGTTTTCGAGATTATCCACAAATCGAGAATTTTCTTTTGGACATGCTAACTTAAAAATATATTAACCTTAGGGATAAGGTCCTTCACCCAGAGCCTACTCCAATAGTATTTTTGAAGAACATCCTTAAAATTTAAACTATATGCTGATTTAACTGAGAAATTTCCAGTATCTTCCTCTTTCCATTTAATGGAATCCTCCTTGGTCTGAAAAATGGGGATATGGAAATCCCTTAATTTCTTGTTGAGGTCCCGAAAGGGTTGGATATCTCCATCAAATTCTAGAGGAGGAACAATGATTTCCCACCTAACATTTTCCCCCTGAATCTAAAAATCTCTTATCCAAAATTTTCCCCTTTCCTCATAGAACTGAGCAGCCCTTTTCCAGATTGCCAGGTTTGCTAAGGGATAATCCTCAATCCAACTATCATACTAGAAACTGATTCTATTACCTTTTCCTATCTCCTAGATAGTTCCCTTGGTTAAAATTTATTTTGAAGCCACAAAATAATTCTGAAAAAGACCCTCTTGGAAGATTGTTTTGATTGAAAAAGGACTCCATTTATGATTTCCACCTAGAGACCTTCCTCTCTAGAAATCCTCCATCCTACTTTGGCTACCAAGGCCTCATTCATAAGAGAGATATTTTTAAACCCAGACCCCCACATAACTTAGGTTTAGTAACTTTTTCCAAGCCACAAGTGGGAATTTGAACTTTTCCTCAGCACCCGCCCAAAGGAATCTCTTCTGAATTTTCTCCAAGGACCCAATAATTTTGGCAGGGAGCTTGAAGAGGGACATCACATAAATAGGTATACCTTGAAGAGAAATTTGAAGCAATTGAATCTTACCAGCCTGGGAAAGAAGGAGACCCTTCCATGATGAAATTTTTTGTTTACTCTTTCCAGCAAAGCATTCCAAATTGAAATGTAAGGATTATTTTGGATCAAGGGCATACCTAAATAAGAATTAGGAAAATGCTTAATCTAACACCCCAAGATGCACGCTAATCTGACTTGAACCTGATGCTCTACATTAGTGAAAAAAACACTTTATTGGAATTTAACCATCTGTCCCAAAACAAGTTCATAATCATTAAGAGCCACCTTAAAATTTGAGGCTTCCTGACTGAGGCCTTACCCATCATAAAATTATCATCCACAAACTTATTAAGATAGATAGAAGGAAGAACATTAGAGATTTTAATACCTTGGATATAGTTAGAGAGCATAGCATGCTTCAATGATTCTCTTGAAAGAATCATCCATTATAACATAAAGGAAAGGCAAAAAGGATCACCTTGTCTCAAACCCCTACCTGCTTGGAAAAAACCTTTAGGTTTACCATTCAACAGAATATAATAACTAACAGTGGAGATACAGGTCATTATCATATTCACCAGAATGTTATCAAAACCAACCTTTAACAAGATAACCCAAAGGAAAGACCAAGTAATCCTATCATAGGCTTTATGCATATCCAACTTAAGAAACATAGCCAATCTACCAGAGTTTTCAATAGAATGAATGGCTTCTTGAATCACAATAATGTTGTCTATGATTTTCCTTCCTGGAACAAAATCCCCTTGTTTTCCGAGAGATGAAATTAGAAAGGACAATTCTGATCCTACCAACTATGATTTTACTCAATAATTTATAATTGGTATTACAAAGGTTTAGTGGTCTAAAATCCTTAACTTCTTTGGCTCTAGCAATTTTCGGCACTAGGACCAGGAAGGTATTATTCATTTGTCTCAAAAGATGACCATTGTTGAAGAACTCTTGGACCATATCAATGACCTCTTGCTTTATCACCTCCCATAATTTTTGAAAGAAGAAAGTAGGGAAACCATCTAGGCCAAGAGATTTATCAGGTTCCATATCAAAGATAGAAAAATGGATTTCCTCCTCCGAAGGACTCTATACGCACCCAAAATTGCATGTGCTACATTGTCAAAAATGGTTACAAAAGTCCCCAATGATGATTCAAGTCCTTTCAAGAAGGTGTTTGAGCTCCAATTTCCATTCGCAATGTATATTTTTTGCCTAGACATATTTACTTAGCCTTCCCACACTTTTTTAACTTTCTGCCTCTTTCTGTGCATGTGTTGGACTTTAGTGCCAGGACCACCACCCAAGGACCGCCACCCAAAACAGGGTGGCGGTCCTACCCACTTTTTCCATATTCCCTCACACGTGTTTTAACATGCGATGGTTCACTTAATTTCACTTTTAGCATGCATCTGTGAGCCAAATTGTCTAAAATTAGCTTTGATTGTTTAGTTCTCCTTCCTCCTATTTTTAAATAGATTTAATTAGTTGGAATTACTTCTTCTTGCCTTGTGCATGAAGGCACCTCCCATCCTCCATTCCTATATATTCCATGCTTGTGTTCAAGAAAAAGGCCTGAGAATTTTTGTGTATCTTACATTGTATTGTTGTTATGTTCTTGCTAGGAATTGCATAGCCAAGCTCTAATCTCTTGTGATATCTCTCTTCTAATTACATTACATATGGACTGCCATCAAACTGCCATTGCTCAAGCGCCATCCTCCTATTGTTGTTCTTGCATTCCCAATCCCTTGGACTCACGTGAACAATCGGAGAAAGAAAGGAAAATACTAAGGGAATGAATACGATACAACCATATTTGCTAAAGATCTTGCTTTTCCAGGTTGGAATTGTGTGTTTGTTTTCTTTATTTGTTAAATTGTCAATTTCAAATCACTAGTTTCAATTACATATCAAATAGAGTAGAAAATCGTTCATTTCAATAGATTAGTCAATCACAAGTAGATCAAATCATTAGTAAGTTTTCCTCTTTAACATTACCAAGGAATTTGTGGGGAAAAATAGCCCCTTTCAGGGTCATGATTTGTTCTTCACCTCTGAGGTAGGGTTTGAAGGGTTTTTTATTGGATTAGGTTATTTGTTTTAGATTAGATTCATACATTCACATAAGTAACCAGCTACATCCGGTTGATTACTTGTCTTTAGTTTATTTATAAGTTTAGAACACATTTCTTAAAAATTAGAAAAGAACAAAAATATTTCCTTTGGTGAATTAGTTTGTTTTTATTACTTTGATCTCGAAACATTGTGAAAACTCCAAAAACATAGATTAGATTTCCTTCAAGATAATTATTTTATTTCACTTATCAAAAATCATTTTATTTCATTTTGTATGACCATTACGGTCCATAACAAGAAAAGACATATAGTTTTGACCCCTGGTCCCACAACCCAACAGGCCAAAATTGGTAACTGACATTGATACCAGTTTACATTTAATAGTCTTATGCACACCTACAACTTTTGCTTTGAGAAAATAGAACAACTCAATACGCTAAACATCATTGCTAATCAATCTTACGTCTATTGGACTTCTCCGGCAATAGGGCTTGACTACACGCATGACCATACAAGGGCCATAGCCTCCATGAGTCTTTAGTTGTGATCCTCAGGTCCCACAACCCAATGGGCCTGCTAATCAGTTAGACATTGACACTAGTTTATGTACATTAGTATTCAGATCTTCACCACTTCCACTAGATATTATTGCACAACTTTCCTTACTGAACATAGCAACCAATCAAGCTAAGACTTTCTGGACCAGACCAGAAAATCACCCATAAATCCATGTGGCTCCACCACACCTCTTGTTCTTACTTCCATGACCTTGTTTGGAAAATATATACGAGGCACCCACAAGTCATTTTCAGCGTGTTCAACAACCAAGGAATAAAATATTGGTAGAGATTGACATTGATTGGAGTCTATGAGTGGCTATTATCTCAGACCGAGCCATCACACCACTTCAAGTTATGAGAGCATTTTTTTCCTTAGACACGCAGATCTCTACATTGTGTGGTAAAGATATAAGATTTCCCAATTAACTTGATCCTGTCACCACACTCACATTCACATTCATTCTACATCGGTTGTCTTGGCACGACCTTGAGAGGTCGGTGTGAATAAGGTCATGTGTTGATTTTCTATCGTACAAATTGGTGAACTCGAGGTGAAGAGTTAGTCTCTAAATGTTTTCACTTTCTTCGTCCATCCTTTATTCTGCGAGTATTCTCATACCCCCCGAATATGTCAGGATACGATGATTATGGTTGACCCATCCCAATTTTTGACATGTACAACTACCAATCAATTATACCACAATAATCACCTTCACTTTCAACATGGGCGGACAACTTCTCATTGGCTCAAAACCCTCTACTTCAAGGAACCAATGTTGGTTCCTCTGTATGCGTATTGAGGAGCTTGACCAAGTCACACAAACCTATCTTCATGAAAAATCAAGTTCAAACAATATGACTTTCACTGGCGAAGCAAGTTCATCTCCTCGGTATTGTTTCGGCATCCCATTAGCATGCAATCGGATCAACTCCCACATCTAGATGAGGAATATTTAGCACAATATGCTAGTATTGAACAACACTTCCAGAACATGAACCGAGATTTTGATAGGTTACAAGGACAAGGTGATGTTCTTCTCCAAAACAATAATGCTACCCCTCCACCAACCAAAAATACTCCAATGAGGGGTGGAAACATAGCAAACAATTCATAATAGGATACCATTATCCTCAACAACGTTACAGGGTTCAACAAAATCACCTAAGCAAAGCACCACCCCATCAACGAGAAAAGTCATCTTAGCTTTGGTAGAAAAATTCAATGAGCTAGAGCTTTCCCAAAATACTCAGAATTCATACGCAGGCAAGCATGAACTTCTCCCTACCTAGCATAATTATAGACAAATAACTACGCACCACGAGAATCCTCCGGTTCTATGAGTACTCAAAACCCCGGAGATTTTCTTCTTGGGATGGGCACCTTGGGTATGCCCCCTTAAGCCACCAATGGATATCTGCAACAAGAACCAACTGGAAGTGCATTCTCAAACACCATACTAGCCGAAATGCAACGTTCCCTAGCTTCATGCCTTCGATTCCATATCAAGGTAACCAACCCCCCTATGTACACGTGTATTCTAAATCTCTACAAGGGGACATGTATACTTACCCAGGTCCGTATGGACAACCACAAGGGACGCCATATGCCCCAAAAAATATCTATGTTGTCCCATTTCGATGAATCCGATGCAACCTCCCCAACAAGGATCTTTAATGGTGGAAACATACGCAATGGGGACCTATTCTTAATATATCATGGAGCCCCTAGACTTCTCCATTCAAACAGTCATGCTCTCGAGACCCTTGCTTGATCTTCTAAAATTCAAAGGGGAGGGTGATCCTAATGCCCATATCAAGGCTTACGCAACAGCCATTCGAGAGCTACTCCCATGTGTGTAATCATTGCGAAAAATTTCCTAAGATACTAGAAGGTATTGCTCTCAATTGGTACTATAGGATACCGGAGGCTTCAATACACTTGTTCAAGCAACTCGTATCAAAATTTATTAAATCTTTTGATATGAACAAGCTTTTGAGAACAGGAATTAGGGAATTCCTTCATATCAAGAAAGAGCACAATGAGTCTACACCCACTTTATTCAAAGGTGGTGACAAGTTCTCTACTCCTCTACAAGTGCTCCAAATATGGATCAAACAGAACTTTGTGATTTGTTCCTCCACTCTCTCAATAGGGAGACAAAGGAAGAGGTTCAAAAGTTCCCACTAAGGAGCTATGAAGAGGTGTTAGAGGGTGCTCTTCAAATTGACCAAGCAGCCATTGACAATGGTCATAATACTTATGAGCTAATGGAAGGTTAGTCACCCCTAATCAAAATAATCCCAGTTACTCCAACAACACGAATAACAACCAAGGACCGAAAATCCTTAATAAGAATCATGGGGTCACAACGGATGGAGTGACGGACCAACCTAAGAAACCTAACATTGTTAACACTCCCAATACTTCCACTTCAAACAACCACAATAACAATGACAACAATAAAAGAAATAATAACTTCTCACCCTTAGTCAATGTTGTAGATTTTAACCATCAATAACACCAACAATAACAACAACCTCAGCAAGCAAGACAAACATAGACCCAAGGCCCTAACCAATACCCAAGTAGATATCCAAACCAATTTCAAAACCAAGGGCAAGGGTTCCCGAATTTTAACAATAACAATCAACATCTAAACAATAACCATAATTTTGGGCCACAACAAGGTACAAACCAAAGGCCTCGAGATTATGATCCTGATTTATACTATGATTTCCATAGGGTTCATGGGCATGACGCAAGAACATATCATGATTATAAAAAAATTACAATGTTTTCCAGAGGACCAAAGATAGTTATTTGTTGACATGTTTTTGGCAAACCCAATAGCTCCCACTCAAAACACCTACATGGGACCGGTATCTCCACAGAACACACCACTAGGAATCTTTAATGATCCTCTCCCCATGCGTCTAAAGGATGGTAGAATATATCCTAACGGTTCAAACAAAATTATTGTAATAGGGACCCATGATCATGAAGCCTCAACTTTGTCAAACCCACAAGTGGCACCTCCTTTAGATGGTCACCAAAGAAATGAAAATTATGGGGTTAGTAGAGTTGGACACTGAACCACAAATTAACGCTGCTACTAGAACTAAGGATTATTCTTCACACTTATCCTATCCCGCCTACTGACTACATCGGATGATATTCGTGATATGCTAATCAAGCCAATAGGAGATTACAATTTGATCAGTGACTTAACTAAGACATTCTCACACATTTCCTTCTTGGATCTGTTAAAGAATTCCCCTACTCATAGGGTCGCTCTACTAGAAGCGTTGGGTCTTGGTCATTTGGCTAATGTCACCCCTCCTCTAGAAGCACAAATAAACCACGTGGACTTTGATGTCTATCCTCCAGGGCATCCTAAAAGAGATGTTGGATTTGTGTTTGATATCAGCAAGATGCCCACAGACATTGAAATAGTTCATAGAGGTGATCTGGCATTGTTTTTACAAGTCTAGATTTACAACAACTATGTAAAGCATGCAATGATTGATGACGCGAAGTCAACATAGTCCCCTTCTCTTTCCTTTAAAAACTAGGGTACAGAGAGACCAATTTCTCTTCGACACAAAATACGCTGAGGGGCTACAACAGCCTCAAAGCAACATCAATCGAACTATAGTGTTTCCGGTCACCCTTGGACCTAAGATGATACTAACTGAATTTTATATTATATATTAGGAAAGTAATTATAATATGATCCTTGGTCATCCTTAGATTCATCGTATGAAGGTGATTCCCTCCAATTTGTTTCAGGAATTTAGGTTCTTGCATTTAGGGAAGGTATTTGTGGTACAAGGTCATCCAAAACCCTTTGACATACACATAGGTAATTTGAAAAAGAGGCCAGGGGTCCAATCTGAGTTTGAGCTTCCTAAAAATCATTTAAATAAACCTGCAAGCTTGGTACCAGAGGAAAAGTTGGTTCCTACAATGAATTAGAAGTCATGGGTTTGATTGAAGGCATTTCGGCAGTCAAATATGAAACCATCATCGTAAAGACAGTATCGTTAGGGACTACGAAAAATATTGTCAAGCTACTGGAAAATGATTTACCCATTCTCCTTCCTTTTGATTCTATGGGCATGGGACATACCCTAGGACTCGGTTCTTTGCCATCAAATGAGGTTTGTATGGTTGAGGTAACTGAGGTGAAGGAGAAAGATTCAAAGGATGGTTCAACGTCCATTTTTCCTAGTAATTGTTGAACTCTCAATTTCAATGGAGCCAAATGTCATTTTGGCGTTGGGGAAGGTGTGATTCTTACCTCTCCTGAGGGAAGGATTCTACCTTTTTCCTTCAAATTAAACTTCGAGTGCACAAATAATGGGGCTGAATATGAATCCCTTCTACTTGGTCTCATCATAGCCGAAAGAATGGGTGCTCTTAATATCAGGGTGTTGGGTGATTCACAACTGGTTACAAATCAGGTATCCAAAGTATATGAGACTAGAGCTAAGCATTTACAACTTTACAAAACAGCAGTGTTGAATTTAATGAAGAGGTTTGACTTCATATCAATCAAGGTAATTCCACAAGACCAGAATCTCCTTGCAGACTCAATCGCAACATCTGCTTCTCACTTTACTCCAAGCGGTGAGTTGGAAGATTCAAACTTCATGGTCTTGGTTCATGTAGAACCTTTGGTTTGTAAGACACCGGTAACTCCAATGTTGACATACGTGGAGATTGAGAGTGAGTCTGTCATTGCAGATCGCATTGACATTAACAAAGCAACTCTAGAATATCTAAACGCTCTCACGGAGCTACATCTTATACATCACAAGGTTAATCTTTCTCTAATTCCATTGTATTCTTCCTATTTTGTAAATCCCATGGTGGAATCATCCCCACGTGGGAAATAAAAAAATTTGAGGTAGGAGAAGAGGGGGATTTAGAGTTTCCTCTAGCCCCGCTTTGAGTTTGAGGAAGGAGATGCCTCCTTAGTTGAGGGAACGATTGATATAAATATCGGGACCAAGGAAGAACCAAATATTTTGAAGCTAGGGTCCTCTTTAACCCCGAGGAGGTTGAAATACATACCCACATTCTCAAGGAGCATCAAAAATCATTCACGTTTAATTACAAAGAAATGATGGGGATTGCATCACACATTATGGTGCATAATCTTGTCACCAAACCAGATGCAAATCCAATTAAACAAAATTCAAGGCCCATGAAGCCAAAGGTGGCCCTCATGGCGAAGTAAGAAATGATGAAACTCCTCCATGTGGATTCATCAAGCCAGTGGACTACTCTCAATGGGTATCTAACATAGTCCCCGTTCTCAAGAAAAATGGAAAGATCCACATCTGCATAGATTTTGAGATATAAATAAGGCTTGCCCCAAAGATGATTTCCCATTACCATCCATTGATGTTATCATTGACACAATAGCCAATTTTAAGTTGTTGTCTCTTATGGATGGATTCTCTAGGTATAATCAGTTAGAATATTTGAAGAGGATCAGGCCAAAACTACATTTATAACTCCTTGGGGAACCTACTATTATGCGGTCATGCCATTTGGGCTTAAGAACGCTGGTGTTACATACCAATGAGTGATGACTTATATATTCCATGATCTTATACATAAGATTGTGGAATCCTATGTGGATGACCTATTGGCTAAGGCCAAAAGTGTTGCGATCACCCAGAGGTGCTTCATATCATCCTTGCTTGCTTAATCGAATAGGCGTCACATTGAATCTAGAAAAGTGTGTGTTCGGTGTAACAAGAGGCAAGCTCTTTGGGTGCATCATATCTTCATGAGGAATTGATGTAGACCCGATCAAAATCCAAGATCTATTAGAAATGATTCCACCAACGCATGAGTCTGACATCAGATATTTTCTTGGAAAACTCATGGAAACCCAAAGATTTATCCCTGACTTTACCTTTACTGTTCACCCAATCAAGAACTTTTTGAAAACGGATTATATCATTGATTGGAAAGAAGAATGAAATGAGGCCTTCGATTCGATTAAAAAAAATTATTGTCCTCTCCCATGCTAATGCCACCTAGATCAGATTGCCCTTTGATCTTATATTCACGAGCTATAGATGTTTCGCTAGCTTGCATGTTGGCTTAAGAGGATGATGATAAATGAGAGAGTGTGGTCTATTTTATTAGTCAAATGTTGCTTGATTATGAGACATGTTACACCCAAGAAAAGAAAGAATGCCTTGCCATATTATTTGTGACAAAATGCTTAAGACATTATATGTTGAATCAATAAACAAGGGTTATTGTTAATTCAGATCACTTACGAGACATTCCTCACACAAGGATCCTTATCTAAGAAGGTCAAGTGCTTCATAACTCTGATGGGTGAATTTGAGCTAATGTTTGTTAATTATAAATTTTTCAAAGGACAAATCATTGTGGATTGGTTAGTTGATAATCCATTAGATGGAGGTGACTAGGTAGATCTAGACTTCCCCGATGAGTGTGTATACTTCATCGAGACTAGGCCCCCATTTTTGTGTGTCCATGGTATACCAACATCATTAATTTTATAGTGGACCATACATATCCAGAAGGGGAAACATCTCAACAAAGAAGGTGGTTACATGTCATTTCCGCTAAGTACGTTATTGTAGAGTAGGTGCTCTATCACAGGGCCTTCGATGGAATGTTGTTAAGATGTGTTGACACAAAAGAATTTGAAAATATTCTTTATGAGTCACATAGTGGAGTATGTAGAGATCACTTACTGCGGCCACGCCACTACTTGAAAGATATATCAAATGGGATACTTCTTACCAACTCTAGAACATGATGCAGTAGACTTTGTGCGCAGATGCCACAAATTCCAAGAGTTCTCCCACAAGATCCACATACCGGCACAAGCTTTGCAACCAATCACAACCCCATGGCCCTTTTCCACGTGGGGCCTAGATTTAATAGGTAAATTATCTCCCTCGTCAATAGATGGCCATAACTTCATAATCACAACCACAGAATACTTTACCAAATGGGTAGAATCCATGCCTCTTACCACTGTACCTGGGTCTGTGATCGCTAAGTTCATCTTAAACCAGATCATTTATAGGTACGGTGTCCCACAAGTCATTATCTTGGATAATGGAACGTATTTCAAAAATGATGAGGTGCGTGAATTGTGTGCAAAGTTCAAGATAAGTCATCACATGACTTCTCTTTATTATCCTCAAGCCAATGGATAGGATAAGGCTATGAATAAAACATTAAATTCCATCCTCCTTAAGACCGTTAAGGAGAACAAACAATATTGGCATTTAAATCTTTTTCTGGACTTGTGGGCCTATCAGACGTCAGTTAGAAAACCAACAAGGGCAACCCCATTTTCTTTAGTATTTGGTGCGGAAGCAATTTTACCGCTCGAGGTTGAAATAATGAGTCTCTGTATTTCACTGCACAAAATCTTAGGAGAAGAAGGCTATCAAGAAGCATGACTCTCTCAGTTAGAAATTCTTGATGAGGTTAGACTCAACGCTGAACAATGGCACAACGTTTACTGCTGATTGGATGGATCAGCAATATAATAAGAAGGTTTACGAGCATGAAATATACGAGGGATATTTGGTCTTAAGACTTGATAGCCTGGATAGACAAAAAGACCGGTGAGGGAATAAAATTCAGACCTAGGTGGTTGGGTCCATATCGAGTAGTAGAAGACTACAAAAATGGGGCATTTCACCTATGTACACTAGAGGGTGAGGAGTTTAATGAATATGTGTATGTGCAATGGAAAGTTGCAAAAGCTATGGAATGAGGCTAAAGAACCTCAAAGCTTTGCTAACTCATCCATGCACCATAGGATTAGAGCTAAACAAGAGAAACTAACATGCAAGCATTATAACTTTGACAAAAACATCAAAAACTAACATGTATACTACTCTCTACTCTATGAAAGCTTAATGAAAGTGAACCTAGTAAGATTCTAAGCAATCAAATTGTGTGTTGTTTACTCCATGAGGGTGAATGAATCTCACTAAATGGCTACATGGCCAAGTTTAGCTATTTCATTACTAACCTAACATGGGTGCAAGATGAAGCTATTTTAATGGTGGATGACCCAAGATCAAATGTCTTATTAGCTTAGCTAATGTAAATGAGCTCTTAAGCTTTCTTAGGCTTGTTTTGGCTTTAGATTATGTAAATTTGTGTCTTTAAATGGGTAGGCTTAGCCTTGTATTTATAGTTTTCCACTTGGGAGAATTTGTAATTTGGGTGTATGTGGGACTAAAGCTCAAAAATCACTTTTAGATTAGATTAGGATAAACATGATTTAGGCTTAGTTAAGCTAGGATTAGGCTAGTTAAACTTGATTAGCAAGTGATTAGAGACTCATTGAGAGTTGGGAGAAGTCCTGGATAACCAATTTTGGTGATAGATAGCCTACAAAGCCAATAGAAGTGGTCTAAAGAGAACCAGGGAGGTTCTGAATGGTCGAAAGGAGGAATGTTTAGCTAATAAGAGAGATATTAGCCAAATAAGATTATTAGAGGAGGAATATGACTAAGAAGGTGTCGTAAATGGGCATCCGAGAGTGGAGCAAAGTATGGGGATTTAACAAAGTGTCATTAATTGATTGGATTGGATGAAATGCTAAGTGTAAGCATATTTTAGGTGTCTACATTTTCCCCTCTTTGGGGTGGCGTAAGTGACGTCACTTCAAAGAAAGTAGACAAGCATAAACAAGTAGAAAATCTTGAAGGGATAGAAGAAAAATGAGAATAATGAAGGATGCCCCCTCGATTGGTGATGGGGTGATAGAAGAACTTGATCGATGATCGAAAAGATGACAGAAAGATAATAGAAGAAATGATAATGTGAAGAAGAAGAAAAGAAAGGGGATATAGAAGAAAAGGAGTATGAGAAAGGGGGAATGAGCTAACATCCATCCAATGCCTTTTAAACAACTTTATTTTTCATCATATTGCTAGAGATCTTCATCATCGGTCCTTATTAAAAAGAATGAACAAAAGTGTAGTATGACATGAAAATCCATATATGAACAAATGTCCATTTCTAAAAACACCAACTCCATGCAACATACAAAATGCAATGCAATACGAGAAAGTAAAATATGTGTAACTCCATGCAACATACATAATGCAATGCAATATGAGAAAGTAAACAAGCTAACCTAATAGAGAAACATAATGTAATGTTTTTGTTATCAAGCTTTAATTCCAACCTATTCAAATTAATGACAAGGGTTAATGATGGTGCCCCAAGCAAGGATACATGCAAAGGGAAAATGGAGGACACTTTGGTTCGATGAAAAACAATGTGCACTACAAAATAATACCAGGCAACTCATTGTGCCCCAGTGTACGATGAAGTAAGCGGCAAGTAGCCTAATTTTTGTTGATGGAGGTAGATTAAGATGATCCACAAGTCGCACACATGAACAAGTGAGAACCAAAGAGCGACGTTTTGTAGGATGATTTTCCATTTTTAGAAATTTTCTTAAACATATTTGAATGTTTTGTGATGTTTCTAACATATTTGAATGTTTTTGTGATTTTTCTAACATATTTGAATGTTTTTTATGATTTTTCTAACATATTTTAATGTTTTTATTTTTCTAACATATTTGAATGTTTTTTGATGATTTTGAAAGTTTTATGAAACTATGTATAAGAAGACAATGAAGAAGTGGATGCCCCAGCATTAGTGATAGATGGATGTACAAGGGCATAAGGCCACATGCATGTGAGAAAGATGAAGATGTAAAATGCCCCGATGAATTAGGTGGGAGTATTCAAAGGAAAACTCTTCACAGGTAGAAGCGGGACCTAAGGCCATTATGGATAGGTTCAACATGATGATGAACATAAACCAATGAAATGCTAGAGAAGAAGCAAGGATGCCTCCAGTGTAAGTTGGCCTAAAAGCACATGATAGAAAGGAAGGAGAAGATTGTTTTTGTGAAAGGGGACAAAGGTGTCCAAAACATGGCAAAAAAGTAATCTTATACACATGGATGTTCTGAATGAAGTAGAAGAACGATGTGAATAATATGAATGTATCTTAGAATCCTCGTGAGGAAGAATTGATTAGCCAAAGGCACAAATTGTGAGACGAGACATGGACTAGAGTAAGAGTTTGAACAAGGTCCAAAAAAGACACTTGGTAACATACTAATCTTGCCTACTCATAGAGATCCAGTGTGTGCATGTGGAGTTTAATTACCTCTTGAAGGGAAGATTTAATAGACAACAAGTGAAGACACCCTAGCCAAAGTGTAGGGATGATTGATTTTGAAAGGTGATTTTGTGAATGAAGGGTGGAAGGATAGCCGTACATTGCTCCATTGCTACCCTAGGTGTCCATAGCCTCGATAGAGATGTATTTGATTCTAATCACAACATTGCTCTACTACCAGTCAGGCATCCATAGCCCGATAGAGATTATTGGAAATACCCAAGAGAGAGTAATATATCAATTTTCATTTTACTTTATAGCTTTTAGCTTTTGATTTTTGATTGATTTTGATTCTTTTACTTTTTGAAAACTTATTTCAGCTCTCTTGTTTGACAAGGGGTTAAGAACCACAGATGGCTTGATGGAAGGAGGTGGAAGTGATTGTGATGATGACATTGGCTAGTGTCAACAAATATGTCCAAAATTTCTTCACAACAAGTTTATTAGATGGTGAATGTGATAGGATCTCTAAGAGGTCAGTCGTTCTTTAATTTACCAAGGTGATAAAAGACCAAGGTCAAATGGATACCATAGAGATAAATGTCACAAAATGCATGTGAATAAGCTAACAAAAACATCATCGAAGGGATGAAAATGGTAGGGAGACTTGTAGAAAAATAGCAAGGAAGGGAAGAAAGAAACATCCATGTGTACGCAATACCTAATTGCAATGTTTGATCTTTGTACCTTTGATTTTTGTTGTGTTTTCTCAATGTTTTTGTATTTTTGAATTGTTTTTATTTTTAGATTTTTGACAGTTTTAAGAGGTTGGGACTAACAAATTCACTCGTGGGTAAGATCCAACAACAATGTTTGTGACTTCCTTGATAAGGGAGACTAGGTGCGTTTGTTTATCAAGAGTGATATTATCCCCATCTCGATGATCGAGGTGATTTCACACTAATAAATGACTTGTGATTTGTTCGAAACATGGATTTCGTATGTGGGAGATTTAATTCCCCATCTAGAGGTTTATGTACTTTGTGTCATACTTGATGGTTATGTTGGTGTGGATTTTGATCGTGATTTATTTAGAATTTTGAGATTGTTTGATTTGTTGGGAGCTCTTTATAGTTTTGATCTAATCTTGATTAAGAAACTATTTGGGTTTCTTATAAGCTAATGCATGACTTGTCTGATCCCAAGAAGGAAAAGAAAGTGAACGTGGATGTTTAGAATTGATGCAAGAAATGACCATGGGCTTGCCACCGTCTTTGGTAGAAGAATAATGTGATGGATGAAAAGGATACGGTCCAAGGATTGAAGAAGAGGGGCTACCGGGAGGTGAGCTACTGATAGAAGATGATAAAGGGTTTCTAGGATGTGGCCCAAGAATAGAAGAATAAGGGCTACTAGGATGTGACCCATAGATGTAAGATAATGGGCTACTAGGATGTGGCCCAAGAATAGAAGATGATGGACTACCCGAGGGGTGATCCATACCTAGAAGACAAGGGGCTAGTTGGACATGCCCCAAGAATAGAAGATAGTGGACTACTCAAAAATGTCCCAAAAATAGCATAGGGATGGCTACTAGCATGTGACCCACACCTAGATGAAGATGAAGGGCTACTTGGCATTGACCCCATAAGAGATTGTGATTGAGGAATTATGATAAACAAAGAGTTATTGGGTGATGAGAAGATAGGCCATGGATCAATGCAAGACCAAGGAGTTTCATCACATAATGAAGAATGTGAAGATGGAAGAATAAGAGGAGGGTCAAGTTATCAAGTTGATGGTGAATCAAAGCACCCCTGAACGTTTATAACTCGATGGGTTGAGACTCTCGGTGCGATTGCATAACATGGAGCTTTTCCCAAGTGTGGACCTTGCGAAATCGAGAAAGACCTCTCCGAGAAGGCAGTTCTATTCCTCTGTTCGATGCACAAATAAAAATGCGAGAGGGTTTACTTGAAAACCTAATCTAACTTCCAAGGAGACAAGGTAGAGAAGAATGCATAAAAATAAACCTAAACTAAAGCGGTGATGCACCGAGGAATGAAGAAACACTCATATGCTTGCCAATAAACACAAACCATTAAAAAGAGCAATGCAAGATCATGCAATCTAGCAACTTGATTTGTAGTGAAAGATCAAGAGGATGCAAATGAACACATGAGGGTTGAGAATCATCCACAGAGACATGCATTATTTTCTCTAAAGATTGACACAATACACTAAAAATGCCAAGGGGCAAAGTTGCATTACGCTTTTAGATGGGAGGTTTGAACTCCACAAATTCACTGCCAAAGAGAAGAAGATAGGAGGGGCAAAACAAGAATGTCCAACCTTTATAAATAAGCCCTCCTATACAATTTATAGGAAGAATGAGAGAGGGAAGAGAGAGGAAATCCAAATCTACCCCAACCACCTCCGTGTTGCATTTAATTCATCTCATTATGGTGGTAGGTAAGAACCCAATATAAAAAAAATAAAAAGTGGTGAACTCAGTACTTTTGATTTTAAAATTTTTTCTCACCTAATTAAAGATATCTAGTCATAGTTGGACAGAGGGACCTCATAGGATTTCCAAAAATTCCAACCTTGCGTTAATCTGAGCTCCTGTGAAAAATTATAGCCATCCAATATCTAAATAGTCGTGTCTCCCATTTCCTATCGGCCGCTCAAAAAATGTTGCGCCTCTTAAGGTGCGCAATCAATCTCATCCATCCCTATGTTGACATACTTTACATGTGCCAAGGCAGCCATTTTCTTCATCTTCATGTCAACACCTTATGTCATGCAGAAATGCAAAACCTTATGGCCTTCTGTGCAAGCAATTTTGGCGCGATTTCGCGTGTCGACATCTCCTTACCTACGCCCTAATGAGCATCCATTTCGTGTCAACATCTTCTTACATGTGCCATCTAAAGGTGCGCCATAAAATCCATATTTGTGTCAACATCCTTTTACCTGCCGTGCCAGGAACATCCATATTTGTGTTGAAATCTTCTTACCTACACCATAAAGCATCCATTTTTGTGTCGACATCTTCTTACCAAGCGCCTAGACGCATCCATTTTCATGTCAACATCTTCTTACTGCGCCCATAAAGCGCATCCATTTTAATGTCGACATCTTCTTACATGTGCCATAGGAACATCCATATTTGTGTTGACATCCTTTTACCTGCACCATAGGTGCATCTATTTTCGTGTCGACATCTTCTTACCTGTGTCATAGGCGCATCCATTTTTGTGTCGACATCTTCTTACCTGTGCCCTAGGCGCATCCATTTTCATGTCGACATCTTCTTACCTGGGACAAATATCTCCGGTGCATTCATTTTTGTGTTGACATCTTCTTACCTGCGCCATAGGTGCATCCATATTTGTGTCGACATCCTTTTACATGTGCCATAGGTGCATCCATTTTCGTGTCGACATCTTCTTACCTGCACCATAGGCGCATCCATATTTGTGTCGACATCCTTTTACCTATGCCATAAAACATCCATTTTGTGTCAACATCTTCTTACTGCGCGCCATTGCCTCCATTTTTTGTTGACATCTTCTTACCTCGTGCCCTAGGTGCATCCATTTTCGTGTCGACATCTTCTTACCTGCGCCATGGTGCATCCATTTTCAGATGTCGACATCTTTTGCTTTTTGCGCATTTTTTAAGGTGCGCCATGCGATTTCCATATTTGTGTCGACATCATTTTACTTGTGCCATAGGCACATCCATACATGATTTGTCGACATCCTTTTACAATCTCCTGATCTAAAGGTGCACCCTAGGCCTTTAGTGATGTAATAAATATTTGGCTTTGAGTTTCTTTGATTTCCATATTCTTAACAAGAATATCTATAAAGATATATCAAGCTTACATGATCTGAGGCTCTTCCTCCATTTCTTGATAAAAGGAATCAACCTTTTCCTCACAATATGCAGACGCATCAAAGTCTAAAGAGAATCCTTTCTCATAATCTGCCAAAGGAATATCTTCATATGCCCCTATAAATGCCCTAATTATTTCTTCATTCTGAAAGAGATCAATTGGTGTGAGTTGTTGATCGACCACCAGGGGTTGATTGGAAGAAAGAGGTTCACTCGGTGTGGAAGACTTAGAAGATGTTTGATGATGATTAATAGAAGAAGATGATGGGGGGATGAAGAAGATGTGTAGCTAGATGTCTCAGGAGTAGAAGAAGGTGGTGTGGACCTACCTATATGATGGTATATCATCTGTAAACTAGTATGATTAAATATAAAGTCCTCGTAGATTACGACGTATGGGTCGATTCAGACATTTGACTCAAAGGACTTTGAGTCACATGAATCTTCAAAGAAGGAAGACTTATTGGGGGTGATTGATGAAGAAGGTCCTGTGAAGAAGGGGAGGACCATGATTCAAGAATCGCATTGATAAATAATAACAAGGGTCCTACAAAGAAAGAGAGGACCGTGATTCAAGAATTGTATTAGATGTTTGATTGGAGAGATTTGGAGTCACATGTATCTTCAAAGGAAGAAGACATTGTTGAGGTGACTGATAAAAGGGGTCCTGTGAAGAAAGGGAGGACCACAATGTAGGAGTCATATTAGATGACTTAGGAGTCGAAGATAGATGAATCCAAATACTAGACTTTGATCTAAATCAATCCTCGGAAGAGTCGGAGAAAATATTTGGATTGGAATCCTCAGAAGAAGAGGAAATGTTTGGATTAGAATTAGAAGAAGAGTGGGGGGAACTCAAATAATAATTTGGATTAGAAGCATCCAAATCATACCACCAACTATGAGATGAAGGTGGGGAACAAGTTACCCGAATGGGACTTCTAGTGCGAAGAACCAAACGAGGTTTAGTCATGATGGGCATCCTTTGATGTGAATGCCAAAACCTAATTCCTTATTTTCGTAAGTAATGAGGAACCGTGTGATGATCAGCCATCATTGTTGGTATCATTTTAATCTCAAATATCTATGCCTAGATAGTGTGATAAAACTTCTTCAAAGTGAAGAAGGTGCTATGTCCATTTGGGAAGCATAACAACAACTAACTAGACATTTCATAAGTATGGAGATGCGTGTGTGATTTTTCAAAGGGGGTCTAAGGAAAATAAACATCGTGATGATGCAATCTCGATGAGATCAAAAGGGATTTCCCTAGAAAATGACTTTTTTGAGTGAATAATCATAAGGAACAATCATTCAAGTGTGAAACATGAAGCCAATCAACAAGGAAATACACCATATGAAAATGCGTGTGTAAAATGATAATTCGATGTAAAGATGATCAACACAATGTAAATATTTACGTCAAGCTCGAAATGAACAAGGCGTAAATATTAACAAAGGGTAGATGCGACTCCCAATCAAAGGATACCATGACAAGTTCAAAAACCAACAAGACCTAAATGTTAAAGGGTGGGGTTTACAAATGTAAGCCAGGTAACCACACCAATTGGACACGTCTATCAAGCTTCGTGGAGAAGTGAGATATTAGTGTCAAAGTGGTATCGAAATGACACAAACAAAGTAAGTGACACCTTTCAAGATTTAGGACAATGTTTGAAATCAAACTAAGTCAAAGTATACTAAGGATGTGTTAAAACGTGGGTAGCGTAACACCACAATGTAGAAACTTAGATCATGTTTACGAGAAATGTGACATAAGTATCTTAATTATGTTGAGACAATGCAAATGAGGTAACATGTCAAAGGGAGATAAAATGATGAATCAATCCTAACTATGATGATGATCCTGACGTGGGTATCAAGATCACAAAGGCTACCAATGATATAAATATGCCTCCACACACTTTAGACGTTTAACTTACCCAACTACAAACATGGATGGGTGTAAATGGACAAAAAAGTGGCAGAAGCAATTGATTGGTAACACAAAGGTAGTCACCCTTCCTTTGATCAACAAAGTGTCAAAATAAGGTGAAGGAGGCAGATCAAAATGGGGGTGAAAAATGTTGGCTTTACTTTGGCAGAGTTTCGCCTTACCTTAAGGTAAGTGAAGAACTAGGCTAGAGTAACGCGTCACATGTTTCATGATGAAAATGATGGCTCACAACTCAACACAATTTTTAGAATGGTCAAAGTGGGCTCCTGGCCAAAGTATATTTTCCTAGGTGGTTCTCTCGTCCTAGGTGCTACAAAGATTATCCACGAGCGGGACGATTTACCCAAAAAGTCACACTAACTAGTTTGGGAGTATCTCAAATTTTCCCCCTTCAAGCACAGTGGGCATCAGATGCATCCAATTGTGTACTTAAAAGGGTCGCATAGGGACAACTTGTAACTCTATCTCACAAAGGAATTACTAGTTAGATAGGTAGTGCGGAGAACTTCCCATTTCTTCCACAAGGTTCCCTCTTGTGTGGACTACTTTGGGGTTCCTAGAACCACCCCCATTGTTGTAGCTTAAGGCATTATGCCAAAGGGGTTATGTTCCAGTTGAGTGGAGAGGGACGTACCCTTTTCTGAAACCTGCAATACAATGTTTTGAATATGGTGTGTTTTTTATCTTGCTTAACTTAATGTGGTTTTAAGTAGCACACCATTTGGCAACCTGCAAGAAACATGTGTATTAGTGGGTTTTTGTTTTGTCTTTGATGCCTTTCTTTGACAAGCGTTAGGTCCTGTAGACAACAAGTTTAGTAATTTTTCATTGCAAATTGATATCAATAAAGGGAATTTACACCTTTCTTTTGATTCCTAAGATCACCAAAAGGCACGAAGGAAGAGCATACACAGTGTGAAAATTCTTACTAAATCACATAAAAATTACTTTATCTTTTAGAACAAGTGTTTTTAACATATGATACAAAGTTGTGCAAGTGTTTTTGATCTCCAAGATCACTTTTGAAGGTGCGAGGAGAGAGCATACACACTTTACAAACCTTGCTCAAGCTAAGAAATGAAACACTTAACTAAGTTAGTCAAAAATAAAACCAAAATAACCCTACAAATAACTGATTAGTGCTACAAAAATATTTCAAAGTGTTAGAATGGCCAAGAAAACACTTTTTTGAACTTTAAGATACGTTAGAAAATGACTATTTACCTAATAATGTAAACCATAAATTTTTGGTAAGTAAAAATCCTAATTTTATGATTCCATTGTGTATTTCACTTCAATACCTTTCCAACACAACAAAAACAGAGTCATTTCGAGTTCGGGAGCAAAAGTTATGGCCTCTGGAAGATTGCTAATGATGTTTGTGCCACTATTTGTGTACTGCACCCCTTTTTTTGTGCATGCGCCCCTTTTTGGTGCCTGCATGCCCTGTGTAAAAAAACATAGTGAGAGTTGTGCCTACGTGCATAGAATGGTGTGTGTGCCCCCTTTCCTGTAGGTGGCTAAAAAACACGTGATTTTTCAAAAATATCAAAATTTTATCGATTTGGTTCAATTTTTGGCAGCACTTCACCTCCTTTGATCCTACAAAGAGAAAAAAACAAGACAAACCTAGCTAAACTAGTTAAGAAACATGATTTTTGCCATTTAGAACAAAAATATTAGTGAAACTAAAAACTTGAACTAATCTAAAAACTTTGAAACTAATCTAGAAAGCTTTGAAACTAATCTAGAAAGCTTTGAAACTATCCTAGAAAGATTAAAACTAAGAAATAGTTAGAAACAAAAACAAAAATTTCAAAGTGACTCCATTAATGGAGGATGGACATAAGTTTCCCACTGGGTGTGCCAAATGTGTACAAGGAAGAGTTGCACAAGTTATGGAATGAGGCTAAAGAACCTCAAAGCTTTGTTAACTCATCCATGCGCCATAGGATTAGAGCTAAACAAGAGAAACTAACATACAAGCATTATAACTTTGACAAAAACATAAAAACTAACATGTATACTACTCTCTACTCTATGAAAGCTTAATGAAAGTGAACCTAGTTAGATTCTAAGCAATCAAATTGTCTATCATAATTCCTCAATCACAATCTCTTATGGGGTCAATGCAAGTAGCCCTTCATCTTCGTCTAGGTGTGGGTCACCTTCTAGTAGCCCTTCCTCTGCTTGTTTGTGGGACATTTTCGAGTAGCCCACTATCTTCTATTCTTGGGGCACGTCCAACTAGCCCCTTTTCTTTTAGGTAAGGATCACCCCTTAGTATTCCATCATCTTCTATTCTTGGGCCACATCCTAATAGCCCATTATCTTACATCTATGGGTCATGTACTAGTAGCCTTTTTTCTTTCTATTCTTGGGCCACATCCTAGAATCCCTTCATCATATTCTATCAGTAGCTCACCTCCGGTAGCCCCTCCTCTTCAATTCTTGGACCATATCCATTTCATCCATCACATATTTCTTCTATCAATGGTTGTGGCAAGCCCATGGTCATTTATCACATCAATTATAAACATCCACATTCACTTTCTTCTCCTTCTTGGGATCAGACAAGTCACGTGTTAGCTTATAAGAAACCCAAACATTTTCTTAATCAAGCTCAGATCAAAACTGTAAAGAGCTCTATAGCTCCCAACAAATCAAACAATCTCAAAATTCTAAATCAAGCGTGATTCAAGAATGCACATCAACGTAACCATCAAGTATGGTGTAAAGTGCATAAACCTCTGGATAGGGAACTCAAGCTCTCACATATGAAATCCATGTTTCAGAACAAATCACAGTCATTTATTGAGTGTGAACTCACCTCAATCATCGAGATCGGGATAATATCACTCTCGATAAACAAATGCGCCTAGTCTCCCTTATCAAGGAAGTCACAAACATTGTTGTTGGATCTTATCATGCAAACTAACTTTGTTGGTCCCACCTTTCCAAAAACTATCAAAAATCTAAAAATAAAAACAATTCAAAAATACAAAAAAATTGTGAAAACACAACAAAAATCAAAGGTACAAAAATCAAACATTGCAATCAGGTGTTGTGTACACATGGATGTTTCTTTCTTCCCTTCCTTGCTATTCTTCTGCAAGTCTTCCTACCATTTTCATCCTTTTGTTGCTATTTTGATTAGCTTATTCACACGCATTTTGTGACATTTATCTCTATGGTATCCATTTGACCTGGTCTTTTATCACCTTGGTAAATTAAAGAATGACTGACCTCTTAGAGATCCTATCACATTCACCATCTAATAAACTTGTTGCAAATAACTTTTGGACATATTTGTTGACACTAGCCAATGTTATCATCACAATCACTTCCACCTCCTTCCATCAAGCCATCAGTGGTTCTTAAACCCCTTGTCAAACAAGAGATATGAAATAATTTTTTAGAAAGAAAAAGAATCAAAATCAATCAAAAATCAAAAGCTAAAAGCTACAAAGCAAAAGTAAATTGATAAATAACTCTCTCTTGGGGTATTTCCAATAATCTCTATCGGGGATATGGACACCTGACTGGCAGTAGAGCAATGTTGTGATTAGAATCAAATACATCTCCGTCGGGGCTATGGACGTCACTGGGCGGTCGGCAGCGAAGCAATGTACGACTATCCTTCCACCCTTCATTCACAAAATCATCTTTCAAAATCAATCATCCCTACACTTTTACTAGGGTATCTTCACTTGCTTTCTATTAAATATTCCCTTCAAGAGGTAATAAATTCCACGTGCACACACTAGATCTCTATGAGTAAACAGGATTAGTATGTTACCAAGTGTCTTTTTCGACCTTGTTCAGACTCTTACTCTAGTGCATATCTCGTCTCATGATTTGTGCCTTTGGCTAATCACTTCTTTATCGTGAGGCTTCTAATCTACATTCATATCATTCACATCATTCTTCTACTTCGTTCTGAACATCTGTGTGTATAAGATTACTTTTTTGCCATGTTTTTAGACACCTTTGTCCCCTTTCAAAAAAACAATCTTCTCCTTCCTTTCTATCATGTGCTTTTAGGCCAAATCCTTGCTTCTTCTCAGCATTTCATTGGTTTATGTTCATCATCATGTTGAACCTATCCATAATGGCCTTGGGTCTCACTTCTACCCGTGAAGAGTTTGCCTTTGAATACTCCCACCTAATCGTTGGGGCATTTTGCATCTTCACCTTTCTCGTACACAGTGGCCTTATGCCCTTGTACATCCCATCTATCACTAGGGGCATCCACACTTCCTTGTCTTCCTATACATAGTTTCAGAAAACTTTCAAAATCATAAAAAACATTCAAATATGTTAGAAAAATCACAAAAACATTCAAATATGTTAGAAAAATCATTAAAAACATTCAAATATGTTAGAAAAATCACAAAAAAATTCAAATATGTTAGAAAAATCAAAAACATTCAAATATGTTAGAAAAATCATAAAAAAACATTCAAATATGTTAGAAAAATCACAAAAACATTCAAATATGTTAGAAAAATCACAAAAACATTCAAATATGTTTCATAAAAACTTCTAAAAATTGAAAATCATCCTACAAAACGTTGCTCTTTAGTTCTCACATGTTCATGTGCACGACTCATGGATCATCTTGATCTACCTCCATCAACAAAAGTTAGGTTGCTTACTTTGTTTGTACTCTGGGGCACAATAAGTTACCTAGTACTATTTCGTAGTGCACATTACTTTTCATCAGACCCAAGTGTCCTCCGTTATTCCCCTTGCATATATCCTTACTTGGGGCACCATCATTAACCCTTGTCGTTAATTTACATAGGTCAAAATCTGAAGCTCGATAACAAAAACATAGAATCTTGTTTCTCTATTAGGTTAGCTTGTTTACTTTATCGTATTGCATTGCATTATGTATGTTGCATAGAGTTACGCATCTTTTACTTTCTTGTATTGCATTGCATTTTGTATGTTGCATGGAGTTGGTGTTTTTAGAAATGGACATTTGTTCGTATATGGCTTTTTAGGTCATACTACACTTTTGTTCATTCTTTTTAATAAGGACCGATGATGAAGATATTTAGCAATATGATGAAAAATAAAGTTGCTTAAAGGCACTGGATGGATGTTAGCTCATTCCCCCTTTCTCATACTCCTTTTCTTCTATATCCCCTTTCTTTTCTTCTTCTTCACATTATCATTTCTTCTATTATCTTTCTGACATATTTTTGATAGTCGATCAAGTTCTTCTATCACCCCATCGCCAATCGAGGGGGCATCCTTCATTATTCTCATTTTTCTTCTATCCCTTCAAAAAAATTTACTTGTTTATGCTTGTCTACTTTCTTTGAAGTGACGTCACTTACGCCACCCCAAAGAGGGAAAATGTAGACACCTAAAATATGCTTAGACTTATCATTTCATCCAATCCAATCAATTAACGACACTTCATTAAATCCCCATACTTCGCTCCATTCTCGAATGCCCATTCATGACACTCTTTTGGTCATATTCCTCCTCTAATCATCTTATTTGGCTAATATCTCTCTTATTAGCTAAACATTTCTCCTTTCAACCATTCAGAACCTCCCTAGTTCTCTCTAGACCACTTCTATTGGCTTTATAGGCTATCTATCAGTCACAATTGGTTATCCTAGACCCCTCCCAACTCTCAATGAGTCTCTAATCACTTGCTAATCAAGTTTAACTAGCCTAATCCTAGCTTAACTAAGCCTAAAGCATGTTTATCCTAATCTAATCTAAAAGTGCTTTTTGAGCTTTAGTCCCACATGCACCCAAATTCCAAATTCTCCCAATTGGAAAACTATAAATACAAGGCTAAGCCTACCCATTCAAAAACACAACTTTACATAAGCTAAAGCCAAAACAAGCCTAAGAAATCTTAAGAGCTCATTTGCATTAGCCAAGCTAATAAGGCATTTGATCTTGGGTCATCCACCATTAAAATAGCTTCATCTTGCACCCATGTTAGGTTAGTAATGAAATAGCTAAACTTGGCCATGTAGCCATTTAGTGAGATTCATTCACCCTCATGGAGTAAACAACACACAATTTGATTTCTTAGAATCTAACTAGGTTCACTTTCATTAAGCTTTCATAAAGTAGAGAGTAGTATACATGTTAGTTTTTGATGTTTTTGTCAAAGTTATAATGCTTACATGTTATTTTCTCTTGTTTAGCTCTAATCCTATGGTGTGTGGATGAGTTAACAAAGCTTTGAGGTTCTTTAGCCTCATTCCATAGCTTATGCAACTTTCCATTGCATACAATGTGAACTCTCTTCACCTAAAGAGGTATTACGCATGATCCATTAGCATTTTCATATGTAAATCTCTGCATCTGCATTCCATTTTCATTCTCCATATCATTCTGTAAAATTTGTGATCAAGGGATTTATTCTTATAGTAACTCCTAAAAACTTCTGAAAAACATTGGCAAAACATTCAAATCATGTCTCTCCAAATTTTCATGGTATCATCAATTTTTTTCAAATCATTTCATCAGTTCAAGCAAGATAAGATAAAGTTTTGACCATGATCATACCAAGGCCTGCATACTTGGTTCTGCTTATAGTCTCTTTCTAGATTAGGTGTCTTTGCCTATAGTTCTGTTCTAGAAGCTTCATGGTGTCACATCTATCCCATAAAAATCTCTTTGGAAATAAGAACATACTAAACATTTTGCCTAGATGAGTAAGTCAAATGCAAATCCACATAAAAATTTTATTTTACACATTTATGTGCCCTACCAACCTTCATTGTTGAGCTTGTGTCTCTTCTTTGGTGATGTAGGGTTGGGAAATGAGAGAAATTCCTTACTTGATTATTCCTTGTCCATGGTGATTAGCCCATGATTCCTACTAGCATGGGGCAAGGTGTAGGGGGTCTATTTGATAAACTTGAAAGTTATAAATAATTCACTAAAATTTTGTGAAATCATAAGTCAAAAGTAAAGTGGGTTAGATGTCCAAAATCCAAAAGAGTTTAAAACCTAAAAATAGATTTTGTGAACCAAGTAGCCATCTATGGATCTGAATCTAGATAAACTAGAAAGTAAATCAAATTCTAAGTTATGAGGTAACTTGAGTAGGGTAATGTTGTATTGTATCAACTTGTTCCAGTCAAACCATTGTCTATCCCTCATCATTACCATTCAATAAAATTTCTTAACTTGTGCCCTTTTCTGGCTCTTGGTGTTGAGCCCTCTCATCCTACCGGTTGTGTGGGGTTGGGAGTGGGGCAAGTGCATTTACATATTATATCACTGTATCACCATGTTTTTCCAAGACAATATAAAGTATCAAATATTTCTTAAAGAAACTAAAATTTAGCATCACATTGTGTTCACATTATCATATATCAGCATTATAAAATACAAAAAGAAATCATTCATTATCATTTCACACCCATTGCATGTATTCTAAAAAGCATAGAAAAGTGGAAATTCTAAACATCTAGAGTACACATGAGAAATAAACCAAAAGAAATTCAACTCAGATACAATGGATTACCGAACCAAAAATAAGAGTCTGTATATATCATAGTGAGTCAAGTTTCTATACAATGCCATCACGCGCTAAGGTGTGGTCAAAATGCTTACAATGAGCCCGAAATATACAAAAATCATATAGTGCCCAAAAAAATGGAAACAAAGCAATAAATGGCCCAATGGCCTATCAATCCCTATGGGATCCCTCGAATGGTGCACGGCCATGTCTAGGGCTCCTACTGTGGCTGCGACGACACTGGGAGTGAACCGAATGGTGCGAGTGCTCATGATGGTGGCCATTAGTTATGGTCTCACTATGGGAATGGCTCTACCTCATCAGACACTCGGTGGCCTCATATCCATCCATCATAGTACGAAGGAGGTCACCACCTCCGCTATCCTCTAAATATGAGAAAACACGTCAGTGTGTCTGCAGCCGGTAACTAGCGGCCCCGAATCATCGATCGGCTCGGCTCGGGTATTCCCCGAGGGGATCAGTAGGGTGTCCATGCACACCCATCGGATGAGCTCTCTCCACTCTTTATCATGCGGTTTGCAAATAGGGAAAGGAGAAGAAATAGATAAGTTAGAAAATATAAAATGTAAATTAAAAGAGAATATCAAAACTAATGCTTCGAATTAAAAAAGTTGAGAGAAGAGTATCAAACATACTCGGATCTCCGGGAATCCAGGTAGGGTCAGTGACTATTGTTGGCGATTTTTGGGACTCCCCAAAGCCAAAGGCCAAATGATGTCGATCACAGACTCATCATCCCCCTCCCCATCTAGAGGAAATGGCTCCTCTGAGACCAAGGTATCTCTCTCTGTGCTAGCCTCCTCATGTGCAGCTCTCAGCATCTCCTGAGTGTTGTGCCACTTAGGATTGCTTTCCTCCTCTATCATATGGGTTTCCTTGCCATTCTCGGCATCCCCCTCATCCTCCTTAGTCTCCTCTCCAACTGACTCCTCCTCCATCTCGTCCCCTATGTGCTCCTTAGAATCGGAGTCCACACTAATAGGCTCATCCTCCTCTCCGTTGTGAGTGGGAGTGGACACAATTTGGAGTAAAGGCACTTGAGGGGCACCAACTTCCCATTTATCATGAACCACATGCCTAACTTCAATAGGCATTCTTGGAGTAGCCACCGTCCAGCTAAGATCTCCTCTAGGGCCCCTTCGGGCCTCCTGAATGGTCCTATAGACCAATACCACTGGGGGAAGTATGTCAACATATGGTAGGCCAAACTGCTAAGGAACCCGATCAAATGGGTGAATCTCAACTCTCTCAAATTTCTATCATCAACTAGATGGTCTATAGTAGAACAAGCTACCATCATGGTCACCTCATGTCCCCATAACCTTGTCATGTCCTGGTAGGGAGTAGAAACCATGTCTGTTGTGGTAAGAGAAGCCATTGGCTGATGGGGTGTCCTAAGAACTAACATAGCTATCCACCTCACTTCCTAGATGGCCCTTGGGTCCAATACCTATACTCCCCTTCCATAGGGGGTGATATGCTCATATACCCAGCTCATGACAAGAGTGGGGTCACTCGATGCCTTATAATCGAAATACCTGTATAAGTCATGGTAGCTAGTCCCAGGATGTATGTTGCATGCCCATGTCCCTTAATCTGTGTGATAATGGGAGCCCAGCAGTAGAGAAGAGTGTGGCCTCCCTTGTCCTCAATAAATCATGAGGAAAATAAACCCATGATGGCTCTCCGAATGATCGAAATAGGAGCAATAGCAATCGACCAAACCTTCATCCCGTTCTTGAACTAGATGAGACAATGACATCTCCCATATATGTGGCCCATTGTGTCATCGCAGCCCTAGATCTTGTTGTCTCTAAATTCAGTCTCCTCCCAAGAATCGGGAGCCCAAGGATGTGGTATACATCCTCTAGAGTAATGGTCCACTTGCCCCTAACACCTAGAAACCAGAAGGTGTTCCAATCTGCATCCTAGTAGGAGAAAAAGTCACACAATATGTGACTAGCGGGGGCAATGTGGGGTACCCATGCAATCCTCCAAATACCGCCCTCTGTAGAATGTCCCTCTCAGCCTGAGTCAACTGATCCAGAATCCCAGGGAGCCAATCACACACTCTCTCTTGACTCCAACGGATGTATTCCTCCTTCTTCTGGATTCACCAAAACATGAGAAAAGAGCAAGTTAGTAACATATACAAGAAGAAAAGCTCACCAAAAACATGATAAAACATGAAAAATCCAAAACATTCAAGTTAGTGAACATTTGGTCATTTTGTTCATAATCTGCGCCCAAGAAAGGTGGCGGTCCCGTGACCACCGCCCTGCTTTGGGCAGCGGTCCTAAGACAATTTTACAAACGTACCCCTAACCTAAAAATGCTCAAAAGTGCAAAAATACCATTTCTAACAAAATAAAATAATGCCCTATGGGTGCCCCCTAGAGACTCATTTAAGACAAAAAAAAATTAAAAATAATCCCCCCTAGGTGAAATTTTCAACGTTTTTACATTTTTGGTATAAAAATACAAAAAATAATCAACCTTTGACTTGCTTGGTCAATCTCCCACATGTGGAGGCATGATCACTATCCTGCAATGGTCATTTCAGCTATACTTTCATTAGAAATGGTCACCGTGAATCTAGAGCTCCAAATTCACCAAATCAAGAATGCACAAATGAATTGAAAAGTGAGTTTGTTTTGATATGTGTGTGTGTGTGTGTTATTTTTAACCTTGTTTTAAGTGTATGTTTTCACATGGCTGGAGCGTTGGCGTAGGTATATCTCTATATCCCCACAAAAATGGTAAGTCCTCTTGTTGTTTTGATTTAATGTTTATTTTTCAATATTTAATCTATGTACACTTGAGTCTTTTTTTTCTCTTGCAGGTAGCAGGAGTTTGGGTGGTGACATTTCGACACATGGGCATGTCAAGTATATCTTCTAACTCCCCTTTTCAAAGCAACGCCATACTCGAACTCTATGTTTTATGTATTTTCATGGCTAATACATTTCTCTACGAGGGGGCAACATGTACGTACCCAAAATTATATTTGCTACATTGTCAAAAAATGGTTACAAAAGTCCCTAATCATGATTCAGGTCCTTTTAAGAAGGTGTTTGAGCTCCAATTTCCATTCGTAGTGTATATTTTTTGCCTATCCATCTTTACTTATCCTTCCTGCACTTTTTCCAGCTTTCTACCTCTTTACAGGCATGTTTTGGCCTTTAGTATCAGGACCGCTACCCTTCCTAGGTAGTGGTTCTGAAACCTCCGCCCAATACTGAGGTGGTGGTCTTGAAACCGCCACCCTACGCAAGGCGGTGGTCTTGCCCACTTTTTCTAGATTTCCTCACACATTTTTAACATGCAACAGTTCACTTAATTTCACTTTTAGGATGCATCCATGAGCCAAATTGTCTAAAACTATCTTTAATTACTTGGTTCTCCTTCCTCCTTCTATTTTTAAATAGATTTAATTAGTTAGAACTACTTCTTCTTGCCTTGTGCATGAAGGCACATCCCATCCTCCATTCCTATATATTCCATGCTTGTATTCAAGCAAAATGCTGAGAATTTTTATGTATCTTGCATTGTATTATCGCTACGATCTTGCTAGGAATTGCATAGCCAAGATCTGATCTCTTGTGTTATCTCTCTTCTACTTGCATTGCATCCAGACTGCCATCAAGCTACCATTGCTCAAGCACCATCCTCCTGTTATTGTTCTTACATTCCCAATCCCTTGGACTCACATGAACACTCGGAGAAAGAAAGGAACATACTGAGGGGACAAATACAGATACAACCAGATTTGTCAAAGCTCTTGCTTGTCCAGGTTGGAATTGTGTGTTTGTTTGCTTTATTTGTTGAATTGTCAATTTCAAATCACTAGTTTCAATCACATATCAAATAGAGTATAAAATCATTCATTTCAATAGATTAGTCAATCACAAGTACATCAAATCATTAGTAAGGAAGTTTTGGGGAATAATAGCCCCTTTCAGGGTCATGATTTGTTCTTCACCTTTGAGGTAGGGTTTGAAGGGTTTTTATTGGATTAGGTTATTTGTTTTAGATTAGATTCATACATTCGCACAAGTAACCAGCTACATCTGGTTGATTACTTGTCTTTATTTTATTTATTAGATTAGAACACATTGCTTAAAAATTAGAAAAGAACAAAAATATTTCCTTTGGTAGATTAGTTTGCTTTTATTGCTTTAATCAAACATTGTGAAAACTCCAAAAACATAGATTAGATTTCCTTCAGTAATTATTTTGCTTATCAAAAATCATTTTATTTCATTTTGTATGACCATCAATGGTCCACAACAGGAAAAGACATATAGTTTTGACCCCTAGTCCCACAACCCAACGGGCTGAATGTAACGACATTGATACCGCTTTTGTTTAACATTCTTATTCACACCTATAACTTTTTCTAAGAAAATAGAACAATTCAATACACTAAACATCATTTCTAATCAATCTTATGACTATTGGAACACTCCTAGCAATAGGGCTTGACTACACGCATGACCATACAAGGGCCATAGCCTCCACGATTCTTTAGTTGTGATCCTTAGGTCCTGCTGACCCAATGGGCCTGCTAATTAGTTATACATTGACACTAGTTTACATACATTAGTATTCATATCTTCACCACTTCCACTAGATATTATTGCACAACTTTCCTTCTTGAACATGCAGCATCAATCGTTAAGACTTTCTCGGGCCGGACTAGAAAATCACCCATAAATCCATGTGGCTCCACCACACCTCTTGTTCTTACTTCCATGACCTTGTCTGGAAAATTTATACGAGGTGCCGGAAATTCATTTTCAGCATGTTCAACAACCAATGAATATAATATCGGTAGATCTCGACATTGATTGGAGTCTACAAGTGGCTATTATCTCAGACCAAGCCATCGCACCATTTCAAGTTAGGAGAGCATTTTTTTCCTTAGACACAGATCCTGACATTGTGTGTTGAAGATATAATATTTCCCAATTAACTTGATCCCCATCACCACACTCACATTCACATCCATTCTACACTAGTTGTCTCTACATGACCTCGAGAGGTCGGGTGCGAAGAAGGTCACATGTTGATTTTATGTCGTACATACTCCTTAAGAGATCTTTATTTTCAAGGGGGTTATCACACTCTGGAAAATATCCAGGACTTTATTCTGAGCCAACTCCTCCACCCTCTGCCCCTCCTTAAATAACTCCTTGAAATAATTTATTATAGTCCTATTGATATCCTTACTTTCTGAAAAGATCTCTCCATTCTCACTTTTAATTTCATTAATCTTTAGGAGATTTGTAAGAAAATTCATGATAGAAACCATGAAATGAAGCTTTTTGGTAAGATGAAAAGATGAAAAAGGTAAATATATTTCCATAAAAGGTATGATATGATCCATAATTATATGATTTGATGGGTGAACTAACTCATTTTGTGAGGACTGATTTTCTGGGTTTGCAAATCCATTAGGACCTTATCCTAATCAGGTGTGTCTTGGTGATGATGAAGGTTTTTAATCTTCTCCAAGTTTTTAATGTGAACCAGAGGTCCCTAACATCATTCCCCAAGAATCAATAATTTTTATAGTACATGCATTAGTTTTGGTGAAGAAATCTCTTGACTAGTTTTGGATCTGCCTTGACTGTGAGAATCTAGGCCGAGAAGAAGAATGGAAATGGAGTGTTGTGACCTAACCTGTAACATTCTAATGTTATGATGAGTTTTTAGACATCTTGAAGTGTCTCTCCTCCTAATTTCATAACATGACATGAACTAGAAGTGTATTTAGTTCCCTCAAGTTAAGACTGGTTTTTGAAGACCATGCACCTGATGAAGAATATCAACTCTAATGAAGGTTTGTTTATAGAATGGAAAGATATAAAGAAAATTAAGCTTATATAAGACAATAAGAGGTATATTGTAATGTGAATACACCTTTACAACACTTGGCATGAGTTACATTAGTAAGAAGACAAAGATTCCAACGTTGAGAAAAGGACAAAATGGAACATGACAGATTCAAAGTGCGATGTCGACTTGAAAAGACTATATTATCAGTTTCTCCAGATGTGAAATGATTTCAAGAGTGTTTTCATTATCCTCTCAAGTGTTATAACTGTCATGGAAAGCACAATAAAGGTCACTACTTGTAATGACACCCTACGAAGAAATTATTACATTTTTGGTAGTTTTTATGATACCATATACCACCTTATGAACATGTTGAGAAAGCTAGAAGGTGAATTAGTTGGAAGAGGAAGTCAAAGAGGTGTTATAACATGTAATCCTTGTGTATATGTATGGTTAAGTGTGCATGAGATATAGTTTTTTAGGACTAAAAATTCATAGGTTCATACTTGTGTGTGTAAGGAAAAATGAGTATGTAAAAAGAGATGTATTAAAGGAAGTAGGATGTGAGGCATGAGCTAATGAGTATCATGAACTGAGAGAAAATAAATATGAGAATTTTCATGTGTGAATGAGGGGAACTTAGGTGTGTATAAGAGAGGACTTGAAGACTATGATTGCAGCAGTGTGAAGTGATGAGAAGATAGGTGAGTCAAGGTGAGTGAAGAAGGGAGATGAAGAGAGAATAGGAGCTGAATAAAATATCATCATGTGTTGTATCAGACAACAAAATTAAAGTGATCAAAAAATTGTAAAATTCTAAGTGGATTCTTAGCACAGTAGGGAGTTGTTTCTTCCTTGTAAGTTGGAGCTTGTAAAAGGTCAAGTAGAAGCTTGGCTAAATTGTTGGGAGTTGTAGCTTCCATGCAAGTAGAAGCTTGCAAAAGGTCAAGTAGAAGCTTGACTAAATTATTGGATTTGTTTCTTTAAGTTGAGTGGATGCTCAACAAATGAAATCCTTGTAATCTTTATAGGACAAATTTTCCACACTAGTGCATTGATTTCAGTGGGTTTTTCTCCCTTTAAGGGTTTCCCACATTAAATATGGTCTTCATGTGTTCTTGCTTGTTATTTCTCATGATTGAATGTTGTGTTCCTCATGGTTAAGATTGAATGGCTTGTTTAGATTTGAATTTGGTTTCAAATTTAAATAATCACTAATTCACCCTCCCCTCTCAGTGCTTGTGTTTCCAACAAGTGTTAGACTAGTTTCAACACTATGACACATGAAAATAATGAAGCAAACACAAGAAACAAGAGAGAAACACAATATGTTTACCTTGGAGAAATTCAATGTGAGAAAACTCCAACAAGAGTGAAGTCATGTTTCCTCATCTCCACTATGTTTTGTAGTTTACAAGGTTTATACCTTCATGGGCTCTTAAACTTGTAATGAAATTTTCAATGTCTAGTGGGAGGATTCCCTTGTGGATGAATACTAAACTTAGACATAGAAACTATGTATTATCCTCTTCTCAACTCTAGAACTTTGATTTCCCATGCCCCTATAATGGTGAATGAATTAAAATCCAATTCCAGTGAATGAATTATGAACTAAGACTCCAAATTTCCTTAATTGGAAATGGGAATCGAATTCTAAAACTCCTATAACGTTTTTGATCATAAATGAGCTTCATCAGACTTGTAATGATGCCTTCTTCCTCTAGAATCTACCAAAAATAATCTTGGATGTCGAAAAACCCACAACCATTATGTTTTGGATGTTTTAGTTTGTCTCGGGACTGAACCACCACTATTTGCAGTGGTAGTTATAAAATCACTGGTCAAAACCACCATTGAGACACAAAAATTCCATTAATACATGAAATTTTTGGTCAAAAATACCATTGAGACATAAAACCGCCACTAAGAGAGACAAAACCATTCAATGGTTCCGTCTTCTTAAAAAAACTTATAACTTTCGAGTTCATAACCTTTACATACGAACTTAAAATTAGGTGTCATTTGTTTTAAAAGTGTGTATTTTTAGAGAGGAACCCAAATATGCTCTCAAAATGTCCATATGATGGATTACATACTCTGTATAGGCCTTTTAATAGTAAGCTATCTATTTTTCTTAGGACTTTGGCAAATTGTGTATCCTGTTTAATAGTTGATTGTTTTACTTGACTAAATTGGTTAATATCGTTATCAATTTTTAGATTAATTATGTTTTTCTGATATAGTTGTTATAGCTTTTGGTTCCCATTTATACTTAAGGAATTGAGATGATTGCATAGGAGATCTATCAAAATATCATGTATCAAAGGAAATAAAACCCTTACACTCAAGTTGTTGGATTATTTGTTGTAAAGCATAACAATCATTGTCATGATGTTCGTTAATTCCATGATAATTACAAAATGGTTTACCTTTTATTTTTTCAAGCTTATAGAGGGGATAATAATGATTAGGAAGAAAAGTGATTAATCGTTTATCAAGTATCTCATAGAGAATATCATGTTGTCTAGTATTCTTGTCAAACCAAAGAGGTGTTCTCTGTTGTGTTTGAATTAGGTTCGGAGGTGGATTTTTTGGAACATACTTATTATTTCCTTTATGTAAGACTTTCAATTTATTTGAATGAGCACATGTATAATGCATATCATTTATATCACATTGCTTTTCTTTATCATTAAAACTAGATTGATCATGATGCATAGAGACATAATTGACATGGGCATTTGAGGATCCTTTAGATGTGTTATCTCATCCTTGAGAGATTTGATCTCTATACTCAGTTTGAATTTTCTCTTTAAAATGACATTGTAATGCTTGAATAGATTGCAAGATAGCCTTGTAAATGTTGTCAATGTTATAACCATCTAGTGATGAAGAATCCATATGATATGGCCTAAAAGGGTCTTTTGAGCTATTATCCTTAGAAGAGTGATGCACACATGAGATGATGATAAAGAATAAGGCCAGGATGACATAAAAAATATCATACAATCATAAAAGATAGATCCCAAAAATTGATTATTGGAGATGAATAAGAGTAATCCCAAAATTAGTAATGAAGGTAGGCCCAAAAGTGATGTTTAACCAAAAGTGACTATTGTTAAATTACTAAAATGACCATTTATATAAATAAAAAAGTGAATTTAAAAAACCAAAAGAGGTATTTTGTAATCTAAATATGTATAAGAAAAGCCTCCAAGGAATTACAAAAAATGTATATTTTTCTCGATTATGCCCGATTACTAAAAAAGTAATTTTGTATTTCTAATTTTTTTGCTAATAATTATGCCAAACTAAAATATGGTTTCATTTAATTTATTGAAATATATTAAAAACTCAAATTCATTTAAAATTGATTCGTTAAATTTTAGAGATGCAACAAAAGGTGTTTTGGCCAACAAGAATCCCTAGAAAGACACCTAAAAAGGAGGTTAAACCATGAAAGCCTAAAGAAATTTTTGAAAAGTACTTTTAGGTGATGTGATAGATGGAAATCTTAATAAAAAACCTAGAATATTGATGAATTTAAAACCAAAGATGAAGGAGAAACCCTAGGGAAACTAGTGGTTGAATAAAGTAATAGATTTGATTCAAAAGTCAGGTTCACCACCCTAAAATATATATATGAATATAAACATGATGTGCACAAACAATATATAATATGAAATATTTTATTACAAGATATTATTCTACTTTAATTAATTCATAATTAACCATGTGTAATTAGAACAATGCATTAATACTTGCAACAATGATAAAGTGATAAAACACTAGCTCAAATACACAAGAAGAAATGAAGACTTAACTTAATATATTGGAACATAGGAGATTTGGGTGTGCAAACAAGTGGAAAAGTTTGATAAGAGAATGTAGATTCTTCATGCCCGAGACAAGAGTTGGAAAATGACTTATTGCAAGATTGTACAACTATTGTATGGTCTCACCCTAAATTTTTATAGTCCTAACTATAATTGTAAGGTCTTGGACCCTTTTGCAATAAGCTTATATAAAAAAATTGTGCTTATCCTACATATAAATTTTCTCCACTATATGTCACTCTTAATGACACAACCTGTAATGATTTACAATAAATTAGAAACCCTATATACCTATAATACCCTTCATCAAAACATTATATACCAATCAAGTGTTGCACTACACGCCATTTAGTGAGATCAAGCCTCGTGTAGTTATTTTAAGTGTTTGTGTGAGTGTGCATGTGATCTAAGCCAAACCCTTACGAGTTTCATCACATATTTTTACACAATGATAGTGGGTTAACTATATATTAGATAATGTACCCAACATGGTAGTAACATGATGTAGTATTCTTTAACTGTTAGACTAGATCCTTTTTCCCTCAAAAACCTTTTACAATGCTTTGAGTGAATTTTCCCTTGCTAAGGCATGGCTATAGGAATTTACATGCTTTGAAATGGAGGAAAATAGACTCTTTGACATGGTTAAGTACTTTAGACCTATATTAGTAGTTGTTTTAAGTGATGTGCATCTGATTTAGGACTATTTTAGAGAGCCTTGAGTGCTTTTGGATTGATATTATCATTAATATCTTATAAAAGTGTAAGGTGAGTAATAAAGCAATATTGAGTTTCTTATATAGCCTTGTGTAGGTTAAATATTAAGATAATGTTGACCCTAGGAAGATAAAATGATGCAATAAAGATAATTATATTGAAATTAACATCATAAGATGAGAAGGGGTGGGACCGTACATGTCGGCCAATGCCATACAACTTATCCCGACTATACTATATCTGATTTTGAACAAAAAGCTTGTGATGCGAGACCAAAAGTTATGAAATGATGCACAGAGATGATTTAATGCTTTTATTAAATAATAATTCCTAATTTAATGATATAGAAACATATGGAGATGAGAAAGTTTGGAAAGAGATAGGAGATGTATTGATTGGGATTAGAATATGATCTTTTGTCTTAGGTTGGGAGCATAGTAAAACTTTTCATTTCCAAAAGATAAGTTACCAAATTTGAGTGTCTACAATGGGTCGATCTTGGGGGATGAATGTTGGAACATGGTTGAGTTTGTATGCAAGTATTGTATTACATTATATTGAAGACTTTATATTGTATTTGTAAGATGATTTAAGTTAATATAGTAAGATAGGTTTTGGTTGGTTTTTACTTGAAATAGTTTTCATAGGATAAATATTTTGTCTCTTTTCTTTGTGTGTCATTTATTTGATTAGATATATACTTATTTCTATTTCTCTATTTAATTTTTGTATATTGGTTGTTGAAATCCTCAACATGATCTTTTGACTTGTGTAGTGTTAGTACACATACCATTTTTAGTAGCATGTGTCGATGATTCCCCTGTGTAGTAGGTAGAATTGGAAAATGTGTGGGGTTGATGATATCCCATGTTGGGCGAATTATTTTTAAATTCAGCTTACTATATAAATGATCAAGTTAGAGGGTTTTAATTTTGCACTATAAACAACTTGTCTAAGGGTACCATTTACTAAATACTTTCTCCCATAAATTAGAGGTTAACAAGAATGTTGGACCCCGAGATTTTTGTATTGTTTTATTGGTTAAGGTCCACATTGGGAACTAAACTCTTCCTTATTTATTATTTATATTCTTTGGGATACATGCAAGAAAGACATGAGATTTATGTGCAAGAATATTAGAAGAACAAGGTGAAAGAGTTATGAAGGACAACACAAAAAGGTTTCTAGGAATATAAGTTCTATAAGGAAGCGTAGAGGATTAGGGATAAGGTAGGAGAAAAATTCATGCATAAAATAAAACATGAAGGTACACACACATGTCTATAAGGAAGCATGTACATGTAAGAGAGGAAGCAGCTCATTAGAAAGGGATAAGACAAAAATAGTAAAAACAATTGTAGTTTGAGTTACTTGCATGAAGTAGGAACATGAAAAAGCAAAAAAGCTTAAACATAGGTGACGTAAAATTAGTACATAAGAAAGATCGAACAAGGATATGGCTAAATATATCCACGAGACTTCTAGAGGATTACTATGAAAAGTGTAAATCCCACACTAGCAACACAACCAAAACACGAATAAATTTTTTTCAACTTGAAAACTTATAACTCTTACATTATCACTTGGGCCCACATAACAATAACACAATGCCTGAACCAAAACACAACATGTGTCACTTCACATGTATCTCCAAAACAAGGAGATGATAATACTAACAAAACATTATAAATGAGAAAAATAATACCGCCAAGCCATAACATGGCTTGTCAAGGGGAAATGGTGTCAATACTTCCACTTATCCCTCCACTAAGGAAGGGATACTAGCCTTTGGTTCCTCCAAGAAGTCATGCAACCACACATGAAAAACACTTATCCCTCCACACTTATCACTCCACTAAGACTAGTCTCACCAACCTTTGTTTCCTCCCAAAAATAAACAAGAAAACCCCATACACCATAATAACACTTATCCCTCCACCTTTGCAATGAAAGTCCCCAACATACACACATACAAAGCATACTCATGCATACAAGGAAAATACAACACATCCATCAATGCACATGCATTCCAAATAGAAACCAATTAATTCCACCAAGGTTAATCATTAAGAGAAGGAGAAAATACATTCAATCAAATGTGTATCACCATGTCAAGCCTTCATAAGAGGCTTAAAGGAGAGAGGATTGGGAACATTCACAACATTAGCATGCACTACCAAGCCTCTAATGGCTGTAAAGGGAACTAGGGTCAATCCATGCCACTTATCACTCCACTAAGGTATGGGGCATAAGTTCTTGGTTCCTCCAAGTAAAATAAAATGCATGTCACTTATCCCTCCACCTGGTTTATTACAAAACCCACTTATCACTCCACTAGAACAAATCCCACATACCTTTGGTTCCTCCTTAATGTAACACAAGTTTTACTTCAATTTTTATCTTTACTTATCCCTCCATAATGACCCTACCTTCCCCCATACACACAAAATACTTGTTAGTCTCATAATGAGTACTAAACAAGTACACAACATATAGAATAAAACATATTACTCAAATGAGCATTAAATAATGTACATCCCATCAAATTATGGAAAAATAAAATAATAATTTACAAGGATGAAGAGAGAGAGAGAGAATGTGAGGTCTTTGACCATCACCAAGCACATCACATGGCTTGCTTTATAGTCATATAAATCATGGGTGTTAAACATGGTTTAAGGAAATTAGTACTCCTTCAACTCATAAACACATGAATGGAGTAACAATAAATTAACACATTGGTTCCAACAAGCATAGTACCAAAATAAAGAGGGACCAATAGATGAATAAGAGAGATGGATAACCCACAAGATTCATAAAATAAATTAATTTACTTTTCCTTTTTAGATTAGTTGATCAATTACCACCTATTTTTTTAAAACTTGGTTATGAATGTGAACAAGGTTCCTTCCTTGAATATTACAAGTTTCCATTGTTATAATGTTGATCACTTAGGATACGTACCATTATTTTCATTTGCTTTAAGATCATATTAAACATTGTTAACCATTTTGACCTCATTCAAGGTGTGTGAGATATTCAACACAATCGCACCAAAATTCATTTCATTTACTTTTGTTTGTAATTCATTTACATTCTTTAATTTTTCTTAGGTTAGCATAATTTAATAAACAAACATAATATCATTTAATGTGGTTCGACCACCCAGATCTTCTTGATAAAATAAAATATTGGTGGGGGATTCAAGTGGAAGGATCAACTCAATATATATTTGTTCAAAAAATCAAAAATATTAAAAGGAAAGTGAGGGTATGGAACAAAGAAGTTTTTGGTAACATCTTCAAAAAAAAAAAAGATTAAAGAGGACATTTGTTGGGCCCCTAATTTATTTCCTAAGTACAAAGAAGCACATGGGCACGCAAGGCCTGTTTGAAGAAGGGTGTGCAAGGAGAAAGTGCGTAGGACAAGGTTCTAGGAGGGTTTAGTAGAACAAGTGGTGCGAGTGAAACGCAGAGAAAAGTCTTTGGGAATTAGCCATATTTTGCTAAATAAATAGAACACAAGAAAAGTGTGAGCCGACTGCATGCGGAGTGGATAAGGTGTTAGCCTAGCAACAGGGTGGCCTAGGAAGGAATATACCTTGCGATGGAAGATTATAGAAGGCCATCATTGTAAAGAGTGGAGAGCTCGAGCCTGAAGAAGCATGCTCCCATGGAGGACCACCTTGGACACTTGGCAATGGATCTGCAACTCCCATGAAGGCTTGAAGATGTTGAGAAAGGCTATAAATACAAGTTCTTGGTAAAGGAAAAAGGAGGAGATTAGAGAGAGTAGATGAGAGGTGAAGCTCTGTAACGAAATACATGGAGAGCTTTATGGGTTGGGCTAGGAGATCTATAGGAAGAATGATGTATCAAGGGATGGGTATATGTTTTTCTTTTACATTGTAAGGGATGTAAGTCCAGTCTTGCTACATGGTTCTAATCTGCACTATCATTTTGGTCTGTAATGACCCTGATAGATGTAATGTGATTACTAGACATGTTCAAGTATGAATACATGTGGTTCACATCTCATACATATCTCTTTTTGTTATGTTCAGTGTGTTTCATATGAATGAGTATAATCATTATGCATCCTCTTTCCCTCATGGTTCAGATCTATCTTTTGTCAATGTGCTTCTTGTCTGAATGAATATATTAGTGTAGCATTTACTCAAAGTTCTTAGTTGAATAAGGAGTTTTTATGTTTTCTATTACGCATCTATGCTAAATTATTGCACAACCCACATAAACGAGGGGTTCGGTGCCCTCGCATGCCTCAGGTGAGTGCCCAGCACCCGCTGGATGATAGGCCGGTGCGAATGGGATTGTCCTTATTTGTTAAGGGGTATAAAAATTGACTACATCTTGGTTCTATTTCTGGGACCTCTTTTTGAAGTTGTAAGAAATGGCATGCATCTTTGTATCTGTATTGTGTGATGATAGGGCATTTAACCTTGGAAAGTGTTGAAACATGGTTCAAAAGCATGGAGGATGAATTTACTCAGACATTCAACACTGGACCTGATTTTGATACATGTAGATGGGTAGAAGACAACCCCTACCATGAGTTATATGAAACTTTCTTTTGTTTCTTCCCGAAATTTGTATGCGAATGGCTCTCGGTATATGTGTCCGATCAAGCTAGTACTATAGAGTGTGTGTATGGACCCAAGATGATTTCCAGAGGCTGCAAGATACAGATCTGATGTGGACTCATGTTATGGATCGTTGGTGGAAGGGAGTGCTAGCTAGCTACACTCTGGAATATGCCATTTCTATGTACTCTTATCCAGAATTTGTTGAGTTCAAGTTTCTAAGGGAGCCTAGGGGATCATTTCTATGTGTTATTGATCCAGAGGATCCTCACTGAGAAACACCGATCTAATATCTTCTCAGAAATTGTTGCAGTCATTTTTAAAGCGTGGAGAAAAATTATACGACTCGGCGGCGACGTTTGTTTGCAGGAAACGGAGCTCGTTTGCAAAAGTTATAGCCCGCTGAAATTTTTGGGCAACTGGCGAAATTTGGAGTTTTGTGCAGGTTGGACGTGTGCACGCTCGCCAAGTGTTGCGATCATATTGTGACACGTGGATGAATTGTGTGACATATTAAAAAATGGGTTTTGGAACGCTGGTCTTGGACACTCGTTCTCGAGACAAATGGACCCCGCTATTTACTGGCTGGGGGCCCTCAGCCAGGTTCGACACACTCGATTATGGAGGGGTGCCTTGGCCTCCTTCTCATTTAACCATTCAACCAACTTGTGTATATAAACCTCTATATTTCCTTTTGCGCCATGCATGTGGGACATTGGGTTTGTATTATTTAAATTACCCACTTTGCAATTTTCCACGCCACATTTCTCAAACTATTCAACGCATTATATATTCCACTTTCCACGCATATGTCTAAACTTTCCACGCAATTTTTTAAACTGTCCACCGCATATGCTATGGGATAAGCGCCCAAAACTAAACCATGCACCGACCCTAATGCAATGCGCCCTATCTACAGCGCCCTCCACATAGGCTTAGGCGGCTTTTAAGCCACTCAACAACCACACCTACCAAATATATAAAGTGTTGACTGAGTTTTCATGCGACTAATGTGGGATTATAATCCCAAAAGGATAAACTAAAAGCAAAGGAGGAGAATGGAACTCGGGTGGGCCGAGTAAAATGATAAGTGCCCAGCCAGCATATGCTAGGAGGTGCATAAACAATATAAAAAGGGTGATATTCTATTTGTAATGCATTCGGGACTGTGTAGTAATATTGTAATGCTCATATCTTGAGCTAGGAGTGGAGTTTGAAGGAGATGTAAAAAGAAACCCCTGTTATTTTCGATAGAGGAAGACTGTGAGAAGGTCATAATTTTGTAGAATTCTTTGTAAAGGATTATTTTCAAGATTCTAATAGATCGGTCCCATTCAACCGGACCCAGAGACGTAGGCCTCAAGCGCCGAACTCCGTTATCAATTCTTGTGTCACGTTGCTAGTGAATCCTCTTCATTTCTTTCAATATTTACACAATACTTGCAGTTTTTATTCTTTTATTAAAAATACAAAAATAAATAATGCACAATTTTTATATCGAAAATCAATACAAAGCAAGAAAATGTGTGTACACAATTGCTAGTTAAATTTGGTTTTCAGATCATTGGTATCATAGCTAGTTTTGAATGATTTTTGGTTCAGTTTAACGTGTTTTGGATTACAAGTTGTGTGTTGGATGTTAACAAGGTCTTGATCTAAGAAGGGTGAAGGAGAATTAGTTGAAGGAGATCCCAAAATTGGTACCAAACGATCTCGAAGTCCTACAATGGCGGATCGAGAGGAAGTGGAACAAAACTTTTGTCAATCCTTCCAACAGATGAAGGAAATGGTGGAAGAAATGTACCAAGAAAGGAAAAGGGAAAAGGGGACTAGAGAAGGTAAGAAAGAAGAAAGCTCTAGTTCTGACATTCCAAAAAGAGACTCTTTAAAATCTGATTTTCTTTCATTAAAGTTAGATATCAAGTTTGAATTGCCTATGTATACTGGAGAGCTAAATGCAGAGAAGTTGGATAACTGGGTCAAGCAAATAGAAGTATATTGCAGGGTTCAGAGAATTGTTGATGATGAAGAAAAGATTCATCTGGCAACTCTTCAGATGGGTGGAATAGCACTCATTTGGTGGGAGAGTAAGCTTCAGGAAGTGGAAGAAAACAAAGGTATAGAAATCACTTCTTGGTCTGAATTTGTTTCAAATCTTAGGCAACAATTTTATCCTCTTGGTTATAAGCAACAAGCTATGATGGATTGGCAAACATTAAGACAAACTAAGGGACAAAGTGTTCAAGAATACACACAAGAATTTAGGAAAAGGGCTCTAACTCTGGGAATTTCCCTAAACACAGAAGAAACACTGCTCAAATATATTGGTGGATTGCATAGTTATCTAAGGCATATGATACTTGTTTTAGGTACTACTAATCTTGATGCAGTATGTGTTCAAGCAACCCATCTGGAAGCACGAGGGAAAATGACAAAGGAGTCCTCTTTCTCTTCTTTTAATCAGAAGAACAAGCAATCAAGTAAAGGTTCGAAAGAACAAGGAAAAGGAAAGGGTAAGCATAAAACAAACTCTACTGTTAAGAAGGAAGATGAAAAACCATTTTGTAATCATTGTAAAAAAAACCATGATGAGTCTAAATGTTGGAAATTACATCCTAAAAAGAAGCCTAAATGGATGGTTAAGAAAGGAAAAGAAAAGAAAACAAACACCGTAGTGCATGATCTTGGTTCTGATTCAGGTGATGAAACCAAAATCACAGCTATGGGTTTACAAGGTAAATCAACTCTTTCAATTTCCAACAATAGCACTACAGATGTTGCATCTTCTTCTAGTAAACAAACTACACCTAACGATAAGAAAAGAAATGAGCTTTTCCACATTAGAGTAATTTCAAAGCATATGAAAATTGATACTCTTTTTGATAGTGGATCTCAAGCTAATTTGATTTCAGAGGAGGTTGTTAAAAAACTAGGACTCAAAACTACACCACATCCTAAGCCTTATCCTTTGGGCTGGGTTTGTGATGATGCAAAACTGTAGGTAACTAAAACTTGTACTTTCAGATTTTCCATTACGATGTTCATTGATGCGGTTGAATTGGATGTAGTTCCTTTGGATATTTGTGGGGTGGTTTTGGGAAGTCCTTATTTGTATGATCGTAAAGCAATCTTCTATAGGGAAGAAAATAAATATTTTCTTGTAAAGGATGGAATTGAGTTTATTATTAGAGCTCACCGTGAAAAGAATAATCTATCCTTGGTAACTGCAGGTCAAATGAAAAGGCTTGTCAACTCAAGCAAAAGTTTTGTGCTCATGGTGGTCAAAGCCAAGGAAAAAGAAAATGAGATGGCTTTTGAGACTTGCGATCTAAAACATAAGGATGAATTGGTAAGAATTGTTTCTCAATTTGATGATGTTTTTCAGGATCCACAAGGTCTACCTCCCAAAAGAGGGGTTCAACATGAGATACAGTTGCTTCAGGATGCACCTCTTCCCAATATCGGAATGTACAGGTTGTCAGTAGTAGAGAACGAGGAAATCAAGAGACAGGTAATGGAACTTTTGGCTCAAGGTATAATTCGTCCAAGTACATCCCCATGTGGTTCACCAATTATATTGGTTCCTAAGAAGGATGGCACTTGGCGAATGTGTGTTGATTTCCGTGCTTTAAACAAGATTACTATAAAGAATTGTTACCCTCTTCCTAGAATAGATGATTTACTGGATCAATTAAGAAATGCAATTTATTTCACTAAGTTAGACTTAAGAAGTGGTTATCACCAAGTAAGAATTGCAGAAGGTGATGTTTGGAAAACTGCTTTTAAAATGAAACAGGGATTGTTTGAATGGTTAGTGATGCCTTTTGGTTTGTGCAATGCACCGGCAACATTCATGAGAGTTATGAATGAAATTTTTAGGCCATTCATTGATAATTTCGTTATTGTCTACTTAGATGATATTCTTATTTTCAGTAAATCATGGGATGAACATATTAAACACATCCAGAAAGTCTTAGATGCACTAAGGAGAGAGAAATTGTATTTGAAGATGTCAAAATGTGAATTTGGAAAGACATCTTTAATTTACTTGGGGTATATTGTAGGAAATGGAGAATTGAAAATTGATCCCGCAAAAATAGAGGTTATTGTGAAATGGCCTAGACCCACAAATGTGACGGAAGTTAGAAGTTTTCTAGGTGCAGTTCAGTACTGGAGGAAATTTATTGCTAACTTCTCATATATTGCATCTCCTTTGCATGCTTTGACAAGTATTAAACAGGTCTTTCAGTGGGGAGGAAAACAACAAAAAGCATTTGATACACTGAAAGAGAAGATAAGTACCGCTCCAATCTTGGCACTTCCGGATTTACAACATTCATTTGAGATTGAGACGGATGCTAGTGACTATGCAATGGGGGCAATTTTGATGCAGAACAAATGACCAGTGTGTTACCATTCAGAAACCTTTACAAGTGTGGTAAGAAACTATCCAACTTATGATAAAGAGTTGTATGCTTTGGTTCAAAGTGTTAAAAAGTGGAAGCATTATTTAATGGGAAAAGAAACAATTATCCATACTGACCATCAACCGCTTCAATATTTACAAACACAAACCAAATTGCAGCAGTCTAGACATTTCAGGTGGATGGGATTTTTGCAACAATTTCATCTTGTAATCAGGTATAAAAAAGGTATTCAAAACAAGGTTGCCGACATGTTGTCCAGACCACCAGTGGTAGTAGCATCTATCCTTTTACAACATAGTTCTTTGGCTCATGTTAGTTACAAGGAACAATATGCAAATGATGTTGATTTTAGAGAAGTGTATGAGGATTTAGTAAGTGGGAAACAAGTAGGAGAAAAAGATTATTATTTGCATGAAGGATTGTTATATCATTCGGAAAACTTTGTATTCCGAAAATGAGTGTGTGCATATGATTAGGGAAGCACATACTTCTCTTATTTCAGGAATTTTGGTGTCAGTAAGACAGTTGCACATTTACAAAAATATTGTTATTGGCCTAGAATGCATGAACATGTAAACCGATATATTAAGGGGTGTGTTCTTTGTGCCACAAGCAAGCCAAGTAACAGGAAATTAGGACTTTACACTCCTCTTCCCATTCCAACACATCCTTGGGAAAGTGTTTCAATGGACTTTATAGGAGGCTTGCCCATGACACGGAAAAAATGATTACTTATATGTGGTAGTGGACATGATTTAGCAAAATGTGTGTGTTGGTTCCATGTACTAAACAAATAACTAGTGAGGGAACTACACATTTATTCTTTTAGTTTGTTTGGGTTCATTTTGGTTTACCTACTTCAATCATATCTGATCGGGATTCTAGATTTCTTGGGGAATTTTGGTCAGCATTGTGGGGGTTAATGGACACAAAACTGAAAAAGAGCACTGCTTTTCATCCACAGACTGATGGTCAAACAGAGGTTGTAAACCGCACAGTGGTACAATTACTTAGGGGCTATAGTAACAAACACCCTAAATTGTGGGATGAACATCTTTATTATGTGTAACATGCTTATAATCGTGCCTTACATTCTTCTACTTTAAAGTCTCCATTTGAGACTTGTTATGGTTATCTGCCTAATTCTCCATTAGATATATATTATGGACATGAAACTGTTGTTAATAGTGCAAGTGATTCTGACAAGTCTAAAATATTTGTGCAGAGAATACAACAGGTTCATCAGTATGTCCATGAATAATTGGAGAAAATCCAGGCTAAGTACAAAGCTAGGCATGATAAACATAGAACTGATCACAAGTTCAAAGTTGGTGATTCAGTTTGGCTTCACATCAGCAAGGAAAGACTGACAGGTGAAGGTAAAAAATTGAAACCTATATGGTATGGTCCGTTCCAAATATTGGAAAAAATTGGTAACAACGCTTTCCGGTTAGATTTACCTCCATATATGCAAATCTACTCAGTTGTAAATGTTGAGAATTTAAGATTGTATGAACCGCCTATGATTGTTGATCATGATGATTCTAACATTATGCCTTCCATTGATGATTTTGCTCCTGAGTATCTTGATGAGTTGCAGGAAGACATCATTTTGGACAGGAAAGAAAGAACTTCGCGAAGGGGTGATATTGAATATCTTTGTGTTGGGTTCAGAGGCATGCATCCGAACAGGGAAAAATGGATGGAAACCGGAAAGGTGAGGGAGAAATACCCTCACCTATTCACCAATTAGGTTGACTTTTGGGGTCCAAAAGTTTCTCAGTGGGGAGGAATGATCCAGAGGATCCTCACAGAGAAACACCGATCTAAGATCTTCTCAGAAATTGTTGCAGTCATTTTTAAAGCGTGGAGAAAAATTATACGACTCCGATGACAGTTTGTTTGCAGGAAACGGAGCTCGTTTGCAAAAGTTATAGCCCGCTGAAATTTTTGGGCAACTGGCGAAATTTGGAGTTTTGTGCAGGTTGGACGTGTGCACGCTCACCAAGTGTTGCAACCATATTGTGAAACGTGGAAGAATTGTGTGACATATTAAAAAATGGGTTTTGGAACGCTGGTCTTGGACACTCGTTCTCAGACAAATGGACCCCGCTATTTACTGGCTGGGGGCCCTCAGCCAGGTTCGACACACTCAATTATGGAGGGGTGCCTTGGCCTCCTTCTCATTTAACCATTCAACCAACTTGTGTATATAAACCTCTATATTTCCTTTTGCGCCATGCATGTGGGACATTGGGTTTGTATTATTTAAATTACCCACTTTGCAATTTTCCACGCCACATTTCTCAAACTATTCAACGCATTATATATTCCACTTTCCACGCATATGTCTAAACTTTCCACACAATTGTTTAAACTGTCCACCGCATATGCTATGGGATAAGCGCCCAAAACTAAACCATGCACCGACCCCAATGCAATGCACCCTATCTACAACGCCCTCCACATAGGCTTAGGCGGCTTTTAAGCCACTCAACAACCGCACCTACCAAATATATAAAGTGTTGACCGAGTTTTCATGCGACTAATGTGGGATTATGATCCCAAAAGGATAAACTAAAAGCCAAGGAGGAGAATGGAACTCGGGTGGGCCGAGTAAAAAGATAAGCACCCAGCCGGTATGCTAGGAGGCGCATAAACAATATAAAAAGGGTGATATTCTATTTGTAATGCATTCGGGACTGTGTAGTAATATTGTAATGCTCATATCTTGAGCTAGGAGTGGAGTTTGAAGGAGATGTAAAAAGCAACCCCTGTTATTTTTGACAGAGGAAGACTGTGAGAAGGTCAGAATTTTGTAGAATTCTTTGTAAAGGATTATTTTCAAGATTCTAATAGATCGGTCCCATTCAACCGACCCGGAGACGTAGGCCTCAAGCGCCGAACTCCGTTATCAATTCTTGCGTCACGTTGCTGGTGAATCCTCTTCATTTCTTTCAGTATTTGCACAGTACTTGTAGTTTTTATTCTTTTATTAAAAATACAAAAAGAAATAATGCACAATTTTTATATCGAAAATCAATACAAAGCAAGAAAATGTGTGTACACAATTGCTAGTTAAATTTGGTTTTCGATCGGTTATTCCTTTGTGAATAAAGATCTTGATCATTACCTTGGGTTTAGAGGCATTTCCAGTGGCCAGCTAAACCTTTTTGAGCATTGGGTGAGGAAGCTAGGGTGGAGGAGGATGGAAAAAATTTTGAATGATAAATAAAGGGAGGAGAGGTGACTCAAGTATAGTGAAGTGCATGAAAGGGATATTTCTAGACAACACGAGGTTGCAACTGTGATGGATCTATGGAGGTAGATGTTATGGGAAGGAGTTGAGGTTCACGTAGAGGACGTGGAACCTGAGCAGTCTGTGTTAACCCATATTTGAAAGTGCGGGAGAGAGACCCCTTTGCCTTCTAATGAGAGTTCATCTCATGGAGAAAGAAGAGTCGTTGTTGTGCATCTGAACCCACCTAGTGACTGGACCTTGGAACTTGGTTTTCTAGATCAAGGGAGAAGTGTTTTTAACCCAATTTGTATCGATGGAAGTGACCGATCTATGCCTATGAGATATGATTCCTCTTTTAGGACTTATATGACTGCACATACCATTCCAGTGTTCATAGGAATTTTTGGGCAAGGATAAAATACACAAATTTTGGGCAATGCGTCAAAGAGTGGCGCGGGACACACATTTGGAAGTGGAACAATCTCACAGACCATTAGCGCATAGTTCGGAGGACGTTAGGGACACTAGGCATGACCACTTCAGGCCCATTGTTGGCCGTAGGAGGATCTAGAGGTGGAACTGGTGGATCAAGAGGCACAGAGCTGGTGGATCTAGTGGATCTGGTGGAGGGAACACCGGAGGAAACACCAGAGGAAACTAAGGATCTGGATCAAGAGGATAGGGGCATCACCCACCTCCTCAAGTAATCTTTGAAATCTCTTTACACTTTCCAGATTACAGGGTATAGAATATGTTGTAGAACATGTGCACAAGTGTGAGTTGCTATGGCACGCGAAGGGGATCACAACCCCAGAACGGAAGGCCAGTCAATTTACAATGACATTACAAGGGCATGCACATAGCTAGTATATGAAGTATGACCCCCATCAGATAGTGGTAGATTACACTACATTGAAAAACACCTTCCCAGTAGAATTCCACATCCCTGAGTTTGAGCATGAGAGCATCAACGCAATAAAGGAGATTCAACGCAAGGAATGGAAGAGAGTGTGTGGGAGTATGATGCACGATTTAAAACTCTCATGTCAAATTTTTCATATGACATCCACCCTTCATAGCATGCTCAATGGTTTTTTGGAGGGTTGATAACACCATTTAGAAGGGAATTATCACATAAGACTTTCACAAACCCGCGCAAGGTGTTGGAAGTTGCTCTGCATGCTGAAGCTATTGGGAGCATTGATATTGGTGTTAGTCCATTTCTAGAAGCTCAAATTAATGTTATGGCTAAGCAGCTGGAAAATTTATATGCGAACTCATCCCATGAGACTCATTGTGGGAATGTGGTATACAGACTGTGAAGTGGAGGGGCATGCAAAGGATAGCTACCCTCAAAAGTCAGTACGTGCTATAGCGATGGACTATGAAATTTTCACGGGGACCATGATGCAAGTAGGTGCCCTCTACTACAACATGCAATCCATAAGAATGTATCTTGTTATTGCAATATATGTACATCTACCTCACATGACACTAAAGACGTAGGCTGATTCATCAAATTCATGATGCTATTGATCTTGGTGTGCGCCAAAGTATCTTTGCATGGAATTCAAAGATAGATGACCGTCACTCTGAGGGTCGTGCACATGGAAGCACACATGGAAAAAAATTTTGTAGAGGATTTCTTGGCCATGGTAACTACAGAGGAGGAAGAAGTGAGTTCCCACGAGGAACATGTTTCAATTACAAATATACAAAACACTACAAGCGCAAGTGCTCAGAGTTATTACAGTGCTTGTGGTACAGAAATAAGCACAAGTATGAGGAGTGTCATGAGTTTTTTAAGCACATGATCCAATAACACTAGAAAGATAAGGGTGTCGCAATGGTGAGTGCAAGGAAGGCTGACACACAGTGGATGCCACGGGTGATGTGTGAGTTAGGATTGGAACCTGTTTTGGTGACAACATGAGTAGAAGCAGCACATGCCAAGGAAATACCAAGGAAAAGGACAAGGGAATAGGTGGTACATGGGAAATACCCAAACCCTACTCATCAGAAGGAGGTGTATCAAGAGACTATTGATGTCATTCAGAGTTTACAGCAATAAATCCAGTGTCTAAAGGAGCAGTCCAGGCAACAGAGAAAATAAGGAATGTTGAGGCTCCGCAGAAGGACCTAGATGAGGTCAAGGAAGTATGAAAAATGTTAAGGCAAGAGAATATTATTCCCTTGCTAGGAGAATGGCTACGAGAAAATATTCCATGCACCGGAGTGGAGCGCGAAAGGAAGGTGTTGCATGTAAACCTCCCTCCCCATAGCCTTGATTATGACAAAGAAATCACACTAAACATAGTTGTGGATGGTTGGCTTCTAAGAAACATATTAATTGACATGGGAGCAGAAGTCAATGTTCTTACACTAGATGTCTGACATCAAATGGGAAGGCCTGCATTATAGCCATCTTTGAATGTGATGTATATGGAAAACAAAACTAAGGCAATGCCCATTGGGGTATTAAAGGATGCAATAATTACCATTCAGGGGGCCAAGTTTACTAGAGACTTCAAAGTCTTGGTGCTCACCAAGGAAAACAATTTTCCAGCATTGCTTGGGCACCCATGGTGCTATAAGAACAAAATTGACCTAAGGTTCAACAAAAGATATATCAAGTTTGAAAACAAAGAAGAACGGGCCATCATCCCTCGACATATGGGAATTCAGAACCTTACACTGAACCTTTAGGAGAAGAGGTCCTTGATAGAATTTATGTGCACTCCATCAAAGACCCGGAGATAATTCACCCTACAGAAGGATTTATCTAATTTGAGGATGCCCAGTCTATGAGTGATACCACAAACATGGCATGTGACAATTGGGCACACAACACCTATGAGTTAATTATGCGATAGCTGAGGGGGTCTATAAAAAAGTGACCAAGGCACACTCACTCAGAATCTAGGAGAAAAGAAGTTACCAAGTTACTCTGGAGGGGCATACCCTGAAGTTTTCTTACGGGACATGGAAGCTCAATGGAAAAATGAGGATGAAAGAAGAGGGATGCTTAGTTACAACCTACTTGGGACTGCAAACGGGTGGGCTACACATCAGGAGAGCCTCCTAGAGTGGCGCAAGGTAAGAATCACATTCTCTATAAGGTTTTCCAAAAGCAACATGCCCACGGTCATTCAAGACTACCATGGTAAAGAGACCACTTCATTCCATATCCAAGCATGTGAGAAGGCCTGGATAGGAGGCGCAAAATCCTTGCCACCATCATTATGGGTACATAAGTTGTATTCCACACTACAAGGTTGTGTGCATGCGTGGTATATCCATTTAGAAACACACCGCCAAACTGGTAATTGGCAAGAATTGATGGCTGATCTCATTCAAGCATTCAAGTATTAGAGTACAAATCCATTAGTGGATAAGGCATTACAGGTTGTCAAGCACCTTACAATAGGGGATAGTGTTATGGCGGAGGATAGAATACAAGAGTTTCTAGGAGAACCTAGCTTGGAGGCATGCTTTGAGGAAGAAGAATCAGAAGAGATACAACTTGAGTGCGCGTGCATGGAAAAATAAAAAGGGAAGATGGTGTATGTAATTGATGGGGAGGAAGTGGAAAGCTTGGATGTTAACCATTCTATAGGGACATGTGAAGTGATAGATAGTGCTTGATGAATGGGTGCGTGCCTACCATGAACCGTTAAAGATAAAAAAGGTTAACATTGGTACAAAAGAGGAACCTAAGGAGGCCATCATCGGGGATTATTGGTCGAGAAGGAGGTCTCTAAGATCATTGATCTATTACGTGAGTTCTAGGATTTATTCCCTCATGGGTATCATGAACTCAAAGGCATTCACCATTCCTTGGGGAAATGAGGATCAAGTTGAAGGAGGGTGCACGCCCGGTTCGGAAGAGGCCATACCAAATGAATCCTAACCTACGCGTGAAGGTCAAGGAAGAAATAGATAAGATGATAGCATTGGGCATCATTAAAGTTGTTGAAGAGTCAAAGTGGGTAAGTCCAATGGTCATTAGTATCAAAAAGGATGGAAGGATAAGGATCTGTGTAGACTATAGGGAGTTGAATGCAGTTTGTGTCATTGATCCTTTTCCAACCCCCTTCACTGAAGAAATTTTGGAAGGAGTGGCCAGACACGAAGTCTATTCCTTTATGGATGGATTTTCAGGGTACCACTAGGTTCAGATCGCAAAGGAGGACCAGGAGAAGACAACTTTCACCACTGAGTGGGGAAGTTTTTCCTATATGGTCATGCCCTTTGGGTTGAAGAACGTGCCTGCGGTGTTCTTGCGCATTGTGGTGCAAGCCTTTCAGGACTTCATCCATAAATTTCTTCAAGTCTATCTAGATGATTAGACAGTGTATGGGCTAGTCAAGGACCACTGTGATAACTTAAGATTAATGTTTGAGAGATGTCGGCAGTTGAGAATATCCCTCAACATTAAGAAATGTGTCTTTATTTACCCCATTTGGAACATTATTAGGGCACATCATATGTAGGGAGGGCTTACTAGTAGATCCCGCCAAAGTTGTTGTCATTGTGGGGTTGGGGAGCCTACTAGCCAAAGCACAGTGCATGGATTCCTTGGGCATATAGGGTATTACAGAAGTTCATCAAGGGATATGCCAGATAGTCATGCCCTTAGAAGAGTTACTTAAACACAAGAGTGTCTTCCTTTGGGGAGAGGCACAGTAGAAAGAATTTAATAATTTAAAGGATAAGTTTGTCACCACACCCATACTACAATTCCATTCTTGGGTTAAGCCTTTCCATGTTCATATTGATGCCTCAGGTAAATCCATTGGAGCAGTACTGGCACAACCAGGTGAAGGGATTTTTGATCATCCCTTGTGTTTTACCAGTAGAAAGTTAACAACAGAAAAGTAAAAATACACAACTATTGAGCGCGAAGCTTTATCCATGATCTACACACTGCATAAGTTTAGGCGGTATCATTACCAACACCCTTTATATTCTACATGGACCACATGGCACTAAAATAATTAGTCAATAAGCCTATTCTTCAAGGCGCATATGTCGGTGGGTCTTGCTATTTCAAGAATTTAAGTTCACCATGGTTGTGAAGCCAGAAAGAGTAATTCTAGACCCGATCATTTATCTAGGATTGACTCAGGGGAGGATGCACAGAGCATTGAGGAGACTATGCCGAGATGCACAATTGTTTAGGTTATGGTGTGCGCCCTCGGATTTGGAGGACATTGCAGTATTTCTTAAGATAGGTGTGGTGCCGAGAAGGAATGAAGGCCTTGGAGAGGAAACAATTGGCCATACACGTTGCACCTTACATGTTGATTAACAAAGATCTATAAAAATTGGGCCATGATGAGGTTCTGTGCCAATGCATGCTAGAACATGAGTGCATTGCAATTATGGAAGAAGTACATGGTGGGATTGTAGGAGGACACTATGCGGGAAATGTAACCACGCGGAAGATTCTGCTCACAGGGATTTGGTGGGAAACCATTTACCAAGATTTTATTGAGTTTTGCAAGGCCTGTGACCATTGCCAGCACCTTGGAAAACCTGGAAAGAGGGATGAAATTCCCTTATGACCAATAGCCAGTGCGGAACCATTTGAGAAATGGGCTATCAACTTTGTAGGACCAATCTCGCCAGTGGCGTGAAGGACTGGTTCGTGGTATATCATCACTTGCACTGATTATTTGACACGGTGGGAAGAGGCAAAGCACCTACAAAGGATTGTACAATGGCTATAGCTGCCATATTTTTATGGGAAAATATAATTAGCAAGTATGGATGCCCATTGAGTTTGACAAGTGATAGAGGTACACACTTTCTCAATGAGATGGTCAAGATTCTATTATCAGAATTTATGGTGGCCCATCACAAGACTACCCCTATCACCCTCAAGAAAATGGAACTGTTGAGGCATTTAACAAAATACTTAGTCACACATTGACTAAGATCTGTGATGTTGGTAGACAAGATTGGGATGACAAAGTATCAACCATTATTTGGGCATACAGACAACCTATAAGAGGTTAAATAAGGCCACACCATTTCAAATCATGTTTGGCACGAGGCTGCCCTACCATTTGAATTCATGTTACCTTCACTATGTATAGCGTGCGTGCGTAAGAGGATTAGCCGATGAGCAAGCACTTTGGAAGAAAGGATTGACAAATTAATGTAGTTGGACGAAAGATGGTCACTCGTCAGGTGGAGCCAGAAGACTAAAAATCAAAACAAAATGCATGGCATGATCATCACATCAAGAACAAGAAGTTTGAGGTTGGGAAGATGGTTTTGCTATATGATTCCAAGTTTCTGCGCCATCCGGGGAAGCTAAAATTCCATTGGTTGGGCCCTTACATCATCTCGTACATCCTCGATTCAGGCACATGCTAGTTACAAGTGCTAGATGGGACAAGATTACCAGACACTTCAATGGGAGTAGGCTGAATCCCTACTATAAATAAGTCTTCTTGGTGTTTGTAAATAAGGTAGTGTTGCTAGTTAGAATAGACTTTCTTTTAGTTCATTTTCTTTTCTTGTGTTTCCCTTTCTCGTTGTTCATTCCTTTATATTGTTTTTTTACGCGGTGTGTGCCATTAACCACATTACTTTTTGAAGTTTTTACATGCACGAGGACTACACATCTATTTTAGTGTGGGGTCGAGTGAAAGGAAGTATAGGCCTATAATACAAGTGTGTGTTGGTAGTAGAAGTTACAGTGAATGGCCCAGTTAAAGGACTAAAGGTGCGTAAGGTTAATAGGTGCATAGAGAAGAGATGGATGTAAATGGTTGGTGTCAAGAAAGCCTTGAAGAAACCATGTACAGGAAAAAGGAAGAGCGCAGAACAACATGAGGTAGGCGAGGGAAAAAATAGGAAAAGGACGAGAGAAGTTCCTTTGCTGTTATGAACATGCGTGTAAGAGTCTCCAATCGGGTTGGATTTTTATGTGCGGAGAAGGTTGTAAAGGAGTTTACACACAAGATGTAGTACGTGGGAAAAGGTGCTTAAGACCGTCTTAGTGGAAAAAGTTGCATTTAAGGTCGAAGTATGGTGGTAGGTGAGAAAGCATTTAATGATGGAAAGAAGGAAAAACAATAAATAATAATTCAAGCACTTCATTATTTACCTTATATTTTATAAAGAGAAAAGAGCTCTCGCAAACTAGGGCATCCAAAGTCGATCTATGCAAAGAAAAATTGAAGAAATATGAGAGGACGTGATTAGAGTAGATCGCAAACCAATAGGAAAGGAGTATACGAGATGTGGAGGAAGTTATTGAGAAGGAAGTTGTTGAAGCACCATCTTATGGAAGAATTATTCTAGTCGGGATTTGGCAGCTAGGGCATGGTGTAGGAGGGTTTCTTCGTAAGGTTATGCATTAGGGTTGGATAAAGTGGTAGAGAAAAGCAAGGAAAAGATGCTTGAAGTGATAACCTAACCAGAAGAATGGCACCAAAGAAAGCAACCATCTCACCAAAGAAGTAGAAGGGAAAGGGCAAGGGGAAGCAAATGATTGTCATCACAAGCACAAATGAAGAGTGGTACGCAGAGATGCAAGTACCTATACGGGTTGTTTTTGGGAAAAGAATGGGAATCGTACCTAAGGAATATGATGATGAGAGATTATAACCATTGCACAAATACAACAGAGAAGGATATGGCCTTGGAATTGGTACACCCAATCAACAAGAGAACTTCAAAAGGCATGCCCATTTACAATGACAAGGTAAAGGTTAAGTTGGAGAAGGAAGGGTTGCTGCAACTTTATGAACTACCATACTTCAGAAAACCTGAGCGCCTCTACCAATGGCTAATGGCATGCGTTCATGAAGACCACTTTTATTTTGTGGGGTGCAAGATGCGCATAACTCCCTAGTTAATTTCCAAGTTCACAGGCCTTATCTACGAAGGGGATAGCATTGATGATGACCTAAGCGATAAGGAGGCCATCAAGGAAATAGTTGTTGCATATGACTATAAGAAAGGATCATGATACTTTGACATCATTAAGATCCTAGACCTGTAATGAGGATGGTTGCGTGCTTGGTAACCAAGCTCAATGACCAAGAGAGATGGACTCAAGTGAACAAGGCATGGCTGAATGTGTGCCAAAAAATATCTAAGGGGACCATCTACAACTTTTCTGCTTTCATCATGGATGAAATCATCAACAACACACAAGAAGGTGAGAAGATACTATTTGGTAATGTCCTCCTCACAATTTTCTTCTCAGAAATCGGAGTGCCCGATGGGCCGGAAAGGTTTGTTTGGGAGTACCCAGAAGAGGATCCCTCACCCGCGAAGTGGTTCACAAAATATACTTGTGAGACAATGACAACCACTCACAAGGTGTGTTTAGAAAAATGGTACAAGCACATGAGGGATGCATTCGGGGTAGAATGGATAATTCCATAGTAGTTACCCATGCTCGTGCAAGGAGAAGCAGAATTCATGGTATATCAACACTTCTGCATTGGTAGATTTAGGTTGATGATGAAACAATGAGCCCATGGTGCAAGCTTCCCTTCTCCTTTGTTGCGTTATACTTCCAAGCGGGGGGAAACAGATTCAAAGAGGCCAAGAGACTAAGGTTCGACCTTAGCAAGGTAGATTAAGACCACAGAGAGCTGCATAGGAAGTTGGTTTACCCCAAGAAGCACACATACATGAAGAGATATGTCTCCCACGAGATACAGATGATGAAAGCAATGAATTTGTCAATCGTTGGAAGGGCTGTAGGAAGGATATACCTTTGCATCCAGCCAAAATTTGAAAAGGGCGCATACTTGGAAAATGATGTATCCATCCCTAAGGACCCCACAGGTAGAAAGAATCCCATGCCAAAGAAGAGGGAAAGGGAAGAGGTGTAGAAAGCACCAAGTGTTCAGGCTACACAAGTAGTAAGCGCGTCAGGGAAAAGCGCTAAGCCTAGTACTTATACGCAGAGAAAGAAGTCCCCGGTGAAAGAAAGGACTCTAGAGGAAGAAGTGTTGGAGCACAAGGAACCCATCACCCAGGAGAGGTCACTAGAGGAGGAGGAGAAGGAAGCAGAATCTCCTGTCGGAAGAAGTAGAAGGTGACAGAAGAAAATGATTCAGAGGATACAAAAATCTTGGAGGCCTATATAGGTGAGAGAGATGATGATGATGAAGATGAACCAGGAGGTGAGGACCATCCTATCTATGAGGTTCATGACTCGAGAGGAGGAAGGAGAGGAAGAAGAAAATGAATACATCTTTTCCAAGAGGGATAATGACAAGGAAGAAGAAGATACTCAAGACAAAGGGGTAAGTGAGGAAGTCACAAAAGAATAAAGGACCCCAATCCTCACTAAGGAATAGATAGACGAGGCCGCAGAGAAGGAAGTAGCCAAGATCATTTCAGAATTAGTAGAGCAAGAGATGGAATGCAATGTGGACCTAGTGATGAAGGAAGAGGAGGAGGAAAGCGTCGAAAAGGAATATGGCAAAGCATGGGAAGGGATCCCAGTTTGGCTGTGAGATTTCGTAAGGTCAGGCACACAGGAGAAAAAAAGTGCGAGAGGCATCACGGTTTAGAGGATGGGCTATATTGATGACCCGAAAAAGGTGTTTCATGCACGCTTTCAAATCACCATACCAACGGAGAAACTCTTGGCTATGGCATCATTTGATGAGGAAGGTGCATACCCTTGGAAAAGGAAAATGCTTTCTTGGGCATTTGAGTCCCACATCAATGAACCGAATTGAAGTGAGCCAAGGGGAAATAATGAAGGTACCAGAGTCAAAAGGTGACAACCCCTTGGTAAACGCTTAGTGGCTATCAAATGAACAAATCTGCAATGCACTTGAATAAAGTTTCGGTGGAAGTAGAGGCCAGACTCTTCGAGAGGAACGATAGAGTGAAGTTTCTAGAGGTAGAGCTGGAGAAGAAGGAAGAGGAGCTGGAGAAAAGAACTAAGGAGTTAAAACATGAGGAACTAGTTAGTGCTCAGCTAAGGTGTGAATTAAAGGAAGAGAAGGAAAGGGTATGCGAAGTCTCCAAGAAGGTGGAGATGATCACAAGCACCATTATCTTGAAGCATCCAAACTTGACACCACCCGCGTAGAAATATGAATCAAGCCTGCAATGCCTAGAAGACTTAACTCACATTCTCACAATGGAAAGATGACCATTGGCCTTGGATTCTACAGAGGAGGCATCGGCACACAAAGAAAAGGAGGACAAGATGAAGGTTGTGGCCATTGTGGCCCAGTACAAGAAAGTCCTCGTGGATGTGAAATCTACCGCCCAAGTTGCTAAGGCCACTTATGACAACTGCACCGATAGAGATAGAGTGGCGAGCATTCTGGTCACCACCCATGAAGTAGAGCTCAAGGAATTCTAGGAGAAGAACAAGGGGAATAGGGCGAATGTGACAAAATTCTAGCCAAGGTTGAGAAGAAATCAGAGGCTATTGAGACCTTGGGGGCTCAATTAAGAATCGGCTTAAAGAATTATATCCCCAGATCACTCGTAGGATGGATGCACTTGAGGATATGGGAAATCAATTAGAAGAGGTTGTGGAAACCATGAGTGCCAAGGGAGAAGGGCTAAGCTTTGAAGAGGTGAGCACCTAGTCGGTAACCTTTGTCAACAAGCACACAAAAAGTTGATACCTGGAATAAGTTAGAGATAGACTTGATGAAAGATTTCCCTCTCCTCTTGCAGAAATAATCATAGTTCCCCATTTTTTCATTCTTCCCCAAAAATTTTCATTCCTTTATTCTTTCTCCAAACTATTCAAGGACAGTCATTCTTTATTATTTGGGAAAATGTTCCCACAGATGGAGAACAGGCGTAGTGTGGGGTGATGTTGGGCCCCTAATTTATTAGCTAAGTACAGAGAGGCACATGGGTGCGCAAGGCCTATTTGAAGAAGGGCACACAAAGAGAAAGCGTGTAGGATAAGGTTCTAGGAGGGTTTAGTAGAACAAGTGACACACACGCAAGGCAGAGCAAAGGTTTTGGGACTTATCCATATTTGGTGTAACAGACAGAACATGAGAAAAATGTGACCCGACTACGCATGCGGAGTGGATAAGGTGTCATCTTGGAAACAGGGTGGCCTAGAAAGGAATATACCTTATGATGGAAGATTCTAGAAGGCCATCATTGCAAAGAGTAGAGAGATCAATCTTGAAGAAGCATCCTCCCATGGAGGACCACCTTGGACACTTGGCAATAGATCTGCAACTCCCGCGAAGGCTTGAAGATGTTGAGAAAGGCTATAAATACAAGTGCCCGATAAAGGAAAAAAGAGGGAGATTAGAGAGAATAGATGAGAGGTGAAGCTCTATAGAAATACATGGAGAGCTTTATGGGTTGGGCTATAAGATCTGTAGGAAGAATGATGTATTAAGGGATGGGTATATGTTTTTCTTTTGCATTGTAAGGGACGTATGTCCAGTCTTGGTACATGGTTCTAATATGCACTATCATTTTGGTCTGTAATGACCCTGATAGATGTAATATGATTACTAGACATGTTCAAGTATGAATACATGTGGTTCATAGCTCATACATATCTCTTTTTGTTATGTTCAGTGTGTTTCATATGAATGAGTATAATCATTATGCATCCTCTTTCCCTCATGGTTCAGATCTATCTTTTGTCAATGTGCTTATTTTCTGAATGAATATATTAGTGTAGCATTTACTCTAAGATCTCATTTAAATAATAAGTTTCTTCTTTTTCTATTATGTATCTATGCTACATTCTTGCACAACCCACATAAAAGAGGGGCTCGCATGCACTTTGGGTGATAGTTCAGGCGTGTATGGTATTGTCCTTATTTATCAAGGGTATAAAATTTGACTACAAGATTGAAGAATTGGAAAAGAAAGTGGTTTCCTTTGGAATGAGCCAAGAATACTTCACACGAGAAAAAACCCTTTTAGCAAAGTTCCACACCATTTGTGCAAGGGAAGAAGCCTTCTAGAGGCTTGAGTCCAAAGCAATCTAGCTCAAAGATGGAGATAGGAACACAAAATTCTTTCATATGACATCTTTAAAGCACATGGCTCACAATAAAATCACTGAAGTATTTAATCAAAATAGAGAAATGACATCAAATCCAAACTCCATCAAAGAAGAAGATGTTAATTTCTACAAGAATCTATTAAATGACATTCCTCCATTATCTCGGGAAGCTACTAACACTCTGCTTGAATCTATTTTGAATAATCTTGTTAGGCTTGAAAATTTGAGAACTCTTTCTCAACCAGCTACCTTGGAAGAACTATAGAAATCAATTTTCTCCATGGAGGGGGACAAGTCCCCAGGTCCAAATGGCTTCTCTGCCTTCTTTTATCAAAACTGTTGGGATATTTGTGTGGATGACCTTCTCAAATCCGTTAAAAAATTCTTCAAGATAGGCATGATACTCAAGGAAATAAATAACATTTTCATTGTCTTGATTCCCAAAAATCGGGGGCAAAGGAATTCAAACATTTCAAACCCATAAGTCTTTCTAATGTGCTCTATAAAATATTCACCAAAATCCTCACCTCTAGGATTCAGCCACTACTTCCAAATATTATCTCAAGTCAATAGGAAGGATTCGTAAAAGGAAGACTTATCCAAGATGGAGTTGTCATGGTACATGAAACCATACACTCGATGGAGAAAAGTAAAAAGGTAGGCATGGTTTTAAAGCTTGATATGAACAAAGCTTTTGACAAAGTTTCCTAGTCATTCCTTGATAAAGTTATGAAAAAAATTGGCTTTGATGATCATTTCAGAAGGATCATTTGGACTGTATTTCTTCTCCTAAGTTGTCGATGATCATCAACAGATGAGCTTGGGATTCTTCCCAAGTAGTCATGGTATACGTCAAGGTGACCCAATCTCTCCCATTCTTTTCATTATCATGGTGGACAGTCTCAGTCATACCATCAATAGAGTTGTGTCTTTGGGCTATCTTAATGGCTTCAGACCCTCATCCTTTGACATCACGGTCTCCCATCAGTAGTTTGTTGATGACACTATCCTACTCCTCCTTGCTTCTATTCTGGAAGCCAAAACTATGAAGCATATTTTGTAACTCTATGAAGAAGCATCTGGACAACAAATTAACTTTTATAAAATTTCTTTATACTTCTTCAATACCCCCTGTTAGGAAAATGAAAATTGTGCAAATCTTGGGCTGCGAGATCAACTCTTTACCTACTACTTACCTTGGTCTTCCTCTTGGCACAAAAAAGGTACATATGAATGTTTGGAATTCTTTTTGGACATGTTTCAAAGAAATATTGTTGGCTAGAAGGGCTCTATCCTTTCAAGTGTTGGGAAATGCCTTCTTATTAAGAGCACTCTTCAAAATTTTCCAATTTACATTATGTCCTTATTCTTTGTTCCAGTGGTTTTTATGGAAAAAATACAAAGACTATAAAAAAAAATTCTCTGGAAATGGACAGAAGATAAGAATAGGATGCACTTGGTGGCTTGGGACAAGGCCTATAACAACAAAAAAGTAGGGGGCATTGATATAAAAAATCTGTATTATGAATGCAGCACTTGTATCTAAAATGGGTTAGAGATTTGTTAAAGAAGAACACCCATGGACCAATATCATTAAAGCTAAATATCTTAACCAAGGTAGTGTTATGTATTACTTCAATAATACCAACCACCCACTGGGATCAGTATTCTAGAACAATAAATTCAAGATTATAAAACATCTCACTTTGCAGTTGCAAATGGCCTCTAGGCATGGGGGAAAGCATTAGCTTCTAGAAAGACAGTTGGGCTGACTTCAACACACTCTCAAACAATGAACATTGGGAACAACTCAAAGATAACCTCTCTATAGCCTTAGGACAATGGGTTTGTGACTACATTCAAAATATTGATGGAAAACTAAACTGGAAAAATCTTGAGGCTGTTATCCCTAACCACAAGGAGCTTCTTGGGGAACTTCAAACCACAATGAGTTACATTCCCATTAGTCAAACCCATAATCAAGATGAATTCAACTGGGTTTATTCTTTTGATGGTAACTATTTGGTGAGATTTGGGTAACGAACTTTACGCTAATGAACCTGTCAGTAACTTCCCTTGGAACAAGATCTGGTTCAAAGAGTTTACTCAAAACCAATTCCTTTGATTTGTACTTAATAAAGGCATACTCACTATTGACAATCTCATCAAAAGAGGATCTACTATGTTGAATATATGCTATCACTACAAAAAGGATAATGAAACTATCCAACATCTTCTTCTACACTTCCTGTAGCTAGTTCTCTTTGGAAGCACATTTTCAACAGGTTTGAAGTTAAATGGTCTTTTCCAGAGGATATTATACAAGCATGGATGCAATGGAAGCCACCCTTTAAACATGCTCTTCTTCGTAGGCTTTGGAAAATTATTTTCCCTCACACCATATGGAGAATATGGAAAGCTTGTAACTCAATCATCTTCAGAGACACTAACAGAACCATCAAAAGTATCCTAAATGAAATCACAGTGGTTGCTAAGGAAAATATTCTAAAATTTAAACCTCCTAAAAATCCATATATCCTCAGGAGGAGGTTAGATATCTTAAGGCCTAGAATATTGATATACAGTAGTGTACTACCCCCATTCAAAGCATTGACAGGTATCTTGTGCAGTGGATTCCCCCTTCTGAAGGTTGGTATAAACTGAACTTTGATGGTGCCTCTAAAGGAAATCCCGGTTTAGCTGGTGGTGGAGGTCTAATCAGAAACCACAAAGGTCATCTAATTACAGCATATGTTGGTCCCATGGGTAAGCAAACTAATCACTACTCTAAGGCCCTAGCTGCTCTCTGGGGAATCAGACTTGCTAGGAACCTCAACATGGGTAATATCATTGTCGAAGGTGACTCAATGAACATTGTCAATAATCTTTCCAAGTCCCTAACACCTAGTTGGACCATTAGAGACTTCATCAATGAAGCCCATAATTTATGCAATGGTCTAAACATCATTTTCCAACATGTTTATAGAGAAGGGAACAAATCTACTGGATTCGCTAGCAAATATGGGGGTTTGTATTAATGATTACAAGGAATGGCATGATTTCAATGACACTCCCACTGAAGTTAAACTCATCATTACAAATGAAGTGAACACTCTCATCAGACTTCTTAGTCGGCAGAGCCTGCACATGTGTAATCCTCTTTCTAAATCTCCAAGGCAGATCGGGCACACCCGAATTTATTCCCCCCTAACTTCAAAATTTGATTTTTTTCATACTGAGAAAGTGTGGGAGAAGGAAAAGGTTTTTATCTCTGCAACTCATAGGAATACGGGTTATCGGAAGGCTGTTGGAAGGTCTACAAGTTGTTGCTTTCAGATCAACCCTTCGCATTCACATGTGGTTTTCATAATGGGAGGTGCCCCATGCAGTAGTACCCATATTTGATCAACAATGGCAGAACAGATCAATCTATGGGAAACCATCAACATTGGGGGTTTCATGGATTTCATCCAACGAATCAAAGGGCATGACCAATATATCTCTCTACAATTTGTGGAGAACTGGAAAAACCGTATCATCTCTATCAGAGGCAGAGATTTTCCTATCACTGAATATTTCATCTTATTTATCACTGGTTTAAGAATGGATGGAAAAAATTCTTCAGAATAAATTCGATAAGGAAGCAAAGAAAAATATCTTTCTGGACGAGGAGAAAATCTTGACATCAAGAAGGAAGGCATTCTTGTTTCCTCTATCCCGCAACCATTTGATGAGGTTGCACGAATGATGGTTCATTATGTCACTCTTGAGGGAATATTCTCCACCATTCCTCTACATCACTTGGTCCTGCTTAATCATTTCAGATGGGAGGTGAAGGTGAGTCTTTCCCACTATATTCTGTAGTCTATGGAAAAATCTATTTTGGAAGTTCAGAGTCACAAGAGGATTGTTCCTCTTCACCAAGGTGTCATTTACCTCATTAATCTTTACATTTCTGATGTTATGGCCCTTGACCCCTGTCCCACTATGGTCTCTCCTCTTCCCAAAAAGCCCTCCATTCACTCTAAAAACCCCATGTACCGAGACTCTGTCTCTGAACCACCCCCTAAAAGGATCCTTTGTAGTAGCAGGAAAGATAAGGAAATTAGGGCATTGGCCAAAAGGATAATGAAATTTTTGTGGAGGATAGCCCCCCCATTGTTCTTCCTGCCATGGAAGAAACCTCTGTTCTAGAAGAGAAATTCAACATGCAAGCCAAGATTGTGAAAACCCTTGAAGACAATGTGGACTTCCTTCTTAAGTTTGCAGTCAAGGAACAAGCTCCGAGATCCTATCACCAACCTCAAAGAGGAAATTGTCACTCTAGAATCTAAGCTTAAAGCCCTTGAGGAAAAACATAACAACTATATGGCCATGCACAATGCTATTATGGATCTCATGCAGGTCCATGTCCGCTAGATTTGTGACTCCAATGGCATACCGACCTCTACGTGGAAGAATGGAAAAATTACCAAAAATTTTAAAGCTTCAAACTAGGACCCCATTATTTTCATTTCCTTGAAACTCCATTAGGCACTCAAGGTAGCTTTTAAAAAAATTAAAAATATGTTGGTTAGTGTTTTTGTCTCCTTGTTCTCGGTGCAGTTGTTTTGGTGTTGATGTATAGTTGTAATTTTGTTGTTGTTTGTTCGTAGTTGTGCTTTATGTAGGCAGATGGCCCCTACCTTTGTTTTATTTTGTTTCTTTCCTTTTGGCTGGGGTGTGGCCCCATGGATCAAAAAAACCACATTGTTATACTTTGTTTATCTTGGCTTCTGAGACTCTGGATGTACTTTTGGGTAAGGTCCCTCCAAAACCTTTTACCTTTAAAAAAAAATTTAAAAAGCTTTTGAGGGGTATTATCTCATACAACATACATCTTTTTATTACACTTAGACAACTTAAGAATTTAAGGTATATGTTTCACATGTGGTACATTCAATATAATAATATGAATTTAAATGCCTTCTATGGCACTATTCCTCTCATTGGGAAAACATGCGTTAAGGGTCCTTAACCAATAATCTTCATAAGAGATCCACAAAGTATTAACTTCGTTAACGCTCAAAGGGTCTAAACTCTACCATGAGAAAAAAATTATGGTAATAAATTATCCATGCCTCAAAAAAATTCATACAAACTAAGGTACTTTGATACTTCTTACCAAGGTGACACTTCTATTTGCAAGGAGCTTAAGGGGTTCAAATTTTGTAGTTCCAAGTGTAGGAAACTAGGACCTAGGCTTCAATTGTATCGTTTAAATTTCTTTAATGAGATTATTTGGAAGTGAAACACCCCAAATATATTCACACGACTTTGGATACTCACAAGAGTATTAAGGACCATACACACATATGAGGATTAGTTTGTTCAAGGGGGATATAGCACTACAACATCTAGGAGTAAGGATTATATTCCCACTCAAAGAGATAGGATACACGTAGTGTAGTCATGTCCTCACACAACGTCCCAAGCCATGGAAATGGGATAGTAAGGCTTGTTCCAAGTACAAAACTAGGAAAGACCTGGCAATAGGTTAAAACTTGGTCATAACATGATAAGGGTCTTTGTACTTAACAAGATTTGACTAAGAGTGAAGTATGATAAGAGGGTTGTAACTCACTTCATTTAGGTGGCCAAGGAAAGGTAGCTTTCAACCAACAATTTAAGTTTTTAGGACTAGAAAACTATAATTAGTATGGTAATGATTATTTTAATAACTTGATATCACTGAACAACATTCAATTACAACTTCATACAACCTTCAATACACACGTGGAATAACTAAATTTTAATTTATTTTCATTTTCTCCTTTCAAAATAGTAAATAATTACAATTATTCAAATATACAATATGTCGCATCATTTTATACATTTTACAATCTAAGTACAAATATAAAGTCAATTTCCTTCATTTATCTTCCTTGTCAGGCCACCTGCGACCTGCAACAACCATTAGAGCATGGTCGTGATAACCATTGGCATGGCATTCTACCCCGATCTAACATAACTCATGATTACTACTTTTCCATTTGCAAAGAAAGAACCACTTTACATAACAGGAGAGGTAAGAGATACATTTTTGTTTTCATCACATTTTCAAAACTAAAGAGGGGTAGAGAGAGGAGAGAGAAACATCACATTTTCCCAAAAATAATTTTTATCGAAACAAATAACCAATTTAATATTCATGACATCATATATTAGTGCCTAAGTGTTTACCTTCTGGAGAATTAACTTAATATTGGTCCATAACAAAGTGTTTTTTTATTTTGCTACTAGATTGTGAAATGTCCAAATTTAGTCCAAGTGGCTATAAAACCACCTTCAAAAGCTAATTTTCGATGATCAAAGCACCACGATACCCATCCTATACATTCACCTATATACAGGGAATTCACTAGAGTTGATGGAACTCAAAATGGGTGAACTAGGTGGAAACAAAGTGATTACTTTTCTCGGGGTCACTTTGTCATAGTTGGACTAGTTAGTCCGGTCATTTAGTGATTGGAGACCTACTAAACCCCATTGTAAAACTAACCCACGAAGTTCTTTTCTTAAAAATAATGGTCGTAAGAAATTTTCATGTAAAAATATTAGAGGTTTACGAAAACCGATATCCATTTCATCACTCGAGGCGCAAATGGCAAGCCAAAACCAAACTCAACTTTTAAGTTTCAACAGCTTCCCAAAACTGCAAAAATGGCTAACAGAGCTCTAGAGGGGTTACGAAGTGTGCTCAAACAAACCTATGAGTTCCTACGAAGGTTCAAAACAATACTCCATGTGACAGGGTACCCATTTAAAACTTAACCTCCCCATTTTGGGGTTCAGAAAGATGTTTTGTAAATCTTTGAAATACGCATTTTATTAACTTTTGCAAGTAAACTATTGGTGTGTTTAATTGAAGATTCAATCTCAACTCATCAATTCAAGTGAGCATAATCATCCAGTCTTGTTACTATGGCTTACCAAACATCATAGGACATGGTTTGAGAGTACAATTGTTTATATGATTAATCAAATAAGTTGAATGAGAAGAAGTAAATTTTCTACGATTTATACTATGATTTATTTAATTAAACTGAAAGCTTATCCTTTCTTTTATTAAAATTTCAATATCATTGCAAAAAGGAAAACTATAAATACAAAAATTATGCAAGATGAGGATGAGAAAACCATGCCTCTTAATCTGAGCTAGCGAGAAGTTGCACAAGGTTCTCTAAGTGTTTTCCACTCCCAATCTATGAAAACTCCATTTGTTGAGGCATTTCATCAAGCAGCTTCTCATGTCGTCAATACACTTCCACATTTTACATACACATCTATTAATTTAGTTACAATAAAACATTTGCTGAAAACTCATACCAATCCAAGGGCCCTTTTTTACTACGCCAAAGGCATTCCACCTATGGGAAAGGCCTCTCCGGTCATTCACAACACTTGGACTAAATTTGAAGATCATTTGCAATTTTTTTCCGCACTATTAAATTTGATGGTCATTTTGACGTGTTCTATTTTTATTCATTTTGCTTTTTATTTTTTCTATTTTTAGTTTTCCTTTTTTTAATTTTGCATGCTCAATGCGCGGTATATTTAGTAGTTCTATGGGGCATATAATGTTAATATGAAGGGATGTATTTGATAATCTAAAGCTCTTTGTATTGTATCTCCTCTTTGACTGGATCCGATACTCGAAATCGGGATCCATATCAGGTATGCTTGTTTGCTCACTGATGGTATTTGAGGTTAGTAATTTATAGTTACCTCTTTTGGTTGTTTTGGGATTTGCATTAATTATCCGAACTATAGCTTCCTACCCAACATGTCTTATGTTGTGCTCGATAAAATTCCTTCTGAACGAGGTCTCCCAATACTCTTTCTCATTCAAACTCACACTGTAAGTCACTAAAGGAACCTCAAACCATACCTCCAAATCCCCTACTACGAAAAATTATTTTCCATACCCCAAGAGCTTGGCATCTTCCCTGCCCCCATCAACCACCAGGGCTGGATTGGCTTCGGTCATATGCATCCATAGATCCTGGGGCTTCAAGTGCCTGAGATCAACCATGGCTAAATTTTTTTGTAACCACACTCACCTTAAAAATACATGTTAAATCTTCATTGACTATCACATCTAAAAATGGTCATACTCCATGACCCTTGTATTTGAGTTTGAATTTGGCTCCATCCATTCCCATATAATTTTATCAGCCCGCACATCCCAGAGCCATATGTAACCACTGTAACCAAAAGCCACCTTATCACATGAATTGAACATTAATATATCAGTACCCTTTAATGTGTATTTTAATCATGTTCCAAAATTTATCTTTACCGAGTGCTTTCAAAACATACTTGGTGAGTGGTCTTCTATCAGGAATTAAAATAAATCAATCTCTTTGTTTGGAATGTGTTTATTAATATGCGAGATGGTAAGCACAAAGATGTTATCAAAATATTGGCTAACTTGGATATGTATGATGTTGTGTAACAAAATTGTGGACCAATGCAATGAATAACATCCATCTCAAAACGGAAATTGTTTACATCTGTTTGGGTTCAATAATACTATTATGCATAATTATAGCTCTGTACAATTCAAATCATCCAAAGGCATTTATGAAATTTTGTATCTATTGATATTTTCATTTCTATTGATAATTTTCCTCGGGAAAATCCCAATTTATACAATTAAACTATGAATCATAATTGGTTTTTAATCATATAGAATTGTTAGTGGATTTAATAAAAATTTGTAGTTTTCTTAGGATTAAGTTGTGATTTGTATGTGGATTCTGTTTCCCTCTATTTATTACTTTTGTGACTGAATATGTATCATAATTTTATGTATTTGTGGGTTGATTTTGTATGCAAAAAGATATCTTCTTGGGGTTTTGTAAATTGCATTAATGGAAGACATAGTTGATAGAGAGATCAAAGTATGTGTGACATGGAGGGCAAGACCTTGGAATTGATAGAGAAAGTAGGATGCACTATAGGAGAATCGGGAAATAAAAATTTCAAGCATCTCATAAGAGAACAACCACAAAATCTAAATCTAAGATCGTCGTAAAGTCGCTAAAGTAAGCACAACCGTGTTGGTGAAATGGGGTTTATGGTTTTGGGGTTAGTTGTCCACATTGCCATTGTCTGATTGATCTATCGAGTACTCTGTAGGCTAGTGATTTGGTGTATGCAACATCAGTGGAAACTATTTTGGTCCTAAATTGCTATTTAGATATGGGGTTGGGTTATATAGTCTCATGGGTTGTTTGAACTACAGTTCTAAAACTGATAGGTGTTTGTAGTTTTTGCATATACTTTTTGTTAGAAAAATAAAGGCAAGTGATTCACCCAAAAGTGAGCAAGAACAAAGCTAATATTTGGTAAAAGATTGTGGAGGAAAAATGAGACACTATAATATTAATAATCAAACCAAAAGCTTGTTGCAGTGGTGCAAAGAATTAAACATGCCCGCAAAATCCATATTTATGTAAGTTAACCTCATGCTTCACAATTTACCAAAACCTCTTAAAAGCATGTTATTTAGTATTTCTTGGGGTATATCACAAGATTTATCCCATATATTACACATCATTACAAATTTTTATCCCACAACCAAGTTAAATTTATTGTATTATTTCTAACACTTCACAACTATGCATTTGGTGGACTTAAAATTAACTCAAGGCTTGTTATCATAACTGCAGGGTCTAACTATTAGAATGATAGGAGTATTTTTCAGCAGAAGTTGAGGATATTTCTCGCTCTACAAAGCCTAACTAGAGGATAGTAGGTTTTCTTGAGGAAGAGGGGAGAGTAAAACAACTTTGGGAAAATGGACCCGAGATTCCAAGGGAATTTCCAAAAGGGCCTTATTTTTTCTGTGTTTTCATACCCTTCAGCTTCCTAGAATTGAGGTGGGTATGATCTATATAAAATTTGTTATTTTGTCTTGTTGACCATCTAAGAATCTACATCATGTTTGTGAGAATCACTTTGGAGTACTTATGCTTTACAATAGTTTAAATAGGAAAAACTTAAAAATAACATAGAATAACAAACAATAACATAAGTGCTCAATAACAGAGAATAACAGACAAAACCTTATCTAGAATAGATCTATATTTTATCTGGCATGAAATCCTAGGGACCTCTATGACAATAAACTTTCAAGACCCATTCCGGGATCTGTGGGGGCTTTGGAACATCTTCTGAAATTGTAAGTCTTGTCCATATATGATTTTATAGAGCATTATTCACAGGGATGTGAAGACTTCTAACAGTCTTTTGGATGATGATTTTAAATCACATTTGTCAGAATTTAGAATTTCCAAGTGCATTTCCTCGCCAAAACCCACACCTCTACCTATGTTATGGGTACCATTGGTTACATTGACCCTGAATATGCAAGAACATCAAGGATTAATGATAAATCTGATGTATACAGTTACGAATTATTCTTCTGGAGTTGCTAACAAGAAGGAAAGTTGTGGACAATGACTCAAATTTGCTTCAGTTGGTAAGATTTATGTTTGTTAATTTTCTTTCAGAGCTTACATTGTACACTATTTAAGTATTTTTAAGGTTTGTTGTCTGGAGCATGGAGAAATCAAATGTGGATGGAGTTGTCTTTGACATTGGCATGTGAACATAGATTCTATCAAAATCAGACAACAACACAGTCATGGAAACTGTTGATACAGAAGTTGCAACAACCTGCAAGGATCTTGGGATTGTAAGAAAAAATGTCAATGCTAAAAAAACTCAAAACCATATAAATTCGAATGCTTACCCATCATGAGACTGTACATGACGAGATAATTGTTCTTAAACGAATTGAAGGACCCCGGGGTAGAAATTTGATCTTTGTTGTTCTTACTGAGCTCCAAAACTGCTACAACAAGTGTCATTATTCCAAACACGACGGCATAGTAGAAAATTTCCATTGTAGATTCGACCTATACAATTACTTAAAACGATTTTCAAGTTTTAAAACCCTCGATTCTGGTTATTCGCACAGTGTTAACTTTGTGGTCTGAAAAGATATCTTCCAAACAGAAAAAAGTAGGGAATATGAATACGAGAGTCACATATCAATTTGAAGGAAAAGGAATTCAGAATTCAAAATCCTATTGAATGCTTAGATGTTCAAAACATGGTGGTTACACATCAGGTTAGTCAAAACCAGTTGGTAGTAGAGAAACTGAAGGTTCTATATCCTTGGGCTGATGAAATTTTGATAGATGATGTTTTAATGGTTGTTGGTTATGACCATGAACAAGCCTTTGCATCCTTGGGATCTATGTTAGCAACAGATTCATCGACTGACTAGTATTTGTGAAGGTTTTGCAAAGGCTACAACCAAGGAATATTTTTGTGTTAATTGTGATGTTGCATCCAAATACCTATGTCCTGAAGATGAAGATGTAGAGGATCCTGATAGAAATTCGTCCATGGGGTTCATGTTGATTGCTCCTCTAGAGCCAGAGTGGTAGGGAGACGATGATGTATATTGGAAAAACTGAAAGGATGGATTGCGAATGTCCAAGTACTGTACTACTAGGTTCAATTTTCGTTTGAAGATCAAACATTGAACTTATTTTGTTTTACTTGTAAATATAAATCCACAACAGAGGGAAAAATTGGGGTCTTTGGTGAGGCACTTTGTTCATTTGGCTAGGTGCAATTTTGGTTTGGTAGTTAAAGCATTGAATTGGTGTCATTTAACTTTTAAATGTAAATCCTCAACAAGGGACCAAATTTTTGGGGTTGTTGGTGAGGTGTTTTTGTTCATTCGGATTTGCTCAAAATTGGTGAATGATGATCGTTGCTTGTGTTTGAGTAGGGTTGTTGGTCGTCATTCAAAGAATGCTCAAAATGCATATTTACGAGGTGACTACCATACTGCTAGGATTATGTCAAAGAAATCCCAACAAGAGTACTTAGTCAGTAGAGAAATTGAATGCCAAAGTGGCCAATGAAATTCTTCAAATTAGAAATGAAAAACACAATGTTTGGAAATTAGATCTTCATGGTCTTCATGCATTGGAAGCAGTGGATGCATTGGCATCTCGCTTGGAAATGATTGAGTACACTGTTTCAAAAGCATTTCTGCCTCATCAGGTCAGAACATTAATTTCCATACAGACGAGAAATCTCTGCAAGTTCTCTCAGCATGCATGTCGAGGCCATCTGAACTTGAGGTCATAACAGGTAATTGAAATTTGATTTTGTTTGTAAGATTCAAAATGTCTAATGCACTTTTCTTAGGATGGAAATACGAGGAGGATGTACCACTGCCCTTAAAATGGAAATATGCAAGAAATAATAACTACATTTATGTAGTGGTACATCCTCCTTGTATTTCCTTTCTGTGATGTAGCAGTTTTGATCAACTATACATAAACTAGAAATAGGTGTGTAATATGAACTGATCTTATATTGCCAAGTACTCCCATTAAATAGATAATATTAGTCAAAGGGACATAAGCCTTTATTATGTTCTAACAATTGTTATGATATTCTTACTACATGATTAGGAATACACATGATATTAAATCTGCACATGTACGGAAGTCTTCATGTATTCATGTTTAGTTCAAATAAACAACTCCGCAAAATGCTACCACTCATGATATAAGATTTGCAAATGTATATGTACAAATTTGTAACAAATTTGAAATGTAGAGATAGAACCTTTAAATGTAATGTTTCATCTATATTCCTACACTTACAAAATCAATCACACCCCTTATCAAAATCAACTGTACAAAAGTAATAGATATCCCTCTAAATCAAATAGTATATACCATTCGGCTTTCACATTGCATTGTACTCATTGGATTGCCAGTTTTATTTTTTACAAACAACCTTTTGACGTAAGATGGGTGTACGTTAGCAAAGGTAGACTAATTGGGAGGGAAAATACACATTCCAAAGCTTCAGTTATGATCATACAACACCAATGCCATCCACTACAAATCTCAAATTCTCGTTGTTATGTATAGAAGGTGATCTAAAAGAGGCACTACACATTTTTCTTATTGGATTCATCCCCCTTTCCTCCTCATGCCGCAATAAACTCAGCCGCATGTTTTGAACTATTGCAAACCCAAATAAAAATGGTATTTCCACAAAACCATATCCCCTTGAGTGTATTTCCAACCGGTCCCACATTTTTCTATTACCAGTGAATTTGTAAAGCAATAAAAAGACCAAAAATGCCCTCCCAAGTGCTCATTTGAATGCCCCTGCATAGATTTCAAATACCTCTTTCAATCGTAGGTGTGAATATGATGATAAAAAGGCATCCAAGAAACTTTCTCTAAAAATCTCATTTACCCAGTGTGTGCAGGATTTCCATAAAACCACATTTCTTTCAAACAGGTTCTCGTGCTTGGTGATTACTTCCACATTGCATAAATATCAACCGTTAAGCACCTAAAATTTAATCACTTATTGGACTTTATAAATCCCAAGGAGTCTTCTTGCTTAAGCCACAAATTTTCTTACCCAGGTTGGGCATGAGTTGGTAAGGTGGATCGGTTAGATTCAAAAAAATCCAAATGCTTCAAAAATCAACGCATTCACAGGGAAAGATGGTAGTAGTTGGACGTCTGGATTTGTACCTAGCAAATTCATTACAACTTACCACATATGACAATATCACCTCTTTCACCATGCTTCCAATCTCCCATCTAACATAGGGGAGATGACCCTATAACCGTGCACCCTAATTTTAGGGGCACGTAGATATATGTAGGGGTCTTGTCAGCGTAAAAAAATTATATCATCATGTAGTGTATCATTGTGCCACATCATTATTTTCATTTCACGTGTTTATTTAGAGGGAAAAGTAGTTTTTGAATTGATTTAAAATGAAAAAAATAATATAAAGCATTTGAAAGAGGTACCAATGACCGAGCGCCCTATGTGTCACATTGTCATTGGCTCTTACAAAGTGTCATTAATCAAAAAGTGAACAATTATTAGTCCTTTTTTCAACAACCTATGGTGAAAACCAATGTACATATTTTGGTGCATGCTCGGTTATAGGGTCCTCTCCCCTACACCACTTCACTTGACGCCACGCCCTTTTTAAAAAATTCACCAATTACATTAAGCTAATAAAATTTTACAAGTTATTATATATATATATATATGTGTGTGTGTGTGTGTGTGTGTGTGTGTGTGTGTGTGTGTGTGTGTGTGTGTGTGTGTGTGTGTGTGTGTGTGTGTGTGTGTGTGTGTGTGTGTGTGTGTATGTATATATACATACATATATATACATACATACATTTATACATCTCGTGTGTGTGTATATATATATATATACATACATACATACATACATATATACATCTGTGTATATATATATATATACATACATACATACATACATATATGTATATATATACATATATATGTGTATATATATACATACATACATACATACATACATATATATGTATGTATGTATGTATATGTATGTATGTGTGTGTGTATGTATGTATGTATGTATGTATGTATATACATACATACATATATATACATATATATATATATATATATATATGTATGTATGTATGTATGTATATACATACATACATACATACATACACACACACGCATACATACATACATACATACATACATACATATATATATATATATATATATATATATTATTTTAATCATTTTGATCTACAATATTTTGTTTTATTTAAATATTAGTTTATTTGTTTCACTTCATAAGATTACTTGGTTATTTTTCCAACCTTGGGGATTTAAAACTTAAATTTCATAAGAACTTGTATTTCTTTATTATTATTAAATTTAAAATTTCCCATTTATTTACTTATCATATTTATTCATTTTCGAGAGAGACACTTCTCATATGCCGAAATCTATTACATTTCATTTATATTTCAGTCATTTTTTTAATAGATAAAATTTAAATCATCTCGTATCATATTTTATTTTCGAGAGAAAACAAGATTAATTAAACCGTACGTGAAGCTACTAGGTTTGATGTGGGGAGAAAATTTGGATCAATTTACTAATAAGTGAGGTTTAAAAATAATGTTTCCATCTGAAAATCGCAAGGTTTGAACATGGGTAAATTATTATTATTATTATTAGTATTAGTATTAGGATTTCACAATTACGATATAATTGGGGACTAGCTCAAAATTGAAAACACAAAATATGGCCACCGAGGAGACAAATGGTTCCTGGTTAGATGTTTATCGACTTTCCTAAGACTCAACGAATGTTGACATGGAACTGAAACCTCAAACACTCGAGTAGTTGGTGAGATGAGCTCTTGTACCCACTAGTCGGGTGGGAAAATAGAACCCACACCTCACCAAATAAGGCACAACGTGCGAGCGAGGCATTACAAAAGTATAGAGATAGAGTATAACAACATGTGGTATAATCATTGCCTCAATGTAATAGTTAAGTGGCGAGTTATGGAATCCAAGAAGAATAGCTTTTGTCTGACTAGTGAAGGGAAATTCCCATCACTAGTATATATACTCCTCAGTAGGTTTCATTGTAAGGTTAGGAGCGTGAGATGATTTTTTTATGTAAATTTCTCGAGCAATCAATATAAAGTATAAGATGTTATTGAGCAAGTATACTCCATGTGTATGAGTATGTTGAATAATGTGTGTTAATGTTTCTACTTTTCTATCTACCCTAGTTCTTATCATAATGTTAAAACATGATGGGATTGGTATTCTCACACACCCTCGGGTGAGTGCGCCAAGGATTATATTTTAACATGATAGGCTAACACGAGGGGTTAACACAACTATGTGCACCAATGTGACAATAAGTTCAGCATGCACAAGGATGATTTGGTAGGTATAACTAGACACACAAAATTTTGGTTCCATTATTGGGGTCATAATGATTATGCAAACATGATAAGGTGGAAAAAGATGTACGAGACTCACTCGAAAAAATATCAAGATCTGAAACACTCTAGTGAAGATACATTCACACAAAGGCATCTTAGCTAAAATAATTGTTTTCCCAACTACTCTCTAAGGAATTAAGTGGAGAAGAATCTATACGATGAGTTATATGAAACATTTTGCAATAAAATTCCAGAACATTTCATGCTTGATAACAACTTATTGTTTAGGAAAGAATCAAAATTTAGGGAAGAAGCATTACAACCCCTACGCACACAAAAATTCTTGCACAAAATGACACAACTTTGATGCAAGTTGTGGATTATTGTGCGCTTTGTAGTTATATTATCAATACTCGATCTATTTTTTCTTATGTAGACAAATCCCATTTCAACTTGTGACACCCAAAAATCGCCACGTCAACCACCAACAAACAACGAGAAAACTTACGACAAATTTTTTTTTGAATGAAAACATTAAAGACGTTAATCCCATCTTAGTTACATTAGTTAAGATTAAAACAGTTTACTAATTTATCCAATCCATCTCCCTAATGAAATAATTCAATTCATTTAACCCGTTACCATTATTTTATTAATTTTCCCAAGCCATTAATTAACCCCAAGTTATTTTTACTTAGTTGGTTAATTAACCCTTAATTAATTTCATATAATTTCTCACTTAGGTTAATAATAATTTTAATCCAATCTTTATTAAAATTATCCTTAACCTTAATAAAATTAAATCTTACCCAACTAATATCTACCTCATAATATTAACATTAAAGGCTAAAGTTAACTTTAATTTATTTCCTAAGTTAACTTTAATAAAAATTCCTAGCATAACCATTAATCCTTTCCTAGCCATAATATTCCTAAGCCACCCCTTTAATTATTTACCCATACACATTCACCCCTTTTTTTACCCTTTTAATTTTCCATTTAAAAGATTACCCCTAACATCCCATGCACATTATTTTAAATGAAAGACTTAAAATAAGTATCTCCTACCATTTAATTTCCTGAATGCCCGACAACATTCCCTAAGGGCTTTATTAGTTTTGATTTGTGTACTTTACTAAAAAAATGATTCACCCATCACTAAGGGATGAGGATTAAATCTCAGCTCGTATGATTCATTTAATCCTCTCCCTTAGATCTTAGGGTTTCCTTATTTTCCCTAATCTTTCTCTAAGGTTTATTTATCTTTCTTATATCCCTAACTATGCTTCCATCTTCACAAGTTAAGCTTCAGACAAGGACAAGAATGGAGGTCAAAGGATTTGGGTGAAAACTATGTTGGGGAAGAGGCTACAGGAAAGAAATGGGAGAATTTTCTCTCCTATAACATGAATCCAATGTCATTTCATTTACTATCTTCCTTGGTTTTATAAATCAGAACTTTATTTTGTTGGTTAAGCATATTTTCTTCTCTCGATTAGGCACAAATATATATATGTGTATATTAGCTGATTTAAATATTTCTATTGTGTTAAATTTGATGGTTAAATACTTGTCACACACACACACACATGTACACACACACACACACACGTATGTATGTATGTGTATGTTTTTGATTAAAATATTCTTTTTTGAGGTAGACCTAAAACAACACGTGAATGATGGCAATATGGACGTCAAATTTAAGTTGGCTATAACTTTTTTTCCAGACACATTTTTCAGGGTTTTTAAATTGTTGTACATTCCTGAGGGTTTATCTTTCATTATTATAATTTGTTTGATTTTTAAATATAAAATTCTTCATTAAAAATATGGGTATATATATGCACTCACAAGTTTATAAAACTGTTCATTTGTGCAAGGAAAAATACGAAATAAGAAATCAATTTCCTTTTAAATATTCATGAAGTATGAAGGAAGACTCATGACTCTTATACAATTAAAACATAGATATTATTTCTTCAAAAAGGTTTGCAGAACTTCCAACTAAATCACATAATTACCATTTCAATATTTTGCAAGGTTTTAATAAATTTGCAGTCCAAAAAAAGCAAAAAGCTATAACATGACATAAAATACTTCTTTCAATATTTACAACTTCAAGTATGTAGATTTATTACAATCCTTTGATAGTACAAAGTCAGGGATCAACAATGCTATACTAAAATTGTAGATTTGCAATGGATTTACAAGGGATTTCACTTTCCTTCCATGATAAAAATTTAAGATAATTATATACATTACATTCTTTACAAAACATTACAAATAATTAAAATCCAAGTAATACAAGCCCTCCACCAAAATGGTGGAGACAACATGCCAAAAATTTCTTCCAAGAGAAACCTGCAACTCCTCCAAAACTACAACTTCTCCATCACATCTTTTGCACACCAACAAAGGAGAGAGAGCTAGGCAATGCTCTCCTCCCAACCAAATCTCAATGAAGGGGTGAAGTCATTCCCTTCATTGACCCCCAAGCTCCAACCAAGAAACAATGAAGAGAGTTCACAACCATGGCAACAATAAGGGCTTCCACAAAAGACATACACACACAACAATTTCTTGCAACATAAAAAAACAACAAAACCTATAATTTTCTTTCCATAGATCACAAAGGCTCATTTTTTTAAGCCAAAAGGAGAGAGGAAACATGGGCAGCCCCCTTTTACCTCCCAAGTGGGTTGAGTGTCCACCTTGAAGCCTCCAAAACTCCATCAAGCAAAATCTCTTATGCCTCCCTCAACTCTTATGACTCCCTCAAGTAAATTTTACATAATAAAAATTAAGAATTTTTCCCTTATCCCTCCACAAGATGGAACACTCTTCCCAAAATCCCTCCACAATTCACATAAATATTTTTCCTCCCTCATGGCTCCCATTTTCCTTCTCCCCACACCTTCCTAAGGAAAACTACCCAACCCAACAATATACATACATCTAACCATTTTACATTCCATAAACATTAAAACATGCAATAAAAAGGAAACAAGATCCTACCTTGCCATTGCAAAAATCTTCAATCCCCAAGCAACAACTTCAAACCTCCTCCAATTCTAAGCCCAAATCCAAAAGCAAGTTCCCAAGCTCCAAAACAAGCACTCAAGCCAAAATCCAAAATCCAAGTATAAACAAGTAAAACCAAGTAACCCCAACATCAACCAAAAGATGCAATTAAATAGAAAATGAGGGAGAGGTGATGTGGCTCCATGTAGGATGCCAATTCATCTCCCTCAAATCCACATCACTCTTTCAACACACATTTAAAAACCTCATAATAATATGGTTGAGGATATGACATTTCCCAACTTGCACTCAAGCTTCAAATTGCACATTTCAAAACTAATTTAGGAGACCAAGAGAAAGAGAGCAATGATTTCCTCTTTTCCACCAAAATATCATGATTAGGGGCTAAATATGACCCCTCAAGTCATAGGTATGGTTTGGGGGAAATAAGGACAAGTTAAACTTGTCCCACAAGCCTTCAAAATTGGGCTCAAAGCCCAAATCCGAATTTTGGGTTTAGGATGGCACACATACCAAAGAAAGATTCAAATTTCAACCAAAAGAGGAAATGGATAAAGCATATACCAAGGAATCTCTACCCTCCCAATGCCACATCATCACATTGCATAAACCCTTATAAATTAATCATAATAAAACTAAGGGTACACATAACATTCATAATAATCAAAAGGGAACATTAGCTCACACTTAACAATTTACATATCTAAACTAGGGGTACCTTTACCACATAGAACATAAGGGTACAAGGGGTACATAAGAACATAAATTAAGGTCACAACATCCACATTAACATAACTAACATAACCACATGCAAATAAAATAAAATAACTACAAATACCCATGGTCACATGGTGAGGTGCTCCCCATGGAGACCTCCTAAAAGACAACAACAAGAAGACGACGCAACACAAAACATGACAGTTGCCAAGGTGACCGTGTTGTGAACTCGCGACATTCCTTCCTGGTTGGCTTTCCTAGTCTCTCTTGTTGGTGTGATCTTTGTTTCCTATAATCACAATTAATACCACCTTCGGCCTCATGGCCGCATCAATACGTCATGGAAATAAAACACATATAAAGCATCATCATATAATCATCATCGAATATCACAGTATATATTTCTATTCTAATTCAAAAATTTACAATCATCCATAATCACAATTCACATTTTATGAAAATCACCCAATCCACATACTGATCACCTAAAATCATCTCAAAATCAATAAATCCATAATATCAATGTAACCATGGTTAGACAATGCATCAGAACATAGTCACAATAGCTATGCATCCAAGATGTTAGTATATATAAGTAATCAATGCTAAATCAACATGTGCTATAATGTCTAACAGTGTCCACAAGGCATCAAAACAATCCACGATAAGAGTCAAATCATCATAATAATCAAATGTTTGCATAGTCTAAACATGTGCTATCCAAAATAATATATCAATAACCATGTCTCTAGGTAGCTAGTCAAAGAAGAGTATAACAGGAACAAGTGTTGAAGAGAAGTCGAATTACACAACTTCTTCCGAGAGATATGTAGATCATATTTGAAATAGTTCCCCTTGGAAATAAAGAATTTTATTGTATACATGGGTATTGATTTTTTTTTAAAATATATATATAGACTACTAAACAATCACGCATGCATGAGCGATGCATAAGTCTAGGAGAGGAAGGAGAGAAATTCACCTACACCATGGATTATTTTTATGAATGTGTGTTGAAAAGGATTTGATATGAAGAATAAAGATTCAAGGTGATAAAGGATATGAAACTACTTCATCAAGGGGATTCAACTTCAAGAATTATTGGGGAAAGCCAAAGACATTGGTTATGGAAAGAAGGGGGAAAAGAGGATGAAGAGTACCGAGAGGAAGTAGTACATATCTATATAATGAGAATTCCATAGGATGAAGAGATGTGATATAATTGTTATCCAAAATTCACCCCCAAGGTAAATTTTGATAACATGCATAAAATTCTTTAGTCCCAAGCAATTATATTGATTCAAGACAAAGTATCATGTTGCTGGAGTCCCCTCAGATTTTTTCTAACTCCCCTGGCCAAGAAAGAAAGAGAAAGCTTTGAAAAAATGCGAAAAAGTTGCAGGAAGGCAAGTAGGTTGATCCAGGAAAAATCATGAAAATTGGCTAAGTCCTGCTCAAGAAAGTATTTGGGACATCCGGGACACAAAGGCGTGAACCGCCCGGTTCGCGCGAAATCAGCACAAACAGCCCGCTAGCAACAGGGACATCTGGGACAAAAGTACGCGGCGGGCGCGAAATGCCGGTTCGATCAAGAGAAAATCGACTAATTGCTAACTGGGACAGTTCGGGACGAATGGGACACAAAGGCGCGAACCGCCTTCGCGTGCGCTTGAAATGAGCACAGACAGTCCAAAGCGAAGTGGGACAAGTGGGACGCAAGGACGCGAACCGGCCGGTTCGCGCGAAATCAGCACAAGGAGCACTAAGCATTTGGGACAGCCGGGCCAAAAGTACGCGAGGGACGCGTGGGACGCGAAAGCGCGGATCGCCCGAAGGAAGAGTTTTTCGTCCGGACAGCCGGGCCAAAAGTACGCGAGGGACGCGTGGGATGCGAAAGCGCGAAATGGGCGAAGACAGAAGAGGAAAAGTCAACGTTTGACCTGCGAAACTTCAAACGGCCATAACTTTTGACTCCGAGCTCCGATTTTCACAAAATTGGACTTTCTGGAACGAGCACGACGTCCTCTACGCCACAGAAACTGGATTTCTTATTTTTAATGAGGGGAGATATATTTAATTAAGAGAAACATATTCGGCTCCAGTCAGTTAATGTTCATTCCCGTCAAATGACAGAAAACGCCTGCTAGACCCAAAATAGCTGCCCGCACTCAGAAAGCCATAACTTCTGCATTTCTCAACGAAATCGCACAAAATTGGTACCGTTGGAATCGTGGCTCCGAGCCCGACACACAGCAATCAAGAAATTCCAGATTTGATGAGAGATTGATTGAGTTTTTAAGAAAACGTGGCCAGGTTCAGAACAGTGTTTTATTTGGTAGCTGGGAGTGCAATTAAGAGGCATGGTCATCATTCTTTCTCTGCTGCAGCACATGGGACAGTATGGGGAGCCTTTTGCAAGTAATATACAATCATTTCACTCAATTTAATGCTTCTTACAGGTGGTTGAAGGACAGATTTCGGGATTTCCATTTTCCCTTCTCTTCTCCTTCTCATTTTTTCTATAAATTGGAGTGTTGGGCTCATTGTATGAGGGAGAGTTTTTGGGTAGCAAAGCTCACAAAATTGCTTTGTGAAGCCAAAGGTGTGTTGCAGCCCTTGTAGTGGACTCCTTGCATGGTGATCCGTGCCCTTATCTTGTAATAGACTGAACTGTGCATACCAGGAAGCAATAAAATACAAAGTTTGTGGATGTATCTTCCCCTGCTGTGTTTTCTTGCATTCTTCTTGCCCCTTTTATCTTTCTACAAGAATATTGTGTCTATTATTATGTTCTTGCAGGAATTCACTAACATTGTGTATGCTTGGAATATTGTTGTGAATGCATTTTGCTAGATTATGATGAACTGTCATCACCTCTTCTAGTGTGCACTTTCCCTCTGTATTTCACACATTTGGAGATTACTCTCACACCCTCCTTTTCTGGTGTATCACCGCTTTAGTGTAGGCTTTCATTTTATGTATTCTCTCTCCCCGTCCTCGAAGTTTAGATTAGAATAGTTAGCTTATCCTGCATTAGAGTATATTGTGGCGTAGTTTAGGAGCAAGAACCACTTTCTCTGGAGGTCTGTCTCAAGTAGCAAGTCCCACAACTTGGAGATAGTACCCATCTTATCCAATCACACTGTGAGTTCAAATACATGCACAGGGGTGCTGTGATTCGGTGATAACAATAATATAGATGGAATCTTGATCCAACCTTTTGTACCTTTTCATGCAATTAGAACAACACATATAGAATATTAAGTATTAATAGATACATATAGTGACGAGGAAGTGGATATAGATAAGAACAAGGAGACATTAGACAATAGTTTCCCATATGTTATTCAATCACTGATACCAACACCAAAAAGGATACAATACAACCCAAACATTCCAAAAGCATAGAGGTTTGGAATGATGAGTGTCACTTAACAAAGACAAACACTAGGTGACATGCAAGGAAGCACACCATTATAACAAAAACTGGAACTACTTTGTTAAGTGTTAGTGGTAGAGGCAGTGGAATTTTTGGGGTGCTTGCATCAAGTGCACCAATACAAGGAATATGTTTGGCTACCACGTAATAATCATTAACACCAAACATATTTTATGAGATGTCTTCTCGCCTACAAGAATATCACAAAGTTAATAATGTTGTTGAACATGTTCATAAGTGTGAACTAATCTAGAACGTGAAGGGGTTGATCACTCTAGAACATAAATCTAGAGAACCACAACATTATTGGACCATGCCCATACTTGGTATAGGAAGCATGACCTGTTGTAAGTTGTGGTGGATTATGATCAATTGAAGGTATCATTTTTCAATGAATTTTACATCCGAGAGTACATCTAGGGGTTTTTCAATGAATTTGAACATATGTAAGTTAGTTCTCATCTTATTTCCTTGAGCTTTGAGATACTCATATCATTCATATGTTCCCTCTCACATAAACTTTCACAAATCCATGTGAAGCCCTTGAAGTAGCTTTACACGTTGAATCAATTAGAAGTATAGATATCGGTGTTAGTCCCTTCATGGATGCACAAATTACATCAATGGTAACTCAATAAGAAAAATTGACAGTAAATAATGTTAGGGAGACATGCAATGAGCGTGATACATGGATTATGAGATAAAAGGATATACAAAGAGTACTTACCCACACCAAAATTTAAAAGTAATTTTACTAGCATGTGAAATATGTGAAAGGAGTCCCGATGTAAAAAATTATCTTCTATTATAATGTGCAATGCAAAAGAAAGTGGCACTCTATTGTAAAATTTGTGATGCGCATATGCATGATACAACATATTGTTGGATGATTGATCAAATTCATGATGTTTCACCTGATTCTAGATCGTTTCTTTGAATGTTGATGAAATAGATAAGGGTAAAGGGCTAGGAGGAATACCTGTTAAGATGTTGGTTGTAGGTTATTGCGCGCGTATGACTTCTTGATCCACAGCTGATCATGAGAGCTTCCTTTTTTCTTGGAGGAACTACCTGAAATGGAAAACAAGACCACCAAATGAAAGTTAAACAATATATGCAGTGGACTGCCTAGCGTATGCTAGATCCGAAAAGTGATACTTCCTAGATGGTTGTTAATCCACTTTATTTAAAACAACTTAATGTTAATAATAAAGGAAATCCTACTGTAGTTAAAACAATTTAGGTATCTCATTTGTCTACAATAAGCAAATTCGTTCACAACAGGATAAGCTATGACTGAATCTGAAGGTCAAGGTCTTGGTTAGGGTACTAGTACTAGTCAAGGTGAGGTTCTGGTGGTTTTGGGTATTTGGTGGAGGTTTTAAGCTCTGTTCTTGGTTTCTGGTCAAAACATAGAGACCAACGTTAGTCTGGTATGACCGATGTCAGTTTAGGTTAACCGACGGTGGTTGTGGTTAACCGGCGTCGGTATGGTCGGGGTATACAGAAACTCAATAAGAACTTGAGGTGAGGATAGATCTGAGGCTAGATGAAAGTGAAAGGGCAATGGCAAGGTTTGTGTGGGTCTTAGGTACACACAAGAATGATTAAAATCCGAGATATGGGCAGTTCAAGGGTGTGGGTGAAGGGATGGTCAAGTTTGCATGGAGGCAAAATGGTGGGGGAATGGACAGGGGAGCAGAAACTAATAATAGAAGTAAAGAGTCTAGCTTAAATGATAATGAACTAGTGTTGGTTAACAAAAACTTACCATTTGTACAAGCTTGATGTCTGGTTGGCAATGGTGGGTGATCAAATGGAAGGAACTTGGTGTGGTATTGGCGCTTCCCGGATGCTCCCGTGAAGGAAAATGGCTCTGTGGTTGCTTCAGGTGTTGGCTATGGATGCTCTAATGCGTGTACTAATGTTGGTTCTACTTGCATGCAGCTCTGGTTTCGTCACTTGTTCTCAAAAGATGTACTAACCTCTAAACAATGTGCCAACCTCGAAATAAGGTTGTTTTGGGGGTTAAATGGTAACCGACCGTAGTTCTTGGTTGACCGGTGGCATGGTTTAGGGCAAAAAGCAGCGTTGGTTAGTTAGGCGGGATTTCCTAGGTTTTCTAAAATGGGCAGATACCTTTGATTTTCTTGGATCTTGCTCGCTTTTCTCCATGGATTAGAATGGAAGATTCCTTCTAAGACAAGAATGTGGTTAGAGGGAATCTATGCTTTGATTTTTAGGGTTTGGGTAGGTCTTAGTTAGTTATGGCAACATACTAAGAATAGGTCTTAAGGTGAGGTGGCTAGATGAGGTGTCTAGGTGAGGTGGATATGTGGGCATTATCCCAATTAGGATATTTAAATAATAAATATTGTGAGGATAATGAATTAATTTAATTTAATTAATTAAATTAATATTAGAGTGAGATGAAAGGGGCCATGGTTAGGTGAATGTGTTCAAGGTGTTTATTTGACGAGGGACCAAGGGGAGTGTGACCCAATTTTGGTGTCTACATTTTGCCCCTTTTGTTGCATAGCTTGTATTGGTAAGCGACGCTGACAAAAATAAGATATGGTTGCCCCATGTGTGGGTGAATGTGATCCCCCTCAAACCAGGAACTGATGAGGTAGAAGGCATAATCGGTGAGTGGTTTGATAAAAGGTGAATGTGATGAAGATGAAGGTGGGCAATGGGGGTAAAAAGGGAAAAAGGTCCACTCGGGTAATCTAGGTAATGGGTTAGGGTCAAAGGTAGTGTTATCCAAAATTCACCCCGGGGTAATTTTGATAACATGCATCAAATTCTTCATCTGAGAAAGTAGATTGATTCAAGGCCCGAAATCATGTTTTTGGGGCCCCATCGGCTTCTCTCTAACTCTCCCATCCAAGAAAAAATCCCAACGAGTTAAAAAAATGGAAAAAATGCAAAAGATAAGGTTGCAGGATTGTTTTAAAGCATTTCAGGTCTGAAGGGTGCAGATCGTACCATTCCGGGTCATACCAAGGTTTGTTATACCAATTTTGGGACCAAAAAGGAAGAAAATCGGCTAAGTCAGACATTTTTGTCCCAGGCGGTCCACGGGACAGTTGGGACGCCAGACGCGAAAAGGTGAAACGGCCACAAGCAATAAAAATCGTCAAGTTTTTTTGTTTCACGTAGTTTGGGACAGCCAGGACAAAAGTACATGTGGGATGTATGGGACGTGAATTGGCCGATTTTCTGCAAGACAAATCTATCATGCGGGGCAGTAGATTTTCATCCGAGACAAATGACAAAAGTACGCGCAGGACGCACTTACGGGGACGGGAAAAGGCGAAAAGGCCGCAAAAGGGGACAAGGAAGCCCAAATCGGCCGATGCAAGAGAATTCATCTGGGACAGCCGGACACGCGGACCCAATTTTGCCAAAATAGCCACAGCAAAGAAGAAAAGTCAACGTTTGACCCGTGAACTTCAAACAGCCATAACTTTTGACTCTGAGCTCCGATTTTCACAAAATTAGACTTTCTGGAATGAGCATGATGTCCTCTACGCCAAAAAAATTAGATTTATTATTTTTAATGAGGTTAGATATATTTAAATAAAAGAAACATATTCGGCTCCAGTCAATTAATGCTCATTCCCGCGAATGACGAAAAAATACCCGCTGACCCAAAATAGATGCCCGCACTCAGAAGGCCATAACTTTTGCATTTCTCAACAAAATCACACAAAATTGGTATTGTTGGAATCGTGGATCCAAGACCAACACACAAAAATCAAGAAATTCCATATTTGATGAGAAATCGGTGGATATTTTTCATAAAACGTGGCCGGGTTCATAACAGTGTTTTATTTGGTAGTTGGGAGTGCAATTAAGAGGCATGGTCACCATTCTTTCTCTGCTGCAGCACCTGGGACAGTATGGGAGCCTTTTTCAAGTAATATATAATTATTTTACTCCATTTAATGCCTCTTACAAGTGGTTGAAGGACAGATTTCAGGATTTCCATTTTTCCTTCTCTCTCTCTTCTCAATTTTTCTATAAATTGGAGTGTTGGGCTCATTGTAAAGGGGGTAGTTTTGTAGCAAAGCTCTGCCAAAATTTCTTTGTGAAGCCAATGTGCTATAGGCCCTTGTTGTGGACTCCTTGCATGGTGATCTAGGCCCTTATCTTGTAACCGATTGAACTATGCATATCAGGAAGCAATAAAATATAAGTTTGTTGATGCATCTTCCCCTGCTGTGTTTTCTTGCATTCTTCTTGCCCCTTTAACCTTGATTACAAGAATATTGTGTCTATTATTATGTTCTTGCAGGGATCCATTATCATTGTGTATGTTTGAAATATTGTTTTGAATGCATTTTGCTAGATTATGGAGAACTGTCATCACCCCTTCTAGTGTACACTTTACTTCTGTATCTCATGCATTGAAGACTACTCTCACACCCTCCTTTTGGTGTATCACCAATTCAGGTGTAGGCTTTCATTTTATGCATTCTCTCTCCTAGTCCCTTGGAAAGTTAGATTAAAATAGTTAGTTTACCCCGCATTAGAGTAGATTATGGCGGGTAGTTTAGGAGCAAGAACCAGACTTTCTCTAGAGGTCTATCTTAAGTAACAAGTCCCATATCCAATCACACTGTGAGTTCAAGTATATGCACTTGTATGAATAAAGGGGTGCTTGTGATTCAGGTGATAACAGTAATGTAACATCAAATGCACACACACATATAAACTGCAACACAATACCAAGTTGAAGAGCAGGAAAACTCTACATTGTCTAAGGTCGATAGGTTTATCCAAATAAGGTTGAGGTGATTCCGGTATCCAAGGTATAGGATATGGTCAAGAAACACGATGCAAGTCAGGTGTAGGAATGTTTAGGTATGTTTTGGTACACCAAAGGTTAGGTCAGGATAAGTGGTCACGGCAAGAGGCAAGGTAAGGTCATTAGGTCCATCAACACAGTAATTGATCTTACAAGGTATAGCGAACGAGGGCAAAGTTCACTAGCGATGTTCCAAGTCCAAGTATATAGGTCATAGCATGGGTAAGGACAAGGTATGTGCAAAATAATAAGTCCCCAAATGAGGACGAGTTAAAGGGTAAATGATGAGGTCAAGAGGATACAAAGTGAAGTGTCTAAGTGAGGTGTGGGTGGGGTAAAAAAGGATCCAGGTCAAAAAATGGGGGTAGCGGGTAGGAAAAAGACTAAGCGGGATGACCGATGATGGTTTAAAGTAATTGATGTCGGTCACGATGGACCGACCCCAGTAAGCTAGGGCACAAGACCGATGTTAGTTAAGGTAAAATCATCATCGTTCAATTCGGGTAGGTTATAAAAAGAACAAGTTCCATATTTTTCAAATCATGTCTTTTATCAAATCGGGGAAAATGAAAAGAGAGAGAGAAAGGTGGAAAGTAACAGAGTGAGACTGAGGATTGAGTTGGCAAGCCACGTGGCTGGTGATAGTTGGTCGATAGGTGGATCCATGAGTGAGGTTGGATTGATTGGTTGGAGAGCGAGAGGTCATTTGGTGATGGCAGAGGTAGGAGAGGGATTGGGGGACCACCAAAGGTGCAAAGGGCGAGGTGCCACCACATAGATGTTATCGTAATGAGGTAGGACTCAATCTGACTCGTTGTTTTGTGTATTAGATTGAATTAGTGGGTGAAAACAGGTTTTTTATTTTTGGGGGGAAAAGGAATTTGGAATTGTGGGAGGGAAAATCAATTAAATTAGGAATGGGAAGGGAGGTGATTTGGTGAAGAAGGGGTGGGGAAGGGTGTAGGAGGGATTTGGGTAGGATTGAGTGGGTAGAAGGGAGCAAAAGGGGAATTGAAGGAAAAATGGGGGTTTGGACATCATGGTTTTGATGCGACATGATGGACCGGCATCGATTGAAGTTGATCCGACGTCGGTGTTAGTGCACTTGGGTATTGGTCACAAAGTAGGTGACCGATGCCAGTTGAAGGGGGACCGGGTCGGTTAGGGGTAACTTAGACCGGTTATGAATCGAGGAAAAAGGGGCTAAAAGGTGTCCGAGGTTGGGTGGGTAAGAGAAGTGGTGTGATTGAGTGAAAATTCTATCATAGGTAAGGGGTAAAAATAGGTAAGGGTGGAGCTATTAGGGAAAAATGTATAGATATGTGGGAAAATAGGTAAGGTCGGGAGTGGGTCAAAATGGAAGTAGGTGAGGGGTCGGGGTACATGTAAATAGGTAAGGTGATATTGGGTTGGGTAGGGTTAGGGTAGGTAGGTCAGTAGGTTGGGGTTGGATTGGGTAAGTAGGTAGGTGCGGGTTGGGTTGGGTAAGTAGGTAGGTACAGTTGGATTGGGTAAGTAGGTAGGTGTGGGTTGGTTTGGGGTGGAGGGTAGGCCATGGGATAAATGGGTAAGTAGTGAAGTAAAAGAGGTAGGGTAATGGGAATGGGTATGGGTGAATGTAGATATGGTCGAGTTTTAATAATGTGATTGTTGTGTTGGATGCAGGTGAGAGATCAGCTGCGGATGTGAGACAGGGTGTCACCCCTACTCATGACAATTCGTGGGGTAACAATAGTCCAGGAGTGAAGTCATGTCGCGGATGTTGGTCCTGATCGGAGTCAAATGCTTCTCGGCATGCGGTCGACGATCGAGCTTGATGGTTTCCCTCATCAATAGATGGGACTCGGTGACCAACACATTCCACTTACCGACAGTGAGATGATAGTCACCCCGGAGGGCATGTACGAGATCCCGTGGTCACCCATATTGGGGACGCAGGTATATTCGATCTCCTCAGAGGCATCCGAGGAGTTGATGTTGACAATGTTTGGTGAGGGACTGGTGGAGATGACTTTCCATAGTGCTAGCATGAGCTATGGTGAGATGTACCAGGCCCGTCCAGAGGAGACTAGGCTAGTAATATTACTGATGGAGGTAGTATGTTGTTTCGCACTTTGCTAGATGCGAAGGGTGGGCGCTCCCACGATCACCGATGGGAGTGTTACATGACATGGTGATGGATCAGACCTACTTTGCATGGGTGCCAGAATTCCTAGTGCAGATGTACAGAGAGCTATGGGCATATGGCGCTCCGCAGTTCATCCTACAACTTGTACATTTATTCTTCATTGTTGTTGGGCATACAAGCACATTGTTTGTGTTCATCCGATTGGTATATGCCCTGGTAGATACTTTTGAGCCGTGTTTTATTTGTGTGAGGTACATGCGATGGGTGCCTATGATTAGAGAGTGTCGAGCAGAGGCCGAGCTATTCATGATGGAGGGGGATTTTCCAGTGTAGACATTATCCGGAGACCGTATGTGGGGTATCCCTCATACAGAGGGATGGCAGAGGAGGCTGTGGGATTATAGATTTACTGGTGGATTGAGGGGCATCATGGGGCACGAGATGATCCTAGTAAACAGTCCGACCGTAGTTTGGATTACTACAGGATATACCACCACCCTTCCCACAGAGACTAGAGAGATGATGAGTAGGTAACCGCCCTATAGGCACATGTTATAGGTTTGTAGGGCTAGTTGGCCACAACACGAGGCGTAAATTCGGACATTACAGGCATAGGGTGTGTACATAGGGGCGATGACACTCGGCAGCACCAGAGATAGGGTCCCAATTCATAGGCAGAGGTGGGACAGGTCCCACGGGGCACAGTACATGGGCCGAGGCCAATGGGGCCACCACATGAGCATTCCCTATCCCGCCATTACGGAGATGCCCCAAGTGAGGCCGAGATATTATCGAGATTAGTTGATAGCGATGGGATAGATTTTCTATCCTATAGAGAGTACAGGGCACAACATGCCTCAAGTGAGAGGAAAATATCTTCGACTCATAGTGTGGAGAGCACAGGGGGCCATTGAGCTCTGAGATAGGATCAGGGAGAGGCCACCAACTCACGGAGGCTAGCTCCAAATGATGTACCAACAGGGGCCCGACCGCGACCTATGGCAGGCGGTGAGAGATTATCAGGTTGCACCATGAGGCCGAGGAAGAGATAGGTGAGACTGATATGAGGATGTCCGGCGAGATGATTCCCGATGCACATCCTTTTATTTTGATGTATTTGATTCATTTTTTTATATATACCAGCTGCGTGCGAAGGAGAGTGAGAATGTATGAGATTTTTACATATTTTTGATCATATACCGGCCTACATGCCGAGAGGGTGAGGTTGTATATGATATTTTTGAGAGTTTTGATTATATGTATTGGCCTGCATGCTTAAAATATTTGAGATTATGTATATGGAGACACACATTTGGATATTTTTATTTATAGAGGTGATGATGATGATGATTATGGTCATTATGTGTATACATGGTTGTGGTTATCTTGTTATTTTGATGTGTATATGTTATGGAAATTAAGTAGTGTAGGCATGATAGAGTCAGGTCATAGGCATGGATCAAGTTAGGTTGTAGGCATGGTTGAGTCAGGTTGTGGTCTAGGCATGGATTGAGTCAGGTTTTAGGCATGGTGGAGTTAGGTTGTAGGCATGGTTGAGTCAGGTTGTGGTCTAGGCATGGATTGAGTCAGGTTTTAGGCATGGTGGAGTCAAGTTGTGGTCTAGGCATGGATTGAGTCAGGTTTTAGGCATGGTAGAGTTAGGTTGTAATTCATTAATTTGTGTAATGAATGATGATATGGGTCATGGTTAAGATGTTTTATAGTGGTAAGGAAATGGTAGACATAATGGATGTATGTTTGATGATGATAAAGGGGGAAAGAAATTTGTTGTTTGATGGGTTTAATTTCCATTTATTGATATAAAAGGAAACCAAATAGGGTAGAATGTGGTTTAGGAAAATAAAATATGAATTGGTTAGGGTAGAGAGTGGCTGAGCTAACCTTCTAAGGGCCCCATACCCTCATAGTGTTGCCTACATAGTCCCGGAAAAAGGGACCTCGGGCCGATGTAGTTCTCCCATAAGCTAGGGAAGAATGCAAGGAGGTATGAGTATGGGTGGGTATGTTATAGGCATGATTGAGTCTAGGTCTGTTAGGTATGGGTGAATTGTGGGCACATTGGTATAGGTGATTTTGAGTTGATTATGGGGAAAGAGGAGAAAATTACCCAAAATAAGTGTTGAGTATCAAGTCCTGTATAAGGTAATCAATACGTAATGAAGAAGGTTTAAAATATAAGAGGTGGCAAGAAAGCAACCTGATTGGTAAGGATCATAACAGGTGAATCAAACCTAAGATGGGTTGATGAATGTAAGACCCTAAAATCATTGCATGATTGATTATTCTAAAGGTGAAAAAGTATTCACATGATCACCAAATGTCATGGTCCAATAGGTCCCTTGAGGCAGTAGGAAATGAAAGTGTGAATGGTGAAATGGTGAAATGGTGAAAAGTGGTTAGTTTTCATATGGTACTAGGTAGCATGTATTTTTGGCAAGAGATCCAAGGTCACAATGGGAAAGTCCATGACTAAAAGGCTTTTTGTTTTGACTAATATTTGAGATAGACTGATCGATGCAGGAAGTCTATGTGAGATGAGGAAATTAACTCCTTAAGGTCTTCGCGAAGCTGATCAATGTGGGAAGCTTCAGATTCTCTCTCTCTTTCTACGCTTCTTGTTCATTTTATTTTTTTGAAAGAGCTTTATATATTTTCCTTCGAGGAGCAACTCTATTTATAGTAGCAATGTAGAGAGAAAGATGTCCTTTTGAGGGATTCATCTTTTATTGGAAGTTTGACTCAAGGAGTTGGATCCCATGTGAGGGCTTTGAAGTCATGGACGAGACTAAGGTGAAGAATAAGATTCTTGTTTAGAAAGCAAGGTGAAATAACCATGGGATCTCATCTAAAGGTAAACGAAAAGTATCCATGAGAATCATGTTATGTGCATGCACCGTGGTACACATATTTAAGAGAAGATAAAAAGTGACAGGTATGCACATGACTCTTGTTTAATCATTGGTGAGGTGTAGGAAGTGGATAGTGCTCAAGGGACGAGCATGGAAAGAGGCAGAAGGTGAGGTAGGACTAAAAGTCAATAGTAGAATGGTCTAAGATGTAAGGCATTAAGGGGCTCAGGTTCGGGTTTACCATCTAGTGAGGATAAACGATAAGCACCTGATCCATAAGTATGAGTCACGATGTATGGTCCAAGCCAATTAGGAGCAAATTTTCCTCGTTTACTTTTTTCTTCTTTAGTTACATGTTGATTTTCCTTCAAGACAAGGTCATCGACTTGGAAGGTTCGCTCATGGACATGTTTTCATAGGCACGTTTGATACATTTTTGGTAAACTTGAAGATGATCAAGAGCATTAAGATGACGTTCATCTAATAACTCAAGTTGTGCTAAATGGTCCTAATGAAATTCATCATCATTAAGCATGTCATGGAGAGAAATGCGGAGTGAGGGAATCTATAATTTGAGGGGCAGAACAGCCTATGTACCGTAGACTAGAGAAAAAGGTGTGGCGGCAGTGGAAGTGCGAATACTAGTGCGATATGCCCATAGGGAGAAAGGAATGTGTGTATGCCAGTCCTTCCCAGTATCATTAACCACTTTCATGAGAATTTTGTTCAGGGTTTTGTTAGTGGATTCGGCTTGGCCATTGGTTTGTGGGTAATAAGGTGACGAGAAACTTAGCTAAATGTCGAAGGCGTCGCAAATGTTTTCGAGGTTTTATTTTTGAATTGTTTTTCGTTATCAGTGATGAGGCGATGTGGACACCAAAGTGATAAATGATGTGATGATTGATGAACTCACATATTTTCTCATTTTCGTGGAGATGAGAGGTATGGCTTCAACCCATTTTGTGTAGTATTCGGTAGCGGTGATGATCCATTGATGTCGTTGGGAAGAATGGGGATTGATCTCTCTGATAAGATCCAAACCCCATTGAGAAAAGGGCCAAAGGTCACGGTGACCTGTAAGGCATGACTGGGTGTATGATGAAGGTTGGCATGTTGTTGGCATTTTACACAATGCTTAACATAGTCACAACAATCATGGTTAAGGGTCGGCCAGTAATAGCCTAGGTGAAGAATACGCTTAGTAATCTGAGAGACCACTAAAGTGACCTCCACATATGCCATCATGAACTTCCTTAATGGTATAAGGAATTTCAGAACTCGTAAGGCACCGTAAGAGAATTCCATCGAAGTCACATTTATAGAGGAGGCCACCCATGATGATGTAACAAGAGACCTTTTTAAGAAAGGCTCGTTGTCCATTACAAGTGAGGTTGGGAGGAAAGATGGAACGGAAAGGTAGTCTAAGTATTGTTTATACCAAAGGTCACTCGGATTGGGGTAGCGGTTCCGATAGAGTAAAATTTGCGAGGTAAATAAGAGGGTGATTGGAGTCTTTGTACGGTGACAAATATTTTAGAATCGGCGGGTGAAGCAGGGATTTTGAGAGGCCAAGTAGGCCATGGTATCTACAAATTTGTTGGTTGAACATGGGATGGTTTGAAGGGCGTAGCGGTCAAAGGTGGTCAAAAGTATGTCTATGTGATGTTTATACTTTTGAAGTGTCTCATTACGACATTGGTATATACCATTGACTTGGTTTATGACCAATTTAGAATCACCAAAGATATTGATCGACTTAACATCTAAGGCATAGGTAGCTTGAGACCTAATATGAGTGCTTCGTATTCGGCAATATTGTTGGTACAATCAAAATAGAGTTTGAAAGATAAAGGCATGGGTTCCCCATCAAGCAGAATGAGGATAACGCCTACCCCACCCCACGCTGACACTTGGAACCATCGAAGAAGAGTGTCATTTGGTAAGTGGGTTCATCTAGGGAAAGGGTAAATTGACTCATCTGGAAAGTCAAAATTAGAGGGTTGATCCTCGAAATAGGTGTGTCGGCCAATTGGTCGGTGATAGCTTGGCCCTTGATGGAAATTTTGGTGGATAAATTTAAGGTCGAGGTCAGCCAAAAGCATGAGCCAGCATGCGGCACGTTGATTTTGGTAAGGTTTGGCATACATGAAGTGTAAAGGGTCGGTGTTGGTCACAACATAGGTTTTGTGGTTGAGCAAGTAATGGAGGAATTTTGTGGCAACAAAAAACTAAGGCTAAGTAAAGTTTTTCGGCATGGGTATATCAAGTTTCATAGTCTAAAAGAGTATGGCTTATGTAATAAACCACCTGCTCCTGTGTTGTTCATCATGATGAGCAAGCATGGCCCCCAAGGAATGATCGGTAGCTGAGATGTATAAGTAGAAGGGTTGATCGTCTTTAGGTGGAATGAGTATGGGTGGTTGGAGAAGGTATTGTTTTAAGGCCTCAAAAGCTTTGTGGTAGTCATCATCCCATTTAAAGGAGACATCCTTCTTGAGTAGATGATGAAATGGTTGACACCGATCGACAATTACGAAATGAAGTAGTAAATAGCTACAGAACTTACCTTGCAGGCTACGGAGTTTTCTAAGGTTAGTGGGTGGAGGCATTTCTAGAATGGCCTTGACTTTAGCAGGGTCAAATTCTATACCACATAGGGAAATGATAAATCCCAGGAGCTTTCCTGAGAGAACCGTGAAGACACACTTCTTGGGCTGAAGGTGAACGCAATATTTAATAAGGTGGTCAAAGATGGTTTTTAGGATGGCGAGGTGCTCGGAGTGGTGTTTGGATTTGGCAAGGATGTCATCCATGTAATCTTCCAATATACGATGCATGATGTCATGGAAGATGTAAGTCATAGCCCGATTGATATGTGGCACTAGCATTTTTAAGGCCAAAAGGCATGACTCGATAGCAAAATGTCCCCCAAGGGGTGATGAATGCGGTTTTATGTTGATCCTCTGGGGCAAGTAAGATTTGGTTATAACCCGAGAAGCCATCCATGAGTGATAGCATCTCGTGACCAATGGTAAGGTCAACTAGCTGGTCAATACCATGTAAGGGAAAGTCATCTTTTGGGCAAAGCTAGATTGAGGTCATGGAAATCCATGCAAATGCGGAGTCCCCTTGTCACGTTAGTGATAAGGAAATGTTAGAAATCCAATGAGGATAATCAATGGGTAAGATGAAGGAAACGAAAGGAGGCTTGAAGTTCTTCTTTGACTAGAAGAGCAATGCGAGGGTGCATTTTCCTCAGCTTTTGTTTCATAGGTTTTGGCATCGGGAATGGTGACGATATTATGGACCACTATGGTGGGGTCAATACCGGCATGTCTGTGCATAAGACCAAGTGAAAAGCATGGTTATGGTTTTGAGAAAAGAAGTGATGGCTTCCTTTTAGGAGCATCTAAAGATTGACTGATCTTTAGAATGTGCGGGTCATCTTGAGTATGAATGTTGATTTCGATAGTCGATTCATTCAACATGGTTTGCATCTCAGATGGTAATGACCGATGAATAAATGAGTCTTCACACCAAGGTAGGTGAGTATAGATTCATCATCCTGACATTGAATGACGTTAATCGAAGGTGTATTATCATCGATCATTTTAGGATATAGGAAGGGCAGAGAAGAGGGAGCCTCGTCCTCGCGTTGATAAGTCAAAGGCCCCAAGGAAATGGTGTTTATGAAAAAAAAAAAAAAAAGTTAGGAGGAATGGATTCTGGATCCATCGACTCCGTTGGCGAAGGTGGTGATGGTGGTGATGGTGGTGAAGAAGGTGGAGCGGGTGAAGAAGGTGGAGAGGGGGTAATGTCCTCAATGAGTTCAATGCGGGCCTTCTTGGTAGGTGGTTCAACAAAAGTCGATACCACTACGGTCGTTATGTTTGTGGGTAGTACATGGAATAATAGTATGGCGACCTTGCTCATAAAATCCAAAACCAAAACCCTTCCACGCACATCGGTGTACAGGAAGGTGTGGGTGAAAATGGTGATTGGTGAGTGACTGGAAGTCAACGGAAAATGGGTGGGTTTGTGATGGTGGTTCAGGTGTGTAAGTGGTAGTATCAAGTCCCCCATAGGTGAGATTGGTACGAAGGTGGGGAGGACCATAAAGGAGGTGCTCTCCTATATGGTGATCATAGCGAGGGTGTTGGTGAAGACTTCCATACTCTTACGGAGTAAGGAATGTGTTGACACTATATAGGTGATACTCCCCCAGAGTGAGGTTTGAAAATGCCTTCCAAGGGATCGGTGGTTGGTATGTGGGTAGTTGGAATGGATGATGTGTCACAGAGGTTGGCTCGGAGGTGGGCTAATGAGTGGGAGGCTGACGGTTCAGCCATGGAGGTTGTGGCAGCGGTAGGAATGGAGGATGCAGGTGCGGTTGAGGTAGCGGCAACACTAGTGAGCAGAGGTGTAGGTGAAGAGGTAGTGGTTGTGGAGGTAGATGCTTTAATGGGTATAAGCATGTCATTGGGTCGGTAAAGCATGTTGCAAGTTTTGAAAGGTGATGGGTTAGCTAATGGTATAGGTGTGTTTCCTTCATGCTCAAACTTTACACAATGATGCAAAGTGGAAGGAACACAACCCATAACATGAATCTAGGGTCTACCAAGCAATAGGTTATATTGAAATTCCCCCTCCAAGACGTAAAACAACTCTGGAACTATGTGGGGGCCCACACGAACATGGAGGATGATAGTGCCAAGTGTAGAGGTGATAGCATCATTGAATGAATGCAACATGATGGGATGTTTATGCATGTAATTGTCAGTATGCATTTGAGTGAATGCATGGGAGGAAATGATATTAATGCTAGTGCCCCCATCGATCATAACATGTCGTACACATATATCATCGATGTGGACAGAGATGAAGAGAGATGGATCTGGGTCATCGGTTTGGTGTGGTGTGATCTCTTCATCTAAGAAGCTAAGGGAGGCTACTTGGTGAGTAGGTGGAGATGCAGATGAAGGTGGTAATTTGGTGAGAGAGGCTACATGATGGGGTGTAATAATGGATGCCACGGGTGTAGGGTCATTGGGTAAGACCTCAATAGATTGAAGAACCTCCATGAGAGCTTGATGATGGGATTTTGAGGTTTGGATGAGGTCATATAGGGACATCTTGAGGGGGATTGGTGTAATTGTTTGAGCATCACGCGTGTGTAACCCCATTGGAAATAGGATATGTGGGGCCATGGATAGTGATTTTAGGTGTGGGTGCAGATGGTATGTTGGGTATAGGATTGGTTGGTGGGTCGGTTGCCTTTTCCTTGCCTTTATCCTTCTGAGCACGGGTAGCAACGTGGATCATGTTGATCTGAGGTGGGGAGGTAGGTGAGGTAGGTGAGCCATGAAAAGTATAAGCGGTAAGAGGGGCAAAAGCCAAGTGGTGGGAAGGAACCTTGTGAGATGAATTGAGCACACCACATTTGGGTGGAGGTTTGGCGAGTTCTCTTATGTGAACCATGTTAATTTTGAATCTTGGGGGTGGCTCTAAGAGTTGTGGAGGTGGAGGTCTTGGTCATTGAGTAGGCAATGAGGGAAGCACTATGGGAATGGGTGATGGTGAAATGGGGTCCTCATCGAGAAGGTCATCATCGTCAAAGTTTTCTTTGGGAGGACACAACTAGATAAGAACGGTTTTCAAAGCCTTGCAGCTCTCCACATCATGCCTGGCACACATGATGGTAGGCAAAATTTTGGTATCGTCAAACCCCTTTGGTTTGGGTTTGAGTGGGTCATAAGGTCTGAGAGGTGGTAATGTGATGACAAAAGTTTCAAGGAGGTTGGTTAAGATTTTGGCATAGGATCCTACTAGTGGATCGCAATGGGAAGTGAAAGTGGGTTTGGGTGTAGGCACGGCTATTACTAGAGGAACAGTCTTTGCATGAGGGGAAGTGGATCAAGCCATGGTTTTAGGTGTTGGTGTGGTCTTGGGTGTTGGTCATGTTTTCTTGGGTAGGGGTATGGTAGATGAACTGGCAAGAGAATGTGTAGTTGGTTTGACTACCTTATTGGAGGGTAGCGAGATTTTTGTTTTTAGGTTGGACCTTCTTGGGTAAAGGTGATATGGGCACATGAGATCTAGAGGAAAAGTGGATGGTGGAAGAGGACGAGTTACCCAAGGGGATAATTGAGGTGTTGTGAAGGTAGATGGTGCGGTCGTGCCGGAGGTGTGAGGGAAAGAGATTGAAGTGTCATGGGTAGTGAAGGAGTGATCGATGGTATTGGAGGTATGGGTGGTAAAGATGTTGCAGTGTGGGTGGAAGTCATGTTCGGGCTGCTTGGGTATGTTAGAGGTTGTGAGGGGGAATGGGTTGCTTGCGTTTTTAGTTTACCGGTGGGTGGAGGTTTCTTAACCATGCTGGAGGGGTGAGGTCCTAAGACGGACGAAAGGGTGAAGGTGATGAAGGTGTAATCGGTGGTGTTGGGGTATGAGATCTATGGGATTGGTTCTTCTTGTTTGGGCACCAGATTAAGCTTGGTGTCGGCTTTGGAGGATGTAGCTAAATCTAATTTGATGGGTGGATGAGTAAGGTCTGGCGGTTGGGATGACCCCTAAGGTAGTAATAGGTTTAGGAAAGGAAGATGATGTAGGTGTGGGTTTGGATTTAGATGCATGTTGGGTTATGGGTAGGGTGTGAGTTGAGCCATGAGTGGTATCGTGGTGGAATTTGTGATAGTTGTGGTTGTGTTTGGTTCGATTGGCTGAAATATTTTTGGGTAGATAGTGGAAGTGTCAAAGTGACATCTGCATTTGTGTTGAGACAGAAGAAGATGCCCCCAAAGTAAGGTTCTATCCACATAATCTAGGTGATTGGCTAGGCATGAAAAAGGCATTGTTGTAGGTAAGGTTGATGAGGATCCAATGGCAATTCCCATAAAATGTGTCTTAGAGATGGGAATTTTCTAGCTTCGGCTTCCGTGGGTAAGAGAGCCAAAAGTAAGTCCACAGGATCTTGGGTAGCTGATGGAGAATGGTCACCTAGAGGCAAAGGTATTTCTATTGGATCCTCGATAGGTGGAGGAGAAAATGGGTGCTCCTCTGTGGGTGGAGGAGATAATGGGTGCTCCTCATGGGTCGGAGATGTACTGCGGGTGATAGATCTCTAGGTGGAGAAGCCAAAGGTGAAATGGTCTCGATGTTAACAGAGTCTCCTTTATGGGTGAAGGAAGAGATGAAGAGTGCCCCTCTATGGGTGGAGGAGTAGGTGAAGTGGGTTCAAGTGTAGGTGGAGGACTTTGGGCTAGGATTTCCTCGATGGAAGGAATATGAGGTAATTGGGAAGCAAATGGGTGCATCATTGAAAATAGCATGGACCTCGCGGGTATGGCTATCATGAGTTGAGGTCTCTCCGGTTTGATCGAAAAAGGGGCATGATTAGGAAAGGGTTTCTTGAAGATGTGTAGGTTTTGATTGGCAGGTGTGTTAGGATTATCCAAGGTTAACTCACCTTTCTCAAGCATTTCTTGGACAATATTTTTGAAAGTGATGCAATTGTCCATCACTATGACCCTTTACTCGATGATAGTTGCAGAAGTCGTGCTCTTTATACCACATGGGTGTGGGGCGAGCAGGATCAAAACCAGTGTGTGGTTTCATGGGAGGAAGGGTGATGGCCCCATCTTTAATGAGATTTTCTAAGACAGAAGAATAAGGCTCCCCAATTGGGGTGTATTTCCGTTGTTCCCATCTAAATTGAAAAGTCTAGATAGGAGAAAGATTAGATGAGGGGCTAGCTTGATTTGATGGATGAGCTGGGCCGGCCTTGAGTACCACTATGTTAGTGGTTCCCTTGGCTTTTGAATAATTGTTCTATGGTTTCAAAGAAGAAGAGGTATCATTCGGCTTGAATGCTTGAGTTCTTATTGCGTAGTTGGATTTTCTTTTCTTCGATGGCCCAAATCTCTAGCTTTCGTGCCATGGTGAATGCTTCATCAAAGGTTCGAAAATCTGGACCTACAGGGTTGGTGAGATATGTCTAGCACAAGCTCACATGAAGAGCTCTATGAGTTCGGTTTGTGGTAGTTGGAATGTGAGTTGATTGATCAAGCTACGCTAACGAGCAACAAAATCTGATAGATTCATCATCATTTGACACGTAGAGTAGAGGTCAGTCATGGTAACCTTCTTAACAACGTTAATGGAGAAGTGATCCAAGAAGGCTTGGGCTACCTGATTAAATGAGAAGATAGAGTGTCTAGGTAACCCACTATACCAATCTAATGCGGGCTAGTCAGAGACATGGGAAAGGTCCTCGAAGCAAAAGTGTCATCATGGGCGATCAGATAACACCCATGTTTGAAAGACCGCAAATGTTGTTGTGGGTCTTCTTTGCTATTGAAGTGGTTAAATTTAGGCATTTCCCAATGCATGGGATATGGGTGGATAGGAATGGATGGGTGGATAGGCTCATTACAAATCTCATCGTAGGTGAGAGTGTTGGGGAGCTAGAAACCGATGCTTCCAATGTCTGCATCTTGTCCATCATTAACTTGATTAGGTCATTGGTAGGTTGTGATGGTTGGGTGACTCCTGTAGTGTAAGAGGGTTGGTGTTGGGCATATGATGGGGTGGCATTCCAGTATATGGTGCTTCCATATAGGTAGATTGAGAAGGAGGGAATGAAATAGGGGTACGTACCTAGAATGAATGATAGATGAAATGGAGGATGTTGATAGTACATATATGGAGGTGGAAGGGTCATGGTGACCCTAGTGGTAATGGGGGCTAAGGATTGTGGAATAGAAAGAACAACATTTTGAAAAGGGGTAGGGGTCACCAACACTGGGGGTGGTTGTGTAGCTATGGGTATATGTGAAACAATAGGTGCGGATGAGGTTATGTTTTGGGTGGTTGGTGAAGGTATAGTGGATGTGGCGGGTGCAACAGATGTGGCAGACATGGCGGTCATAGCAGGTATGGGGCCTAGCTGTGAAATGACTAGGGGCAAGGTAGGTGCGGGTAGCATGGAGCCAGAGGAGGTTGGAGTAGAAGTAGGAGTGAGTGTCGAGGGAATAGATACGGGCATGCCATATATCAACTGACCCGAGGCATCTCGAGTGGATGAGTGGGAAAGATAAAACTACAAGGCGGTAGGGTTCTAGTCAAGAGTCATGTGAACTCCTCATCTCTCTGTGGTGATAGTGATAGGTTGGGTAGGATCCATGGGTGATAAAATAGAAGGTGGTGAAGGACTAGGTGGGAGTGGTTGATGAATGACATGGAATATGAGGGCATTTTCTTGGCTTTAGGTCAGCACCATGTGAACAAGCACTGATGTGGTGAGGAATCTTTACTAAATGACACGAAATATAAATAGAAATAGGATAAATAGGTGGTGGTAGGTGAATTGGGGTTAAAATGTCATCTAGAAAAATTACACAAGCTAACCAATGTCGGTTAGGTTAAATCGGAGAGCCGGTCATAGGTAACCATGGTCGGTCACTGTGGAAAGTGGACAGTTGGTCAAAACAAGGTAAAAGGCCAATACTTTGCCAAGTATGCAAGATGCTTGATGGAATTACCAGGTCAGTGAATATGATAAGAATAATAGAGACTCTGAATAGCACAGAAGGTGAAGCAAGTGTCCTTTTGGGTAGGTTGACCAAAAGAATAATAAACCGATGCGATGCCGGTTAGGTAAAACGATGATGATGCGAGAAGGTAACGAACAGCGACAACGGTCGTTGGGCCACACGATTCTTGTGAAATTGAAATAGTGATGAAGAAAATGTGGTTGTGAGTTAAAATTAGATGTGGAATCAAACCCAGAATTTTGAGAATGATGAGAATATGGTCCAGGCACACTCAAATGAAGCTGGAATACACCAACTGTGATGAGGAGTGTACAAGGGAAATGAGAAAAATGAAGAATGAAATCCTCTCACCTCAAAACGCAAGCCAAGCAGAAATTCTAAGAAAAATACGATCCTAAGAGTGCTTTTTCTATTATGTTTGTTTAGCTTATGTTATTTAAGGATTGACTCATGAACTTTAGAATAGAATTTTTGGTGAGGATGGCTTCCTACGAAGAAGGATATCTACAAGGAGAGGTTTTAGGTTATGTTATGGTGGGGCGGTCCATCCTCTGATGGGGTACTGGACAGAGATAACCAATGGGGTGCCCACTATACCGTGATCGTGTGATCACCTACACTTCTTCTTCCGGTGAGATGTTGTTTAAGAATGTGTATATATTTTTAATTTTGTGATGTTTGGTAAGACTCGAGAGAGAGAAGAGAAAGGAAGTGCTTTTCTATGATTCGTTTGTCAACCATCAGTTGGGCATGACTTCCAACGTATAGGTTTCCCTCAATTAATGTGAGCTAATGCAGAGAAGCAGAATGAAATGAAATGAAATAATTTTAAACCCAAATTGAAATGTTGAATTCAATGCCACAAATAGATGAACAGAGAAGGGATGCTCTTTCACTAATGCGATACTAATGAAAGGGAAGAAGTGTTCTTTTTAAAGCACCAAAATACAATTGCCTTTAGACAATAGAAGGAGAGAAGGTTCCAGGGGAGAAATTTTAATGTAAGAACCTTTTAGAAAGGAAACAAACATGCAAATTTTTACCTAGAAATGAAAGAATGCAAAGAACCCTGAATGGGTCCCACCGGTGTGCCAAAATGTTTCACCTGATTCTAGATCATTTCTTGAATGTTGATGAAAAAAGATAAGGGTAAAGGGCTAGGAGGAATACCTATTAAGATGTTGGTTGTAGGTTGTTACACGTATATGACTTATGGATCCATAACTGATCGTGAGAGCTTCCTTTTTGCTTGGAGGAACTACCTAAAATGGAAAACAAGACCACCAAATGAAAGTTAAACAATATATGCAATGGACTTCCTAGCGTATGCTAGATCCGGGAAGAGTGATACTTCCTAGATGGTTGTCAATCCACTATTTAAAACAACTTAATGCTAATAATAAAGGAAATCCTACTGTAGTTAAAATGATTTAGGTATCTCATTCATCTACAATAAGCAAATTCATTCACAACAAGCTAAGCTATGACTGAATCTGAAGGTCAAGGTCTTGGTCAGTGTACTGGTAATCTTGGTCGGGTGAGGTTTTGGGTGGTTTTGGGTATTTGGTGGAGGTTTTAAGCTCTGTTCTTGGTTTCTGGTCAAAACACAGAGACCGACGTCGGTCTGGTATGACCGATGTTGGTTTAGGTTAACCGGCGGTGGTTGTGGTTAACCGGCGTCGGTATGGTCGAGGTATAGAAACTCAATAAGAACTTGAGGTGAGGATAGATCTGAGGCTAGATGAAAGTGAAAGGGAAATGGCAAGGTTCATGTGGGTCTTAGGTATGCACATGAATGATTAAAATCTGGATATGGGTAGTTCAAGGGTGTGGGTGAAGGGATGGTCAAGTTTTCATGGAGGTAAAATGGTGGGGAATGGAAAGGGGAGCAGAAACTAATAACAGAAGTAAAGAGTCTTTAAATGATAATGAACTAGTGTTGGTTAACAAAAACTTACCGTTTATACGAGCTTGATGTCTGTTGGCAATGGTGGGTGATCAAATGGATAGAACTTGGTGTGGTGTTGGCGCTTCCTCGATGCTCCCATGAAGGAAAATGGCTCTTGTGGTTGCTTCAGTGCTTGGCTATGGATGCTCTAATGCATGTACTAATGTTGGTTCTGCTTGCATGTAGCTCTGGTTTCATCACTTGTTCTCAAAAGATGTACCAACCTCTAAACAATGTGCCAACCTCGAAATAAGGTTGTTTTGGGGTTAAATGGTAACCGACCGTGTTTCTGGTTGACCGGCGGTGGTTTAGGGTAACCGGCGTCGGTTAGGGTGGGATTTCCTAGGTTTTCTAAAATGGGCAGATCCCTTTGATTTTCTTGGATCTCGCTCACTTTTCTCCGTGGATTAGAATGGAAGCTTCCTTCTAACAGATGAGAATGTGGTTAGAGGGAATAGGCTTTTTTATTTTTAGGGTTTGGGTAGGTCTTAGTTATGTTATGAGGTGGATATGTGGGCAATCCCATACTAAATAATAGGTCTTAAGGTGAGGTGGTTAGGTGAATGAGGTGTCTTTAGGGACTGAGGTGGATATGTGGGCATTTAAGCCTATCCAACCAATTAGGATATTTAAATAATAAATATTGTGAGGGGTATAATGAATTAATTTAATTGGATTAATAATTAATTAATATTAGAGTGAGATGCAGATGAAAGGAGGAAGAATCAAACCAAAAACTTGTTTCAAGTGTGGATTACCATATCATTATTAGTGTAACTACCCATCTTTTCTAGTATGCACATATTGCGGAAAGAGCATAAGGTTGAATATTATCTAGATCTTTATGTGCTTATGAAAGAAAGAAGTGAAAAATGGAATAGGAATGATAAAGATTGAAAAAAACCTTGGTTTACACTATAATTATCACACCTCATCCTTCTCTTAAGCTATAGATCATAACAAAGGATTTATCGCACATGCTCCAATATCTACGCCTTAGAAAACATGAAGAAAAAGGTTCACTAACTATAAGGAAAAATAAAGTAAGAAAGATGCATGAATAAGAAACACTTGGACTTACAAAAATGAACAACGCTGACATAGATGAGTTCCAAGAATTATGTAGACTTATTTACACCGAAGGTATACTCCCTTTACTACGTCAATAGTTGTCACATAATGTTTGATGAGTTTTCTCCTCCTATTTCAAGTCAATGAAATAATATGCTAAAAAACAAGAAACTCCAAATATGTGAGAGTTTAAGGTTACCAACAATGTTTGATGGTGATGGTGATGGTGATGGAAGACGGGTGCATAAATCCTTTCCATAATGATCTTAATGACCTACACAACATAAAGCATAACTGTACAAGAAATATTAGTAGATTTGGATAGTGGATTGCCTACCTAAAGCTAGTCTTGAGAAGTGATGAACTTCCTAGGAAGGATGTCAGCTAACTTGTTTACTGAATTGATTGGAAATAAAAAGTAGATAACATGCAAAAGATAATAGAATGTAAATGCTTAGAGATATGCTAGAAATGTAGATTAAATTATGATAAAAGAAATGTAAAGTAAACAGAGAGTCGAAAATAACCAAAGGTAGTCAATGGTGATTAGAGAATAGAGAAAATCAAAAGGCTAGAAATAACATATCTAAAATGGGCTTTTAAATTCAAGATGTCCTAACTTAGGCATAGGGGCATAGGAAGTAGAGAGAGGACAGATTTCAAGAAGAGACATGAAAATGTAGTTGAGGCAAAGGAGGTGGACGGTGACTAGAAGACAATTGACATTGATGTGATAGAAAAGTGAGATCCTGGAGTGTCAATTAGGAAGAACACAAAGATTGAAGGATCTCGATGTTTCATAGATAGAGAGACCGATAGCATGAGAGATGGGATGTAGGAAAACAACCGAGACAAATTGGGTCAACGACGACTAGGGAACAATAAATAGCGACCTAGGCTAACTTAGGGCTTGGTGAAGGTTTATGAGTTCCAAATGATCTATGTGAAGGAAACAAGGCCGACTGATGTGATTATAGAAGTACAAAATGACGAAAAGGCCTATAAATGGATGATGAAGAAGTGATGAAATAAGATAGGTATTCCAACAATCTCCAAGCTCCAAAAATTCCAAGATGATATATTAATGCTCGAAAGTGACTTTAAGAGGTTAGTGATAGCTCACAAAAAGACAAGAAACCTGTAAAATTTAGCTAGAGGTCAGATCTCAAGAGTTTCATCCACCTATGAGGGGGGTGATGGTGTATTTATAGGGTGATTAACCCCTAATAGGGTTACTTGTCGATTGTGGAAAACCATTGATTAGTCTTATATGGATTATGCAAAACTCGAGGGATGAGGCCCTATTAAGTGGTGATTATTGTTAGAAGTTGATTTGGCGAGTTCGATTGCATAGGGATGAGAAATAGTGGTTGGAGGGTCTAAAATAATAAATGAGGGTTGTTGGGGAGTTTAGAAAGGCTAAATGGGATGTGATTAAGGTGATAAACATGTTTAAGGATATTTAATGTGATTATGAGTTATAAGTATAATTAGGATGCATAAGGGGAGATGAAATAATGTGATAAGATGGGATATAATTAAGATAGGAAAATAGAAACTAATGGAAATAAATTTGATTTACGAAGGAAATGAGATCTCGAATAGGGATGTGGGTGTGAATGTGCATGACGATGATAAAGGGGCGAGCAAACATGAAATGAGGGTGAAATTTTGGTGTCTACATTTGCCACTTGTTGTCAAGTTATTTGTGTTAAGAAAGTTATAATAAAAAAACCAAAAGTGATAGAAGATGGTTGAGGTTCTCCCCCTCAAACTAGGGATCAATGACACAAAGGAAATTGATTACTAGGTTGATAGAGATAGATGGAGGAAGGGAGGAAAGATGAGAAAAGATGCCCCAAGTGGAGAGTGATATGACCATTACAAGAAGGATGGGATAAACTAAAATAAATATGATAGTAATCCTAGAAACACATCTGGTAGGGAACATAACATGACCTCAACGAAGGTGATGTTAATGTCCTATGGATTTGTGAGTCGAAGAAAGATCACTTTGCATAACGGAGGAAATCCAATGGGAATCTATTCATATGGATGTGAAAGTTGTGATACCAATGGGTCAAAGGCAGACATAAAAAGTATGCACAAAATTATGAGTACATTCAAGGCAATGGTCCGACAAAATATCGGGAAAAAAGTGGGTAAAAAGAGTATATGATGTCCTTTTCCTTCAAATATGAGGGGTGAACAATTATGCATCTTGGTGGGATGGAAAGGGAAAAAATGGCCACAAAGGTGGACGTAAGATGAAATATGGTGCTGTGAGAGAGAACACGATATATCCACAGAGTGGGCTTTTGAATATGATGAAGGATGTGCGAAAAGATATGTTTCAAGAAAAAATAGCAAAATAAGCTATATAAGGAAAGGAATGGTGTGTTATGGGTGACACACAAGTTTGAAGTGGAAGAAAATATAATTTGGATAAGTAGATTTGATAAGACATGATGAAGGATGAAAATTTGGGTTAGATCGACGGTGATTTGGTTGGGTCGATGGTGACTGGTCTTTAGTCGGTGGCAACTAGGGGTTCGACGATGATTTGATTGGTGCACCTATAAAAGTGACAGAGACAGATGATAAGGCTCATTTAAAAATCAACATGATTTTGGCGACTAGAAAATTATGAGTGACATAAAACATTGTGATTTGATCGAAATGGATTCCAACAAAAGTGGAATGAAGCATTAGAGGTCACGAAGAGTGGTAAGTGCCCAAAACTTAGCTTTGTTTTGATTTTTTTTAATTTTTGGCAGCCAAGGCGATCAAAGCAATGATTAGGCATGATCATTGTCAACCGAGGGAAAGTCGGCATTGACCAATTTAGGGTTGGCGTTGACCGAATAGATGGTAGAATTTATTGATAATTTTGGAAAATTAGTGATGATTTTTGAACTAATGGGTACTTGTTAATTGGTTTTGCATGCCAGAGACACTTTTTATTTGTGGGATAGACTCATGTCCATGTTGGGGACGATTTGAGATGATTTCCAAGATACATAGTGGGATCATTTGGACACGGTTGGATTAAGTGAATTTCGCCACTATCAAAGAATACCCCCAGATATAGAGATGATCACAGGGACAATTTTAGTGGCGAATATTCGTAATATGGAAAATATTCCATTTTTGAAAAATTTGAAAAGGTGAATTTTCTAGCGTGGGTCAGTGACCTGTTCACCTAAAAATTACAGTTTAATTTTTTAGGGGTTGGCTTTGCCTACCCTTAAAACTATCCCCTATATAATCCTAGATTATTCACTAGGTAGAACACTACTAGCTCACTCATACCACCTGGGGCATATGTATTATCAAGTACAGTAAGCGTGCAACAGGATGGCGGAGGCTACGAAGTGTGACAGAGGGCGGAGTCAGTAGACATGCGAAAAATAGTTTGTTGACGCGTGACAAGGAGAGTTTGTTGACATACGACAAGGAGATTTTGTTGACGTGCGATAGGAGTGCGGAGGAAGTAGACACGCAATGAGATTTTGTTGATGCACGACACGGAGATTTTGTTTTTATGTGCAACCAAAGGAAAAAGGTCAGTAGATACATGACGAAAGATTTGTTGTCGCATGTCAAAAAGGTAGTTGTCGCACGTCAACAAACCTCGCTGACGTGTGTTAACAACCTTGTCAATGCATGACAAGAAAATCTCATGTCGCACGTTTGTTGCACCTTCTATCACACCACTTAAAAATCAAGTGAAATTTTTGTTATAGGACCCCAAAACAATCACCTTCCCACAAAACTGGTTTCGAGGATATTCACCAAGTATTTTCCACCTCCAATTTCCAAGAGGTCTCTTAAAATAAACCACGGCTAATCATAGATTTGATAGAGGGATGGGACCCTAAGACCAATACCTTCTAGTTACGTATAGGGAGATGACGATCACGTTAGAGGATGTGTATCACATATTAAGATTTTTTATTTAGGGGCCAACTATACTTCCCATCATGCGGAGGGTCAAACAATTACACCGAGATGGTTGTTTGGAGCGAAGGCCCCACACATCACCTTTGTATCAAGGGCTCTTCATATTGAGACACGTTATCATAAGTTGGTGTCGTGAGCTAACCGATATGTTTGATGATGATGATGATGATATCATGTTATGCACTGCTAGATTCAGGTGGGTGAGATTACCATGGGCCTTAGCAGATGGTGGTGGCTGATATAGTAGAGCACGATAGTATTTGTATTGAAGGAAGTCATCCCGGCGCACGAGTCTACCATGAGTTATGGATGTATGTCACAGATATGATATCGGGTTTAGATGTGGTATTTCTTTTACATTGTTGTGCATATGAACAGATAGTAATGGTGAGGCCTTCCATGGGTCATAGGTAATCATATGACATTGTGATTGGATTCATGTTGTGGAGATTAGACCAGACTCATGTAGATAGGGGAGAGGGGAGGAGTGGTATGCATGGAGACTAGGGAGTCTCGTGGCTGATGATATTAGATGGAGGCTATAGATAGGGTACCTGACATGGTCTAGCATAGATATCCATCTCACAGTCCGAGGAGGGTGAGGTGGAGTACGGGGAGGAGACCAGACATGGTGGAGGTGATACAGCCCATGAGTAATGAGGAAATTTAGATTGGTGCGATGGTGCCTAGGGATTTGATAAGATATAGGCATGATGAGGAAGAGAGGACTTACCCAATCCAGTGATGGCATATCCATTAGATGAGGTGATGGAGCCATAGGATATGGATGAGGATGATGTGGGGATCAAAGAGGGATGTATGGATTGGATGGCCCAAGAATGGGTGGTCCATGAGCAAAGGAGGCAAAGACAGTTGGGAGGAGGAGGGAGTTTAGGGAGGTGAGAAACAAGCTCAAGGAGGTGGGAAGGGAGATAGAGAGAGAGAGATGGAAGTGCGGGGAAAGATAGTGTGGTTATGGGCGAGCTTGATGCGGCTCATCGGGAGCGTGATACGATGCACTAGGAGAGAGAATTAGATATTCAACAAAGAGATAGGTATGGGAGGTAGAGAGAGGCCTTACGAGTGAGATATAGATATCTAGACACTCCTTTAGAGGAAATGAGTGGAGTAACCCAAGGAGTTGCACAAGGTTTTGGATAGATGACTCCTCCCAATTTAGTGATGATGGAGCAATATCAGGCTCTAGGGAAGATGTGTAGTATTATAAGCATATATTGACTATGAGACTACCCAATGTACTGCATTATGCGATGTATGTTCCTAGTGAAAGGATATCATGATGAAAAGTGGGCTTAGGCAAGATAATGAGTGTAGCATGACCTAGGCATGATATTAGTCTAGATGGTGGGTAGGGATGAGGACATGCGGAGGACAGTGTCCCGCCCCAGAGACAGAGTCTCGAGATTTTGAGTTCGCCACTTAGTGGATGAACATTATATATATATTTTTGGATGTGGATAGAGCCCATTTGAGTCCTATCACCGATGTACGACAGACCTTTGGATGATATATGATTTTTTTGTGTCTCATATATGTTGTGATATGTGGATGAGTAGATTAGATATATGCGTTAATTTTATGGTTTGATGTGAAATGGATTATGATTATGTTATGTTGAGTATTTTATGGATGTGAAAATCATTTTATGGATATATATGTTGATTTAGGTATTGATGTGATGTATTGATTATTTTATACATAGATGATGTGTTGATAGATGTTAGACTAGATATAAAAATGATGTGATGGATTAGATATGAAAATGATGTGATAGATTTAGATGTTAGAATAGATATGAAAATGATGTGATGGGTTTACGATGTGATGTAATTAGATTAGATATGGTGTAGATTTGGGCTAAACGTAGTTGTATTAATTAGATTGGAGATAAGATGATGTAATTGGATTGGATTGGATGTGATAGATTAGAACATAGATTAGAATGGAAATTCATGTTCAATGTGGGGAGAGTGATACGATGGGATAAAAAAAATGGTTAGATTGAAAGGTATGAATAGAATGCGACCTTGTTAGGGTGATCCAAATATAAGAAGTACACTTTCATCGTAGTAAGGAGTACATGTAGGATAGATGATTTGGGACTGGATTGGAGGTAAAACATGATAAGGAACATGAACAAAGCAATGCACTTATAGCCATATGGCAGGTGTTAACACACAACTAATGATAGTTAGTCACATGTAAGATTGTGAGGGGAATATGAATGTGGGAAGATGAATTCTTATACACATGTTATAGGCATGACAAGGGGTTTAAGTGTAGCTTATATAGGGAAAATAGATTCTCCTTAGGTGACCTTGTCTAGGTGTATGCCTCGGCTCTTATCATTACTTGTGCAAACCGATCAACGTGGGAAGTTTTCTTATGATGGGAAAGTAGATCGATAAGGAAACTTTCCTAGGATGTGTGCTTTTGGATTGATGCTTTTTCTTTTGATATTTTGAAGGTTGATCGATGTAGGAAGCCTTTACTACCATGATATAATAATGTAGCCATCCTTTAAGGGAGTGGTCTACAATTATGGATTTTTATTTGGATTTTTTATTTATATGGGAGGATAAAATATGTGATAGTTTTCCTTTAAGGGATCGGTCTATTTTTTTACTTTATTTGAAATGATGTCCTTTGAGGGAGAAGTTTGTATTTTGGGTAATATTTCTTTGATTTGATTTTTGTCCTTCAGGAGGGAGTAGTCGTATGAGCATCCATAATTTATTTTATTTTTTCAATTGAGTTGAGGATAGCCTAGTAGACCACTTGGGGAGGGGAAGTAATGTGTACACGCTACACATGTGGTCCCTTATCATAGTTCCAGCAGGTAGATAAGAAGGATATGAATGTGATGATTATGGGGTTCCTATTGCATATATCTTCCTCCCCGAGTAAATATGGACAAACAGGAGAATATGGAAATCAAGGAAAATTGAAATCCTTCATTTTGGGTTTTGAAAGTGCATTGCATGGTCAAAAACCCGACATTTATTACATCACCAAGCACCTCTAGCGCACATCAGAAGGTGTCGACATGTGAAAATTCACACCCTGGTGCAGGTTGGGGCGCACATCAGAAGGTGTCGACATGCAAAAATTTGTGCCCCGGTGCAGTTGGGCAGCACATCGAAGGTGTCGACATGCAAAAATTTGTGCTCAGCACAGTTGGCGCAAAGCACAAAACATCAACACCACATTTTCAGCACCTATGGCACACTTAAGAGTATGTTGACATGAGGATAGTTGAGCCTAGGCGCATCTTCAGGAGGCGCAACGTTTTGAGTGTTGACACCCCGAACCCGACAGAAAGCAAATCTTGGCGCAGATATTCAAATGACCATAACTTTTCACAGGGATCTCGGATTCATGCAAGGTTGGAATTCTCGGAAATCTTACGAGGTCCTCTATCTAAATACAACTTGGATATATTTAATTGGGTGAGAAAAAGTTCTTCAAAAATGCAAAATACAATTCACCATTTTTTGGGTTTGCTAAGGTTCTCACCTACCGCCATAATGAGATGAATTAAATGCAACCTGGAGGTGGTTGGGGTAGATTTGGAATTCCTCTCTCTTTTCTCTCTCATTCTTCCTATAAATTGTAAGGAGGGGCTTCTTTCTAAAGGTTGGACATTCTTGTTTTGCCCCTCCCTTCTTCTCTTTGGCAGGTGAATTTGTGGAGTTCAAACCTCTCATCTAAAACTGTAATGTAACTTTGCCTCTTGGCATTTTGTAGTGTATTGTATCAATCTTTGGAGCAAATAATACATGTCTATGGATGATTCTCAACCTTCTCTGTGTTCATTTGCATCCTCCTGATCTATCACTGCAAATTTGGTTATCTGTGCATGATCTCACATTGCATTTTAATGGTTTGTGTTTATTGGCAAGACAGGTGTTTCTTCATTCCTCGGTGCATCACCTTTGTTAGTTTAGGTTTATTTTTATGCATCTTCTTACCATGTCTCCTTGCAAGTTAGATTAGGTTTTGAGTAAACCCTCTGCATTTTATGTGTGCATCGAACAGAGGAATAGGAATCGGCCTTCATTCCGAGAGCTTTCCCGATTCACAAGGTCCAAACCTGGGAAAAGCTCCATGTTATGCAATCACACTGAGAGTCTCAACCCATCGAGTTGCAGACATTCAGGGGTGTTGTGATTCACCATCAACAATGCCCACCTAAAAGGAGGAACTTTTCTATAAGGAATATGTTATAGGAAGAGTCATGGTGCCCATATTCAAGGTCACAGATAGGATAGTGACAGAAGACCACATGATTCCAAATCATTACGATGGGAAATGGAGAAGGTTAATGATGAAAATGAGATCATTAATGTGACTAATGGCATGTTAGTAGGTGTGTTAACAATAGAAAGGTCACAATTACAAGGCATTGAGAGGTTCCTTTTCGGTTTACCATTGAGGGAGGCTAAGCGATAAGCCCCAGACCATACTTATGAGTGATAATGTATGGTCCAATCCAATTTGGAGAAAACTTTCCATGTTGGCTCCTTTCCAGAGTAGTGACATTCTAATTCTCTTTTAAGACAAGGTCACCAATGTTAAATTCACGTTCTTTGATATGTTTATTATAAGCATGTTTGATAATTTTTTTGATAGATGTGATGTTGTTAGAGGAGATTAATAGAAATTCACCTAACAATTCAAGTTATGTTAGATGCTCTTAGTGATATTCCTCATCGCAGACAAAGTCATGAAAAGAAACGTCTGAAAGATGGGATTTGAATTTCAAGAGGGAGGATGGCTTCAGATCTATAGACAAGAGAGAAAGGAGTGGCACCCGTAGGAGTACAATTGCTATTCTCGATAAAACCAAAGAGCGAAGGGGATGTGAATATGCCAATCTCGACCCACCTTACTCGAAATTTTTGGTGAGAATGTTGCACGTTGTTTTTTCTTAGTAGATTTGACTTGGTCGTTAGCTTGTGGATAGTATGGAGAAGAGAATCTAAGCTTGATATTGAAGGTTTCATAAATATTCTTAAGATATTTTTTTGAAGGAATTTTCGTTGTTTGTGATGATTTTGTGAGGAATTTCGAAGATACAAATGATGTGTTGATAGACAAATTTGATGATTTTTTTAGCTTTGGTTGACGCGAGTGAAATGGATTCTACCCATTTAGTTAAATATTCGATAGAGTCATGAAGATGGAATGATGATGTTGAAAAGAACGTGGATTAACAAGACCAATGAGGTCTAGTCCCCATTGAGAGAAAGGTCATAGATCTTGAGTCGACATGAAGCTTTGGCTTGCTTGGATATAGTGATATTGAAATGTTGTTGGCACTTGATACACTTCTTAACATATTTATAGTAGTCTTGATTGAGGGTGGGACATTAGTATCTCATTTGAAAAATGCACTTGGTGATGTCCGAACTGCTGAAGTGTCCACCACATATGTCGTCATGGACTTCTTATGTGGCTCCGATAGATTTATGGGTTTTAAGGCATCATAATAAAATACCGTCAAACCTAGGTTTACAGAGGATGCCACCAAGGATAACATAGTGATCGGATCATTTAAGGAAATAATTCCTACCCTTTTTGGATATGTTGAAAGGAATTTTGGCTTGTGAGAGATAATCGAAGAACCGGGTATACCGAGAGATCGATTGGTTGGTTTTGATGAGATTGATGAAGGAAGCTCATTAGTATGGGATGGTTGATCAATGTGATGCACAACAATGAAGAGTTTGGATTATTTTGTTGTCAAAGGGATGAGTGATGTAAGGGATTCCATGGTGTCTAAAAATTGGTTGGATGAATGAGGAACGGTTTGGATAGTGTATTGATCGAAGGCTCGAGGAGAAAATTGATGATGTCCTTATATTTTTGAAGGACCTCATTTTTACATTGATAAAATCCCTTGATTTGATTGATGATAAGTTGGGAATCACCATATATGTCAAAAATTTGAATGCCTATTATGATGGCAGTTTGGAGGCATAAGATAAGAGCTTCATACTCAGCTATGTTATTAGTACATTCGAAGTTGAGCTTATAAGCGATGGGAATAGGAGACTCCCAAGGAGGAATAATGATGATTCCGGCACCTCCCCCTTGCCGACACTTATAACTATCAAATAACAAAGTGTCATTTTAAGGGGATAATACTCATGATAGATGGTTTTGATGGATTCATTAAGAAATTGCTTGTGGAGGAGTTGATTATCGGAAGAGGGGCTTCAAAAGTTGATCAGCGATATCCTAGCCCTTAATTGATTTTTGGGAGATGAACTCTAGGTCAAACTTAATCATGAGCATGATCCATCAAGTGATGTGATTATTGTGATAGGGTTTGGAATGCATGGTTTTAAGGGGGTTGACACTGGAGATAATGTATGTCTTGTGATTGAGAAGGTAGTGAAAAATCTTAGAAGTTACGAATAGAGATCCCAACATAACTTTTCAAACTTCAAGCGAGGTTTCATAGTCATGAAGAGTGTAATTGATGTAATAGCCATCCTACTCCCTACCCTTCTCATTATGGTGTGGCAACATGATACCGAGAGCATGGTCTATGGTAGAGATGTAGAGATAAAATGGCTCCCCCTCACATGGAGGCGTGAGCAAAAATGGAAATAGAAGATATTGCTTAAGTTCATTAAAATATTTTTGACAATTTTATCCCACTAAAAGTGGGTGTCTTTTCAAATGAGATGATGAAAAGGTTAGTAACGATCAAAAATTACGAGAGAAGCGGTGAAACGATTAAAGTCACTTTGGAGACTACAAATTTTCTATACATTTATAGGAGGCATCTCGAGGATGGCCTTGATCTTGGTGGGTAAACTATAATACCCCGGTGGAAATGATCAATCTAAGGGGTTTTCCAGCTTAGATTTCCAAACACACACTTGGTGGGATTGAGGTGAAGGAAGTATTGTATAAGGTGTGAAGAGGATTTAAAGGATAGTAAGATGGTCCTATCGATGCTTGGATTTAACCAAGAGGTCATTGACATAATCCTATATGGTTTTGTGGATGAGGTCATGGAAGATATAATTCATGGCACGTTGATAGGTGGCCCCTACGTTTTTTAAACCAAAGGGCATAACACAAATAGAAGGTTCCCCAAGGGGTGATGAAGGATGTCTTATGTTGGTCTTCTAGTGTGATAAGGATTTGATTGTAACTAGAAAAACCATCCATAAGAGAAAGCATTTCATAGCAAGTCATTAGATTAAATAGTTGATCGATGTCCTGGAAGGGGGAATTCATCCTTGGGACAAGTGAGATTTAAGTCTTGAAAATCCGTGCGATGTGAAGATTCCAAAAGGCCTTAGTAATGGAGCATGATGTTAGAAACCCATTGAGGATAATCGATGGGTTGGATGAAGTTGGCTGAAAGAAGACATTGTAATTCTTCTTTAATGAGGAGGGCTACAAGAGGATGCATATAATGAAGCTTTTGCTTAACTAATTTGATGTTAGTGATGGTAAAATTATTATGAACGATGATACTATGATCAAGGCCTAACATGTCAGTGTATGACCATGCGAAGGCATAGCTATTCTTAGAGATGAAAGCGGTGAAGGCTTTTATCTCTCGTGGATCAAGAGATTGGATGACTTTGAGGATGTGGGGCTCTTGCAAATTCCATATGTTGATATCGATTATAGAGTCATTAAGAAGGATGGATGTGTTGGGAGGTAATACCTTATGAATAAGAGAATATTCTAACCCCATATAGGAAAGGATAGATTCATCATCTCTACATTAAAGAATGTCTATGGTAGGGGAATCCTCCTCTAACATCTTGGGGAATGTAGGAGGAAGGGACCTAATTACACCTTCAACCGTATAGGTCACCATCCTAGAGTGATCGTAGATATTTAAAAAAATAGGGGGAAGGGACACGGTGTCATCCATGTCCATGGGGTCATCGAATGAGGAAGGGGATAACGAGATCTGTGTTCATAGGGGATGTAGAAGAAGTATGTGCAAGATATTCGATGGGGTTCTCTTTGAATCCCAATCCATATTTCTCGTGGGATTTGTGGGATTGATCATGGACAATATCATGTATGCCTTGTTCATAGTGTCCCAGACCAAATCCCTTTCATGAAAAGTGGTGGAGATAGTTATAGTAGAAAGACTTATTATAGAGGAAATCAAATCACTACATTAAAGAATTTCAATGGTAGGGGAATCCTCCTCTACCATCTTGGGGAATTTAAGAGGAAGGGACCTAGTTACACCTTTAACCAAATAGGTGACAGTCCTAGAGTGATCATAGATATTAAAATAAAGTTAGGGGAAAAGGACACAATGTCATCTGTTTCCATGGGGTCATTGGATGAGGAAGGGGATGATGGATCCATGTTCATGGGGGATTTAGAAGAAGTGTGTGCAAGAGAGTCGATGGGGTTCTCTTTGAATCCCAATCCATACTTCTCATGGGGTTTGTGGGATTGATAGCAGACAATATCATGTATGCCTTATTCATAGCGTCCCAGACCAAATCCCTTTCATGAAAAGTGGTGGAGATAGTTATAGCAGAAAGACTTATTGTAGAGGAAATCGGAGCCATTGGTGTATAGATTGGTATGGGGTTGATTATCGGTGTAGGAAGAAGGGAGATCAATGCCACCGTAACAAGATTGGTTTTCAAGTAAGGTGGGCCAAAGGAAATAATATCCTTGACATTAGATTAGTACATGGGAGATTTTTCAGTCTCACGAAGTTGATTGAGTATGGGGAGAGCATTAATAGCGAGGATTTGATATTCCCCAATGAGGGACGCGTTGCATCATGGTATTGAAGGATTCTTCATTGGGTAACTTAGATGTGGGCACAAATGAACTAGTGGAAGCATGAATTTTGGCCTATAGATCATATGACATCCTTTGAAAGGAGGGACATCGATAGGGAGTGTGTGGATTTTATCCTTATGTTCATACTTAAGACAATGATGAAGGGTGGATGGGACGCAAAGGCATAGTGCGGATCCATGGGCGTCTAAACAAGATGTTGTATTGGAATTCCCCTTCTATGATGTAGAAGAGTTCATGGAATTTCTCACCAACACGGATAGGAAGGATGAACTTTCCCAATACAGGGGTAACAATTTCGTTAAAATCTCAAAGGAATGTGGGTTATTGGGAAACAATAAGGTAGGGAAGCTTGAGTTGATTGAATGTGTGGGATGAAATAATGTTGATGCTAGCACTATTATCAATCATGGATCATTTGATGAAGGTTTCATTAATACGAACAATGATAAAGAGGGAAGGTCATGATCTTTGGGTAGAAGCTCGAGGATCTCAGAATCATCAAAGGAAATAGCGATAAAAGTTGTAAGATCTCCAACAAGGGTTGTGAAAGGTTGGGGTTCATCAGTTGTGATTGGGATGTGTTGTAAAGCTTTGATGAGATCTTGTCAATGGTGAGGGAAGCTTTGGATAAGCTCATAAAGGGACATTTTGATGAGATCCTGATGTAGTTGTTTCATGATGCTTTTTTCTATCACAACAGGCCTTTGGGCTCGTGGAGTGGATAGAATAGATACCTTAGCCTTAGATGAAGAGGGAGATGAAATAGGTTCGTTAGGAGGAGAAGCAATGATAACTCTCAATTTTTGTTGGGTGGATGGTTGAGAGTCATGGGGTGAGAGCGAGTGGTAACATGAATGACATTTATGTAAAGAGGGGGACCCTATTTAGAAGGGATATAATTTTATGGTAGGGTTATGACTAAAAGTGCGTATGGAGGGCCAAATTGAAAGACTTTGGAAGTTGCATATTTGGTTTGGGGGTCGTGCTTAGGTGTAGACAAGGTAGTGGATGGAAGGGGGTGGCCTTCTTCAATGATAAAATCATAATTTTGTATGAGGTTGTTGATAAGTGTTTAGAGAGCCTTGAAATGCCTGTGTCATGCCCAATGACACGATGATAGGCATAAACAACATTGTAATCAAACCATGTGGGTTTCCACCCACATGATTCAAAGGACTTGATGGGGGAAGAGTAATCGTGGATGATTGGATAAGGTGATGTAAGATTTCAGAATAAGACCTAATGGGGGTTTTGGAGACTAGGTTTTGTGGATTTTAGATTGATTTGATTTAGGAGGGGAAGGTGAAGGAAAAATAGGTGCCTTATTCTTATGGGATTTTGTAGGGATTTTAGATTTGGATTTGGATTTGGAAATAGGAGTAGATGATTTTGGTTTGGATTTGGTTGTGATGGGAGACTTAGATGAAGGATACGGGCCCAAAATGGATGGTCGAGATCATAATATAGATGGTTGGATATTGGGTTGTTTTGATTCATGGGGATTTGGACGAGGGAGCTCTATTAATCTTGTGTATATGAGTAATGGATCTTTGGATGGGGGTGTCAAGGCTCTTAGATGTTTGTTGTGAAGTTTTACCTTTGGCAAGGATAACAATGATTTTAACAATGGAGTCATCTTTAGAAGTGGGATCAGATGGTTTGGACATGGGTTGTGTTGTAGATGTGATGGTTGAGGATGGGGATGATTCTTGAGTAGCACCATTGGTAGAATCAAAAGGGCTTGTGGATTTTGTGGAATTTAGAAGTGTTGATGTTGGAGGTAAGGACAAGATTGAGACATTACTTATGATAAAATCAAGGGGAGATGTATGTTTGGTAGAGGTTTCAAGAGATGATGTAGATGTGGATGTGGATGCAGATGTGGATGTAGATGTGGGTGTAGATGAGGGTATAGATGTGGGTATAAATGTGGATGTAAATATGGGTATAGGAGTGGTTATAGGTATAGATGTATATGTGAATGTAGATGTGGATGTAGATGCGAATGTGGGTATGTCTATAGATGCGGGTGTAGATTTGGATGTGGATGTAGGCGTATAAGTGATGTGGGTGTAGATAGATGTTGAAGCCCAACCTAAGGTGTTGATTGTGTGAGCATAAGGCGTTTGAGATATGTGGGAGGGTTGGCTTGGTTGTTCGGTGGATGATTCGGAAATGGTTGTTTGAAAACATCCAATGGTTGATTAGGGGGAGCATTTGGATTGTCTAGTTAGAGGTCCCCACGATCGATAAGTTGTTGCAATAAATCCTTAAAGGTACGACATTTCTCGATGTCATAATCGTAGTCTTGATGATATTTTCAATAATCATCCTCATGATACCATGTGAGTTTAGGATGTGCGGCATTAACAAGGGACGATGGGAGGAAGTTGGATAAGGTGTATGACCATGAGCTTGTCAAATATGGAGTTGTATGATTCACCAAGAGGAGTATAGTTTGGGGATGGTCAAGGCACTCTTTGTGGAGGCTCGGTATGATATGTATATTGGGAGAAAAATTTTACGACAATAGTGTATCTTGAATTCTTGGATTTTTCATTATGGGTGAATGGTTTTGTGAACTCAATATTGGGTTTATTAGAGTGAAGTTTAACATGGCCTTGCTCAAGGGTGTGTAGTTCTAACTTACGAGCCATGGTAAAATCTTCCTCAAAGGTTTGGAAGGACTGAATTTGAAGGGTAGATGAAATTTGCTTGGCATGTGATCTAGAAAAGAGCTCAATCAATTCAGTTTGAGGTAGTGAGAAGGATAGTTGGTTAATAATCTCACACCACCTAGCGACAAAATAGGCAATTGATTCATCCTCAAACTATTTGATGGCATAAAGGTCAATAATGGTTATCTTATGCACTATGTTGATGGAGAAGTGTTCTAGGAAAATTTGTGCAAGTTGTGTGAAGGAAAAGAGGGAATGTTGAGGGATGTCATTATACTAGTCTAGAGCAGGCCCGACCAATGACATGGGAAAGGTACAAAGCATAAGATCTTGATCATGTGTAATAAGGTAGCATGAGTTCCTAAAGGCACGGAGATGTTTTTGGGGATCTTCTTTTCTATTGAATTTAGATAATTTCAAAATCTTCCAATGTGGAGGATATGGCTTAACAGGAATGGATGGATTGATGGGTTCGTTACATATTTTCTCATAAGTAAATGTACTTTTGGGACCCAAGGTAATGGCCTCTAAGTTAGCCATTATACTCAACAAGGCTTGCATAGGATCATTTTATGTATGAGGATGGGGACTTGATTGATGTTGTTGTAGATTGTAGGAAGTAGATGGATTAGGTTATGAGTAAGATTGATAATATTGGGCATAATTAGGAGTTTTGGGGGTGGTTGATAGGAAGGAACATAATTAAAGGTTTGTGATTGGGTGGGTTGCAAAGTAGGATATTGGAAATGGATGTAGTTGGATGGGTAAGATTGTGAGGGTTTTTGTTGAGTGATAGGGGATTGGATTGGATTTATGTTAGTTTAGTTTAGGTCTGCATGAGGGTGTTGGGATGTTTGGAGGGGTTGATTGGGAAACATATGCCAAAAACTTATTTGGAGTGGAGTTTGGTTAGTGGGATGTTAAAAGAGGTATCTTTGAAAGTGTTTCTGAAAGTGTTTCTCGGGTGGTGGAGGAGGTATGTTGGTGTCTTGAAGAGTTTAGGACAGCATTTATGATAACGATAGATGATGCGGAATAGGAATAGAGAATGTAGGGATGATTGCAATGGTAATGATATGTGGTAGATTATGTGGGATAAGCACCACTAATTGTGTGGAATGTTGGGTCTGGGGGACCATGATAGAGGATTCATGAGGAGCATGTTTATTTTGAGCTAATGTTAGCTCATTCATGGGCCCTAGGGAAAACACAACAAGTTAGGAAGTGAGGACTTTAGTAGATTTGGATTATGATGGATAATTATAAAGTTGTTAAAGGGGGTCCATCAATAGGGATGTTGGTGGATTTGCAAGCTAGATATTCATAGAGGATGATGGGGTTAGAAAAGAGGAGTTCTTGAAATTCCAAGCATCCATGAGGGATAGTGGGGGTCCAAGTGCTCCTAAGGAAGTAGCGAAAGGAGGTGTGGCTGGTCTAGAAGGGATGAAGTGATGGTAGACAAAGGGATTGGTATCAATATGGGGATTTCCTTGAACCACATGGGGCTCATGAGGAGGAACCATAGGAATAGTGGATAGGGAGGCCAAGGATGAGGTCATCAAAGGTGTAGAAGAAACAAGAGTGAGTGTAGATGTTTGTTGTAAGGGGTTGGTTGAGATGGGGATGTCATTAGAAGTAGTTGATTGCTCCATTATCTTAGCTTGGGAGCGAGTAACAATGGGCATGAAATAAACAAGCAAAATCCTATCAAAAACTATTAATGCAACATGCAATTCAAGCAACATAATTTTTTTATCTTGCTTATTTATAGAATGTGAAGAGGGAAGAGGCTCAAAGAGAACCTAGAGAAATGATCACTCTATGGATGGTTTCAGGTGTGTTTAAGGATGGAGTCCTCGATATATGCAAAGGTACATGAGGCCTGAATTTGTGATGACTATTAGTACGTGGCCTAAAATAGGATCCTACCCATGCACTTCATGCACCACAATGAATAAGGGTGTTGGCGCTTAGCTGATATACCAATAGTCAAAAAAATTATTACATGGCCAGAACATCGTGGCGGATTCCTTATTGGGTGATGAAATCCCAATAGCTCCACCTAGGTAGAAATTGTTTAGATGTGTAGATTGTGCATGTGGTTTGGTTGTGTGTGAAGAAAATGTGAATGCAAAGTGTTACCACCTAATTAAGTTATGTGATCAAGCAAATATGAAAGGTTTGTTTTAGATCCAAACCCAAATATGACATTTGATGAGGACAAGAAAGCAAAGGAAATGAAGAGTGATGCAAGAAAAGGAAAGATAAAAAATCATAAGAGGAATACCTAAATAACGTTTTCCCTTTTTCCTAATTACATATACGTTGTTGAGCAAGTAAACAAACTCCCAAGCACATAAGTGAAGGACTCGACTCATAGAGTTAGCGGAAAGAGGAAAATAGAATATAGAATGGGAATTAAAAATGAATAAGGAACTTACCAAAAGAGTAGGTAAGTGCCACTGGCATGCCAAAATATCCGATGAGTTTTCCACTCCTGTTTCAAGTTAATGAAATAATATTCTACAAAACAAGAAACTCCAAATATGGGATGGTTTAAGGCTACCTCCAATGTTTGATGGTGATGGAAGACAAATGCATAAATCCATTCCATAGAAAACGTGATGACCTACATAACACAAAGGATAACTACATAAGAAAGATTAGTAGGTTTGGATAGTGGGCTACCTAACTAAAGCTATTCCCGAGAATAGATGAACTTCCTAGGAAGGATATCAGCCCACTTGTTTAGATAATTGATTGGAAATAGGAAGTAGATAACATGTAGAATATAACATAATGGAAATTCTCGAGAGATATGCTAGAACAAAAACTAGATTATGATAAATTGAGACAAAGAAATGTTAACCAAACATATGTTGACAACAACTAGAGACAATCGATGGCAATCGAGAATAGAAAAAATCAAAAGGATGAAAACAAAATACACGAATAGGTTTTGAATTCTAAAGATGCCATGTCTTAGGCATAAGGGCACATGAAGTAGACAAAGGACATATTGCGGGAAAATAGATGAAAATTCATTGGGGTAAAGGAGGTAGGCGATTTACACGAAGACAATCAATGATGACTGTGACATCAAAGTGGGATATTAGGGTGTCATTCAAGAAGAACATAGAGATTGAAGGATCTGGATGTTACAGGATAGAGATAATCGGCTTGTGAAGGAGAGACAACATACAAGAAAACAACGGAGATAGATCGGTTTAATGGTGACCAAGGAATAATCGACAAAGAACTGCAAGGTGACTTAGGGCTTCGTGAAGGTTAATGAGTGCCAAATGAGATATGTGAAGGAAAAAGGTGACTGATTTGATTGTAGAACTTCAAAATGACGAACGGACTTGTAAATGGATGATGAAGAAATGATGAAACAAGATAGGTCTTCCAACAATCTCCAAGCTCCAAATCTTCCAAGATGATAGATAAAGGCTCTAAAGTGACTTCAAGAGGTTGGTGGCAACTCACAAGAAGACAAGAAACCTAAAAATGCTCACTCAAGGTCAAATCTCAAGAGTTTCATCCTCTAGGAAGGGGGATGGTGTATTTATAGGGTTACCGATGCCCTATAGGGTCACCGTCAATCATGGAGAACCGTTGATTTGGCTTATGTGGATGATGCAAAACTCAAGGGATGATGCCCTATGAAGTGATTATTATGGTTAGAAATTTATTTAGTGAGTTGGATTGCATGGGGACCTGAGAAATAGTGGTTGGAGGGTTGAAAATATTAAATGAGGGTAGGTGGTGAGTCTAGAAAGGATAAATGCGATGTGATTAAGGTGATAAACATGTTTAGGGATCATTAATGTAATTATAAGTGATAAGTGTAATTAGGATGCAAGCAATAACTAGATGTAGAAAATGTAATAGAATGTGTGCATGGAATATAATATAATCCTCCCCCTATGTTGTGTGTGATGTAGATGACCTAGCCTTGTGCCTTGTGATGGAGTTATGTGGATGTAAGTGATCTCCAATGCAATAGATGGATGCAAATCTAGGTGGATGATAGTAGTGACTAGTGCTTGGTCCCTCATTATGGTCTCATAGCTTTATATTTATAGGGTTCTCTTGATCTAATTTCATAATTAACCCCGAAATGGCCAACCACCAAAAAGATAAGAAGCTAAAATGGGAAAAAAGTGCCCAAAAAGTGGCGGAAAGTTTAAGAAGGATCAAAGCACCCATGGTGGGACCAAGGTGCCCATGGGCACCCCAGTCAAGGCTAAAATAATGCAAAGTGATGAAAGATGACTCAAGGCGGTGTATGTGTAAAAGGTCGGGAATGATGAAATAAAATAAGAGAAGATGGCCAAAATATGGGGTTAATTAGTACTTTCTTCACTCAAGAACCTTGTAAATAGTAGTATGAAACCAAGATAAATAATATCTAAAGTGCATGATTTAGTGACTACATTTTACCCCCACTTTATGTTGGTGAGCGGAAATCTTGGTAACATAAAGTAGATAGAGATGTGTACCTGATGTCCATGAAGATTGTAGTAGAAAATGCGCCGATGGACTAGACAAAGTGTGGAATGATAAAAAATATGGAGGAGCGTGGAAACTAAAGATAAAAATGTGCAAAAAAAGTGATGAGAGTGAACCTAGGGCAAAAATGTGTGTATAGTTACTGATGTGTGTAGTGTACTTGCATGGGTAGTATCATGTGTGTTATCGCAAAGTGTTTTTGTTTTTACCCCCATTTGATTGCTTATTTCTCATACAAATCAAACCTACAAAGAGAAAATGATCAAGTAGTCAAATATGTATGTATGTATGTGTAAAAATGTAATGTGAAAGACACATGTAAAAGTATGTAAATGTAAAATACGCAAATGAAAAAGTGTAAATGGAATATGTGCACTTGATCCATGTCGAGAGAAAGAGTGTAAAAGGATATCATGTCTCGTCAAGGTTTTTGGGGACCCGAAACCATAGGTCAAGAAGTATAGGGAGGAAATGCTCTATGTCCTCCAACCTTTAACTACTTCCCTAAACTATGTGTGAAGAGATCTTTGTATCGTCCTAGTTTTTTGGGTGATCTAATGCCAGTAATAGAAGAAGTATAGGGATAAATTAAATTTTATCCTCCAACCTTTAACTACTCCTCCGAATGTTAAGGACACCATGTCTTGTAAAATTCATTGTGTATGGAGTTCATAGACTAGTCTGAACTCACTCATTGTATGTAAACCCACAATTCCAAGGGCAGAAAGTGCACTAAACTAAACCAGTGTAAATGTGTTGTGTAGATTGTAAAACCCCAAATGATGCCCCTATTTCGGGGTGCATGTGATGTCATTGATAGGAGAATGTGGCCCCAAAAGAGGACCAACCACATGAACCCTGAAACTCTACCCTACAAGGGGAAGGGAATGTGCTTGGTAGAAACCAAGGCACACACAAATAAGGATGGCTAGCCAAAGACAAGTGTTATTATGAACAAGCATGCATGTAAAAGTCAGTGTATAATCTATGTAAATAGTGTATAAGCTACCAAACAAAGTAGTGTAAACACGCAAGAAGAAAAGTAAGCCACACAAAGTGGGATACAAACGTGGGACATCATTCACGACATCGTAAGAAATGCAAGGCCATCATGGCCGCAAATAACAAACAAGCGTGCACACAAAACATAGGGCAAGGCCCGCAAACAAGAGTAAACAATAGACAAGCAATGTAACAAATAAGTATGGAAGCAAATATCCTGCATAACAAATGTTGCACATGAAGCACCCGTTATCATGTTAGAAAGATAACTAGTATGTCAAAATAATGTATATCCAAGTAATGTAAAGTTCTAAGAAGGGTTCATTTTAAGAGACCTCTTGAAATCGGAGGTGGAAAATACCTGGAGAATATCCTTGGAACCGATTTCGTGGGAAGGCAAATTTTTTGGGGGTCCAACAAAAAAATTTCTCCTAATTTTTAAGTGGTGTGACAGAAGGCTATAGACGTGTGATAGGAGATTTATTGTCGCACGTCAACAAGGTTGTTATCGCACATCAATGAACCTCACTAACGTGCATCAACAACCTTGTTAAAGAATGATAGCAAGTTTTTTGTTGCGCGTTAACAAGGTTGTTGACTCGTGTCGGCGAGGTTTGTTGACGCGTGACAACCTTGTTGACGTGTAATAGAAAATCTCCTATCGCACATCTATAACCTCCACCCTCTAGTCGCATGACAACAAAATCTATGTGTCGCACATCAACAAACTCTCTTTCGTGTGTCTACTTCCTCTGCACTCTTGTCACACGTCAACAAACTCTCCCACATCACGTGTCAAAAACTCTCCCTGTCGCAACAAACTATCTTTCATGCATCTTCAGCCTCCACCCTCTTGTCACACTTCCGTAGCCTCCTTCCTCTTATCACGTGTTTCCTATAATTGATAATACATATGCCCCTAGGTGGTATGAGTGAGCTAGTAGTGTTCTACCTAGTGAATAATCTAGGATTATATAGGGATAGTTTCAAGGGTAGGCGAAGTCGACCCCTAAAAAAATTAAACTATAACTTTTAGGCAAATAGGTCATTGACCCGCACTTAAAATCCACCTTTTCAATTCAAAAATGGAATATTTTCCATATTACGAATATTCGCCACTAAAATTATCCACAGGTGCTAAGTACAAAATGAAATAAGAGCACTGTGAGAGACAAATTTGGATGCCCCAAAGACCATTGTAGGAAAGGTAGAAGCCAAGCATCCATGTTTTGTGTAAGAGAACCGTATCTCGTGATCACAACTAGAAAAATGCATGAGCGTGCATGTGTGGATGATATATATAAATGACATACAAGTAAGCTAACTAGCATGTGTAATAAAGTGACCATGAACAAGCAAAAGTAAGCAAGAGTAAGAGCAACCATAATATGCAATATGTTGTGGATGGATGGAATGAAATGCAAAATGGAGTGATAGAGCCACGTTCCCCCGAGTGAATGGAAATGTATGTAATGAGGTTCATTTTTTTTCCCTCAGCAGTCAAGAATGAACCATAAACAAGAGTGTGTCATCGAGAAATGGTCGAAGTGTGTGTTGTTTCTAACGCGTTGTGATGAATGTGTATGTGTATTGATGAGATGCGACCTAGAAATGATGTGTGTGTGAACCCTATAGCCAAAGCATATATCACGACTAGATGGAATGTATAAGTGATGATTTAGCCTAAGTGTATATCACTATGAGATGAATGGGTGAGTGATGATTTAGCCCTAAGTGTATATCACTATAAGATGAGAAGAAGGAGTGGTGATGTAACCTAAGGTGTATACCACTACAAAATGATAGAATGGGTGACGATTTAGCCTAAAGCGTATGTCACTAGCCTAGGAATGTTGCATGATGAAAGGTCAAGACGAGTGTAACGCCCATTTGATTTGTAAACCCTCAACAATCGAGTATGGACCGAGGAACTAAAGTGCATCATAAGGTAGTGAGTGCAGCGCATAGAAGACAATGTAGTATGTGTAATGATGAAAGACGACCATGTAAGGAGTAGAATGTGTAATGTATGATGTATAAGATGTAATGTACGGTGTAGACTAAAAGTAGTATGTATGAGGAGTAGTATGGAATGCTAGATGCAAGTATGTATGATGAAGACTAGTATGATGTAAGATGCACAAATGTCAAAATGTTGTAGATGAAATATATAATGTATGGTGTATGATGTGTAATGTGTGATTAGATGCAGTGTGTAAGTCCTAGAGTGCAGTGTGTGGGGTTCATGTGTAGTAAGCCCTCAATAGTCAAGTGTGAACCAAAGCACAAGAGTGTGTCATCAAGTAATGGTTAATGCTAGAACGTGTGATGAGGATGGTTGTATGCAAATGGAAAGATGATAGATGATAGGGTGAGTGGGGGTAATAGAGATAATGTGAATAAACTAACCAATGATAGTGAAGGATGAGGTTCCTCCATCTGATGCCTATGGTGGTGAAAGCATAGGACCATGTTCGTATGGTAGAAAAACATTGTGCGGTGAATGAAGTCTATGCATATGTGATGGATGAATATATGATGAAGGTCGTGGTGTAGTAAAATGTGTCGGTGATGGAGATCTACGTGATGTTGAATATGAAGGTGATGAGAAACCATGAAGAATAAACCGATGTGGGGACTCGCATCTCAATACTTTGACTTGTCCTAGAATGGACCTACGCCATGTGTAGGAATAGCATAACAATGTAGTCGTGTACATGATGCTCAAGTAGGTGAACTAGGTGTAGATTGCGCTTTGAGTAAGATGGAGTGTGATGTGTTAGATGAAGTAGGTAGTGTGCTAGCTACTGCGCGAGGAGATGATGACCATGGTGTAGATGGAAGGACACTATCAATAGAAATGACTTGATTGTTTTGAATAAATTTGAGTCGCAAATGAGTCAAAGAAATGATAGATTGAGATCGATGTATCCAATTGAGACCGAGAAGCATGTCATAGCCATCAACTATGTTCCCAATAAGGAAAGGCACAAGCATAGTAAGAGGACCAACCATAACATGCAGCTTAACAACACCAAAGGGTTTGTTGAAAGGGTACTCAATTTGCGAGGAGGATAACCAATAGCCTTAAGAAGTGAAATAGAGCATGCACTAATGGGCCATGATGGGTCAACCTTAGTATTATTGATGGAGATCGAGCCAACAGAAGCCTTGATATGTAAATGATTAGATGTGAAATTTTCATGATAATCGTGATTAGAGAATAAAATTATTAGTGTCAAAGCATCAGTGTTTACAAATAAGAAATCAAGAGATTTTGATTTAGGAGGGGTACATTGTGATACGTATGATTGGCAAAAGAATTGGGTGTCTTCTTGTCACGTTGTTGAGATTCATTGTTAAAGAGCTTGAGTTTACCCTTATCGTTGCTTGGTGCAGAGTTAGCAGACTCTGAAACTCTAGTTTGTTATCATCAATTAGATCTTGGATGATTGTATGGAGTTTGAAACATCTATTTGTTGAATGTCCCACACATCGATGGTAATCACAGCAGAATTTTCATTGTAGTTCCTACCTTTTGGTCATGATGGATCTAACTCAAGTGGTGGGGGAAGAGTAATGATGTTTTTTTTTTTCTAGAATTTGTTTCAATATAAGATGTGGAGCCATTGGAAGGTTGTTAAGTGTGTGCCTAGGTTTTTGTGACTGAGTCTCTTTAGAAGGAGTAATGGCATTGACAATGATCTTAGTGTTAGTAGGCTTAGTTGTAGATGGTTTGAATGGCATCTTGTTGGGAAAACAAGTGGAGGACGAAGCCTATTCCTAATACTTAAGCTTGCCTATGGATAGGAGTTTGGTCTCACAAAGCTTAAGAGTATGAAAAATTTGATCAAATGAAGGAGAGGTTTCAAAAGAACACTCTCTTGGAGAGGTGGTAAAAGACTCTGAATGAACAAGTCCTGAAGCTTAGAGTCCGCAAGTACATTTGTCATCTTAGCTAGATTGTTCTTATATCTCAAAACATAGTTAGTGAGGTGTTCATTTGATCCATGTTTAAGTTGTGCTAGCTAAGCGTAAGAGATCTTAGAGCCTATATTGATGGAGAAATGAGTAAGGAAGGCATCGACTAGATATGTGAATGAAGTTACCGAGTGAATATGTAGGTCGTAAAACCAACGCATTGCATAATCATGGAGACTATGAGGAAATATTTTAGCTAAAAGAATATGATCGTTGGCAAAATCTAGACAAACGACATGAAATGCTCTAAGATGCTCCTGCGGGTCACCATGCCCATTGAAAATGGGAAGTTTAGGAGTGACAAAGCTAGGAGGAAGCAGATAAGTAGAGATGGCAGGTGTGAATGAAGTATGCAACAATAAGGTAGAATATAAAGACGGTGATGCATGCGCGAAGTAGCTCGTAGCTTATGAATTTGAGCTTGAAGATCATAATAAAGAGAAGTTAAGTCTTTATTGTCAATGGATGAAACTTTTCTATATGAGAAACTAAGGGCAGTGTAAAATGATTGGTAGGAGTAGTAAAAAAATAGGAATAGTAGAAATAGGTGGAAGAGTAGAAGCAAGCGGTTGAGTAGCAATAGAAGTGGGTATGGCATTGGAAGCATTGAATTCTACCAAATTAGTAATCTCCTCGTGAGCCTCATGTAAAATTAAGTCTAGATCTTGTGGATGTCCAACAATATGATCATTAATGGCTTTAAGATGTTCTTTAGTAAAATCAGTATGAGAGTGAGCCATGACAAAAGGAAAATAAACCCTAGAATGGTAAAGTATGAATGAAGAATCTAGAAGTGTGTATGATCTAGTTGGGTTCACCAAAATCATTAACTAAAATGTGGAATATGAGGATGTAGTTAATCTAAGCTATGAATAGTTGTAACTAATGTAAATGGATGTTGTAAATAAATGTAAAAATGACCAAACAACTATGTAAAAGGAAATGTTAAACCTAATTTGCAATAAGGAAAAGGAAAGAACTCCGTTAAATAGAATATGCTTGTGGGACTTGTCGACGCTAAAATTTTCCTCTCTGTAATTACTATCTAGTATATGATTCCGATACAAAAAAAAGAAGACAGAAAATTTCTTCCAAAATGGATGGGGCCCTACAAAATAAAGAAATTGTGCATGAAAATGGTACGTACTAACCGGAGGAATGGATGGCACTCCCATTACGAAATGGGTCAACCATGACAAGTTGAAGATTTTCCAAGCACTGAATAGTCTACTCGAGGATGGAGTAGAAGCTAGGAAGGGGGAAGATGTCGACACTAAAATTTTCCTCCGTAATTTCTATTTCATTAATGTATGTATTAGGAATAGGATGTTGTTAAGTATAATTAGTAGTAGCGTCGATAGAAGATAACAACGCTCTGCCGATTTACGACACCGCCAATAATGTATAATACGGTAATAGTCAAAAGTATAATAGGAATGTTGTGGTAAAAAGTAACTATTTGTCATAAGTGGTCTGGTAATGTTAAAATGTCAAAGTTGGGGTAAGTAGAGAAGTAGGGTCTACATGATTAGGAATTACAAATATTATATTGGTAATAAGGACAAGGAGTGAGGTCATAAATATTTTGTGTATTTTATTTGTAAAAAGTCTAAAAATGTGTGGAACCCATGTGAAATGATAAGGTTTATCTTATCTTAAAAGATAAGCTTACATGTACAAATAAGAGTTAAGGTATGGAATATGATTCGTCAAAGTGGATTTCTTATCCTATCTTAGAGATAAGATGGATAAGCCTGGAAGTTCTATAAATAGAGAGGCCACCCCCCTCATTTAGCATAGAAGGAAGTAAGTAGTGAGAAATATTGTATGAGTAAGTAAAGGAAGCCATCATTTTGAAGGTGTGTTAAAGAAGCCATTAAGAGGTGTAATTGTGAAGTTTCTCCCATAGTTATTGTTGGAAGGCAAGTTAAGTCAGTAACACTTGAAGTACCTCATGGGTGAGATTGTAAAAATTTCATGTTGATATTATAATTTACAATCGATATTTCAAATTTATCATCATTCCTTCTTATCATAGTCTATGGTATTCTTGTGTTATGTTTGTTGTTGTGTTTCCGATTACATCCACCAAACGAAAGGTCATGGCATTAGTAAATAATCATAAAGCACAAGGAGTTCCCGGTGAAGAATTATCATAGTCTTGCCGGATTGGTGTTGACAGCATATGTCACGAGGTGACCGGATAATCTAGAAATAGGAACGACTATGCAGGAGCTCCGAAAAGGATGGATATGGAGTATTTGGGCTGACCTGGGTGCATGAAAAGGGACTGGGTGCCTACGGGCACCCTAGTCTATAAACTAGGTTCTCGTGTCATGTGAAAAATCTCCGCAATTAATCTTCACAGTTCGATAGGTGGTCCTGAACCCTCATTAGCTATCACATTAAGTTTTATGTCCTACACCAGTGTCGCCAATAATCTAAGATAATGAAAAGACCTATAAAATACCAAGGAGTATCAAAACCCTAAAAAAAAAAAAGAATACAAATGAATGGGTCAGACTAACCTCAACTGCCACAATAGTGGGCTTACTAACTAAGTGATGCACTACATTTCAAACCCAAATGTAGTTCTAGTGAGTGTGTGCATAATGTGCCCTAGGTGCTCTTGTGTCAATCGCACTTTGTGAAGTAGCGAGAAATAACTAGATGTAGAAAATGTAATAGAATGTGTGCATGGAATATAATATAATCCTCCCCTATGTTGTGTGTGATGTAGATGACCTATCCTTATGCCTTGTGATGGAGCTCTGTGGATGTAAGTGATCTCTAATGCAATAGATGGATGCAACTCTAGGTGGATGATAGTAGTTTCTAGTGCTTGGTTCCTCATTATAGTCTCATAGCTTTATATTTATAGGGTTCTCTTGATTTAATTTCATAATTAACCCCAAAATGGCTGACCACCAAAAAGATAAGAAGCTAAAATGGATAGAAAGTGCCCAAAAAGTGGCGAGAAAGTTCTAGAAGAATCGACGTGCCCATGGTGGGACCAGGGCACCCCAATCGAGGCTAAAATAACGTAAAGTGACGAAATTTGATTGGGCATGTAAGCATAAAAGGTGAGGAATGACAAAATAAAATAAGAGAAGATGGCCAAAAGACAAGGGTTAATTAGTACTTTCTTCACTCAAGAACCTTCTAAATAGTAGTATGAAACCATGATAAATAATATGTAAAGTGCGTGATTTAGTGACTACATATATATGGATGACATATCGATGATATATTAGTGGATACATCGATGAAGTAAATATTCTTACAACAGATGATTGGAATATGATGGGGTGAACTATGCTCCATCTATCCCCTCGTGTTTTGTTTATGGCAAACAAAATGTGTGTTTTGCCAATTGGCATATTGAAAAATGATCTTATTAGTATAATGGGATTCAAGTTCCATGTAGATTTTTAAGTCATTACCTTAGCGAAGCAGAAAAATTTCTAGTGCTACTTGGAAGATTATGGTGCTACGCGAATAATGCAGATTTGAGGTTCAAAATTTTTTTATGTAAGCTTTGAGAACGGATCCCAACGCATAATAATTTCTATGGACCCAAAAAAGTTACCTCATATGTTGAGAGTATATAGGAACATGAATACCTAGAACACATCTACAATATTAAGGCTAACAGTGGAGAGAACTATGAACCCACACAAGAATGATAAGTGCAATGGAATGATGCATAGTCAATATCGATACCACTAGTTTTAATTGTGATAATTGGGTGTATGGTTCATGTGAGTTGATTGGGAGAAATTATGATAAAATTCAATCCACTACAATACAAACACATTCTTGGGCACCAAATCTATTAGAAGGACTATCAAAATGCTTGAGTAAATAAAATTTTCACCTTATGTCAAGGTTCAATAAGAGTGAATATGTACAATTTTTTTCGATATGATGGATATTTGCAAGCAACTTGCACAAAGCACGTGTAAATTACTTGACGTATACATTAAGAGGAACCATGACAAGATGATAGGACACACATAACCCATTCTTGAAAACATGGGATCAGTGAAAAACTCTATGTGCACCAGATTTGAGTGTAGTAATGTTGTACGAAAATTACCAAGCTATAGTGGAATAACATAGCCTAAAGAACATCTTCAAAAATGTGAAGAATTATGGAGCGCGAGGGCATTTGGAAACTAAGAAAATATTATGGACATTTTACCATACTGCACACATGGGTGGTGCATGGGTGACACTTGGTATGTTGGTTGTGAATTACGAAAAGACACAACTCATTAGGAGATACTCAAGAATGAGTTCATACATACCTGTTCTTTTACTTCATCAATATCGTGCTTGAATTATCCTCTTCAATGTATAAAGAGAGAAATTTTTGGGGATAATACAGTGATGGAGGAGAGACTATTGGAACTAAATAAGGAGAAAGGACTAACACTACCCAAATTTTTAAGGAAACAATTACCAATAGTGATTCAAAAGGTGATTAGGTTTGGCTAGAAATAAACAGTGGCACAATGGTAAAGAAAAAGTGGTGCACCAAACAAAAGAACAAACTATCAGCAATCATATAAATATAGAAACCTCCTACAGCTTCTTAAGAGGTCATTGACAACAAATGTTTAGGGGATGAATGATGCCATAATCCACTAAAGGTTATACAAGTCAACATAGGAACTGAGGAAGCACCAAAAATTGTAATAATTGGAGATTACTAGAATGAGGCATAAGTAACCAAAAATTTTGAACTCTTGCGTGACTATGCGGATCTATTCAAAAGAAGTTATTAAGAATTTAAGGTGTTACACCTTTGATTAGGAAAAATGCAAATTAAATTTGTTTAAGGAGCCAAACTCGTGTGAAAAATACCATACAAAATGAATCTTAATCCACATACAAAAGTAAAAAGAAATTGACAACATGTTGGCCACATGTGTCATAATACCATTTGAAGAGTCATAGTGTGTAATTACCATGGTTATTAGTATAAAAAATATGGGTGAATAATAATTTATGTAGACTACCTACATTTAAACTTAGTTTCTATTACGAGATCCATTCCCAACACCTTTCACAAAGGAAATTCTATAGGGGGTCACAAGAAGAGAGATATATACATTTATTGATGGGTTTTTAAGCTACCACCAAGTGTTAGAGTAGGTATTTACCTTAACTCATGTTTACCTAGGTACTTTATTTACCTTTATTGTATTTATCCTCACCCACTTATGTGTGTGGATATTTCTTTTTATTTATTTAGATATTAGGGGATATTATCTAGTTGTTAGGTATAGTTCTTTCCTTAATCTATGGTATTGACTAGTTCTTTCCTTGATCTATGGTATTGACTAAATCCTTGATGTCTAGTTATCTCCTAAATCTATGGACTTAACTAGTTCTTTGATGACTAGTTCTTTCCTTGATTTATGGATTGATCTATGACCTTGACTAGTTCTTAGATTGTTATTCCTTGCCTATATAAGCAAGGCCCATTCTCATTGTATTTCATTGAGTTCCATAATAATATATGATATTTATGCTCATTTGTTTGCAAAGGTTTATGTAAAGTTATTCTGGCGAATTACTTTCATCTTATTGATCGTGGTGTTTGATTAGCGTCTATGTTCTTAGCTTGGTACGAGCTGGTTATTGTTCCTTTTACCAAGTGCAAATTGTGGTAGAACATCGTATACAAAAAAAAAATCATGACATAATGGGGGTCATTTGCTATATTGTAATGTCATTTGGATTGAAGAAAACACCAACAATATTTTCGCATATGCATAGTTGTTACAAATTTTGAAGATTTTATTCTTAAATTACATTAAGTGTACCTTGATGACTGGATGGCATACAAGCTTGCAAAGGACCAAGTTGTGATAATTTGTGCCTAATGTTTGAGATATTTTTCCATCTAAAAATATCTTTAAATAGAAAAAAAGTGTCTTCGCGACACCTTTTGGCACATTACTTTAAGGACACTTAATTTGTAAAGACAATTTGTTGGTTGATATGGCCAAAATTACGGTAATTAGAGGCACTACAAACAAAAAGGAGGTCTAAGCCTTCCTTGGGCACTAGGGGCACTACATAAAATTCATGAAAGGTTACACAAAGATTATCATACCACTAGAAAAATAGTTGCACAAATAAGGAGAGTTTGAATGGCGATATGAGAAAGAGATGACATTTCAAGAGTTACAAGAAAATTTGACAAATGTACCAATACTTTGTAGTTCTCAAATTGGAGTAAACCTTTTCATGTACATGTAGATGCCTTAGGAAAAATGGTTAGAGAAATATTGGCATGATAAAAATAATATAATATGGATCACCCTCTTTTCTTTGCAATCAAAAATTGATGCACACAAAACAAAATTATACAACTACAAAGTGCGAGGTGTTTTTAATGGTATACACATTACAAATTTTTGGCAATATTTACTCACAACTCCTTTTATATTATACACATATCATATGGTGTTTAAACACTTAGTCAATAAGGTTGTATTACACATGATGATATTCTAATGGATAATTCTCTTTCAAGAGTACCAATTTTCAATTGTCATCAAACTAGGAAAAATAATGCGAACTGATCATCTATCGCATATTAATACATGCGAAGAAGCAAAACCAATTCAAGATGAGATGTAGGATGCACAATTTCTTTAAATAAAGAGTGGCCTAAATGAAATGAGTGACATATTATTGTTTCTACAATATGGACTTACACCAAAAAAATTAGACGGTAACAAAAGAAACAACTTGTCATTAAAGTTGTGGCATATCAATTAATCAATGGTAAACTATATAAAAGTGGGGCACAATGAAATACTAAGACATTTCATGATGAAACATGAGTGACAAGACATATTCCATGAGTAACATGAGGAATTACCAGTGGACGTTATGTAGGATAAACTACAACATGAAATATTATGATGATAGGATTATGGTGGAAAAATATATTTAAGGATGTGAAACAAGATACAAGAGTATGAAACCATTATCAAAGGGTCATAAAGCTAAGAAAATACAATGAAATTTCCTTAAGAAAAATTGTTTCTCAATAATCATTTGAGAAGTGAGCAATTGATTTTATTGGACCTATAAATCTAGCCATGTGAAGAATAGACACACGCTATATAATTACAACAACTTACTACTTAAAAAGATGGGAAAAGAATGTACTTACAAAAGATTACAAATCAAAAATAACCACCATATTTATATGGGAGCATATAATAAGTGTAGTCACAAAATCATGCACTTTAGACATTATGTATCTCAATCTCATACTACTATTTATAAGGTTCTTGAGTGAAGAAAGTACTAATCAACCCCTATCTTTTGGCCATCTTGTTTTATTTTATTTTGTCATTACCGACCCCTTTTTTTATCAAAATGCCCAATTTGTTTTGGTCATTTCCCATTATTTTAGCCTTGACTGGGGTGCATGGGCTAGTATTGGGGTGCCAATGGGTGCCCTAGTCCTTTTACACTTTCCCACCACTTTTTGGGATCTTTCTAGTTGTTTGGCATCTTTATCTTTCTTGTGGTTGGCCTTTTCGGGGTTAATTATGAAATTAGATCAAGATAACCCTATAAATATAAAGTTATGAGACCATAATGAGGGGCCTAGCATCACTTACTACTATCACTCCATCTAGATTTGCATCCACATAGCTCCATCATCAAGAAATAAGGCTGTGACAACCGTATCACACTTAATAGGGGGAGGGATTATATTCTATTCCATACACACATTCTATTACATTTTCTATACATAGTTATTACTCACTACTTCACAAAGTGTGACTGACACAAGAGTAACCTAGGGCATGTTCACACACACTTTCACATAGAACTACATTGGGTCTGAGATGTAGTGTAATGCTCAGTTAGTAAGTCCACCATTATGGCAGATGAGGTCAGTCTGACCCCTTCATATGCATTATTCTTTTTAGGTTGTGATGTTTGTTTTAGGGTCTTGCAGTCTTTCTTTCATCTTGGAGTATTAACGATATCTAGTGCACAAAAATGAAGTTGATGCGACACACAACGAAGGTTCTAGGTCATCTTCAACTCGTGGAAACCAATTTTAGAGCTTTTACACGCACTGAGCGCCAAAGAGTGCCCCAATCCAGCTAGATCCCCGATCCATCCTTTTCGGTACTTATACACATTCTGTTCATGCTCCTAATTTTCCAGTCACCTCTCGTGACACTCTTTGACAGCATCTATTATCAATTGAGTTATTTCCTCACTCTCTTTTGCATATTAGGGTTAGAATTTCCTTTTGCATAGTTTTTAGCTCATTCACATTATTTTTTATTGCATTTATCTACTTTATTACAATTGTTCATAACTTAGATTAACTAGCCCCACACTACATAGTTAGTCCATTTTTAGTTAATCAATAAGTTGGTATGGGTTCCCCTTAAGACTTAAAAGAGAAAAAGGGACTCATTTTCTAAATGACATTGTACACATTATTTTGCAATAATTTATGGTTGGGAACCATAATATAACTCCTTGACACCCACATGAAAATGGAATTTGGTTCAAGCATTCAACAAAATAATCAACACTAGTCTTGATAAAAATTTGATGTAGGACACAAGGATTTAGATGACAAGGTTTCAACGGTGTTATGGGCGTACAAAACCACCTACAAATGCTTTAATAAGGAAGCACCATTCCAACTTGTATTTGGGATAGAAGTTGTACTAAAAATTAATTTATGGTTTTGTCACTCGAATAATGTGCATTTTGAATTTGGATTATGAGTCTTCAATCACATAACACCTAACAAAGTTACTACAATTGGATGAGCAAAGAACACATACAAGGTGGAGCCAAGGAGTTAAAAAGGTAAGAAATAAAGCATGACATGATAAAAACATAAAAATTAAAGGTTTAATATGGGCATAATTTTGTTTTTTAAATGACTCAAAGTTTGCATGAAACCTTGAAAAAACTAAAAACATATTGGTTAGGCCCATATTAGATACATGAAATCTTGCCCATTAGGGCATCCAAGTTAAAATACTTGAGTGGAGAATTTTTTCCAGACATTATAATGGAAGAAGGCTAAAACCCCATTATCAATAAAAACTTCAATTTTTATATGTGAGGACCATGTAAACAAATTGTTTTGGGCGAAGTTGGTAAAAACTAGGTGCCCAAAGTTGGATAAAAGCATGCATCATTGACAAAACAAATACATGAGCACCAAAAGAAAAATTTGTTAAAAAAAGTGGATTACTTAGTTAGTGTTGGGTGCACATGAGTTTGAGGAAAAAAGTGCACGAGGAATTGGTTGAATATGATGAGCAAAAGTAAAATTCATAATTGGTTAACTTTGAACGTAAGGATGCACTAAAATATGATATGAGCTTCTAAACAAGGTTGGAAAATAATAAAATACAATGTGCTCACGTGAAAGAAAAATATTATAATATGGCGAGAACTTGAAAGGAATGGTGAACCTATATAAAGGGATAGTGGGGCATGCAAAAATATGGATATATAAAGGAAACATATTTACAGGGGAAGTTATGGGGTGAGGAGAAGTGTGTAAAAGGGGAGAAGTGCACACAAAAGTGACACAACCCATGAATGTAAGCCACCTGATGCAGCTAGAGGCATCGAGGAGAAAAGTAACATAGGTCCATAAGTTCATGGCACACACATGTAATGATTTCATCAAATCAAGTTAAACTTAAAGGTGGAAACAATCAAAATAACTTGGTATTAAATGAATTTGGTGAGGAAATGGAATTTCACATATGCAAACAGAGTAATTGTGACATTAATTACCCATTCAAGAAGGTATAAAAATGGAAGAGTAACTTATCTAGAAAATTACCTTGCATTTGAAATCAACATCACCATGTGATAAATAGTTAAAAAAGTAAAAATTATTAGAGCACACAAAACCACAATCTCATTCACCATAAGAGAGGATTTGAATCTTTTAAAGGTGATTAAGTAGAAAATAAACAATAAAATTGGAAGAATTAACTAGAGGTGGTAGAAACAACCAAAAATGATCACATAAAGGCAAAAATGGCCCCTTAAAACTACAAAACTTAACCCTCACCGCCATTAGCATGGAGGTCGAGCTCTTCTTGAAGAATGAGAAAATTTGGGGCCATAAATTTCCCTAGAGTAAACTAAGGTAGATTCAAATTTACGCATAGTAGGAAGGGTAGAATAGAGAAGGCACACAAAAATAAGGTCACAAGCGCAAGAACCTAGTATTCCTAAAGAAGACTAGTTCAAGCACCTTCAAAGAGTCAATGTCAAGTGATGATCCAGGTGACACTAACATCAAGGAAGTTTTAAGTGGGGAGGAACAATGATATATTAAAGAAGAGTTGGAAGTGTAGGAAGTTGAAACTGAAGCAAGAACTGGTTCTTCCACACATATGAAGAAGAAGGATAAGAAAACAATGACTCCTAACTAGAAAGATAAGAAGGATAGGAGAGTCCCATGTAACTAAAATTTAAGATGAAATATCTAGAGGATGTATTAGAAGGGGAGACATGGCAAACATAATTTTTTTCATGAAAAAATTTTGGTTGTAATTACGCCATGCATGTACTAGAAGGACTAATAGCTATGAGATACGGTGTGCACACCAAAACTATAAGGATGATAAAGGGCACATCATTTACGATGATATCATAAAATAGATGCTGGAAAAATTAGGGATCCTTCAACTTTTTGAGCTACCTTATTTTAACAAATTAGTGGATATCTTCTAATACTTAATATCACAAGTGCTCGAAGGATATTTTTATTTTATGGGGTGGTGCATGAGAATCACCCACACTTTGATCAACAAATAAACCAAGTTGATCAATGTTGGAGAGGATTTGACACAAGCATTGTGTAATGAAAAAGATATTGAAGAGGTAAAATACCTCTTAAATTACAAGAAAGTGGGATGCACATTCCCCATAACAGAAATAAAGGACCCAATTACAATAGTCATGACATGACTCTTGACATCCAAATTGGCAGAAGTGTAGAGAGGTGAACAAAAACTTTCTTTATATTTCACATAAAATGGTGCAAGGGATGATATAATTTGTCTCAATATATAATTAAATGTATAATAGAGGATGTGGAGCTTGCACATAACAAACCTACGATAAAATTTCAATGGGTGCAATAATCTTGCTTTTGGTCTTCAATGAGATAGGTGTTTCTAAAGACACCAAAACCTAACTAGTTATATGCTCTGGATAAGTCTCTTACTTAATGATACAGAAAATTTTGGCACCCACCACTCTCAATAATGCCTATGAGGCCAAGCTTGAATCTGGTCAAAACACTTGGCAAGATGTGTTTGAGAAAGACTAGATGATTATGTGCCGATTACCCAAGGAGGTAGAAGGAGAAGAATTTTTTTTGTAATTTAATACTACTTCCTTGGATGATTTATGTAGATTGATGAGAATAAATATATTTGGGCCAAATTTTCCTTTTGCCTTTATACCTAAATATTTTTCGTGATCCATAAAGTCGATCAAAAAGGAAAAAAATCAAAATTAATGTGTTAAAGATTGATACAGACATACACACCCTTCGAAAACTTACAAATATGAGGGAAGGGAGGCCTATGTGGAGAGGCGTAAATTGGATATATGCTCACTTAACGAGGTAGAAATAGTAGTAGTAAACAATAAGGTGCATCGGTCATTTTACTACTTAAGGCCAAAAACAAAGTGAAATACAATAGAACCACATGTGGAAGAAGAGTTAGATGAAAAAATGATTCCACCTTCTAGGATGAAGAGAAAATGGGTGACAAGGAAAAAAACATAAAAGAACTACTTCTAAGGAAGAAGTGGGACATGAGGCCTTGCCCAAAAAGAGACAAAGAGTTGATGCTACACAATTTTTTACGACAACACCGAACTCCAAGGTAAGTCACAAAATTGAGGAAAGTGAGTTAAACAAAGGGGATGATGGGAAGGATATTTGTGGCATAAGAACTACCACTAAGACACATTGGTCTAGCATTTCATTTCAACCGAACATAGGTACAAAACCAATTTCAACTAAATAAGGGGAAGAAACATGTTTGGGCATGACAATGCAACCAACTCCTCCAATGTAGCCTACCCCTACCATAATCCATTTCCACAAAGAAAATGAGCTAGAATAAAAGAGTCATAAAGACTCGAGCATAGGGACATGCACAAATTCAAAAATGCCTTCAAATGTTGTCACCATTAAAGATGAAGGAGAGGAATCTAATGGTGAGGAGAAGCATGATGATGAGGAGGAGGAACATGGAGATGGTGGAGATTTAGAAGGTGAGGGTACAAATGAAGAGGAGGAATAAAAACATTGCCAAAATAAAGGAAAGTGCACACTGGAAGAGTTAGAGGAAGGAGAAGATGATAAGGAACATGAAACATTCAAGGTTGATCCAAAATAACCTCACAAATCTCTCTATGTAATGCATCAATAAGGGAGGGTTGTTTGTTAAAGATATGTTCACTTGGGATTGCATAAAGGATTCAATAGGAACAAAACATGCAAAGAAGGGGCTATCCTTTTCCCTTGCTTCCTGCACAGTGGAATCCATAATCAAGCTACCTCATGATAGTTTGAACCACAATCGCATAGAAGATGGAGAACCCATATAGCCCTCTTCAAAACTTATTACCTATTTGAAACCAAATCAAGTGAGGCGCTATGAAAAATAATGGATGAATTGAGTCCGAAAGAATCTAAATAACAATGTGAACTATCGTATACAGAGAAGAAGGGTGAATGAGATGGAGAAGGAGATAAAGAAACAAATAGTAGACTACATGAGTTAACCAGGGAACAAAAGGACCTACAAGACAAATATATTTGCATCGATAAAAGGAAAAATAGTTGGGTGAGAAGATACTCTTCAATGAAACTAACCTTACAAAGGAACATTCAATCATCCCGGGAAAGAATATAGAATATTTGGAATAACTACTAAACCTCTTATTCAAGAAAATAGATGTTGAAAGGGAGAGAACAAAGTAGACTAAGGGAGAATAAGAAAACATGAGGGTTTTCTGTGGGGAAATTTAGAAACATGCACAAAGTTATAAAAAGAGCTTGAAGGAAAAGTCACATGCATGAACAAACTACTTAAAAGATTTTTCAAGAAAACAAGAATAATTACGCACACATGTAAGAAGACACCCAAAAACATGCCACCTTATAAGAACAAATAGAGAGTGACATAATTGATAAGGCTACTTACAAAGCAAGCTCATGGAGGAATTTGAGAAGATAGGAGAAGAGGCAACTAAAAAGAGGTAAAAGATCAAGCAATAGCTAGCTAATGTGAAATCTCACCGCTAAGGATAAAGGTAAGCTAGAAGCTATGAACATCAAGGCTAGTGAAAAATTAAAAATAATACATATAGCCACTATTACTAGTGTAAAAGGTGTTAAAGCTTTTACCAAGCTAGTCTCACAATTGATCAAATCAATCCTCTCTTCCAAAAGGCACTAGATGACCTGGAAGACCCGTGAAGATGTAGTTAAATAAGAATTACAAGAGTTGTTCAAGGAGACACATAAAAGGTTTCTCGAGTGCAGATAATCAAATTAGTGTGGGGTGATATTAGAACCCAAGATTTTTTTATTTTTATTGGTTAAGTTCCACATTGGGAACTAAACTCTTCATTCTTTATTTTTACATTCTTTGGGTTACACATAAGAAAAATAGGAGATCCACGCATAACAATATCAAAAAAATCATGTGAAAGAATATTAGATGAACAAAGTGTGAGAGTTATGAAGGAAAATGTAAAATTTTTGGCAAGCGTACAAGTTCTGAAGGAAGTGCAAAGGATTTGGGATAAGGTAGGAGGAAACCACATGCCTAAAAAAGAACATGAAGGTACATAGGCATGTGTCTAGGAAGGAAGTGTGTACATGTAAGAGAGAAAGTGACCCACTAGAAAGAGATGAGATAAAATAGTAAAAACAATTGTGATTTGAGTTACTTGCATGAAGTCGATTTAGGAACAAGCATAACAGTTTAAAATATGTGACATAAAGTTAGTACATGAGGTAGATAGAGCAAGTATATGTTTAAATATATCCACGAGACTTCTAAAGGATCACCATACAAAGTATAGAACTAGAGTATAACAACATGTTGTATAATCACCACCTCAATGTAATAGTTAAGTGGTAGTTATGGAATCTAAGGGCTAAGAATAGATTTTTTTCAACTAGTGAAGGGAAAGTCCCCACTAGTATATATATACCCCTTGTAGGGTTCATTGTAAGGGGGGCATGAGATGATTTGTGTTATGTAATGTTTCAAACGATCAATATAAAGTACAATATTTTATGGAGCAAGTATATTCCCTATGCATGAGTCTCATGTTGACTAATGTGTGTTAATGTTTCTACTTTATTATCTTCGTTAATTCTTATCATATTGCTAAAACATGATGGGACCTATATTCTCTTGCAGCTCGGTGAGCATGCCAAGGATTCTACTTTGGTGTGATAGGCCGACGCGAGGGTTAACATAATTGTGCACACTGTGACGATAAATTTCACATGCACAAGGATGATTTGGTAGGTATAACTATATACACGACAAAAAGATTTATTTCCCTTTACATAAAAGCACCATTATATCTAGTTCATTATCATTGAGGCTAGGTAATACTTAGTCTTTTAATTTCTACTTGACTTATTTTAGTTGGAATTCATAACAATTTGGCATTTTCATATTATGTAAAGTTGTTACTTTGTTGATTGCATACACATATGTATTAAGCCTTTAAAGGCTTGTTCTTTTGGAGACACAATAGAGTTTGTTCTTGACATGAAAATTTCCAAGACTCTTGTTTGGTTGTCATTTTTGATGTTCGTTAATAAAATTTTGAAAAATAATTATGTACACTCGTGCATCCATGATGACATAAATTTGTATCTAATGTTATAACTATGTAACATGTTTGCTAAGTATGTGCCCAAATGATTTCCTCGTATATATCCTGCATGACCTTAATTGGGGGAAAATCATCGGTATGAATTTAATTTGGGGGAGTTTCCTAGGTATTCTACCATTATAACATAGCAACCCCCAAAACCTTTTTTCATATGCCAAGTGAAAGCTTTATACAACTGATTTTATTATTGCTTAGCACTTTTTGGGCATATGAAGCCCATGTCGCCAATGAGAACATATTTTGTATTTATCATGTGTGTTTGGAAAATCATTAGTGTCTATCCCTCAAGGGCATTCATTTCTTGTGTAATAATTTAAATCTTAAATGTATAGTGGACACATTTATGTCAAATGCAACTATACCACCAAAGTGAGGTAAAGGAGGAGATACTTGCCTATACTTGCAAGTTTGTGGAGAGCATGTTTAATGCAACCAATCAAGTACAATTTCTATATATGTGTTGAACCTTGGATAATCATTTTCAGTTATGGGACATGTTATTTTTCCACTAGATGATGTAAAGAGAAATTCAAATCTTTATAAGAGGACCGAGATCAAATGAATATAGCAAAGGATAAACAAGATCTAGCATGTGAAGTACAACCAAATGTGCAAGATAGAAGATAATAATGAATTAGATTATATCGGGAGATCTAGACTGATTCTCGAAATGGGAAATAGGTTGAGAAGGATAGATCTAGATAGATCTAGGCTTTGTCTAAGAAATTGGAGTCTATAAATTCTTCAAATAAACCGCCCAAAGGGGGACAAGACCGCCTCAAGTGCTTTAGTGTCCAACTGGATACTAGTGTCCCTGAAGGTGCTTTGCTTATCATTTTTAGTGTCTATCAATTTCTTCTTGCTTTTTTTTGTCACATCATATTTGTTGTAGGGTTTTTGTGTCAAACATGTTCCTACAAAACAAACATTAGCTACTCCCGCACAAGTTCAAATAAACATTATATGGAATAAATAATGTATATGCTTGAGTCGATGACCTCGACATCACCCCAATGTGATTATCACCGAGTATTGCACTACATTTCAGATTCAATGTAGTTTTTGTGTGTGTGTGTGTGTGCGATTAAATTGTGTCCCTTGAAGCTAGGTTACTCTTGTGACAATCACACCAAGATAACAAGGTGCAACTACTTTTCCCCAAGATGAATGTGTGAGATGGAAATAAAAAATAGACCCTCCTATGTAGTGAATAATACAACCCAAATGCAATCCTTGAATGTTTTTCTTTGTCCAAGTAGTAGATAGTAAGTAATATCCCAATTGCCTAGCCCCCAACAATTGTGAGTAAATCATATATATATATATATATATATATATATATATATATATATATATATATATATATATATGATTCCTTTGTTTTAAATTCTTCGTTAACAACCAAAAAGGCTGACCCAAAGGGATTAAAGAGACATTTAGAAAAGATACCAAATGATGTGGCAATCAAAATTTGAAAAAGAGAGGGAAAGGGACAAAAATGCCCAAAGGGGACATTAATGCCCGGGTGTTGTTGTCCCTAATGGGTGGTAGTGTCTGAGATGCTCGGAGGATATAACAAAAATATAGAGCTAGGTCATTTTTGTTCATTGTCCAAAGGTAAAGCGACCATTCAAGAAAATTAAATATCAAGAGTATCTCAAGAGGGATAAAAGAAATGAAAACTAAAGTAAGTGTTGTTAATGTCTAATTTTTTAATTTAGGAATCATGCATATAATAACATACATAGAGATGTGATGTAAGTAGTAAGTGCATGATTTTGTGACTACATTTTCCCCACTTTATGTTGGTGAATGAATATTCAGTAGTATAAAGTAGATAAGAAGAGCATAACTTGTGGAGAGTTGAAGGGGTTGCGAAATGATAACATGTTGGATGGGGATTATAGAACGCATATCATGGAATCTAGAAGTGGATAAGGATCATAAGGGTGATCTTGTGTGTGTAGTAGAAATGATGGTTATGTTTGTTTCTTGAAGTTACCTTTGCCAAAGCATCTTGTGCTTACGATTGTTCCTTGTTCCATTTGTGTGTTGCTTTTTTTCGGCGTAAGGTTGGACCTCTAAAAGAATATATGTGTAGTCAATGCTCATGATAAATGAAATTGAACTTCAACTTAGGAGATGTGAAAATAGAAATGCTTATTAGAAAACAAGTGAATCAAGGATAAAGTACACTTGTGTGTCGTGAGAGAAAAGATATAATTGTTCCTGTATGTTTTTTACCTTAGAGATAGTTAGAATAATGTTAAGGATTTAGGTGCCCTATCACTAAACTAAGGATTTAAGTGTCCTATCACCAAACTGAATATTTGAGCATCATGTTGCTAAACTGAGGATTTAAGCGTCATGTTGCCAAACTAAAGATCTAGATATCCTATAACTAAGGGAAGAGTATTAGGAGAGCCGTAGATTTTTCCCAACAATTATTAACGCATCCCCACAGATAAGTGCCAATGCAGATGGTCACAAACCCAATAGTAACTGGTCACTGAGAAAGTAGAATAATTAGTTCCCTTGCCTAAAGTTTGTAACTTACCACTAATTTTGTTCTTGGTGTTCTTGATAGTAACTTGTAACTAAGTATGTGTTGCTAGAAATTGGAAAATACTATCACCAAAAAGATGTTGATCCTATAATGTACCTATTTTAAACCTAGGATAGAACTACCCAGATGGGACACTAGCGCCCACCGCTCTTGTTTGTGTTGGGCACTTATGTCCCTACACTAATTTTGGCCCAATTATGATTTTGAACCTATTTCTTAGCTTTTATGTATCCTAATTTTTTTGTGTGCCATTGTGTCTTTGGTCTCTAGATTACTTGAGAGGGTGAAATAGTCACCCAATAATTACCCCCACTTGTTTGGGGTGCATGAGATAAACCAACACGAGAACCACCCAAACAAGGAAAGATGAATCGAGATGTACACATTTGAAAAATAACTCCTATAGGGAAGATAGGGAATACACATGGTAATAACCATGACACATGCAAAAAAATGGGAAAGGCTAGCCAAAAGTCTTAATCACAAGCAAACATGGCAAAATGTAATAGAAAATAGTCAAAACATGTAGTAACATAAAAAAAGACACAACGAGTAGCTGTTTGAATACATGAGACACCACTCAAGATGTTGTAAGACACTCGAAGCCTTCAAGGCTATATAAGAAAATCATAGAATCAATCATAGGGCATAGCCCACAAACAATGAAAATCAAGACACAAGCATAAATAAGATATAAGTAAATCAAATAACCATGGTTAGAAGTAGGCTCTGCAAGATAAATGTTACACATGAAGCACTCGTTAATATATTATAAAAATTGATAGTATGCCACAATGTATACTTCTAAAAATAGGAATGAAAGTATTAGATGTCGCAATGATAGAACCTAAGTATAGAGAAATGGTAAAGGTAGATGCCCCCATGAGCCACATTGAGTCCGGTATAAACAATGCCAAAGTCATACATCATGTAAGAACATGTATTTAATTTACATTCCCCTCAAGAGAACCATGAAAGCTTACACATGTGTATGAAAAAATGATATAACATACTATGAATCCAAGTAACGTGATAAGAAATGTGCAACATAGAATAATATAAACAAGAAAGAGTACATCCAATAAAGATATAAGCTAGTATTTTTACACTTTTGTAAATATGTGAACATGAAATAGAAAAACTATGATAGAGGAATAGGGTTGTCCCTCGGTGTATGTGTGCAAGGTGAGGTCAATGTAGGTAAGTGCACCCATAACTGATCGTGTTTGGACCTAAAACAAGAGTATGACATTGGGTAGTGAGGGGGAGTAATATGCCCCTAAGTGTTAATGTTATAGTGATCTACCAAATGAGGGTAAGGGAAAGGGCCCCTATCTACTAGTGTGAGGAAGGTGTGTTTGTGATCATGATCAAAGACTTTATGGCCACGGGGATTACATGTGGAGAGAGAGTGCAAAATGGGCCTATATGTACCATGGGAAGTGTGTGTTCTTGGTGGAGACATGTGTCTATGAGGAGGACTATGCGAGCAATCTATTTGTTGCGAGTGAGAAGCGAAAGCCACATGTGGAGCATATTTAAGTGTAAGTGTTAAATAAGTATTAGGAGTAGCTTCACTTAAAGTCATAGGGAAATCATGAGGATATGTATGAGTAGGTGCACTAGTGATAGAAGTAATCGAAGGTAGGAGCCAATGATAAAGGAGTCCGTGGTGGGATGCCTTGAATAGTGATAATGTGACACTCATGTAAAAACATAAGGAACAAGTGGACTAAGGATGGAGTGGCTTTGACACCCGGCCAAGGGATTCCTTCGACTATGTCACTATGCACAATGGTAAATCCAACAATGAATGATATAAAGATAGTGAGAGCCCCAATAGTGATAGAAAGAGTAACATGCCCATGAGAATTAGAAGACCTACAGATCATTTAAGCTAATGGAAATTTGATAGCTTGTAAGAAAGATATTGAACATGCATTATATGTTTGTAAGTAGGATGCACCATAACATTGTTAATAATATGAGGTCCAATAGAAGCATTAAAATGTAACCTATGTGATAAAAAAAAAGCGAGAAAAATCAACATCGATAAAATTAATGACATGTGAAGGAAGATCAATAGTACACACAAGTAATCCAAGAGGATGATCTGAAGATGGAGAAGGAGGAGGAACATGATAAACATGATTCAAAGAGGATTTAGGAGCTGATTTTTCATGCTTAGGTAGAGGATCTTTGAAGATTTTAAGCTTCTGTTATCTCGTTTTTAGTGATTCTAGCTAAAATTGAGATAACCATAGAAATTTTTTGACAAAACCTCCTAAAAATGCCCTTTGAAGGAGATTTTTAGGTTTTCGGGTTTCCATCGCATGCAAACATGTCTTTTACATGCTTCATGTTGAGTGTCTTCCAAACCCAAAACCCGATTACATGCCAATGTATCGGGTTTTCAAAACCCAAGAGCATTGGAACATACCTTACAAAAAACATGTTACATGTTGCTTGTTTCCCAAACTCAAAACCCGAAATGATCCTTTGTGTCGGGTTTGAACTCGATAGCATCCAGACATGTCTTTTACATGCTTCATGTCGGTTGGTTCCCGAAACCCAATTTGTTAAGAAAACCTTTGTTTCAGGTTTTTAGAAGTGCTAAGCATGATGACATGGCATTAATGCCGAGTTGTTGGTTAGTTGGCACACGTGTCGAGGAGGTGTAATAAATGCTAGGGTTTTATAAATAGTCTAATTTTACACATCATTTATACCTGATATATTTTTGCTGTGTGGATTTTTTCGTACATGCTCCATCGACCTCCAAACCCAACTAAACTTCTCGATCGATTTCATGATCCATCTTCGACCATTTTTGAATTTATTGAAGGTATTTTTCTCTTCTTATCATTTTGTGGTCTTTGGGTTTGTTTTTGAAGTGTTCTTTCGGCGTTTTTCCTCTTTGATTTTTCTTGCCTCTGGTTTAGGGTTTAGGGTTGTTTTCTTCATTTTCTATTGAATTTCCATGAAACCCCTTGTTTAAAAATTCATCTTGGGTGTTTTCTTATTTTCTTCCATGGATATACTCTTGTAATTTTTGAGAATAATCTATAAAACCTAACTTACAAGCTTGGAGGAAATTTTACCTGTTCTGACATCCTAGAAACCCAACGCCTTTGATTCGGGTTTTACAGGGTGTCCGACACTGTTTGGTTTTCGTAGTGTATCGAGTTTTGCAAAGTGCTCAGCATCCTCTGACTTCCGCTTGTGTCGGGTTTTATAGATTGTCCAACATCTTCCAACTTCCGCAGAATGTCAGGTTCCGCAGGTGCTCAACATCTCTTGATTTCCACAGTGTGTCGGGTTTCATGAAATGTCTGACACAACCTAGTTTCTGATATACTCTGCAGTGTGTCGGGTTTCACGAAGTGTCCGACAGGTCTCAAAGCCCGGTTAGTGTGGCGGGTCTATAGGGTTGCTCAACAAGCTTCCAAGCCCGATTGATCAAACAGAAGTTATCTAGGCATTCTTTCTTTAGGACTTCTCATGTCAGATCCTGGATCATCTAAGGATAAGTCAGACAGGTCAGGAAAGATGAAGTACAAGTACCGAAAATGGAATCCCCTTCCTACATAGATTGCAATTATGACATCCAAGACACGGAGCTTGGTAACATAGACATGGAGGACTTTTGGAATAGAACCAAGGATTCTTCTCAGAGTCCCTGGATGAAGTCAATAACCAACAGTGGTCTCCCTCTCGCAGCAGGATTCCCAATGTCTACTCAATGCATCGAGTTCATTTTGGCATGTGCTTCCAATTATGACTCAGATTCCCGCTCAGTGAAAAATCAAGCAGAGAAAACCATAGTGAAGTTGGACAGAGGTTACTTTGATGACCTCTTAAGATTGCCCAACTTTGAGGAATATGTTGATGTAGATCTTAAGTCAAAGACAAAAAGCTCACAGGACAAAGATCAAGAAGATTGTATATAGCATGTGAATAAAAATTTCTTGATCAAGGCCAAGCCAGCTGTCTCTAGGTTTCCCAAGTTTGTCCCCAGGAGTGATTTCATCCTTGAAATCAGTGACATCATCACCCTATTGAGTCGAGTATTTGGACTCCCAAGTCAAGAGACTTCCAAGGGTGGATGTATCAATTCATGGTCATTATAAAGAAGAATGAATAAGGGATTGATTGGAGTAGTCTTATAAGTAATGAGATTGATTCCTAGATGAAGACAAATGAATACTAACAAGTATATATGTCATCCTATGTCACCTATGCAATGTACAAACGGCATGAGGAATTATCCAGGGTTGGACACAAAGGGAAGTAGGTCAACTGAACATATATATCGGTATTTTCCTCAGTTGACAATGAAGGGGTCTGAGGATCAATTCAAAAGAGTGAATGACGCCTTCTTTTATGAGAACATCTACACGCTGAACCATGATTTAAGAAAAAGAAGAGTCTTTGATGAGGCATGGTTGAAGTATCAAAATGGGGTTGTATCTTCTTACAGTTTAAGAAGTTCACATACCTTCGGGTGGTCATGTACTTGGGTGATCCTTTCGGATTTCCCAGGTTCCCAGGTGATAAGCTAATACTGATGGAGTTGGTTAGACAATTGTTAGATTTTCACAAATTCAAACAGAGTAAACACAAGGCTGTTGTATCCTTCCCTATTTCCATCGGAAGGTACACGTGCTCGATAGTGGTTAAAGCTAAGAATGTGGTGCACGAGCTTTAGGACAAGTTGAAGAAGCACATGAAGCATAGAGATGGATTTGATTTATGAGGAGTCCTTAAATCGTACGAGACTTTATATCTACATGTGCCCAACATAGAAGATATTTGGGTTGATCTTCGGGATGAAGTTGCCATCCGAAGAAAGGACAATAGCAGGTTGACAATTGAAGAAATCCAGATGCTAGATTTATCTGACATCCCAGAGGGCACCACGGATAATGAGAGTGTCCTTGATGCCTCGTATGATGGGTTAAATGAAGACCAATATGTATTCCCAACCATTGATTGGTCCATCACTGAGAAAGCTTCTATTGTGGGGAGAGTTGCTCAAATTCTTGCCCGTACTAAGGTGTGGCTCATTTCTTGGGGAATGAGTTATAAAGAAGGAGTTTTTAAAGCCGATACTTTGGAAGGGACTCTCCAAAGGAAAAAAGGAAAAGGATAAGAACCCTTCTAAGAGGCCAATAAAGGTTAAGTTTGTCAGAAAGGGAGAAGATCAAGTAACCACATCAGTGGCCACTCTCCCACAAATAGTTGAGATTCTTGATTCACCTCTACAACCGAAACAAGGAGATCCTCCTTCAGGGAGAAGAATTTGTTCAACCTTCCATTCCTCTTTTGGTTGTGATACCATCGAGGTAAGTCTTCCTCTGGAGAATTTTCAACTGACCAAAGCCATTAGGTTCAGAATAAATATTCTCAATGAAGCTTGCAACAAATTGAGGGAATCAATGGATCAATTGGTTGATGGCACGAATGACATAGAAGAAGAGCTAATCAAGATCTACGCTAAGGTGTTGAATGAAAGCTTGAGTATTCTACTTGTTGATGATCTTTACAAGTAGATCCAAGAATCAATTCAGCATGAACCAACTTATGGCTTTGGCCTGGAAATCATTGATAGGTTTGTGAAAATTGAACATTCTTTGGAAACATTGAGGAAACTCAACAAGAGACTGAAGAAGCTTCCTGGCAACGCTAACGATACTCAGGAAACTTGTGAAGTTCTGAGTGATCATTCCACCATACCTGATGAAAATGAGATGCAGGGTATAATCCGAGAATTCCAAGAATTTCGGACAAGCAAGCTTTGTTGGAGGAAGGCAAAGATGATGAAACAAAATAGGCATAATGTTGCATGTCAATTCAATCCCGAAATCGACATGTCTTTTTCATTTTTGTTTCGTCACATAGGAAGAAAGTTTTGACGTGGTCTCCTACATGAGAGTCAAGAAAAATAGGACTCTCATTAAAAAGACTATTTTCTAGGATTTATCCTATTTTCTATCAACTCCTTTTATTATAAATAAGGGATGTTTGTGCATTCCAAAGAGTTGAGATTTTTGGAATATTGAGAACTATTGTGAAGAAGAAAGACTTTGTGTTTTCTTTTAATCATTTGAGGAATAGAAGCTGATGCTATTTTGAAAAATTTGTGTTGTGAGATGTATCTTTCTTAAGATATTGTTCTTATGTTCATAATCTTAAGCTATTCTTTATTTAGCATCTTGATTGTTCTAATCATTTCAAACATTACATTTGTTTTCTAAAACTCATATGATTATTTCGTGATCTGCATTTGCTCGAAAGAAAGTATGTTCCCCTCATTTCCTTTCCATTGTGTTTCTTCCATAATAATAATTTCCTTTCCGATCCATTTCATTTCGAAAGTAGCAATATCTCCGCCTAGTATGGATATGGATTTCAGGATTCTATCCCAACCCCAATGGTTAGATTAGTGTGAATACTATACATGTTATTTATGTTGTGTTTTAGATTAGTAATAAACAGTGCAGCCTCACTGTCTTTGAGGAGGGATTTAATCCCATGTACTATGGTTGAACCTCATATTTTGGCTTGACAAAATATCCAACCAATAGCTTGTCATTGTCATTAGTAGATTTAGGAAGAGAAAGAGTAGATTTAGGAAACTCAATGTCATGATTTTCATTGAGATCTTGGATTAGATTTCTAAGCTTGAAACACATGTCAAGAGAATGGTCATTGATATATGGTAATCAAAATGTGCATTTTCATCAAATTTATTTCCATGAGGCCTATTAGGATCGTGTTGGAGCTCAAAATTGCACCCTGGATATGATCATGAATGACCAAGAATTTTGAGGCAACATGAGACCATCTCTCAAGTTGTGGGACTTACTACTTGAGATGGACCTCCGAGAAGGTTGGTTCCTCTACCTATTCCTACTACTAAAAATACTCCTAGGAATTGAAATGCAACTATCTAACTCTACTCTAACATTCCAAAGGACCAAGTGTGAGAAGGTGATGCATAGAAAAATATCCTAAACTAAAGAGTTGATGGAACCAAGAAGAGGGTTGGAGACATTCCAATGAGTGGAAAATGGGGAGAAAATGATGGAGGGAGCAGACAAAGAGAGCCACAATCCACAACAACATTCAAACCACCATTTCCCTAGAGCACAACAAATTTGAGACCCTGTAAGAGAGAAAAATATGCACAAAACACTTATAGATGCAATGAAAGGCAAGAAAAATGTAATAAAACATAGAAAGGGCAGAAGAGAGCCACAAAACACACATTTATTGCTTCATGAATGCACAATCCATTACATTAGAGGAGAAGAGGCAAGGATCACCATGCAAGGTGTCCAAATATGAGGCATGTAACTCATTGACATTGAGAAACAAATTGGACAGAGTTTCCCCACATCCCATAATATCCCCTCTTTCTCAAAAATGAGAAGTTTACAATATATAGAAGAAGGTGAGAAAGAGAGAAGAGATGAGAATCCCAAAATTCCCCCTTTTACCCGCCAACAACCTTCATTAATTCATAGGAAAATGACATGGGAGACCTGTTAAACCCATTCCCCAATTTCCCTTGCCTTTTGGAAGAAGAAAAGTGACCATACTTGCATTAAATTTTGGTTCATTGGGCAAACTGGAAGTGTGGTTTTGATCCTAGACTATTTTTTTCTTTTCTCCCACCTACCTTCACAAAAATATGATTTTTAAGTTCCATGGTGAAGAGGATGTTAGTGTGAGTTATCCTATGTGACCTCCTCTCATGTTGGAGGGTCATCTCACATGGGTTAGGTTTAGGGTTAGGTTTAGGGTTTCATGTGTGTCATGCACTAGGGTTACTCAGCACCCTATATGTACCCCTTTTCTATTCATTTATGAGCATGCCAAGACACTCCAGTGTCTTTCCTATATGCAAGCTTTGTTTCTGTTGAGCAAGTTCTTCCATTACTAATCATTTTTTCCTTGTTATTGTTGGAGCTTTCATGATTCCGTTGGAGTGCAACTACTTCATGGTGCCTCGTTTCTGATTCGATTCTCGCAAACTCTTTTCATGGTATCAGAGCTACATGACTTGCTCGTCACACCAAAAGCTCGAACTTATGGTGGAGAGGGATCTCATCGTGTTAATCAGTTGCTACGCCAATACCCTCCCGCATGATGGAGCTAGGTATACACCCAATCAGGCCCAACGACATATTAAGAGGAAGTGACACCAAGAATTTCCCGGAGGTCACCCATCCCAGAACTACTCTAGGGCGACGTGCTTAACTGCCTAGTATCAGAGCTACATGACTTGTTGTCACACCAAAAGCTCGAACTAATGGTGGAGAGGGATCTCATCGTGTTAATCAATTGCTATGCCAATACCCTCTCACATGATGGAGCTAGGTATACACCCAATCGTGGAGGGGTTGATATTGACTTGATTGGATTCACAGATTCGGATTGTGCGCAGTAACTTAGATCATTAGAAATCTACTTACGCTCACGATTCTCCCTTGGTTCGGGTCCTATTAGTTGGTCTAGCAAGAAGCAAAATGTAATTGTGATATCATCTACAGAGGCAGAATATAGAGGAGCAGTTAACGTTGCCACATAAGCTATTTGGCTACAGGGTATTTTGACAGAGTTTGGCATCCACTTTCAGCGGCCTTCCATTATCTACTGCGATAACACGAGCACTATCTCTATTTGTAGAAATACAGTTTAGCATTAGCGACGAAGCACATTGAGATCCATATGCACTTCATACGGGAGCTTATTCATGATGGTATCATCGACATTCAGTACATTCAGATAACTGATCAGATTACAGACTTATTCACCAAGCCTTTCATTGAGATGAAGTTTCTTCACTTATGGTCTCTTCTTGGGGTGAGGTCTTCTGCAGCTGCCCATCTTCTTAGGGCTATTTAGTCCTTCTTTTTCTTCTTCTTCTTCTAGGAAGATTGTGTTTGTATATGGGCACCTTATCAGGCCTTTAGTTGTCAGGCCCCATTGGCACATCTTTCTCGGTTGTGTAGGAGTGTCTTTCTCTTCCATCCGACTCATCACAGGCGCTACCCGGCAGCCTTCGATGAAGGGGGTGTTAGTGTGAGTTATCCTATGTGTCCTCTCATATTGGAGGGTCATCTCACATGGGTTAGGTTTAGGGTTAGGTTTAGGGTTTCATGTGTGTCATGCATTAGGGTTACTCAACACCCTATATGTACCCCTTTTCTATTCATTTATGAGCATGCCAAGACACTCCGCTATCTTTCTCTATGCAAGCTTTCTTTCATTGAGCAAGTTCTTCCATTAAAATCATTTTTTCTTTGTTATCGCTGGAGCTTTCACGATTCTGTTGGAGTGCAACTACTTCGTGGTGCCTCGTTTCGATTCGATTCTCACAAACTCTTTTCGAGAGGATGAAGAGACTTTTCCAAAAAGTGCAAGATCTCAAAAATGGAGCACCTAGTAAAAATTTATGGCCGTGTGGGTTTATGAAGTAGATCTGTTCGTAGAACCGAACACCTATTACTACTTAGCTCGATCAAGTCATTTTACCACACCACTCTTTGCTTTTTCTTGCTTACTTTATGGGATCTTGAGGTGCCTTTTCTTTACTCGAAGATGAGCTCATGTTACTTTCTAGCTCTATTAAGCCATTTCTCGACCTTAACTCTCCTTTTCCATCTTGTTTGGCTTAGTTTTATGGGCCTTCGTGACTGCTTGACTTTTCTTTGCTTGGGAAACCGAGGTCACTTCACTTTAAGCTCAATTGAGGTGAAACCCTACATCACTCTCCTTTACATTTGGTATGGCTCAAGATTTCAAGGTGAATTTACTCGTGGAACCGAGCTCCACTAACTCACCGTAAGCATGAGCTTAAACCCCGCTTTACTCCTTTTACATTTGCCTATTTTGCAGTGCTCATGGGATGACTTTTCTCGGGAATCAAGCCCTACCGACTTCGTAGTTGGTGCAAGTTATTTTCCCACTTTTAAATTTTTAAATTTTTAAATTTTCTTTATAGTATGGGTATTGCATGGGTTAATATTCCTAACGAGGAGCAATGTTTCACCGGGAACATTGTCCCTCGCATCCCCTCGTTCTCCATGGACCTTATAACTCCGCCATACACTACACTCTCGTGTCTCGTTTGTTGTGGCTCTCTCGGGTCCATGAAGAACTCACACCCGTGAAAATCATTCTTCATGGGACTCTTGAGCCCGCATCATCCACCACTCCCGCAACACATAACCCCAATCTCCTCCTTACCTTACGAACAAATTAGACTGCGGGAACTTGAGTCCCCATGGTACGTGTTCCACCTGGACTCCTAACATCCGATTTCCCCACAATAAATTGGATTCATTCGCATCCCTTCACAAATTGGCATTTTTGGGCTTTCAGGGAACCCAAGCCCCGGAGGAACTTGTTCTATTTATACCTTCCGGACCCAATTTATCCACATTATACCGAAAAAGACCCTTTTTGCATTTTTCTCAAAAATTTCCAAGTCTTTTGGCCAAGAAAAATTTTGAGGAGTTAGGATAGGTAGGTTAAGGTGACCCAAAGCCAAATTTTCCCATTTTAACCATTTTTAATCAAGTTTGGCTAAGTATTGAACTGAAACAAAGGGAAATTCCTTCAAATGATTCTAAGTGCCCATAATCAACACAAATACTTGAATTTTTCTAGATTCTTCATTGAAGCTCTATTAGTTGCCCAAGTCCATTTTGTCAAGTTGTCCATTTTTCCCAGGGAAAATGGATAAAAATTTTGGCAACTTATAGGGGACATATGTCTGCTAGATGAGTTGATCGAAGAGTCTAGAAGCATCCATTGGGCATGGAGTCATCCTGATAACCTGAAATATGATCTAAACTTGAAGAACAACACCGAGTCCACTTGAAGCATTGCTTGGACCTGAAACTAGTCTGAAGCTTGCTTGAATTGGTTAATCACATTATTAAATTATTTGAATTAAGGTTTTATTGTGAGTGGAAAATTGTTTTGCATCTAAAATTTCACTATTTCCTCTACGAATGATACATTGGCGTAATGAATGCATCCGAAAGCTGTCCCAAATCTGATTACTTGCCAAGTTTTTTTAAAAATTGAATGAATCATGGCAAAAGATGAAGCATTGTATAATTTTGAAACATATGTTGATTATGGAGTGCACTTGGAATTGTCTTAAAAGAACTGATTTCCCCATGAACACTGCCTCCAATGGATGGATTGTGCAATAAAAACAACTACATAAAATTATGTACAAATATGTAAAATCATACATGTTCCAAGTGGAAACATGCAGAGTGTGCACAAGCACTTCTTCTACTGAAAAAAAAAACCTACCTATCCTACTCTAACTAAAGGAAAAGGAGGCTAAACAAACCTGCAATAGGTTGTGAGAAATAGCTACCCTTCCTCACAATTTAAGACCATGTGATTGATTTTGCAATGGACATGGCCTTATGTAAAAGTGACAAATTGTTATAAAGTTGGTTTCTCACCTTATTCATCAAATTATCAGTAAAAAAAAATGATTACCTCCTTTAGTTTCTCTGCATTGGTTTGGAAGTGTTAAAGCTAACCTTTAGTACACTGAGACTCATCCTCATACTCTAAATTGAGCATGACTGGTTGCAACTTTGATTTTGGCTCCAAGCTAGCCAAATACCTGATTGGGAAAGGGTATTTTGGAACCAATGGGATGATCCTTTGAATTTTCTCAATCCTATGAAGCTCAACTCCATGGATGGAGTCATCTCATAGACTTTCTTCTTGAAGGTGGTTGTTTGTATTTTGATTTGGAATTGATACTGCCCCTTCTACAAAAACTTTTTTTTCACCTTGATGGTTGATGATTTTGTATATGGTTTACCATGGGTCCCCCCATTCTTTGTTCCATCTTGATCCTCCATGAAAAGTGCAGCAAACTATAGACATGAAGAGAAATGAGGATCATTGCATTCCATTAAAGCACCCTACTCACTTTCAATAAATTCTCCCTTAAGGCCCTAGATAGCAATAGTGTTGAAAAACACTTTCTCTTCCCCTATTCCAAATTGATTTTCCTTCACATCTACTTGCTCTGTCTTATATTTAGCTCCTCTTTTTACACAATTTGGATTTTCTCAGTTCTTTCATTCTTGGTAGGATTAGTTGGAGGAGGAACATAGAAAAAGGGATGTTATTTTGTTTAATGCTTGGGTAAAGGTATTTGATGGTCAAGAGACTTGATTTGACCAATTAGAGAAGCTAAATGACCCTCCAAAACATGCTCCCTACTCTGTTGATCTGATGTCTCCAAAACAACTAAATGATTTTTCCTAAAGTCTTGTTGTTTGGAGTGTTGCTTGGTTTGTTCCTTCTCTCTAAAAGCATAACAAACATCTATTTCCACCAAACTTATAGGATAACTTTGTCTAGTGAGGGTTGGGTAGAAACTAGGGACAACATTTGAGATACCACAACTTCTGGAAACATTAGTGCAAGGTTTAGTGAAGTTGGGTAGTGCCCTGGGTGGAGATGGGAGGAATTTTGCAAAGTTTAGGGAATGCTTTGGGCATGACAAATTTGTGGAGCATCAAATGAAGGATAAGGAAGAAAAGGAGCTTCTGGTTTTGACAAGGAGTGATGGATTTTTCATTTTTGCACAAGGGGAAGGAAGGATTTGAGGTGGTGACGGAAGAATTGTAACAACATGGATATGTTTTCTTTTTCCATCTTGTATGATAATCTTCTCAGCTTGTGATGCAAAGGCAAAAGCTTGAGGAAGACAGTTGCCCCCTAAGGATTGAATCAATATAGCCAAATCAAGCATCAAAGGATCTCAAATAATACAAGAATGTCATACCTTGTGAGGGTTTGTATTCTTGAGGAATCCTATGCTAGGTCCTTATGAATCTGATGTTAAAATCAGAAATAAACTCCATTGGATCTTGTTGTATTTTGTTGAGATGTTCCATGAGGCAAATGACATCTGCATCCTCCTTGAACCAGTTGTGTAGTTGTTCTCCCAGCTAATTCCATGTGGAAATGGATTGTGGAGCCAAACTATTGTACCAATCTCTTGCCTTTCCTTTGAAAGATGAAACCAAAAGTCTAAGGCAAACATTCTCTTTGTGACATCATGAATGACACAATGGTTTATAATATCTTGAATGTGATCAATAGGGATTGATCTCCATTTCCATAGAAAAGGGGTAGATTTTTCAAGGTTGTTTTGGGGATAACATCCAACTACTGCAAATGGAGTGGACTAAAAGTGAAATAAGGAATGGAAAAGCTCTGGAGAGCCATGACTGAAATTGAAACATTAAAATGAATGGAAGAATAAAGAGAGAGGCCTGCAATCGAGATAGTGGGCTGCTTGAATTAGTGGAGTTACTAGATATGCTTGAAATTGCCTCCAAAGGTTGAGATTTCATCAAGAGCATATCAAACTTGATGAAATGAAGTTGTAAAACAAGATACACACTTGTGAAATGTGTAGCTTTGGTGCTTATCCCATTGGGTGTGCAAAACTATTAGAGCTCAAAATTACACCCTGGATATGATCATGAATGGCCAAACATTCTCGAGGCAACATGGGACCATCTCTCAAGTTGTGGGACTTGCTACTTGAGATGGACCTCTAGAGAAGGTGAGTTCCTCTACCTATTCCTACTACTAAAACTACTCCTAGGAATTGAAATGTAACTATCTAACTCCACTCTAACATTCTAAGGGACCAGGTGAGAAGAAGATGCATAAACAGAAATCATAAACTACAGAGGTGATAACACCAAGAAGAGGGTTGGAAACATTCCAATGAGTGGAAAATGGGGAGAAAATGATGAAGGAGAGGGCAGACAAGAAAGTCACAGTCAAAATAACATTCAAACCACCATTTCCTTAGAGCACAACAAATCTGAGACCCTGTAAGAGAGAAAAATATGCACAAAACACTTAGAGATGCAATGGAAGGCAAGAAAAATGCAATAAAATAGAGAAAGGGCATAAGAGAGCCACAAAACACATATTTTATTGCTTCATGAATGCACAATCCATTACATTAGAGGAGAAGAGGCAAGGATCACCATGGAAGGCATCTAAATCTCGTGGCCTACAACTCATTGACATTGAGAAAAAAATTGAACCGAGTTTCCCCACATCCCGAATATCCCCCTTTCTCAAAATGAGAAGTTTACAATATATAAAAGAAGGTGAGAAAGAGAGAAGAGATGAGAATCCCAAAATTCCCCCTTCTACCCACTAATAACCTTCATTAATTCATTAGAAAACAACATGGGAGACCTGTCAAAATCATTCCCCAATGTCCCTTTCCTTGTGGAAGAAGAAAAGTGACCACACTACATTAAATTCTGGCTGTTGGGAAAACTGGAAGTGTGCTTTTGATCCTAGACTATTTTTTGCCTTTTCCTCCACCTACCTTCACCAAAATCTAATTTTTAAGTTCCATGGTGCAGAGGATGAAAAGACGTTTCCAAAAAGTCCAAGATCTCGAAAAAAATGGAGCACCCAGTCAAAATTTATGGCCATTTGAGTTTATGAAGTAGCTTTGCTAAGAGAACCGAACTCCCATTGCTTCTCGGCTAGATCGAGTTATTTTCCCACACCACTCTTTGCTTTTTCTTACTTGTTTTGTGAGATCTCAAGATGCCTTTGCTTTACTCAAGAAACCAAGATCACGTTACTTTCCATCCCTATCCAGCCATTTCCCCACTTAACTCTTCTTCTCCATCTTGCTTGACTTAGTTTTGCGAGCCTTCATGATCGCTTGACTTTGCTTTGCTCGAAACCAAGATTGCTTCACTTTAAACTCATTAATGCAAAACCCCACATCACTCTCCTTTGCATTTGGCCTAGCTTAGGATTTTGGGGTGACTTTTCTCGTGGAAACGAGCTCCACTAACTCGCGCAAAAACACGATTTTAAACCCCGCTTTACTAATTTTACATTCACCTACTTTGCGGGTTTGCTCAGGATGAATTTTCTCGGGAACCAAGCCCTAAAAACTTTGTAATTGCACGAGTCATTTTCTTGATTTTATATTTTTAAATTTTTAAATTTTCTTTATAGTGCGGGTACTTTGTGGGTTAATATACCTCACAGAGAATGTTGTTCCTCGCATCCCCTAATTCTTCACGGACCTTCCAACTCCGCCATATACTATGCTCTCGTGTCTTGTACATTGTGGCTCTCATGGGTCCACGGGAACTCACATCCCCAGTAGAACTTGTTTCGCTTGGGACTCTCGAGCCCGCATCATCCGCCACTCATGCAACACACAACCCCGACCTCCTCCTTACCTTGCGGAAAAATTGAACTCGTGGGGAACTTGAGTCCCCGCGGTATGTGTTCCACCCAGATTCTCGACATTTGATTTCCTCATAATACTTTGGAATCATTCACACCCCTTCACAAATCCACATTTTCGTGGATTTCAGGGAACTCAAGCCCCAAAGGAACTTGTTCCATTTGTACCTCCTCGACTTGATTTATCCGCATTATACTGAAAAAGACCCTTTTTGCATTTTTCTCATTTTTTCCAAGTCTTTTGGCCAAGTAAAGATCTAATGAGATAGGAAAGGTAGGGTAAGGTTCCCAAAGCCAAAATTTCCCCTTTTAACCATTTTTTATCAAATTTGGCTAAGTATTGAATCGAAACAAAGAGAAATGCCTTCAAATGATTCCAAGTGCCCGCAATCAACACAAATACTTGAACTTTTCAAGATTCTTCATTAAAGATCTATCAGTTACCCAAGTCCATTTTGTCAAGTTGTCCATTTTTACCGGGGGAAAATAGATAACAAATCGTACTCAAGAGGAGTGGGAAGAGAAATTATATTTCTTTCTAGGAGTTGAGGAAACAACATATGTGGTGGATATGGCAATTTAGTAAAAATGCAGCGTGTAGGTTGCAATTGGAGCTTTGTAGGTTGAGATATAACATTGAAAATAGGATTAGGTTCATTAGGATTTCCCTTAAAGGCATATTTTCTTGGGAACTTGTTAGTAGATGAATCAAAATATTAGCACCATATTTAAGTTTTCCCAAAGAAAGTAACTTGATTTCACGATTTTTCGAGTATGACATAGATGATAAAAAGAGTGAAAAGATTCAAGAGCACACATTCTTGCAAAGGAGGTAATATGCTTTGGATAAAAATATCTTGTAATTTAGATTCAACCAAGACATTGTTCATTTAGAAAGATTGGTCTTATAACACAAAACATAGTCACTAAGGTGCTCATTAGTTCCTTGCCTCATTTTGGCCATTTGTGCATATGATATCTTTGTTCCAATATTTATAGAAAAGTGAGCCAAAAATATATTTTCTAAAGGAGTAAAAGATCAAATGGAGTGCAAAGGAAAGTCATAAAACCATCGCAAGGCATAGTCCTATAAGCTCCTAGGAAATAACTTGGTCAAAAGTGTGTCATCACAAGCATAATCCAAACATGCAACATGAAATGATCGAATGTGCTCTTGGGGATCTCCATGGCCATTAAAGAGAGGAAACTTAGGTGAGGAAAAATTGGGAGGGAGTGGATAAGAAGAAATCTTGGGTGTAAGAGGACTATGAAGAAGAAGTGAAGAATCAAGAGATGGAGAAGAAGAGGAAGATGCCTATTACAATTCACTATTTGAGCTTGTAAATCATGATATAAGGATTCTATGACATTGGTGCCTGAAGAAGGGTTGGGTTGGTTATGGGAAATGAGAGGAGAAGAAAGATGAGTATGATGTGGGAAAATATGAACATGGTTAGTGAAGCCCCCACATGGGTGGGGGGAGGAGAATGGAATAAAAGATGAGGGAGGCATAGTGGGGATAACATTGGTGTCTAGAGGAGTGGAGGCAGAGATCCATTGGGATTCTTCATGAGCAAAAATAACAATAGATCAAGGTTTTCATGATGATCAACAATGTATGTATTTAGGTCATTATTATTTTTGGTGGTAAACGCATGAGAGGTTTTAGCCATGATAGAAAATAAAAAGATATGATAACGAGTGTGCAAGGGTCGATTTACCAAATGATTTAAAGAAATTTAAATCTTTATCAGAGGACCGAGATCAAATGAATATAGCAATGATGAACAAGATCTAGTATGTAAAGTAAAAAAAGTGTGCAAGATAGAAGATAAGAGTGACTTAGCTTGCATTAAGAGATCTGGACTGATTCTAGGTTGGGAAACAAGATGAGAAGGTTGGATCTAGACTACGTAAGATTTGTATGAGAAATTGGAGTTTGGAACTCTTTAGATAGAACTGCAAAGGGGGTAGAACCGAATCGGGTGCTAGTGTTTGATCTGGGCACTAGTTTCTTGGCATGTGCTCTACTTCTACTCTTTTTAGGGTTTGAACTTAGCTTCTTATTTTTTTTTGTCACATTCACTTCATTGTAGGGTTCTAGGTCACACTTGTTCCTACAAAACAAACCCTAGCTACCTATACAAAGTTTAAGAAAACATTAGATGGAATAAATAATGCATATTCTTGAGTCAAACGACCTCGTAGTCACCCCAATGTGATTGTCACCGAGTGTTGTACTACATTTCAGACTCTATGTAGTTAGTGTGTGTTTGATTGAATTGTGTCCCTTAAAGCTAGGTTTCCCTTGTGCCACCACACTAAGATGACAAGCTACAACTACTTTCCCCAAGATGAATACGTTAGATGAAATTTAGAAATAACCCCTCCCGTGCAAAGTGAATAATGTAGCCCAAATGCAAATTCCTTGAATGTTGATCTTTGCCCAAGTAGTGGATAACAAGTAATAACCCAATTGCCCAACCAATAATAATAGTGAGTAAATCATGTTTATATGTATGATTCATTTATTTGAAATTCTTCATTAACAACAAAAATACCGACCCAAAGTGAAAAAGAGACTTTAGAAAATATACCAAATGATGTGGCAATCCAAATTTGAAAAAGAGAGGGAAAGCGACAAAATAACCCAAAGGAGACAAAGTAGCATTTGGGTGCTCCTGTCCCTAATGGGAGCTAGTTTTTAGGATGCTCGGAGGATATAATACAAAATACAGAGTTGGGTCATGTGTTTTTCAATGTCTAAAGGTAAAGTGACCATTCGAGAAAAGCAAATTTCAAGAGTATCAAGAGGAATAAAAACAATGTAAGTGTTGTTAATGTCTATTTTTCTTACTTAGGAATTATGCATTGATCCATAGGGATCCAGAAAAACACACCACTTCATCAATTCTATCAGCACCAAGAAGGAGAAATAAGAAAAGTGAAAGAAAATGAGGTAAATGGAGGTTCTGGATAAACCGTCACTCTATGCAGAAGCGGCGGTTTGAAACCACCGCCTGTAGGGCGGTGGTCCCGAGACCGCTGGCCCGCGCATAGGCGCGATCTTGAAACTTTCAAATAGAAAAGAAGAATGGAATACGAGTGGATGTGTTCTTGAAGTGCCAACCATGTCTCTTCCCTTCCATGCCCTTTCACATCCTCTAGTGCATGGGAGGACATGGGAAGGCCTATAAATACATGAAAGGAGCAAGAGAATAAACATTCAAAGATCCAGAGAGATCGAGAAGTAGAGTTTAATGAGAGCAGTGAGCAAGATCTTCAGTGCTGGAATGGAATTGTAGGAGTAAGGTGTAGAAATACAAGTTACAAGGAAGTGTTAGTTTTAGTTTGGGATAAATACCCAAAGACATAGATGTATTAGAGGATGATATTATTCCACTTGATGCATTTGACGTTGTCTTGAAGTCCTTACTTGTATATTAGGGATGTTGTGTTCACAAGGAGGGAGAACCGGATTACAGATGGGTCAAGTATGGAGTTAGTTTTAACATTCGGGCACACCAAAGCAAATTAAAGAAGGCTATGGTAAGTGCCAACCAAACACCAAGACTTATTCAGGCAAATCATCAGTTTTGTTTGCTTTCATTGAAAGAAAAGCAAAATGGACGTGAGAGCATGAATATTTTTGACCAAAGGATAGAGAATTTGGATAGCACTTGTTAGTTTTTGCAGAAGAAGCCACCACAGGAACTGCTCATTCAAGGAGCAAAACAAACTTTCGCTATGCAGTCACCGTATCTACCTACAGATTCACTGGACCTGACTATGGGGTAGCAAGAAGAGGAGATACAAGGAACAGTGGTGACTATAGCAGCAGTGTACTTGGAGAGGATTTGGCCAATCCATCTCAAGAGATAAAGACAAGAAATGACTAAACCACTACAGTATGGGACCTTCACCATAGAGCAGGTTGGAGAAGAAAACTTTAGGCCATATTTCATGTAGATGCAAGCGATAGTAAGTTGTAAGAGCTCGCATCCACTAACACCATCTATGCATGACAAAGAAGGAAAGATACAGAAGTTACCTTCCAAAGAGGATTGTACTCGAGGCATCTCGAGAGGAGGATGTAGCACTGGAACAACAAACCAAAGATCCAAAGGAGCCTCGGCGAGTTGGATGAGAGAAGACACCAAGATAGACCCAGTAGTACTCGAATGAGCACGAGAGGGAGTTGATTCCTCTACCACTTTCCCACTAAGCTTTTGTGGGACCAAAAGCCTCCTAAGTAGGGGAGGTATGATCCATAGGGATCCAGAAAAACATACCACTTCATCAATTTCATCAACACCAAGAAGGAGAAACAAGAAAAGTGAAAGAAAATGAGGTAAACAGAGGTTCTGGATAGAACCGCCACTCTGTGCAGAAAGCAGAGTTTCGTAACTATCGCCTGCCTGGGCAAAGTGGTTTTGAGACCACCGGTCTGCATAAGGCGGTGATCCCAAAACTTTCGAATAGAAAGAATGGAATGTGAGTGGACGTGTTATTGAAGCACTCCACCGCGCCTCTTCCCTTCCATGCCCTTTCACATCCTCCAGTGCACGGGAGGACATGGGAAGGCCTATAAATACATGAAAGGAGTAAGAGAATAGACATTTAAAGATCCAGAGAGATCAAGAAGCAGAATTTAATGAGAGTAGTGAGCAAGATCTTCAATGTTGGAATGGAATTGTAGGAGCAAGGTGTAGAAACAGAGCAAACAAGTAATTGGAGAGAAGGTTTACATTGTTGCTTCTTTTCATACTTATTGTAATCTGTAATTGTCTATGTTAGACCAATAAAAGTGGGAAGAAAGAGTAGTTGCCCTTCCCGACTGGTTTTCCTCCTTGGAGGTTTCTAGGATAAAATTGTTGGTGTTGAAGTTTGAATTATTTTCTTCTCTGCAATTTCCTTTCTATAGCACTAGATAATCAGTCACGAAGCTCTAATTTTTAAGCAATTCTGTCATTTTCCAAAGTTGAAAGTAGAACAACATAGTTGTGTGATTTGTAGAGTTCCAAAGTAGAAGTTTATGGATCATGCATATAATAACATACTTAGAGTGTAATGTAAGTAGTAAATACGCGATTTCATGACTACACTAGCACATCCGCAACTTGCTATTTTTTAGATGTATATTAATTGGAAATGGTTGGATAGAGAAGACATCGTTTGGAAGCTAGATGTCATTAAGTCAACTTTATGAATTATGAGGTTGTTTCACGCAAATTGAGTGAGACCCCACATTGGTTCTAATAGTGGTCATTGTCAAAGTTACAAAATCAAAGTATGTCTAGGCCATTTTTTTGGGGGCTTAGTAGGTGCATGTGGGATAAGAGTTCCCAAATTTGTAGTTCCATTTCCATTTGTCCTTCTCTTGCATGTTAAAATCACTATTGTCTCTTCTAACGTTACCTTCAACTTTTGTAGATGCTATCTCAATATGACATACATGGTAGGCTTTTTTGATTTATTTCTAATGTGTAAAAATTTGTTATTTACCTACACCAATGTTTGTATATATGTGTCAAAATGGTTTGTAAAGTTAAAAATAAAACTAATAAAAGCCTTAGTAGGAAGTTCATTCAATAGTAGGTCTAATATGGTAACATGGGAAGATTTAAATGATTTCCTGAGCCTTTCTTTCTTTCCACAAAGTTCCTTTGATTGTTGAATGACCATGTTCTTGAGGCCTCAACAAACATCACTATTTCTAAAAGAAATGGATGTTTCATGTAAGAATATATGAATTATGGTATTTGGGATGCCTCCATTGTGTTTTGGACACATTTTTAAATATGTTCTTACTAATAAAAATGTAACAAAAGTAATGTTACATATTAATAAAGGGATTTTTAGCAATATATGATGTGTTTCCCATGCACCAATATCATAGTTGATAATCGTTTATTTTAGGAACTTGTTGTAGATGCAACCTCTGTGGGGCTTTTGGATTTAAAAATACTAGTTTTTCTTATTAAGATATGGTGGAAGCTTTTATTTTTTCATGGTTTTTTTATGTATAATTCATATATATAATTTAATATGATGTAACACAAGACAACTCGCTTGCATACTATTGATTTTTGAAACACAAGTAAAAAATCCAACCATTTTTATCTAAAGGGATAGACAAATATCCAACAACCACAAGCTTCAAAGTGTGAAGATATAACACAAGGTCAATGACACTGATCAACCCCATTTGGAACAACACACACCAAGCCCTCAACGCATGATGCAAATTAAGTGAGGGATTTGAATCCACAAAATGAGCCACCTATAACAATGGATGAGGCCAAGTGAGCCAACCTGGATGGCTAAAATCCAACCACATTATAAATGACAAAAGAAGAGGGTCTTTCTCATAAAAGGTGCATTTTTAATGATTAAATGTTCAAAGTCACATTAAATATCACTGTGAATAACATTATAAAGTATTTAGTAGAAATTTTATCTATAATAATTAAAAACTCTATTAAATACGGGTTATCCAAAAAATTTCCATTGCCCTTAAATCTTCAAAATCTACCTTGGAGCAAAGACTAATGGTACATTGAGATGTCTCATGTAAATATTTTGTAATAATAATAACTAGCAATTGCATATGAGTCGTAAAGTATGCCAAAAGGGATGTAAATTAAAACCTAGTTTGTAATTTTATTTTGACACGATAGTTGTGTAATATATTTGGTAATGTTATTTAGTTTTTATATTACTGAATGGAGATGATTGAAGATTGATGTATTGAGAAGAAGATATGAAATGAAAATTTCTAAAACACTAAATATTATAATTGTGTTTAAATTTTACATGTTTTGGGAATGCATAGGAAGTTGTTTATTGGAAGTAAGTCCTATCACCTCTCCTTTCATAGAATGTGCATATTTAGTATCCTTCATTTTTTTTGCAATGCTTAAATATAAATATGAGCAAGACATGTGTGTTTGCTAACAATCACACTTTTGAAACTTCAATAAATGTTAAGTGTTCAATTCAATAAAATCCCACATCCCACTTAGAATGCGAAAGAAATTCCCCCTTGGTCATAACATCTAAGCCAACTACTACCCAACAAGAGAAGTTTATAAATATAAAAATTTAAATACATGCAAAATTATTTGTAACATAAACATCAAAGCTATACAACTACTAAATATGCTAAAATAGTTAAATACATGAAATAAATCCATATTGTGACTATTTTCAAAGCAATGAAATAAATGCATCTTGTGTTTATTTTCAAGCAATAAAATAAATGAAATAAATGTATTTTCGCTACTTGTAAAACTTACTAAAGGACACTATACCCATGGGACTGCTTTTTGTGAACACTCGGATGATAAGAATATGGGTAATCAAGAAGTAAAACGTATTGTTGGAATGCTAAATCTAGTCTCCCTTCAAGTGCTCAACTTTTTCAAGAGATTGACAATTTCTAGCATTAAGGGGCATCTTCTCGAGTCTTTATATGTACACAACCATATAACCTCCTCTAATTACCAATTGATAAATTTCATTTTGAAAAACATTTTATACCATATACATGTAATTAAAATGTAAAATATAATTTTGATTTTACTTCTACATTTTTAAAATTGAAAATAAAAATTGAAATTAAATTAGATTTAAGAATTCGTAGATGACAGTTAATTCTTAAAAAAAAGGATCTGTGAAGCAACATTTGAAATCTCCAATTATAAATGAGACAAAACACAAATATATATATGAATTTATTTACATGATATCTCCTTTTATTGAGTCGAGAATGAAATTTTGATGGTCTTACAACCGGTATAGGTTTTTAACATATTGATCTCAATGTTGCAAACAACAATTGGTTTGAATTTTGCAGAAGTTAATGATATGCTACCTAAATGTGATGTGGTTGTCATCAATGCATGCCTCTTTCTCATAAAACTAAATATGTTTTTATAGTCACAAGACATGATATCTCCTTTTATTGAGTCGGAGAATGCAATTTTGATAGATTTTTTAATCTAAGCAATTATGTGCATAACAATCTTATTATTGTGTCTCTTTCCCTACTAGTTTTATTAGGGGAATATTTGACAAGACAATATGAAGGAGGGGGTTTTAATTGTGAACAATGCTCGGGTGGTGCTTATTATGGATGCTCAAGCGGTTGTTGATGCTTGTGCAAGTGGATATATTTGAGGTTTATTGCAGTTCTTCAATCTAATTCTATCTATAGTCTCTTAATAATGGATATAAAAATCCTTCGCCAAACAGTTCTTTTGCAAGTAGAGAGAGAAAAAGTAATTTTATAATTAGACCATCTAATGGTCAAGACAATAAAAATTAAGAGTGTATAGCTACGAGATATACCAAACCTAAGATTTGTAGCTAAATGTGTACAAATGAATGAGAATTGAAGGGTTTGTCCTGAGATTAGAATAGGTCTTTGGTATAACTGCATATTCCTCTCGGACTCGAATGACTAACACAACTTTTAATATCGTGGTGTTCTTCTTTGACAAGAATGTGTTCAAAGGATTTGAGCTTGGGTAATCTTCTTGCATTTACACTTTCAACATATGCAAATGTATATGTATGAATTTGTAACAAATTTGAAATGTAGAGATAAAACCTTTAAATGAAGTGGTTCATCTATATTCCCACACTTACAAAATCAATCACACCCATTATCAACATCAACTACAAAAGTAATAACTATCCCTCTAAATCAAATAACATATATATTGTTTGGCGTTCACATTGCATTGTACACATGCGATTGCTAGTATAATACAATTACTCAAAACAATTAACATTTTGATGATGGATTTTAGTCTCCTAGAATTAGATATGGTGACCGATAATGTCTCCTAGAATTAGCTATGGTGACCAATAATGTCATTGAAGGTTACAAATAAAATTTATTTACAGACACTCCCTCCAAACTAATGACGTGCAAGTGCCATGTTTCCTTGTGCATCCATTAATATCATTAGACTCAGTAGGCTATCGAGTAAGTGAAGTGATCTTTGTAATTTTAATTCATGATCACTATCCTGAATCTTTGAAATACACCTACTACCACTAATCTCTAGAGACAATTATCTCGTTTATGTATACTTGATAACATTATGTTAACTAGATAAAAATATTATTCTAATTGTCTGCTTGTGGCATTTGATTATTTTGATTGTAATTTTGTCATATGCACACAATATAAAATTAAGAGTGTATGGCATATTACATATATAGAGAGTTTGGCTTACAAATATTCTTAGGTTTAAGTGTGCACTGGTTAGACAACCCATGGGTGATTCTTTTCATGCAAGAATCATTTTCCTCCATGACTATAAAAGTAATTATCCTTTAAACTAGAAGAGGCATAAACATCGACTCCTTCTACAGTGACTTTGGAGATAATAATATAGTAATAGTTTCAAATTTAAACACCATTTCATCCTAAATAATGTGTAATTTCATTGCATTATACACATGCGATTCTTAGTATAATACAATTACTCAAAACAATTAACATTTTGATGATGGATTTTAGTCTCCTAGAATTAGCTATGGTGACCAATAATGTCATTGAAGGTTACAAATAAAATTTATTTACAGACACTCCCTCCAAACTGATGAAGTGCAAGTGCCATGTTTCCTTGTGCATCCATTAATGTCGTTAGACTGTAGGCTATCTGTGCAAGTGAAGTGATCTCTGTAAATTTTAATTCATGATCACTATCTGGAATCTTTGAAATGCACCTGCTACCACTAATCTCCAGAGACAGTTATCTATTTATGTATACTTGATAGCATTATGTTAACTGAATGAAAATACTGGTCTAATTGTCTGCTTGTGGCATTTGATTATTTTGATTGTAATTTTGTCATATGCACGCAATATAAAATTAAGAGTGTATAGCTATAGATATACCAAACCTAAGATTTGTAGCTAAATGTGAACAAATGAATGAGAATTGAAGGGTTTGCCACGGGATTAGAATAGTCTTTGGTCCAACCGCATATTCCTCTTCGACCTTGAATGACTAACACAACTTTTAATATCGGGGTGTTCTTCTTTGACAAGAATATGTTCAAAGGATTTGAGCTTGGGTAATCTCCCCGCATCTACACTTTCAACGTATGCAAATGTATATGTATGAATTTGTAACAAATTTGAAATGTAGAGATAGAACCTTTAAATGAAGTGGTTCATCTATATTCCCACAATTCAAAATCAAACACACCCATTATCAACATCAACTACAAAAGTAATAACTATCCTTCTAAATCAAATAACATATATTTTTCGGCGTTCACATTGCATTGTACACATGTGATTGCCAAGTATAATACAATTACTCACAACAATTAACATTTTGATGATGGATTTTAGTCTCCTAGAATTAGCTATGGTGACCAATAATGTCTCCTAGAATTAACTATGGTGACCAATAATGTCATTGAAGGTTACAAATAATTTTTTTTTGCAGACAATCCCTCCAAACTGATGAAGCGCAAGTGCCATGTTTCCTTGTGCATCCATTAATGTCATTACACTGTAGGCTATCTGTGCAAGTGAATTGATCTCTACAATTTTAATTCATGATCACTATCTGGAATCTTTGAAATACACCTACTACCACTAATCTCTAGAGACAATTATCTATTTATGTATCCTTGATAGCATTATGTTAACTAGATGAAAATACTGGTCTAATTGTCTACTTGTGGCATTTGATTATTTTGATTGTAATTTTTCATATGCACACAATATAAAATTAAGAGGGTCAAAGCACAATGTTGTGTCCCACTTCATGTCCCAAAAACGCGAGTAAGAAGTTGGGCGGGATCGGAAATCGAGGTTGTTCGCGCGAACACCCCTTTCGCGTGAACCCCCTTCGCCTGAACTGCCACGTAGGATGAAGAAAATGGTTCGCGCGAATGGGGGTTCAAATTTAAACACCATTTCTTAAATAATGTGAACCCCCGAATTCAAATAATTTTGGCGACCACTCAAAACAATTAGTTATATATAGATATTTATATAGTTCTGGGCGGCAGATTTAAGGTTTGGGGGTTCGGGCGAAGGGGGGTTCACGCGAACCCCCTTCACGCGAACCCCCTTCACGCGAACCCCCCTTCGCGCGAACCCCCCTATGTGGCACCTATGTGGCACCTTTGTGGCACATTTTGGCGCCAAATCCATTTGGAGGATAATTTTATGCCAAAAAGTGCCACTTAGGTGCCACGTAATTAGGGTTAACGAATGAATAAAATTACAAAAATTTAACACAAAATACAGAATTTTATTAGCTTTCTAAAAATATAATTTTTATTTTTAAAAATATGTTTTACTATTTATTTTTTATATTTTGCTAACATATGGTATTTTAGGACAATCAATTGTACACAATCAACCCAATTTGAAAAATAGCAAAAAATATCAAAAAAATTTGAAAAAATTAAAATTACTATTTATTGAAGTCTTCTTCTTACCTGTGAAAAAAAAATTCAATTTTGATAAAAATCTTAAAAGTTATTAGCATAAACATTTGTACACCATTTATTTGAAAATATTTTTACTAAATAATTAATTAAAAAAAAATTATAAGTCAAAAAAATATGAAAATTTGACAGCACCTCAAAATTCAAATCTTAAACATATATCTAAAATTTCATGGTGAAAAAATAAATTTTCATTTAAAAAAACCACCCGGGGACAGTCATTCCTCTTTTATAACATAAGAAACAACGTATGAATAAAATTAAGAAAAGACCATTTTTTTGTAATTTTTTTTTAAAAATTTACATGTATTCTACACTCTAAACACAACATTTCGTTAGTTTGTGGAATTTCATGAATGTGTATGGTTTTATGGCTATTACCTTTAGAAAATCAATGAAACTGAAAATTCATGTGTATAATGGTACAAAACATACCAAAAAGTGGGACATTTTATTGTGCTTTTACCCAAGAGTGTATGGCATATTGCACATATAGAGAGTTTGGCTTACAAATATTCTTAGGTTTAAGTGTGCACTGGTTAGACAACCCATGGGTGATTCTTTTCATGCAAGAATCATTTTCCTCCATGACTATAAAAATAATTATCCTTTAAACTAAAAGAGACATAAACATCAACTCCTTTTATAATGACTTTGGAGATAATAATATAGTAATATTTTCAAATTTAAACACCATTTCATCCTAAATATATGATTTTTTTATGTATGTGACAATAATTTTCTTTCCCATTATTTTGAATTTTGGAGTCATGTTGTCAGATTGTGCTTGAGTTTTCGTCAAATCATCTTGATTTCTACAACTAGATGAAGTTAAAGTTTTTATTTCCATGATCTGAATCCCTTTCTATGCGAGCATTGCAAACTGCAAAGTCAAGACTAATTTTCAATGCATATACCCTTTATTTGCAGAATTTGAAAAACACACACCCGATTTGCATGTTTTGATTACCACACCTTTCCATCTAGCCTATGTAACTACATAGAGGATCAAAAGGAAAAGAACTTACAACTTCTTCTTACAGCTGGTATAGGCTCTGATCATATTGATCTCAATGTTACAACAATAGCTGGTTTGATTGTTGCAAAAGTTAATGATATGCTACCTAAATGTGATGTAGTTGTCATCAATATGCCTCTTTTTGATAAAACTAAGTGTGTTGTTATAGTCACAAGACATGATATCTCCTTTTATTGAGTCGGAGAATGAAATTTTGATAGTCTTACAAATTGTATAGGTTTTTATCATATTGATCTCAATGTTACGAAATAATCGGTTTGAATTTTGCGAGAAGTTAATGATGTGCTACCTAAATGTGATGCAATCGTCATCAATATGCCTCTTTCTCATAAAACTAAATATGTCATTATAGTCACAAGATATGATATCTCCTTTTATTGAGTCGGAGAATGTAATTTTGATAGAATATGCCTCTTTTGATAAAACTAAATATGTTATTATAGTCACAAGACATGATATCTCCTTTTATTGAGTCAGAGAATGCAATTTTGATAGATTTTTTTAATTTCAGCAACTGTGTGCATAACAATCTTATTATTGTGTCTCTTTCCCTACTGGTTTTGTTAGGGGAATGTTTGACAAGGAGAAAATCAGCAAAATGAAGGAGGGGGTTTTGATTGTGAACAATGCTCGGGGTGCTATCATGGATGCTCAAGTGGTTGCTGATGCTTGTGCAAGTGGATATATTTGAGGTTCATTGTAGTTCTTCAATCTACTTTTATCTATAGTCTCTTAATAATGGATGTAAAAATCCTTCACTGAAACAATTCTTTTGCATGTAGAGAGAGTAAAAGTAATTTTATATATTAGACCATCTAATGGTCAAGACAAAATTGGAATCCTAGGTGCCTTGGCAATAGTAGGGGACTGGAGGCAATCAGAAGAGATGATACATCCTATTGCAAACATTCTGGTGGAATTAAGGTTAAAAATATGATTTTTGAATGAACGAAGATTAAGTAGTTTAATATTATGATTCTTGTAAGAACTAAGATTAATTTTATCTTCCCGACCGAGTCATAGGGTTTGAGTTTGACCGCATGTTCAACAAGGTTAAAGTTTGGTTCAAATTCATCAATGGATAAAGTTTGGTTGAAATTTATCAATGGATAAAGTTCAAAAAAACACGTTATTGAGTTCAAACATTAGGTTTTCTTACCTCAATTTATTTTTCCAAAATAACATGAGTGCATATATATGTCGGGACAGAGTGGATAGAGCTTTCGTGCTTTGTTTTAAGATGGCATATGTATATAGACACACATATATAAGATAATGCAAAAGATATGTAAAAAAAACCCATTTAAAAATAATGGATAAAGTTGTTTAAGAAGAATAAAGTTCATTGAATTTTGAACTTTTCTTGTGACATAGCTTCCAGGTGTGAAGACAATGAGGAGGTGTGACTAATTACTTGGAAATTTGTTGTTTTAGATAAAGTTTGCAACAAAAGTGAAAGGATATGTTAGAAAAATACTTCAAGGGTGAATAATTTCCTTCACAAAACTATATTAGGAGATACATCCTCATGAAAATTAAAAACATATTCTGAACAATCTCTTTCACCTTTGAACTTCGCAATGCTTTAATTGAACTTTGCAATGCTAAAATTGAACTTCACAATTCTAAAGATTAAGATAGTTAATATTTATAGGAGGAAACATTAGTTGTATATTTTTCAACTTAGGAATGCTTAGATTTAATTCTCCATAAATTGCAAATGAATAGCTTTTAATCTTTGAAATTTATCATTCAAATATATTTTTAGAGATCATTTTCTCTTTGGAAGAGACCATTCTTCTCTTTGTTTTCTCTTTTCCATAACTTTTAAAATCGTGTGAATTCTAGCAGATATACCAAACCTAAGATCTGTAGCTAAATGTGTACAAATGAATGAGAATTGAAGGGTCTGTCCTAAGATTAGAATAGGTGTTGGGCCAACCGCATATTCCTCTTCGACCACTGAATGACTAACACAACTTTTAATATTAGGGTGTTCTTCTTTGACAAGAATGTGTTCAAAGGATTTGAGCTTGGGTAATCTCCCGCATCTACACTTTCAACATATGCAAATGTATATGTACGAATTTGTAACAAATTTGAAATGTAGAGATAGAACCTTTAAATGAAGTGGTTCATCTATATTCCCACAGATTACAAAATCAATCACACCCATTATCAACATCAACTACAAAAGTAATAACTATCCCTCTAAATCAAATAACATATACCGTTCGGCGTTCACATTGCATTGTACACATACGATTGCTAGTATAATACAATTACTCAAAATAATTAACATTTTGATGATGGAGTTTAGTCTCCTAGAATTAGCTATAGTGACCAATAATGTCTACATTAGAAACATAATGATCAATTGTAGGTGTGATGTTATTCATCATCCAAAAAACTGCATTGGTTGAATACTAATAAAACAAGCTTACATGATCAGGTTCGTTCCCTGTGTTCCATGGTATTTGTAACTACAATATTTGGGAAAAAAGTCACTTGCAAACGGATATTCGTACCCTGTTCTAAAGCTCCCAATTTTTTTCAAATCCTCACGGTCGATTCAAACTTTGGTGGTTAAGAAAATATTTAATAGATTTTTTAATAAAAAATCCAGAAATGAGGGATTTGAAATAATATATGTTATTTACTTAATCCACTCCATAACATGCCTAAATGGAAAATTTTCAAGATTTTGCATTCAACAGCACAGCTTTAAGGCTAAGGGGCATTTGGAAGGTTTTCTGCTAAACTTTGCCAAGCTCGTGGTATCATCGAAAAGGACAATCTGTCCAAATAACCCTGAGAAATGCTCTCCATCACTAAAATGTACAAGTAGATGGAGCTGGTACCATAAGAACGCTTTTAATCACTGAATATAGATTACAACTCTTTGTTAACTGAGAGAGCTTAGGGTTACAACAGACAGTTTTCGTTTGTCTCATAGCAAGGATCGATTTTATTTGCCTAGTCTATAGATGCTTCATGTTTTACATTGTGTCAAACTTAATTTGGGAAATTATAGATTATAATTTTGATTAGGTTACACTGTTTACGTGTGTTCTTCCCTGCATATCCTTATGTCACCCAACACTTCAACGTTAATTATATTCAGACAAACATTTATACAGAGGAGAATAATTTTGCATACACATTCCTGTACATTATCATGCCGATATTTAAAGGTAGAGTGCATTTCTCTCTTGACATCTACGAAGGCTCATTACTATTGCAAGAAGGTGCAATATGCTTTTGTTTCCAGAATCCAGGTGACGTGCTCTGCTGCGTATTTGTTTGAAGACTACATTTTAAACTTCACATGTTCCATGTTTTATTGACTACTAATAAATGTTTTGACATGCTTATGAAGCTATTTTTTGGTTTATTCGATCTAATATAGGGAATCAGCTCATAGTTTCTGGCAATGCCTTGGAAGTTGGTGTTTGTCATCATTTATTAATATTTACAGAAAGTTGAAACATTAACAAGTTATAATTTCAGAACTATACTGCATCAAAGCTATCAAATATCTTATCATTTTGTATAGGAAAAAACTTAGTGTATGAAGGTAATTGTGTTTTTCCCTTTTAAATTGCAATGTTCACTATGTTAATATTTCTGTAAGCATCTCCATTTAGTTTCATTCTTCCTTCCAACAGATACCTTCATCCACGTATTGGATTTTTTTTTATTAGTTATCTATTTACATTAGATGAATTTTTTTTAGCAGAAAAAATGGGATGTTGTGTGTCACCCAAAACAACTAAAACTAGAGGTCTTAGGGCAAGTCGATGAAGCAAACTATATGGAAGTCTCACTTTCCAAGAGGAAATTGGTGACACTTCATTAATTTGGCATTCCAACTGAATCAAGGTTTTTCTTATGTAGATTATGGTTATCTTTAGGAGGGAAGAGCCATTGGCATTGGGCTCCCGAGGTCCTTGAATTTTAGGTTGGGTGGTGTAGTTTTTGTGGTCCTTGAGCATTTGAGGCTCTATTATGAGTGTGGCCTAGACTAGGAACATTATTGCCCACATTACCAAGTCCTTGTGTATAGGGTGTCATGTTTTTGGTACAATGAGTACCAGCTATTGATCTTGATATGGTGTGTACCGGTACCAATTGTGATCTGGTTCAACATATGACCCTATGTGGATGATGGTGTCTTCATGAAATTTTGGACATTGTTTTTTTTTATTATGTTTTAATACTTTTTTAATTTATGGTAGGTAATGGACAAAATGGGTGGAGGGAGGATGGTGTTGGGAATATGATATCAAAAAGGAAACGTGATTACAATTATATTACATATACCATATCAACAATTAGTGTTATGGTTAGTATTAGGTGATTTGAAACCACCAAAACTATGCGTTGTTATATATATTTAGTTTGAAGTTAATGTAGGTGAGACATTGTGATGTAGTACAACATGGTTACAATCTCAATGATTAGCACATATACATGAACATTTTATTTAGTAATTAATATCATCCAGATTTTCCATACACACATCAATTCCATGAAAACTCATGAGTGGAGATGGAATAAACAAGGTTGTTCATGAATGGATTATTATTCACCTTTCACCATTCATCCCTCCCACTAACAAATTCTTAGGTAGTTCTTAGTGTCCCATGAATCCCTTGGCCTTTTTGATTATATAAAAAACAATGCCATTATGTTAATGATTACTTGGTGGTCATCTTTAGATAACTTAAATATACATGAGTAAAAATCCCACGAAAATAAATATTCCAAGCTTGGTCATGTTCAATTACCACCCATCCTACACGTTTCATGAGCATAAGAATATGGGAAACGTCTCGGGACATGACGGGTCTACCAGATATTTGTCATTTGAAATCGCGTTAGGGGAGTAAATGAATAGGGCATCATAGTTTTTTTATGTATATTATATATTTACATGTAGTCAAGAGAAAAGATAAAAGATAGAGGATGAGAATGGCCTTGTCCCTATACTATGAGAACAAATCAAATTTTTTTCTCAATTTTGAGCTTACACATGACCCTTTTTGTTCAACTTTAGTTCTCTAAAGAGTTGTAGACTAGTTGTTGATCCCCATAAAACAAAGTTTTGGCTTCACTAAGGGTGTAAATGATAGTCTCCAAGAAGCAGTTAAAATGGTGAGAGATTGTTGGGATAGGGGCAGCCCATCTCGATCTTCATGTATGGAGGTGCATGGGCACATGGTATATCTAATACACATACTAGTTTCTCAAAAATAGAAATTTTATTTCATTTACTTTTTTTTGGAATTTTACTTTGTTTTGAGGAAAAGTTGTCATTCAGCCTTATTCAGGCCAAAGGATGACCCTCCCACTAACTAGATGTTTTAGAGTTCTTGTGTCTCAAGACACATCCATGGCCTTGTGATTCTTACCCAAAACGTGTCTCAAAAGCAAAAATGCTTCTCTACTAAATTAGTGATTACTTTTGGTTTATGGTTCTCTATCTTGAGGTTTATAATTAAATGATAAAGTTGAGTCTTTGATGTTCAAAGTTTTCACAAAAATAAATATTCCAAGTGTTGAGTAGCTCAACATAAATCTATCATAACCAGCCATCTGAGCCTTGAGAATTTCTTAAAATATTGTTTGTTTTGAGATCAAAGCTTCAAGTGTAGATATTTGTCATTCGAAATCATAAAGGTACAACAAATGATTTTAAATATGAGTTTAGTTTCTCACTTTGTACAATGCCCTTCACCTTTAAAATAAAAGATCCGGATTAACCTAATCTTTAGATGTATTTCTTTGAATACCAGATTCAAATCTTTTTCGAATTTCTCTCGTGACCCTTTCATGCTTAGCAATTTTTAGAATGTATGGTGTTTTGTTGATTTCTTATTTTGTTTTGTCCTTTATTGAAGGGTGTAAAGGATAGTCTCCATGGATAAAGATAAGTCAAATGGTTGGGTTTGTGTTCAAGTTCAATGAGGATACTGTATGGAGGTGCATGTTTGCCAATGAATAAAGTTCAAAAAAATTCGCCATTATGTTTAACTAATAAAATATATTTTTATTATTAAAATATTAAAAAAATACATTAAACATATATGTAAATATAAAATATAAGACAAATCAACAATAAAAATACATTAAACATAAGAGTAAATATAAAATATAAATTAAAAGATAAAATTCAAAAACATATAAAAACGTAACTAAAAGTAAATTAGAAAAATAAAATAAAACTTTAAAGCATAATCTTTAAAGAATAAACAAATAAATTACTAAACATAAAATAAAAATATACTTTATAACCTTAACTTTAAAACAAGTTAACAATCTACACTTTATAAAAATGACAAAGTTGGAGACCTGGATTTTTGATGTTCCGTTTTCATCAAAATTTTAATGGCTCGGTGTAAATTTGCGTCAATATCCTCGCGATCTCTCAGGTTGGAGCTAGAATCCTTTGCGCTTTTCGAACTGGTAGCAAAAGCTTCATCCAAGACCAGACGAACAATGTCTTATAACAGTCGGATGACTATGTTGCAGTATATATCAAATCTGAGACCTGTAGTTTCTCACAGGTCAATTTTTATGCTCATGCTCGACACTTCCGCATAATTGCTTGTTGTTTTAGATGTTGCTGTTTTGATAGCCAATTCTGCTTATGATTTTTCTCTGCTTTTTCTAGCCGAACTGTATCAGAATGTATGGTTTTTTATTGTATTTTATTTTGAATTTTGTCCTTTATTGCAGTTTTGATGAAATTCGCCGAACCCTTGAGGTCCTACGGATAAAAGCATCGCATGTAGCCAGTGATTCAAATATAAAACAAGTTTTGCTTATCTCAAGCTTTTGTTTAATTTTCTATCTACACTGAGGCTAATATTTTAGGAAACATTAGAAGTTCATACAATGAATCTAGTAAACAGGCAAGCATTATTACATGTTTAATTTAAATCCCTATCTCATTTCTATATTCTCATAGTGCTTTTTTCACCCTTAAATTCATCTTTGATGTATTTTATACGCTTATTCCACGGCCATAGTGATATGGTAGATATTTCCTGTCAACATCATGCGCATTAATGGTGCAATATTTGCATGTTACTAGTATTTTATTGACTGCCAAGTTTGTTTTTTTACCAAATTTTGATACCTGTATTAATTGTAAATTCTGAAGAAGAGAATCGGTAATATTATTTGCAATTTTTAATCCATAATTCTCATAAGGAATGGGTACATTGCAATCTCACATCACTCTTATTCTGTACAGCGTAGATATGGAGATCAATACAACTGAAACATGCATGGATTCAATGGAGGATGACCCACTTGCATCTCAGAAGTCCAAGAGACAACCATTCTTTGCCTGCTACTTGCTTTGTTCCTTGAGTTCTCGTTATAAGGGTTGCACTTATATTGGGTATGATCTTTTTGTGTCCTTATTTTACTTGAAGCATTAAGCCAAACTAGCTATAGTGGAGTTAAAATAAACTTAAAGAGTAGAATTTCTTCACAGGAGGTTATTCCATTTTTAATAAAAGAACCTCAGGTGATTGAATAATGTTACAAATAATGCAGGAACTTGTTGGAATTATTGATTGTATGGATTAGAAAAAGAATACATTGACAGAGAGAATGTTTAAATGTCCTTGAGTGCAGATGCATTTAACAGTAGTCAACGTTTGTCATAATCATGATTTAACCTAGTTGAAGTATTTTCAATTAATCTACAAGAAAAGTGGGGTGAACCTCATTTGGTTTACAAAAACTCATTAAACATTTCATCTAATGTCTGATCTGGACTGCATAGCTTTAGATCCACATGAATATCAGTACTAACAAAACTACAATGGTTCAAGCATGAATGTGTTACTTTAAACATCAGGCATTGCATGTTATCTCCTTCCTTTCTTCCTGTATGCTTGCTGGTTGTATTGTGTTTTAGGGCTTCTGAGTTTAATAGCTGCATGTAGGGATATATAGAAACATAGGGTGCTCAATATGATAAATGTAATGGACAATTGTCATCTAAAATCACCACTAATCAAATCACCAGCATTTAGATTTTGATAATTATGCATTTTGGTCTTCTGGGTATTTGCAGCTGGAAAAAAATTGCCCATGTAGTTTGGTTTCTCGAAATCAAAAATGTTGCTCATAAGATTACACTCTGAAGGACATGTCACCTTGATTTGAACTGCTTTTAGATGATTTTTAATTTGTTGAACTTTTGTGTTTCCAATCTTACCCAGAGTTCTTTTTACTATGTTCAATCCATAGTTACCAAGTGCGGACATCCCGACACCATCCAGGAGGGCCAAAATAATTTGAAAATACAATGGAAAAAATTAATAATGTAATATAATTATAACTAATACTAGACAAGAAAATAAATAGTTTATATATCAAAGAACATAAATCCTATAAAATGTCAATATATTAATTGTTTTATACTATAAAAAAATTGATGATTAAAAAAAAAAGAAAAGAGAGCCGACCCAGACCAAATTTATCCAGGTTGTCCAAAAATTTGGATCCAGCCAGATATGGTAACTGAAACATATTGCACCATTCATATGCAAAAATCATGAGAAAAATATTGGGCAAATCAGCAATTTTATTCATAAAATAATTTCTCTCTCGGTACAAATAGTAACAGCACATAGCTGGCACCAATATAACTAAATCTCTAAGCTGGAGTGCTCAAATAATATATCTATATACACACACACAACACACACACACACAAAAGTAGTTAAATCTTTAAACTTATGGTTTCCCAAGAATGCTGCCAGTTAGAAGAAACAGACATCCATGACTAACAAAAGTCTATTCAGCCAAATTCAATAGAATTGCTGCTACCACATGGTTGGATGTGCAGCTGTTTCCAACACTTCTTGTACAGTGAACATCGATCCAGCTACTGCTCATGACCATTGAGCACCATCAAATAATTTTTACATCAGATGAAGCCTTACACAACCAACTGCAATCCACATGTACACCTTCTCTTGCATCAAATCGATGAGGCCTTACAGAACGAGCAACAATGATCCACATGTACACCTTGTCTTGCATCCAAAGCCCAGTTAGCGCTCACAATTGGCACGCCATCATTTCCAGTGATGGAAGCTGCAATTTGCAGTTTGGCCAAAACTACAAAACGACCTTAACAAACCTTCAAGAACCCTAAACATTTCCAATACTTGGAGGTTGCCTAAACCAGTTTCAAATGTGTGCCCTTGGTTCCTTACTCTCATTTCTGTAGTCCCGACTCCCAATATGTGCTACACCATTTCCTGTAGATGCCAAATATGCTTCATCAAGATTCAAAACTTGTACTTTGCAATTCAAACATATACTTTTTGACATCCAAAATAAATCACAAGTGCAGCCCAAACTAATAATTGCTTGACCGTTTTGCTGCAGAACAACTCCAAAGCCTATGTTTTCATTGAATTTTGTCTGGTTATTGTGTATTTTGGAGATATTACGCAAAAGAACAATATTCCAACTTTCACCTCCTAACATGTGGAGTGTACTGCATTATCACCCACTTGAATGATGGATCCTAATGTTTCCTCAACTGTACCACCGAGTAACACACGGTGAAGTTGACAAATTCTAGAAATAACTTTAATTTCCATTTTTCAAATTCATAGAAATTCGACTGTCAAACTTGTAATTGATAGCTGCAAACTGTGTGGTGCTTTGGAAGTCTTATCCATGGTTCTAGAAATACCTTTAATTTCCATTCTTCAAATTCATAGAAGTCTGACTGTCAAACTTGTAACTGATAGCTGCAAACTGTGAGGTGCTTCAGAAGTCTTATCCTTAGAGGTTAATGCAGAACTCCAGCTGTTTTGCTTTAGCACTCAAGGAAATTGCTGCCAGTTCCTTTGTTGTAATTGGAAATGAATTTCTATGAAAAAGTTTTCTTGTTGTTCTACACCTGGCCATTCAGCTTCTTGGCAAAGTTTAGCCATAACTTCAACCATTGGAAATTCTGTACATGTGGTGAAAATGTCACTCAATGGTGGAACTATGATTTCTATGTCAGATACAAAAGAACCATGTATGAAAACTTCATTTTTGCCTCCATTTCATTTTAGAATACTTAGCTAATAAAGTAACATTATCTGTTACTTGAGTAGATTATTATCCTAGGCTAGTTGTTAGCCATATTTGTGGCATTGATCTTATCATGCTGAGGTTAGCAGATTGTTGTATGTAGGCTAGATAGGAGATAGCTAAAGCTTCCTAGTTTGTAGCTACTTTACTTGGTTATGTAATCAGCCACAACAATGTAATGTAATCAACAGGTTGCATAAGTAAATAATATGGTATCAGAGCTCTGGCTGTGAAGAGCCTGGAAGCAAGCTGGGAATTTGCTTGGAGGAATCTTTTCTTGGTAAGCCAATTGGTGAAAGGAAGATATTGGCAAATTGATTTTGGCAGAAGAAAGCATTTGCAGAAGTTTTTGTTCTTTGCTGAGAGCGCTGTTTTTTTTAATATATGCTCGATGCCATTCTATATAGATCTACAAGTGCTGGAGCTAATGTTATTAACATCTGGTTGTCTCTTTCTGATAAAGTGCTGTGAGTGTAGATTCAATCTGTGAGCTTGGAGTAGCTATAGAAAAGAAGCAAGTTAAAAATTCTAAAAAAGAGAGAGGGAGGGGTGTAGAAAGAAGCCGGGCTCACCTTTGTTACTTGTTTGTCTTTTATTCTTTTTGCCTCATTCTGGCACGAACATCAAGCACTATTTATTCCTAAAACACTTTGTTGTGAGCGCTAAAATGGTGGCCTCTTGCTGGTATTTGAACCGCTATTGTTTGGTAAAAGAAGGGGTGAGGAGCAGAGGATAGGGGTGCCAACTGGCTGAGAGAGAGGCGTGGGCAGGTGGGCAGCAGTAGAGGTGTGGGCAGTTAGAAGCATGTGAAACCAGGAGGAAGGCACCATTATTGCTGGTGAGTTTCTGTTGAACTGTAGGCATTAGATGATATTGTATGCATATCTGGGCGCTGCTGTATATTTTCTGCTGAAATCGTTTCATTGCAACTCCATTTACCTCGTTCTTCTGGTTGAAATTGGTGTCTGGTATTGTTTCCTGTCATTTGTTGTGAATAGAAGCAGCCATAGAAGACCGGTTGGTTACCTGGAGGATTCCCAGGGAGGAGAGAGGCGCCTGGTAGAGGCATGGCCCAGGTTTGCAGGCCATTGATTTGCAAAAGAATATAGATTTTAAGCTGAAGTCTTATAACTTAGTTAAAAGCTAGAGCATGCAAATTTAAATGTTATTTTATGTTTTTCAAAGTTGATTAAATTGAAATGTAGAAAACTTTTTAAATATTTGCCTAAGTGCCTGGAAAAAGATAGTTAATTCAGTACCAGGAAAATGGTGAGGAGTCAGGAGCTGAAACCTGGATGCCATGTCCAGTTTAACGATATACACCATTTAGAAAAAGAAATTTTATAAAATCCCTCATAATTTTCCTAGAACAATTGTTTTAGTGAAAATACAGGGAAAAATGGCTAGTTTACGACATTTGTTACTGCCTGATTTGCAAAATATGACTGGTAAAAAAGCTTCAGTGTGTGGAGTCATGAGATTCTTATGATATTTGAGTATCGGAACATTGAAAAAATTGTAATGGGACAAGAAACTAGACCTGAAACTGACCCATAAGACTATGATAAAATAATATATGGAAGCATAAGTGTTGCTGAAATTTTTGTTGCTGACATTTTGATTCCAGATGTTAAAAATGCAACGTATTGACCCATAAGACTATGATAAAAAAACATAGGAAGCATAGGTGTTGCTGAAACTTTTTGTTGCTGACATTTTGATTCCAAATGTTAAAAATGCCACTGTAGCAGCTAAGTTGTGGATAGATTTAACTGCAAGATACTAGGCTTTAGAAGCTGGAAGGGTATTATTATATTATTATATTTGTTATTTTCTGCTAAAATGCAGGAGGGCGGCTTTGTTTCTGATTTTTTGTTGCAGCTGAAGGACATCGGTGAGCAATTGAATCAGTTGAGAAAGCTTGTAGATGAGCAAGACTTAGTTGCATTGGTGTTGTAGAATTTTCCACCATTGTATGATGCTTTTGTTGAGTCCTTGCACCTAATTGCAGAGACTTGAGAGCTGAAGTTTGAGCAATTGTCAGGACTTCTATTGCAGAAGGAGAGAAGGCAAGATCGGTTAGACAACAATACTGGGTTTTACAAAGAGTGCATTTAAGTTCAAGGGCAGAGGAAGACGGTGCACTGGCAACATTTTGTCAAGTGAGATGGATTTCAAAAGCGGTAACAAGTCACATTGGAAATGCCATTTTTGTAAGGAACCAGGCTTTTCAAGAGAGATTGTTGGAACAAACAATGTGATCTAGCAAATTGTAATAAGTCACAATATGCAAATATTTTTGAGGACGATGAACAAGGATCAACAGTGATTTTGCATTCATGGCATCTCAAAACCAGTCAACAGAGTCGTGAACATGGTACTTAGACTTAGGAGCATCAGGACACTACATGTGTCACAAAGATTGGTATGTAAATTTCATTGAAGATGATAATTGTAATGAATTTGTTTCCTTGAGTGATGGTTGGGTTCACTCTGTTAGAGGATATGGTGATGTTCATATAGCATTGACAATTCTATTACTTACACTCACAAAAGAATGTTCAGTATGTGCTTGATATGACCAATAATCTTCTATCTAGAAGTTAAATTATTGCAAATCCTAACCTTTGTGTAGAGTTTAAAGAAGCAAATGTATGGTTATTGGCCTTCATGATAAGAAAGTAATTGTGGTTGGTATTGCAATAAGGGATTTCAGACATAAACTAGTGGATCCCAAAACAACAAAAGAACATGCTCTAGCAGCGGTAGACAACACTAGTGAACTTTGGCGCGAGAGGTATGGCCACCTCAATTACCATTATGTAAATCTCACACGGTGAATGGAATTCTCTCTATTCATGAGAGACAAAATGTACATTGGCAATATTTTGTCAACCAGGAGGATTTCAAAAGTGGTAACAAGTCACATTGGACATGCTATTTTTGTGAGGAACTGGGGCTTTTCAAGAGTGATTGTTGTAAGAGAAAATATGATCTAGCAAATTGTAAGAAGTCACGATATGCAAATATTGTTGAGGAAGATAAACAAGAATCAACAAGTGATTTTGTATTCATGGCATCTCAAAACCAATCAACTGAGTCATGAACATGGTACTTAGACTTAGGAGCATCATGACACTACATGTGTCACAGAGTTTGGTATGTAAATTTCATTGAAGATGATAATTGTAATGAATTTGTTTCCTTGAGTGATGGTTGGGTTCACTCTGTTAGAGGATATGGTGATGTTTGTTTAGCATTGAACAATTTTATTACTTACACTCTCAAGAATGTTCGGTATGTGCTTCATATGAACAATAATCTTCTATCGAGAAGTGAAATTATTGCAAATCCTAACATTTGTGTAGAGTTTAAAGGAAGCAAATGTATGGTTATTGGTCTTCATGATAAGAAAGTAATTGTGGTTGGTATTGGTAATAAGGGATAGTATAAAGTTTAAACTAGTGGATCCCAAAACAACAAAAGAACATGCACTAGCAGGCATAGAGAGCACTAGTGAACTTTGGCATGAGAGGTATGGTTACCTCAATTACCATTTTGTAAATGTAACATGGTGAATGGACTTTTGTTTATTCAGAGAGTCAAAATGTATGTATAGAGTATCAAATGGGTAAACAAATTCGATGTCCATTCGATATTGGTAGCAGGAGAGCCAAAGGAGCATTGGATTTGGTACATGTGGATTTGTAGTTCCAATGAGGACACATACAATATTTGGAGCTTAGTATTACTTTTTGATAGTAGACGACTTGTCTAGGAAAATGTTGGTTTATTTTCTGAATAGAAAGTCATATTGTTACTCTCACTTTGTTGCTTGGAAAGCTATGGTAGAGAGTTAGGTTAAGAAACATGTAAAATATCTCAGATTGGATAATGGAGACAAGTTCAACTCTAAACTGTTCAAGAAATTATGTGAGCGAGAAGGTATAGACAAACACTATATTACTATTTGTACTCTGCAGTGAAATGGAGTTGTTGAAAGAAGGAACTTGACAATCATGGAGATGACACTACGTATGGTGCATAGGTGTAATGTACCTTATTGGTATTGGGCAAAAGTTGTGAATACAACTGTCTATATCCTTAACAAAAGTCCAACAAAAGCCTTGCAAAATGTTACACCAAAAGAAGCCTGGTTCGGTAAAACACATGATGTATTTAATTTTGTGTTTTTAGATGTGTTACTTTTGCATTGAAAAAAGTGTATATGTTTGTTTGCTATAGTGAGTAGTCTAAGGCATACAAATTACTAGGTATCTCTACAAATGAACTTGTGGTAAGTACGGATGTTGTGGTAGATGAGAGATTGCCAATCTTTTATGATAATGGTGAATCTATTGATAGTATTATATTGCTTCGTGTTGATGATATTTATGGAACAATTTTTGGGACTAAAGTTGAACAAGGTTGAAAGTTGGAAGCATAAGAGATATCAAGTTTTAGGGAGAGCTCTAGTGATGAAGCGAGTGTTTCTTAGTCTTTGGCAGCCAGATCAAGGAAGTCAACACAAGAGGCTGAAGTGGTATTACACCACAATGAAAGATGTACAAAAAGATGAATTGCCTAAGTCAATGTAAGGGAAATCTACAAGGTTAGGAAGATAGAGGTGCAAGGTGACGAGTAGGTAAATTTTTCTCTTACCGCTCTTTTCAAAAGCATTGAAACCAAGCACATCTAGAAAGACTAAAGTCAAACCTGAATGGAAGGTTTCCATGAAGGTTGGTGTAAGTGATAGGGGCATGTAGATAGGGCACAAAAATGCTGTGCACTATATATTTTCTAAAATTTTTTAGACAATGGCAAGTAGTAGGCATCAGACCTTCAACAACTTGATGCAAGAATATCCTTAGGGGATATACCATGTTGTTTAGTCCTGATTTATTATGAGTTTTTGTTGGAGCTGATCACTCTATCAAAAAGGTGAAACACGACACATTCAAGACAAGGCAACACTTCAAGGAGTAATAGAGAGAATCCAGTGAACCTAGTATGCAACACCAATTCCTACTTGGCGGTTGTAGTGGTTAATTACCCATTTACATCAGTGAGATGGATTGGCAATAATAAGGGACATTTGGAGACTTTGGTTGAGTTCATGTCTAGACATAATTAAGGGTATTAGAGTATTTAGATAATAAAGCAACACATTGTGTTACCTAGGTAGATAATAATTATTATCCTAGGCTAGTTGTTAGCAATATTTGGGGCATTGATCTTATCATGCCAAGGCTAGCATATTGTTGTAAGTAGGCTAGATGGGAGATAGCTAAAGCTTCCTAGTCTTTATCTACTCTAGTTGGCTATTTAATCAGCAACAATAAAGTAATGTAATCAACGGCTTGCATAGATAAATAATCTTTCATTCAAATATGGTGTGATCAAGTGCATATGTGTTATTTGTGTTTAGGTTGCTCATACACTTTTTTCCTTTCTTTGCCCATATTTGTAAAAGAATGGTGCACAATGGTGGATCACGATCTTTGCTATAGTGCATTGCTGCCTCCACATTCATCAAGGCTGTCATTATCAGAAGGATCTTTGCAGCGTCATTGATTGAACCAATCCCTTCTTTCTATGCAGCCTTCTTTGGGGCATTGATCTTATCATGCCAAGGTTAGCATATTGTTTTAAGTATGCTAGATAGGAGATAGCCTAAGCCTCCTAGTTTGTATTTACTCTAGCTGGCTATTTAATCAGCCACAATAATGTAATGTGGTCAACGGCTTGCATAAATAATATTTCCTTTGGGGCATTGATCTTATCATGCCAAGGTTAGCATTTTGTTTTAAGTAGGCTAGATAGGAGATAGCTAAAGCTTCCTAGTTTGTATCTAGTCTAGTTGGCTATTTAATCAGCCACAATAACATAATGTAGTCAATGTCTTGCATAAATAGATAGTATTTCATTCAAATATGGTGTTGGAACAAGTGCACATGTGTCATTTGTGTTTAGGCTGCCCATACACTTTTTTCCTTTCTTTGCCCAAGTCTGTAAAAGAATGGTGCACAATGGTGGAACACACTCTTCACTATAGTGTATTACCGCCTCCACATTCATCAAGGCTGTCATTTCATCAAGACTGTTTATCGTTTTGATCTTCAACAAAAAACATGGAAAAGAGAGGTATTAATGTGAAATTTATTATAAGATTTATTATGTCCAGATATTGATCATCGAGGGATAATAGAATCTACTTCTCTGAATTTTGTCATTTTTAGTTCTTCGCCCTCTAGGCTAGGAGAGTGGTCTTGATACCACCGAATTATGTGCCCAACTTAAAAACTTGTTATAAGGCCACAAAGTAGAAACTTAGGTCTCGAAAATAAATTCTCAATCTTAATGCTTCAATGTTTTTTTTGTTCAACTTTGTTGGCTAGATTTTCGCATACATCAAACCTAGGCGGTCAGTGAGATAAATCTCCCTCATTTAACCGGTGAGGCTCCCTGTGTCGATTTGTCAATAAAAATGTGTTTCTATCTATCGGGGTTTTACTTTAACAACTTAGTTCATGAACCATAACTAAGAAGTTCTGCAAAGGTAAGCAATTTTAAGAAAGGAAAATTACGAAGAAGGAAGTAAAGGAATTACAGAGAAGAAATGAGGAAGATGTGCATCCCAATTAGTAGATGTGAGCTAATTGCATGCACATAGAAGAAACTCAAATAGATTTGAACATGTAATTATAAAGCAAAGGCAGCTTTCTAGATCTAGATCTAAAATAACACAAAGTCTATTAAGAGATCTAAGATTTAGAAGCAAGAAACAAAATACACCGTGACACAAAGTTCTCCTGAAACCTCGCTTTTGTATTCCTCTCGCAACAAGTGGCTCTCGGGGTTCAAAGACAAAGTCTAGAACACAAGATCGCTTTTACAAATTCTCGATCGATGATTAACCCGAAGGTTCTTCCTCTACTTATAGAATGTAGAGGGGCAATTACAAGTCGAAGCTTTAGTTGAACCGACACATGTGGAAGTCGAAAAGAAACAAATGCAATCTCCTTCCCGGAATTCCTCTTTTCATGCGTGACATGTATGATTTCAAATCGAAAATAGAACCTTCTATTATGCACGTCCGCCACCTATCTCCAAGTAATTGACTTCTTCAAGTAATGGCTTTTAAACCAATCACTTAAGTCAGAGTAATTGAATTGATCGCTTCAATTACTTTATCAAGGAAAGAAGAAGGAAGAGGAAAGCTGACTTTTTCGGAGGAAAGAAGAAGGAAGAGGAAAGCTAACTTTGTCTTTTTCATGTCCGCATTTAAATTGATTCAAACCGGATCTCGAAACAAGCTAGAATTAGTTGGATCTCGCGGCCGGATCTCGAAACAAGTCGAAGTTGCAAGCGCTGGAATTGAAGCAAGCATGGATCTCGAAACAAGCCGAATTGCAAGCAGCTGGAATTGGAAGCAAGCCGGAATTTTCCTTCACATTGTCTTCTCTTTTATCCTTCAAGCTTTTGCAGCTTCTTCTCCGCTGTATATGCATCGCAATGCAAGGTTGGCCGTAGATAACTCATCATCCTTATTTTTAATTGCATATGAGCAATTAAAAATTCTGGAAAGCACTCCGGATGAATGAAAATTCAATGAAAGCTTCAACTGGAAGATGAGAGCACATGCACCGGATCTTGGAAGGAATTTTCCACGCACTATCTTCTTCACGGGTTGCATTCAAAACAAGAGGATGAAGCCTTTGTGCCAGAAGCTTTTGCAACTATGAGATCTGGATCTGGATCTGCATATGGATCTGGATATAGATCTGCACCTGCATAACAAACTTTGGCAACTGGGCTATGGATGGAAAAGCTGCAACTTGAATAATTCCACTGCTTTCAATCTGCACGCATGAGTGAAGTTTCTCCTGCTCTGGATCTGTCTATCAATTTAGCAAGAGGTTTCTTTTTCATCTTTCTTCGCCATAGCTTTGTCTATCTTTGTCTGAATGTCTTTTTCTTCTTATTTGACTGGAATTCTTCAATACTGGTGTAGATCTGGACAATTCTTCAGATTCGGAGGATATATGCAATGTATTGGACATTGATAAAAGCTCCTCTTCTTTTATAAAGCACCTGTAATGAATTCCTGCAATTTATTCAGACAAAAATGGCCACCGGGGTATGAATAGTGAATTTAAATTATAAAAATCTGCACTTTTCAAGCCTGCTGCCCCAAAAATTGGTGTCTAATTTGCACATAAAGAGAGCATGAATCCTTTCAATCAACACCTGAGCTCCTTTAACACCTGTGAAAACAATTGTGCAGACGAAGATGAACCTTTTCCAAAGCATGCGCCAAATCTGGAAGCTTTTAGCTTTTGTTAGCACTTTGTCTGTGCAAAATCCTTCCTCTAATGGGGGCGCACTTTTTCTCCTTGCTGCAATTCTTTACCTGTGTGTTGAATAATAAATCCATATGGCTGCCCATGCTTATATAACCTTCATAATTTATAATTAATAATTGCCCTAACAATTAAAGGCAATTAATTAATTAATAATCATGCTTTTCTCTTTTAAAAATAGCATGTTTAAGGACAGCCATCCAATAAATTAAATTAATCCAATTTAATCCTTCACACAAAGACTTAACTTAAGCTTCACAAAGGTGCTTTGACCATACCACCGAAAATAGAAATTAATTTAATGATTTAATGCATTTAAAATCATTAAATAACTCCTTCTCAAATGGGGCACTTTTTCCAAGGAAGGGGCAGCCACTAAATAAATTAAATTTAATTAATTTAATTTTTCTTTTAATCCCCTTTGACTTTTCAACTTTTCCACAAGCTTGGTATTTTTGAATAAATATTAAAAATAATCATTTAATTATTTTTATCCATCACCAAAGGGGGTCGACTTTTTTGCATAATAATTCTATTTTTAAGAATTTTCACCATAATGGATTCTTTACCCCCGCAAGGTAGGCACCACAATCCCATGATCCACTTAAGTGATTTGACTTTTGACAATGGGATTCTTTACCCCAAGCAGGTAGGCACTAAAATCCCATGATTTCACTTAAGTCACTTTCCTTTTATTATATCATGGGAATTTTCACCCCGCAAGGTAGTGCAATAAATTCCCACCGCCTCGCGGCCTCTATTTTTCCCACTCGCAGCCTTAAGTGACTTTTTATAACACGGAAAAGTACCGCCAGCAGTGTGTATACAATTCCCATCCCGCTCGCGGCTTATGTTTTTCCCATCGCAGCCTTAAATCCTTTGTTTTCCAAAATGCGCCCATCCCCAGGGGCTTTCCCGTGCACGACTTCGCTTTTTCCCAAAGATCCGCACTCCTGATGATGACTTCCTCCGGGCAAAATGTGCGTGTATGTTTTCCAGCTGCTCCAGGCCAAAAATCGGGCTTACCCGGCGAAGGAGTTATTCCAGAGAAATTTTACAGAAAACGAAACGGGACACCACAAAAACACGAAAAATTGCCAAAAGTTACATATAAAGCCCAAAACTTAGAATAAGTTAAAATCCTTCTGGTACATAGGAATAATAACATATCCGCTCATAACAGAGTTAAAACGGAGCGCAAATAGCCTCATACGGGGCTCAAAATAATTAAATACAAATTTCCCGCAGACAAATCCCGATGACAGAATAAAACAATTTTGGGCATCTGGGTATTTGGCGAAAAGGGCTAATATGGCTCTTTAGGATTATCTTGGTGCAATACAGGAACTTTCAGGCAATAAAAACAACAAATGACCCATTATTTTAAAAGTACGAAAATTTTCGGATAGGGTAGTCACAGATTTCAGGGTGAAATCTGAGTGACACCAGTTGGCTCCGTCTGTGGACATCTTTTTCTCTTGTTAGAATGACAAAGGGAAAAGATGAGATCCCAGCATCTCTGGTTTCGTATCTTGTCTTTTGGGCACGGGGTCAGGCAAACAAACACAACACAACACAACACAAAAAACAAAACAAAACAAGGAAAAACAAACAAAGATTTATTTATGTACATACAGGTTTTACCCTTACTTCACCGATGAACAATCTTCTCGATGCCGCTCATGAAAGGCAAGGTAACTCAATTCCATCCCGGAGTAAGGAAGAAAGTGTCCATTCCGCAACTCTTTTGATCATGAAGGGCCCTTTCCAGAGTGAATCGATTTGTTATGCATGTCCTTCGGTTCATGTCTCTTGTCCCACCAGAGTACCCAATCTCCGATCTTGAACTTCCTTTCTTTGGCCTTCTTGTCAAATACTCTAGGCAAGTCCTTATCAACTTCATCTGGTGGTGGCTCATCCTTTCTTCTCTCCGTGGTGGGTAAGTCTGCATCAACTTGCTCTGTTCCCAGATTTATTTGCTGCATTTCTAAGGAAGAACTATCACCATATTCTTTGTTCTTCTTCAGATACTGATCATGCTTGTTGAAAGTCTCCACTAAGGAAACTAAACCCTTGGGGGTTTTGTTACCTTTTGATTTGATTGCTCCACTATTGTCATCATGACATGGATCAACTTGTCCTTTGACTGTTTGTCGTGGTGGTGATTCACTCCCTTCAACATGCAGACATGCAGATGTTTGTTCAGGGACTCTGGGGTGGTAGACCATCTCCACTTTATAGCTTCCTTGTTTGAATATGGACGGTGGTCTATCCGAATTAAATAGTGCAGCAGTTGCTAAAGAGTCTGCCTTGGAGTTTAGATTTATTGGAACAAAGTCAATAGAGAAGGCTGCAAAATTGAATGTGGCGGAAAGCACTTTATCTCTGTAATGCTCCAGCTTATCTCTTTTGACTTGACTTTGCCCTCGAACCTGCTTTATTAGAAGTTCAGCATCTCCTTGGGCTTTGAGAAGTTTTACTCCTTTCTTTTTAGCTTGTTCCATTCCTAGAAGCAATGCTTCATACTCCGCCGTATGATTGGTGTTCTCGAACATCAGCTTGTGAGAGTATGGAAATACCTCATGATCTGGAGATATTAGTAGAGCGCCAGCGCCTGATCCAAAAGAACAACATGTGCCTTTAAACTCTAGAGTCCAAACTTTCTCTTCTTCTGCTGGCTCTGGTTCTGGTTGAATTTCTTGCTCTGGAACATTTTTATCCGTTTCCAAGAAATAGACCCCACGGTCATATTCCTGAAAAAGAATATGAGATCTAGGATCCTCAGATTTTGTAACCGTGTACCTGGACTTCTTTTCCGGCTCCAACTTATGGTTAAGCCCTTTGATAGGAATGTGCGCACAGGACCAATCCATCTTTACTTCTCCTCCTAGCTCTTTGCAGAAGTTTCTACTTAGCAACATCCCGTAGGAGACAGGAATATCTGCAACTAGAATTGTCATCTTTAATCTCTTGTTAGGAAAAGCTGTCAGAACAGCTTGTGCATCTTTGATTTGTCCGATTAAAGGGACTTGTCTCTCCATGGAATAGCACCTTTTTATGGTCTTCGTCAGGGTAAGCCCAAGAGCATCTGCAACTTTAGCTGGCATGACATTGTCAGAAGCACCCGAATCTAGAATGCAATTGCTTAACTTGAAACCATTAAGCAATAGAGAAACATAGAATGGTTCCACTCTTTCAGAAGATGGTGAGGATATAACAACTGCAGTGTTGTTCTGAGGAGGAGTATCCTTGGGCTTAGGCAAAAGGCCTTTTGATGTACTGGATTGTTCTGGTGATTGCACATATTTGACTAGCATATTTAACTGCTCAGGAAAGGCCCTCAAGTATCCAGCTTCTGACATTTGAACTCTAGTTTTCTTGGCATGATCAATAATGTCAAAAGAAGAAATAGATTCGATACTGAGCCACTTTCTCGTGGTTGAGATGAAGAACTCACATTCTTATCTCTAGGAGCCAAGGAAGAAGGTAAAGGGCTGCCCCTTCTTTGTTCGTCAGCTAATGCTTCACCTTGGCAAGTTTGTGATCTTGTAACTACTGCATATGCATGACCATGATCATCTTCATGAAGTTTCTCATCACATTTCAAATTTGTAGTTTAGGTAATTAATGTTGAGTCGCCAAATAGGAGCTACAAAATCATCATTCTCGAACTGATCAGCATCAGCTTCCTGGTCTTCTTCATTCATCTCCACGTTGTTTCTGGGAGCAGCTTCAATTGCTAATCTTTGGGAACCAACAATGCGGTTCTGGTTGTTGTTGAAATTCCGAGCAGGGGCAGTATTGTTGCCTTGAGCCATTTGAGCCATTTGTTTCTTCATCTGCATCATCTCATTTGCTAACTTTTGCAGTAGTGAATCGGATGTAGTAGCAGAGGATGAAATTTCAGCTCTAGAAGTGCTGCTCTTTATCTTTCCAGCCATGATGAGGTCATCTTCAATTTCAACCGCCATGTTTTGAGCTGCTAACAAATCAGCAGGACGTGCTCTTCGCAGTTGATAGCTTACTTCAGGAAGCAAAGCATTGATGAAGAACACCTTTTGATTCTCATCATTCAAAGAAGCAGAAGCCGGAATTTTGTACAGTAATCTTTGGAATTTTGCAATAAAATCCCGCATGTGCTCATGTGGCTCCTTCTTCAACTGAGTCAGCTGAGTTATCAAAGTGCTGGAATCTTCGGCTGCCTTGAATCTTTTCAGGAACGCATCCCGCATAGTAGCCCAGTTGGTTATAGTGCCAGGAGCTAGCCGGTAGAACCATTCTCCAGCCAAGTCATGCAGAGTCTCTATGAAGAGCCTGACAGATACATCTTCATGTTCGACTGCAAGCACTCCACAGGATATGAAAACGCAGCCAAGTGATCATCCGGGTTTTGCTTTCCATCTCCAAAGAATTTTGGAAAATTCTTTCTCGTCCCTTTAGGTAGATCATGCATAGGAGGAGTCAGATTCAAAGGTCCAAAGGCTGCACCCCATGGAACAGGCGCTGCAGGGGCAAGTGGGTTTCGGTTCAGCATGATGAACGGGGCACGTCCTCTCCAAGAGTAGACTTGATGAATAATTCCAGCTGCCGGATTATGCTGAAGATGATCCGGATCTGATGAGTGTGCACTCTTCTTCCTGGTGAAAGACTAGATCTCGGCTTCTTCTAACTTGAGGAGGATGATTGAAATTGAATTGCTTCCGCAATGGAAGAAATGATCGGTCCTTTCCTCGCCTTCACGGATCGGGTGAATGGACGTTCACCAAAGCTGTTGAGATTTGTATGGAAAACACTCTAATCTTCAATAGATAAGCTTTGATCCGCAAAGATAGTTGTTCCAAATGAGTCGCTAAAATCGCTTGGCTAGATTTTCTGCATAAGCATCAAACCTAGGCAACCATGAGATAAATCTCCTCATTTAACCGGTGAGGCTCCCGTGTCGATTTGTCAATAAAAATGTGTTTTATCTATCGTGGGTTTTACTTTAACAACTTAGTTCATGAACCATAACTAAGAAGTTCTCATGCAGTAAGTAAGCAAATGCTTAAGAAAGGAAAATTATAAAGAAGGAAGTAAAGGAATTACAGAGAAGAAATGAGGAAGATGTGCATCCCAATTAGTAGATCAGCAGAGCTAATTGCATGCACATAGAAGAAACTCAAATAGATTTGAACACACGTAATTATAAAGCAAAGGCAGCTTCTAGATCTAGATCTAAAATAACACAAAGTCTATTAAGAGATCTAAGATTTAAAAGCAAGAAACAAAATACACCGTGACACAAAGTTCTCCTAAACCCGCTTCTTTGATTCCTCTCGCAACAAGTGGCTCTCAGGGGTTCAGCACAAAGTCTAGAACACAAGATTGCTTCTTACAAATTCTGATCGATGATTAACCCGAAGGTTCTTCCTCTACTTATAGAATGTAGAGGGGCAATTACAAGCTGGAAGCTTTAGTTGAACTGACACATGTGGAAGTCGAAAAGAAACAACCGCAATCTCCTTCCCCGAATTCCTCTTTGCATGACATGTATGATTTCAGAACCAAAATAGAACCTTCTATTATGCACGTCCGCCACCTATCTCCAAGTAATTGACTTCTTCAAGTAATGGCTTTTAAACCAATCACTTAAGTTGTATAATTGAATTGATCGCTCAATTACTTTGTCAAAGGAAAGAAGAAGGAAGAGGAAAGTCGACTTTGTTTGAGAGAAAGAAGAAGGAAGAGGAAAGCTAACTTTGTCTTTTTTTCATGTCTCGACGCAATGATTCAAACCGGATCTCGAAACAAGCTAGAATTAGTCGATCTTGAAGCGGTCGATCTCGAAACAAGCCGAAGCGCAAGCGGAATGCGAAGCAACCGGATCTCGAAACAAGCTGGAATTGCAAGCTTGGAATTGAAGCAAGCCGGAATTTTTCCTTCACATTGTCTTCTTTTATCCTTCAAGCTTTTGCAGCTTCTTCATTGCTGTATATGCATCGGCAAGGTTGTCGTAGATAACTCATCATCCTTATTTTTAATTGCATATGAGCAATTAAAAATTCTGGAAAGCACTCCGGATGAATGAAAATTCAATGAAAGCTTCAACTGGAAGATGAGAGCACATGCACCGGATCTTGGAAGGAATTTTCCACGCACTATCTTCTTCACGGGTTGCATTCAAAACAAGAGGATGAAGCCTTTGTGCCAGAAGCTTTTGCAACTATGAGATCTGGATCTGGATCTGCATATGGATCTGGATATAGATCTGCACCTGCATAACAAACTTTGGCAACTGGGCTATGGATGGAAAAGCTGCAACTTGAATAATTCCACTGCTTTCAATCTGCACGCATGAGTGAAGTTTCTCCTGCTCTGGATCTGTCTATCAATTTAGCAAGAGGTTTCTTTTTCATCTTTCTTCGCCATAGCTTTGTCTATCTTTGTCTGAATGTCTTTTTCTTCTTATTTGACTGGAATTCTTCAATACTGGTGTAGATCTGGACAATTCTTCAGATTCGGAGGATATATGCAATGTATTGGACATTGATAAAAGCTCCTCTTCTTTTATAAAGCACCTGTAATGAATTCCTGCAATTTATTCAGACAAAAATGGCCACCGGGGTATGAATAGTGAATTTAAATTATAAAAATCTGCACTTTTCAAGCCTGCTGCCCCAAAAATTGGTGTCTAATTTGCACATAAAGAGAGCATGAATCCTTTCAATCAACACCTGAGCTCCTTTAACACCTGTGAAAACAATTGTGCAGACGAAGATGAACCTTTTCCAAAGCATGCGCCAAATCTGGAAGCTTTTAGCTTTTGTTAGCACTTTGTCTGTGCAAAATCCTTCCTCTAATGGGGGCGCACTTTTTCTCCTTGCTGCAATTCTTTACCTGTGTGTTGAATAATAAATCCATATGGCTGCCCATGCTTATATAACCTTCATAATTCTATAATTAATAATTGCCCTAACAATTAAAGGCAATTAATTAATTAAAAATCATGCTTTTCTCTTTTAAAAATAGCATGTTTAAGGACAGCCATCCAATAAATTAAATTAATCCAATTTAATCCTTCACACAAAGACTTAACTTTAGCCTCACAAAGGTGCTTTGACCATAGCCACCTAAAATAGAAATTAATTTAATGATTTAATGCATTTAAAATCATTAAATAACTCCTTGGGGCGCACTTTTCTCAAAGGAGAGGGCAGCATTAAATAAATTAAATTTAATTAATTTAAATTCTATTTCCAATTTTTATTCTTCCTTTGACTTTTCAACCTCACAAGCTCAGTGCACTTTTTGGGATAGAATTTATTAAAAAATATTTATTTAATTATTTTATTCATCACCAAAGGGGGTCGCACTTTTTTGCACAATAGAATTCTATTTTTAAGAATTTTCACCATAATGGGATTCTTTACCCTGCAAGGTAGGCACCACAATCCCATGATCCACTTAAGTGATTTGACTTTGACAATGGGATTCTTTACCCTGCAAGGTAGGCACTAAAATCCCATGATTTCACTTAAGTCACTTTCCTTTTATTATATCATGGGAATTTTCACCCTGCAAGGTAGGCAATAAATTCCCACCTGCCTGCGGCCTCTATTTTTCCCACTGCAGCTTAAGTGACTTTTATAACACGGGAAAAAGTACCCTGCCAAAGTGTGTATACAATTCCCATCCTGCCTGCGGCTTATGTTTTTCCCATCGCAGCTTAAATCCTTTGTTTTCCAAAAATGCGCCCATCCCCGCAGGGGCTTTCCTGTGCACGACTTCGCTTTTTCCCAGTGATCCAGACCTCGGATGATGACTTCCTCCGGGCAAAATGTGCGTGTATGTTTTCCAGCTGCTCCAGGCCAAAAATCGGGCTTACCCGGCGAAGGAGTTATTCCAGAGAAATTTTACAGAAAACGAAACGGGACACCACAAAAACACGAAAAATTGCCAAAAGTTACATATAAAGCCCAAAACTTAGAATAAGTTAAAATCCTTCTGGTACATAGGAATAATAACATATCCGCTCATAACAGAGTTAAAACGGAGCGCAAATAGCCTCATACGGGCTCAAAATAATTAAATACAAATTTCACGCACAAAATCCCGACGACGTAATAAAACAATTTTGGGCATCCGGGGTATTTGGCTAAAAGGGCTAATATGGCTCTTTTTTAGGATTATCTTTACACATTGTAAATACAAGAACTTTCGTGCAATAAAAACAACAAATGACCCATTATTTTAAAAGTACGAAAAATTTTTTGGATAGGGTAAATGTCAGATTTCGTTAGAATTGTCTTGAACCATAGTTATGCGGGGACGCGTCCCCCATTTTTGACACGTCCGGGATGTCTCCGGGATGGGGAAACGTGGGGGACATCCGTAAGTCCCCACGTGGTCAGCCACATTTTTCAATAAAAAAACTTAAAAACAACATTCTAAAAAAGCCACCTCACGGCATCGTGGACCGTAAAACCTATGATTATTATTATAATATAAAAACAACATTACTAACCTAACCCTAACCCTAAAAGTGCAATTTTATGTTATAAATTTACATTATGGGCTCATTTCATATTCACACCAAGTAAGAGCAAGAGTGAGAGCAAGAGTAAGAGCAAGAGGGAGAGCAAGAGGGAGAGCAAGAGCAAGAGCAAGAGCAAAAACAAGAGCAAGCAAGAGGTATTTATATTTATAATTTTATTTGCTTACAATACTTGTAAAAGTTTTTTTTTTTTTAAAATTTAGATTATAATTTATATTTGCATTTTTTAGGGGCTGTTTTTTAGCATTTGCATCTACATTCACAATGTAATCATGCATGTAGTTTGTAGGATTTAAAAAATGCATATTGCATAGGGTTTGGTTGTAAATGGTTACGTTTTTTAAATTACATTTTTATTTCTATTTTAAAATTTATATTATATTGGCATTTTTTAGGGGATGTGTCTTAGTATTTGCATCTACATTCACAATGTAATCATGCATATAGTTTGTAGGATTTTAAAAATGCATAGTATAATGTAAATGGTTATGTTTTTTTTTTTTAAAATTATATTTTTATTTCTATTTTAAATTTTATATTATATTTGCATTTTTTAGGGGTTGTTTTTTAGCATTTGCATCTACATTAGGCATATAGTTTGTGGGATTTAAAAAATGCATCTTGCATAGGGTTTGGTTGTAAAATTTAAATGGTTACTTTTTTTTAAATTACATTTTATTTCTAGTTTAAAATTTATATTATATTTTGCATTTTTAGGGGTTGTTTTTAGCATTTGCATCTACATTCACAATATAATCACGCACGTCGCATATAGTTTGTAGGATTTTAAAAAATGCATATTGGTTACGTTTTTTAAAAAAATTAATTCATTACATAATCAATCAATCATATAGTTATGGTTGTTTTTAATTCATTGCAACAATCATCACCATGAGTTCTTCTTCTGAGTATGAGTATGAATCAGAGTAGGAGAGGGTTGAACGGGAAGTTGAGATAGGTGGCCGTGGAAGAGTTGGTGATGCCACAATGGGGGAGAGTGGAGAAGGGACACAAAATGTAGTGGCAACGACAACCTGGCGATTCGATTCAAATGGTAGTGCTACCAATTGCCCCTCTCAAATGTTGTCCAAATTTGCCATTGGACCATTTGATAAGAAGAAAGCCATTGCAACAATTTGCCCAAATAATTGATAACCCCGCCTCCAAGTCTCGAGGGGGGAGCAAAGTATGGAAGTGCAACATATGTCCACTAACTTGGCATGACAGTATCACTAGGACCAATGCACACTTGTTGCACCTTACAGAAGGGGGTTGGCACTTGTAAGGGCCTTTCACTAGAGCAAAGAGTTGAGATGGTGAGAATCTTCAATGGAAATACTACAAACAATGTGCCAAAAGTTCGTGGTTCTACTGGCACTGGCAAACATAGTAATACTCTGGCTGGTTCTAGTTTTGGAGTGTCAAAAGCGGAAAGTAGAGGGAAGAGAAAGGCCGTGGGGGCAGCCCCAAATTCAGTTGTTGACATGTTTGATTCAAAGGCAAGGGAAGAGGCAGATGATGCTATTGGGAAATTTTTCTATGTTGTTGGGATTCCATTTAATGCCGCTCACTCTCCTTATTACAAGGAGGCTATGTCTAAGGTAGCAAAAGTAGGTACAAGTTATGTGCCTCTCTGGGAGACACAAAACTCGAGGATGAGAATCTTGGATAGAAACTATTCCAAGGTTAATTTGTTGATGGAGGAGATGAAGGTGACATGGATGTCACATAGATGTAGCATTATCATGGATGGGTGGACAAATATTAGACACCGCTCTCTCTTTTCAATATCATTGTCTTTTGCAAAGATGGACCGTACATCTTGAGAGCAATTGATTTTTCTGGGAAGCGGAAAGATGCCGAATTTCAGTATCAGATTTTGAAGAATGTCATTGAGGAGGTTAGACCTTCAAATATTGTACAGGTTGTCACAAATGCAACTTATGTGTGTAGAGCAGCAGGCAAGCTAGTGGAGCAGGAATATAGGCATATTTATTGGACTCCATGTTGTGTGCATTCCATGAACAATGCACTGAAAGACATAGGGAAGATTCAGTGGGTTAACCAGATAGTGACTGAGGCTAGGGATGTGCAAAAGTTCATATGTAATCACCACACATCATTAGCACTTTTTCGAAATTTTTCGAATAAGGAATTTTTGAAACCAGTTGACACCCGCTTTGCATCCTATTTTATTTTGTTGGAGAGGATGTCTGAGTCGCAGGAGCCCCTGCAAATTATGATTATAACACATGATTGGACTAGGTGGCGTGGACTCCAAGATGCATCAAGGGAAAAGAGTGAAGAAAGTGGTGTTGCGGGAAACATTTTGGGTTGATATGAAATACATCATATCAATCATAGCTCCAGTTTTTAGTGTCATCAAATATGGGGATTCTAACAACCCCAATCTTGGTGAGATCTACGAGTGCATTGACAACATGCTTGGGCAAATGAAGGCAACTATTCGGGTGAGGGACCCCACCCATTATTCAACAGAGATGGGAGAATTTGAACACTCCTCTTTATATGGCTATTTATCCATTGAATCCCAAATGGTATGTGGAGAGGCTAGGTAGAGTTATCCCATTGGATGATGATGAGGTGAAGAAGGGCCTTATGAAGGCCTTTAAAAAATGTAGACTCCATAGGAGGCTTCACAGATTAGATTTGAGTGGCTCGACTTCACCGAACTCAAGGGTACAAAACATCAAAGAAAGGCAGATAGGGTAACAATAAGACAAGAGAAGCTAGTGAGTTGGTGGCGATTGTATGGGCTTCCAGGACTGCTGCGACCACTTGCCATTCGCCTCCTTTCCTAGGTTTATAGCTCCTTTTCCTCTAAGAGGAACTGGTCTACATATGGTTGGATACACTCTGTTAAGAGGAATAGGCTTACCTCTGCAAGAGCGGATAACCTTATACTGCATACGTGTGTTTTACGTCTTATGGATCGCAAGACACTTGAGTTCAAATCACAAAGATTAGGGTGGGATGTAGATCTCGAGGAGTTGAGGCAGTCAAGAGGACAATACTGTGCAACGGGGATTAATTGGGCTTACCTTTGAGGACGAGGATGCTAGTACCAAATGAGGAGTTCATGGATATTACTTTAGATGTTGATTTTGATTTTTAGGCTGATACTTGTAGTTGTCCTCTTTTTTTTGTAATATTGGCAATAGACAATTGCTGGTGTATTTCGCTATGAGATTAATTATATGAATATCAGCTATCATGTCACTTGATCAATTGTAATTTAGAATGGTTTTACTTTTATATTTTATAATATATTTGAATTTTCAGCTTGTCTCAAATTCAAAATTGAAATATGTATTATGAATTTTCAATTTATGACATTAACATATTGATATTATAGTATTAAGGAATGTATTTGATGTTTATGAGTTCAAGTTTCACCTTATTTAAATCTCAAATGGTTTTATTTCAGCTTATTTATATAATTTAGTCACTATATCTTTATATTTTAAATGTTTATATATTTTTTAATTAGCCCCCCCTTGCCGTCCCCAAAATTTAGAAATTTTTTGCCGTGCTAGAAACCCCGTTCCGCTGTCCCCCGTCTCGGTAACTATGTCTTGAATGATCTAAATGTTTGAGGTGAATTAAAATAGAAATGTAGAACTTCTTAATATTTATTTCAAGGCATTACATGGAACATGGAATTTGTTGAGGATGTATGGGCGCCAACTTAGGCCGAGAAAGTCTCCAAACAGACCATCGTTGCTGTGCTTGACCAAGTCATAGTCTCCATAGATGTGTGCAAAAATTACTACTAAAATTTTCTATTCTTACACATTGGAGCATATTTCCCACCTTAGTTCCTTTATCTTTTTGCATGTGGGGGAATTATAAATTTTTAACAAAAACTAGACATCACCAACATTAAAAATATTTTCAAAATAAGGATCACAATAGAAATTTTTGATGGGCTACAAAACTGGTCCTATGGACCCACACAAATCCTAATTGACACACAAGGTACTGATATTTAGAACTGAAGCTCATTATCCTCCAGCATTGTAGAAATCCCTATTATTTGGTGGGTATAGATACTAGCCTTTCTTTTGAGCTAGAACTTCTTTCGTAGTATACTCAACCGAAAGTTATGGTTTGAGTATGGCTGTGTCATTAATTGTTTCCGAAAGTTCTAACATTGAATCACAGCCTTGCCTAGAAACTGTCATATTGTCTTCAAGCAACAAGACAGAACAATAGTGATCATGACAACTATTTGTTTCACCCTGGCATCTTTTGTGGAATTAAACGAGGATAGTTTTACAATACCCACCAATCCTAGATATTTCATGGTATAGCATAATGATAGATTTGATATGCACACATGTATATAATTGCCATATACATAGAATTCACATATTATAAGTCCTCCCATAGGCTTCCAACCATGATGGTATACCATTATATTTCAAGATGAGAGAACATAAACACCCCTACATTCTCCCTCAATTTCCAGCTGCTTGCCTCGTCATTATATACAGTATCTACACAACCTTAAGATCAAAATTGTAGGGGTAAGAGGTTAAGGCACTAAACCAATTTTAGCCTAAAATTGGAACTGATACGGTAAAAAGATTATGGTGATTGCTGGAAATAATTTTTCCCGAACAACTTTCAATAATGTAGCACACGTGTCATGTATAGGTTCATTCTCATATGGACAGTCATCTGACATTAGTGGTAGAAACTAGTACAAATTGCCTTTCAAGAAATTTCACTTGATGTCCATTCCTCTTTAGTGTAAAGCAGTTCCCCTTAGATACGATCAGTCTTCAAACATCAATCACAAAAAGTACTTATTTCATGTAATTGGCATTAATTGCTAAATCATGAAGATGGCTTATCCGACTTTGTTGACAGGTATGTATAATTTCCATGCTTTTAGAATCTCTTGTAAACTATGGTTTAATGCTTTTGCAAAACTATTGGTTACTTACCCACATGGATCCCTAGAGGTGTAACTGTGGCTTCTCATCTCGATCTGAACCTTTGCATTGGAGTCTGACCCAGTTCTCTAAGTATTTCAAAAAACTTATTGATTACTTGGGTCTAAATTAACTGGCTTACCACTTGTAATTTCCATTTCAATGTGCAAAAACATGGCTCTGACATTAAATTCCTAGAGATAACACACCTTTCATCAAGTTTTCAAAGTCATTGCATTATTTGCTGATCTCCTTCCTGTTGTTATGATTTAAGATGTTGATGGCTGTATGTTGCGTGTTGAGCTGTTTAGATTCACTGTAAATCCTCGTATCGAATAAGACAGCATAATGGAGAAATAACGTCTGGGGCACACAAAACTAAAAGAAAGAGACCGTGGGAAATGATTTTATGTATATATGGATTTCCTTCACAAGTTTCTGCACTACAGGTACTTTTCTTTTTATTGTGTCACTCATGGTATTCAATGATTTATGAGAACTTTTTCATTTTTTTGATTCCATGCTATTGTTTTTAGGATATTAGAAACAAGGAAATCATTGATACTGTTAGCACATTGGATTTAAAGAACATCATTATTAACTTATGCCAAGACACTTTCCTTTTTTCTCTACATGCCACTAGAGAATGATCAACTCGATAAAGACAGCTTCTGGAAATACCCGTGTAAGGAGGGTTTTTTGATAAATACATCTCCTTAAACAGTTATTTCCAGAAGCTCTCTTTATCATCTTATGGACTGTCAAAACATTAGATCTTGAAAATAATCAGCCTGTACACTTGAAAGGTTGGTTGACCAACACCCAGTCATAAAAAGATGAGAAGTGCATAATTTATACTATGCAACTCATTTTAATTCTAGTTTCGTTTTGCTCCCATTTAGAATTGCAACTTAGTACCTAGTCTGGGGATGCTTGCAAAGAAATTATAATTTGCTGCAATAGAAAGGAGAACAGTTACTATCACCAAGAAATATGAATAAAAGGACAATATTAAAGCATTTGATTCAATATAATAATGTTACCAAGAAATATTACAAAAAAATTTCATATGACACAGTTACAAGGGTGAAAGATACAGAAGGTACAGCCTACAGGTAAGGAAAAATGCATAAAAAATACAATAAGTGCAAGATACAGAAGGTACAGCCTACAGGTAAGGAAGGTACAGACTACTGTTATAAACCCTGCAAAAACTGGTTTCCAAACCCTTCCTAGGGCAGCGACCTGATTTGGGGTTTTTAACCCTCTTAAATGCGTTCAAAACCCTTCGGATTAGCTCTATTTAATTCTCTAAATTATTCAATATCACCAGCAACCATCTCATGTAAGAAAACTGATTTTTAATGATCCAAATCTGGAGATATGAATTTCAATAAAACCCTTGTCTCCAGTGTTATTTTAAAAATTCATAACTCAACATTGGAGGCTCCAAAATTTATGAAACTTAGGATATTGGCTTTATAAAATGTAAAGAACAAGAGGATAATTTCAGATTTGCCAAAAAATCACCACATATACCAAATTACCACACCAATGTAGGTCACTCCACTTGAAATAAAATATATTTTGCACCAAAGAGACAACACTTGCAAGAGAAAGATACTTTATTCCTTTTCAAATCACCTTGCATGCCAAAAACCCGATGGGGTTTTTCGTTCTTAAGACGTTTTCCCAACCAAGGGTTTTCGTCTCTTGAAGAGATCCTCGTGCCAAGGGGTTTCGTTCTTATGAGAGAGTAAAAGGGCTACGCCAACTTTCACCAAATTAAGAATAATCTAAAACATAATTCATTAATGAGTTAAATAGGCATAAGTGCAAATTAATAATTACATTAAATATTAAAAAGGTTATTGGAGCATGCTTACCGTAATACTTAACTAATTTATTTGACTTAATAATAAATTGTTTCATCTCTAAAAAATATAAGGTGACTTAAGTCATGAGTTATTACAAAGTCTAATATTATGTTGTATCCTTTCTAGGGAAAGTAGAAAAGAGACCCATGCTAATTTTGTGTCATCCCTAGGTAAAAATGCGCCTTGGACAAAAGAGGGAAATAGAGTTTAGAAAGGATAAAAGTTATTACTCTTCCCAAGGAAAGTGCGACTTGGCATGAGAGGCCAAATTAGACATTAGGAAGGTAATAAAATATTATTTAATGTTTATTAGCCCAAGGAGAAAAGTGCGACTGGTTTGGGCCTACTTTTAGGGTATTTTGGCACTCTTCTTTCATTGGAAGATGAAAAGGTCATTTTGTAATATTTTTCCTATAAAAAGGAGAGGGGCGGTTGGGCAGATCACCATTGTAATCATTTTATCATTTCTGAATCTGATCTTAAGCCAGGTGCTTTTGTATAAAATATTCTAAGGACGAAACCCTTAGTATATTGCCTCTAGAGGACGAAAACCCTCTTAGAGATTAGGAGGAATTTCTACACTGGATCTTCCATAGAGCTTATAAGAGTTTCAGTATTTTCCAGCAGCAGTTAAGGAGTTTTTGCAATAAAGGATTGAAGAATTCATCGCAGCAGTGTCATTGTATTTTCTGAGATGGAGCGACCCACTATGTGGCTGGTTTTCAATGTCTTGGACGCATCTCAGGTCTGAATTTCTTATCATCAATTGTACTAAATTCTGGGAGTCCAAATAACTATTTTCCAGTGATTTTGGAAGGTTTTAAAGTGCTGTTCACAGTCATTCAAATCTGCAGATTTCTGCGTAAAATCCCAGCCTGTTTATATGTTCAAAAAGGTCAATTTTTATTTTATAATAAACTGCTGAAGTTCTGCGCTTGTTATGGCAAGAATGGATAATGTTGGTAGTGGTTTTATGTGGACTTTCATCATCTAGACTAGTCGCCATTGATAGAAAACATCTATGTTTAATGCTGCACAGTCTTCAAAACAGTTTGGGTTCGGTTTTAGGCTAGTTTTTATTCCAAACCCTAATCGCACTTCTTCCATAAATTCAGATCTGTATTAGTGTGAATGCTTTAAAAAGTCATAAATCAGCTTTTGGTGTCTTAATTGATCTAAATTGCATTGAGAACAAGATAGATCCATTTGGGGATCTTTCAGTGGTATCAGAGCATCAATCCTCCCACCTGGAGGGTTTTGTTTTATGCAGCCTAAAGAAGTTGGGCCACACAGATATTATACAAGGAGTCAGGCTCGTATTCAAACAGATCTGAATACTGAAAGTGGTTCCAGGATCATGGACAGAAGGGAGGATTCACACACTCCTCCACGACGAGAGCGACCTGACCCAGATGCTCTTTTCAGTGGTATGATCGATTCCCATCAGGAAATGATGCAGACCATGAGACAACTGATGGAGAATTTGATTATGGATAGGACGAGAAATCGACATGATAGAAGGGAAAGATCTGCATCCATAGCCAGCAGCCACAGAAGGCACAACAGGGTACCTACAGAGGTGGGTAGCGTGAGAGGTTCCCCTCCACGTGATCGGAGATATACAGAGGAAAGGAGACCCACAAGGACTGCGGATCGACCTATGCAGCCTAGATTCCTACAAAGGGAGGAGCCACCATTAGTTGAGGAGCCACTTGAAGACATAGCCTTTCAAGATACTGTGATGGCAGCGCATGATGAGTGGAGAGCTCTACCACAGGAGGTACGGAATGCCTTTCCCCTCCACCAGTATTGTGTTCAAAGGAGGGAAAGCTTGAGAGCTAGACAGGTACAGAGGCCTAGAGAACAACAGAACAGGGAGTTGAAGCAGGCCACCAACAAGGTGACCCTTTCCACATTTGATGGTAGTGGAAAGATTAGTGCCAGAGCATGGATTCACAAGCTCGACACATATCTCACTCTCAAGCCTATGCAGGAGCAGGAGGCTATCCAATTTGCCACGTTGCACCTTGAGGGAGTAGCGTATGATTGGTGGCACCATGGGCTTATCACACAGAGACATGATCTTCTGCAATCATACAGGGAGTTTAGTGAGAAGTTGATTGCGAGATTTGATCGCAGGATGTAGAGCTTTACTATAGAGACTTGGCACAACTTCGACAGAGTGGACACGTTGATGCATACATCAACGAATTTCAGCGTATAGCAGTGATGGTGCCAGAGATGCCTGAGAGGCGAGTGGTGATGTTGTTCATTGAAGGACTTCATGACAGGCTGAGAGGATTGGTCAAGGCTCTTAAGCCTACAACTTTGCATGAGGCTATTCGGACAGCCTTGGACTTAGACACTACTCCAGTGCAGCCCCAAAGGAAGAATGTCAAGGAGGAAAAATCAGAACAAGAGCAGCCCACTTCTTCGAAGGTTGAGTTTACACCCAAGATGGAGGTTGTTTCAAAGAAGGAGCTTCGCCGGAAAAATTTATGCTTTCATTGCAATGATCCGTGGGAACCAGGGCATAGGTGTCTTGGGAAAGGCAAAATCCATCTCATAAAGGTTGAGGATGAAGAGTCCGAGGATGAACAGGAGCAGCCAACACCAGGTATTGCAAATGAGGGTAGACTCACCTATCTTTCGGGAGCACCCAAGTATAATCCATTCATGTTTGAAGGCACAATGTTCGGGTGTAGGATCATGGCACTACTGGATAGTGGATCTACACATAACTTCCTAGATGCAGGTTTGGTAGACCAAAAAGGTTTACAATGTGATAACTTTGAAGGCTTTGATGTGACTATAGCAGGAGGTCTCACTCTTCCATGCAAGAAGAAGGTCAACCAAGTTAGCATTTTATTTGGTGAGTATACACTTTGTGATGATTTCTATGTCATGGATTTGAAAGATAACAATGTTGTGCTTGGCATGCAATGGCTTCATTCGTTGGGAAGAGTCACCCAAGATGTGGAAGCTATGGAGCTGAGTTTCCAACACAAAGGGAAACAAGTCACATTGAGAGCACTCAAGTACACGCTGCCCCATCAAATGGCAGCTAAGTCTATGATAGTTTGGGACCAGGAACCATCTCGTGAGGACATCTACGAAGATTTTTCACTGCATATCAGCACGGACCAGCAAGGATGTGATGAAGAGTGCGGCAAATTCGAAGCATACATGAGGAGGCTGGTTTCACTAATGACAAGTAAGTTGCATAAGTTTTTTTTTGCAGTGTTTGAGCAGCATTGTATAGTGCATATGAAGCTATTAAAAAGCTTCGGCTGGTCTGGGATCCTGGAACTGGTAGAATGCAGAATTGCAGTTTATGATTGCTTGGGGGCAAGCAATCTCGGGAAGGGAGGACTGTAATGTCCCCTTTTCCCAATCGAAGACCTTTGGCCCATTTTGTCAACCCGACGGCCAAAGGAAAAATATAAGGGTGACTTAAGTCACAATGAGTTATTACAAAGTGCAAAAAAATATTAATAAAGCACTTGTATTAATTTATTTGACTTAATAATAAATTTGTAATCTCTAAATGGGTGCATTGGGTCTAATATTATGTTGTATCCTTTCTAGGGAAAATAGAAAAGAGGCCCATGCTGTTTTTGTCATCCCTAGGCAAAATGCGACTTGGACAAAGGAGGAAAGTGGAGTTTAGAAAGGATAAAAATTATTACTCTTCCCAAGGAAAGTGCGACTTGGCATGAGAGGCCAAATTAGACATTAGGAAAGTAATAAAATATTATTTAATGTTTATTTGTCCAAGGAGGAAGTGCGACTTGGTTTGGGCCTACTTTTAGGGTATTTTGGCACTCTTCTTTCATTGGAAGATGAAAAGGTCATTTTGTAATATTTTTCCTATAAAAAGGAGAGGGGCGGCTTGGGCAGATCACCATTGTAATCATTTTATCATTTCTGAATCTGATCTTAAGCCAGGTGCTTTTGTATAAAATATTCTAAGGACGAAACCCTTAGTATATTGCCTCTAGAGGACGAAAACCCTCTTAGAGATTAGGAGGAATTTCTACACTGGATCTTCCATAGAGCTTATAAGAGTTTCAGTATTTCCAGCAGCAGTTAAGGAGTTTTTGCAATAAAGGATTGAAGAATTCATCGCAGCAGTGTCATTGTATTTTCTGTGTATGGAGCGACCCACTATGTGGCTGGTTTTCAATGTCTTGGACGCATCTCAGGTCTGAATTTCTTATCATCAATTGTACTAAATTCTGGGAGTCCAAATAACTATTTTCCAGTGATTTTGGAAGGTTTTAAAGTGTTGTTCACAGTCATTCAAATCTGCAGATTTCTGCGTAAAATCCCAGCCTGTTTATATGTTCAAAAAGGTCAATTTTTACTTTATAATAAACTGCTAAAGTTCTGCACTTGTTATGGCAAGAATGGATAATGTTGGTAGTGGTTTTATGTGGACTTTCATCATCTAGACTAGTCGCCATTGATAGAAAACATCTATATTTAATGCTGCACAGTCTTCAAAACAGTTTGGGTTCAGTTTTAGGCTAGTTTCTATTCAAAACCCTAGTCGCACTTCTTCCATAAATTCAGATCTGTATTAGTGTGAATGCTTTAAAAAGTCATAAATCATCTAAATTGCTTTTGGTGTCTTAATTGATCTAAATTGCATTGCCAGAACAAGATAGATTATGGGGATCTTTCAAGATAAATGGTAATACATAAAAGCGACTATCTAATCAATAATAAAAATATAATTCAGATTTCCCCTTGCTTTTCTCCTTAGACCCACAGGGAAAGAATGGGTCAAGGTCTTCACAATTTAGCCTCCAAAAAGGGACATGACAATTTGATTTTAAAAAGTACAAAAATTATGGCTGTATATGCATAATAAATTCCGAATACCGAAAATAAAGCTAATTAACACCCCCCCAAAAAAACTTTATCATGTTTCAAATTTGAATAATAGGAAAATCAAACATTTCTCATAGTCAAAATAAATTGCTTCATATACTATGTCATTATCACGAGCAGCTGCACTTGCTAGTTTTTCTACATTTGTAATCATTTTTATGCCATCAAATTCTTTATAGTCAAGATCACGCTGTCAAGTAGAGCATTCTTGTGTAACAATATGTTAAACAATTTTATGCTGCTATTTAAATACATCTGCTCCTGCAAGGGGAGATCATAATACAGGGGAAATGTATCCTGCTTGAAGATGAAGATATCAAAATGATCAAGACCTAGGGCCAAGTAGATATGTTCAAAGTGAATGTTCAAGAAGATAGACTTGCTGTACGATTGGGTGAGCTTGACAAAATCAATGTCTAGATAGACTCTAGAGAAACAACATAATCAACGTCTAGACTATAGGGGAATAACAAATCAATGCGGATTTTTGTTGAAATGGACCAAGAGAAATCTGTTTTGTGTTGTATATGATTTTGATTAGGTGTAATGCCCCTTTTCAAAATCAATTGATTTTGGATACCCAAAGCCCATTCTTTCCATTTCCTGTAGGCTAAGGGGAATTAATGAGGGAAACAAATTAATTTAAGTGATCTAAGGTAAGTTGTTCAGACCTAGAGCCTCCATATCATCAATGTCCACCTAATCGGTCCCGCATATCTTTTATCCAAAGTAGGTGCTCAGACAATGATCCACCTTGTAACTTCACGGAAAAGAGCATATTTTTTCGGTATAATATAGTGCAACTCTCAGTTAGTAAGTACACCATTGTGGCAACTGAGGACAATCCGACCCCTTCATATGCATCTTTCTTTTTTAGGGTTTTGATGCTTTGTCTGGGGTTTTGTAGGTCATTCCTTATTGCAGGTATTATAACGACATCCGACGTAGTTCAATGAAGCTAGTGCGACAAGAAGAGCATACAAGAGAACATCCAGTGACACCTCCGAGGAGGGTTTCAGACCATTTCATGCACTGACCGGGCGCCCACAGGCACCCCAATCCAACCTTATGTTCTAGATCTATGCTTTCTGGAGCTTTTGTGTGGTCATTGCCACATTCTGCTTATTCTGTCACCACTACGACACAGTCCCAAACAATCTGCGAATCGGATGAGTTCTTTCCTCACTCGTCTTGTACTTTAGGGTTTGCATTTATATTTACTCGATTGCTTGAGTCATTTCCATCATTTATTTGGTTGTTATTTACTGCTTTGCATAGCACTAGATTAACTTAGAATAGAAACATAATTTCATATTTTAGTTAATCACAAACCATCATCATAAACCTCCTAATCATCCAACAATACCTAAAAATCTAAAAAATCATAATCATCATCAACATATCCATATCTCATGATCATCATATCACCATCTAACATTAAAATGAATCATCAGCCTACGCCTACAACAATAGTTATCCATCATGAAAACATATCACCACCAACATCGTCAGAAATATCAACCACAACATCCATACATCAACAAAACAAATTATCATCCAAATTCCATCACATCATCTATATTGATCCCTCTAATGTATCAACCATCACACATGTAAGTAATCAAACAAAATACTATATGCCACCACCATCATACAAACCAAAAATAATACCATCATCATATTTCATTGAACACAAAAAAAAACATCTCATCAATAACATCATCATCATAAACAACATTATACATAATAATTATAAACATGCATGTTGGAAATTCTAGACACTGAGAGGGGGATGAATCGGTGTCTATACAATTTTATAGACAATTCAATTTCCTTAATCTTGCTATGATGAAATTGTGAAACCACACAAGTAATTTATAAAGAATCATACACAAAGACACAAGATTTAATGTGGGAAACCCAAACTAGGAGAAAAACCCACTAAAACCAAGAACTAGCTTAGGACATGAATGTCCTGTAAATGTTACATTGATTTCATAGTTGAGCTTCAACTCAACATGGAGCTGCAACTCTAAAATTCAATCAAACTACAACCTGATCTTTAGCAAGCTTCAACTTGCATGGAAGCTTCAACTCCCAAATTCAGTCAACTAACCTTTTGTAAGCTTCAACTTACAAGGAAGCTTCAACTCCTTAATGCTAAGCAACAACTTAGTCTTCTGCAATGTTTTGATCACTCAGAATAGGATGTCTCACACACCAAATTGTGACCACTAGATTAGCTCATTCTTCTTCTTTGTTCACCTTTCTTTATCTGCTGCAGGTACTCACCTCAAAGATGCCTCTTTAACATCATATTTTCCTCTCAGACATCTATTGCTTCATCACTACAACTCCTGCAAAAATTTTAGTCTGCAAGTCATTTCATTATCCTATAATTTTCATCACCTTTTCACACATCAACATTTCCCTCTTTGTCAACAAGCAGCTCATTCATTCTTAGACATCCTTTTGTCTCAAAAATTAAACTCCTTTTGCACCCTTTCATCTTTCATTTTCCACTCTTTGTCTTTTCATAATCAGCTCGTATAAAGATGGAGAGATCAAAACAAAAACTGAACATATTTTGCAATTATTACGTATGATTGGATGTCTGAATTATTCAGGAACCTGTCAAGATGATTTTTATATTTACAAATAATTATGAGAGCTTCTCAAACTTTCTGTGCAACTGACATATCTGAAAGGTTTCTTTTACACTTTGCAAACTTCCAAATCTGACATGAAATTGCCACCTACTTTTTGTCGTTTTCCCATCCAACTTGAGAGCTTGTCTTTTAGCTACTTACACAAGAGAACAAGTGTCATATGCATGCAAAAGTATTATTCTACTCCTTATTCACATTTAAAACTTTCTAACTCCCTCCTAACTTGCCATGTAGTCTTCAAGGTTCATTGGAGCTTCATTTTCAACAATGGAGGTCTGAAAAATACAGTTACAGAGATCCTCTTCTAGTCAAAGATTTATGCAATTTCAACACATTCCAAAGCAAGGGAATGAAGTACCATGAAGTATAGATAACCTTCAGATGCAAACATAGGCTTCATCACTTTTTGATGTATGATATTTATCCTCGAGACTGGCCCATACCGTATGCCCCAGTGTTGGACCTCGTATAAAATTGTCCGACATCAACAACTTGAGAAGTAATAGAGCCTCCTTATGACGTTTGTCATAAACAATGAAGTTCGTCATTGGTCGACGTTCACTACCCGTGATTATCTTATCACAATCATGAAATTCTACAAGGGTTAGAATTTTGTGGCTCCATACATTGAAATGTGTGCCTATTAGCTTTTACGAGTCCGGCAAAATCAGGTTCAATATATTTGCCATTTAATAGTCCAAAAAATAGAAAAACATAAATAATATATAATACCAAGAGTCTTATCCTAGCCTAGACTAGGATAATTGATGCACGGTTGGAGTAACCCATGACCAATGTTTAAAAATCGGAACCAATGAGGAGGTTGGACCGGACCAGAATTGAACTGGAACGGTTCAAACTTTATGAACCGGTTTACTAAAAAACACAAAATTATATTTTTAATGAAAACAATATATTTGAAAGATTAGAAACCATGATTCCAACAATTACACACAAAATATGCAAAGCTTGCTCATGTATATATGTAAGAAAGGTGTTTATAGAAAAATGGCACAAACTCCAAGTCCAATACACAATACATATATCATATATGAGATTCCGAAACAAAATACATAAATAATGAGGCTCTAAATGGCCTCTATAGTCCAAGACTCCAAAAAAACAACATGCTATGATCATTGATACTACAAGTTACAAAACTCTAGAAGAAACTAGATGACATCAATGATCAATCATCAAACTCTGCACCATTGCTGAGAATGGGATCCTCAAGCTCATCCTCATCAATATCATCACCTTCCTCTGACTCGGACCCATCCAAATCCTTAGGGACATCTGCAACAACTGTATTGGCACTGGTAGTAGCACGAGTGCGACTAGTGCTTGCCATGTCTCGTGACGGTGCTACTAGTGGCTCATCATCCTGATCCAAAGCCATCCACCCCAAGTCATCGGGATCAAACTCTGTTGGTTGACTCTCCTCTACCCAATCTGAGGTTGGATCTATATCATCCAAGACAATGGGATTTGTATCAGGTCTTCGGTTTAGTAACTGGTTGTGCCTTAGCCGAAGGTTGTACTGCACAAAGACAAGATCATTTAACCATTGTTGTTCCAAACAATTTCTCTTCTTCGTGTGAATCCGCTCAAAGATAGACCAGTTGTGCTCACACCCGGAAGCATTGCAAGTTTGACTTAGGATCCGAATTGCAAACTTTTGCAATTGAGGACACTGATTATCAAATGAATCCCACCAATGTGTTGCGATAAAAAATGTAAATGTTTAATTATTAAACAACGACGATAAAAAACAAAGTTAAACATTAAAAGTAAAACTTATAACTTAAAACGTAATTCAACAAATTAGATTGTGTCTTATGCTAAAAATTCATGATTATTCATTATAATGTTTAATCAAATGAACTTAAAAAGACTTAGAATTTCTTACTTGGTTGGTCCACATCTCTTGCAATCTTTGCAAGGTTTTTCCAAAGGTACTTGTGGCCTTGTTGAAGAAATTGATCTGTTGGTGAACTTGAAGTTGTTGCTTCTCATCGTGGACCATGCGCTCTGGCACTGTCTGAAACCATCTTTGACTTCTCTGTTTGATCTTCTCAAGTGAGCTCTATAATGATATCTTGGGTTCAAGAAATATCTAGATGCATGCATAGGGTGATGGAGTTGATTGTTCCATCTATCATCTATTATCTCCCATGAGGAGCATACTTAGTTATCCCGTCTTTGTATGCTGCCCTTATCTACTCCTTTGCACGATCCATAGCCTCATAAATGTAAACCATGACTAATTTTTCCCCATTCACCAACTCGATTAACTAAAATTAACTAAAATGTGGAATAATAATAGTTAATCTAATCTAGAACAACATGTAAATACAGTAAATAAATGTAATAAACAACTATGGAAAATGACCCAAACGACTAAATTAATGGAAATAAAAACTCTAATATGCAAGAAGAGTGAGAAAGTGACTCAACTTGATTAGAGGAGCTCGTTGGGTTGTGTCGTAGAATAAACAAAATAATTTGAAAGCAGGAATGACTATGCAGAGGTCCTAAAAAGACAAATGCTGGGTCTGGGGCCTATAGAAGGATCAAGGGCGTGTGGGCGCCCAGTCCGCAGTATGGGCGCTCTGATCTGTGTGAAAGGTCCGAACTGAATTTCAAAGGTCCTTTAAGTGGTTTGAAACCTTTGCTTTGTGTCGCATCAGGTTCGTTGCACTGCGCCAGTGTCGTTGATAATCCAAGATGAAAGAAAGACTTGCAAAAGACCACAAGAAGTATCAAAACCCTAAAAAAAAGAATGCAAATGAATAGGTCAGACTGACCTCAGCTGCCACAACAATGGACTTACTAACTGAGCGCTGCACTACATTCCAGACCCAAATGTAGTTCGTGTGTGTGTGTGTGTGTGAATCATGTGCCCTAGGTGCTCTTGTGTCAATCACACTTTGTGAAGTAGCAAGCAATAACTAGATGTAAAAATGTAGTAGAATGGTGGATGGAATATAATAGAATCCCCTCCTATGCTTGTGTGATGCAGATGAACCAACCTTGTCCTTTGTGATGGAGCTAAATGTATGCAAATGATCTCCAAATGCCTTAGATGAATGTAACCCTAGGTGGATGATAGTAGTGACTAGTGCTTGGTCCCTCATTATGGTCTCATAACTTTATATTTATAGGGTTCTCTTGATCTAATTTCGTAATTAACCTTGAAATGGCCGACCACCAAAAAGATAAGAAGCTAAAATGGCTAGAAAGTGCCCAAAAAGTGGTGGGAAAGTTCAAAAAGGATCGGGCGCCCTTGGTGGGACCAGGGCGCCCATGGGCGCCCCAGTACTAGCTTGGGTGCCCTAGTCAAAGCTAAAATAATGTGAAACAACAAAAGACTGATTGGGCATGCGGGTGCAAGAGGTCGGGAATGACAAAAGAAAACAAAGTAAGATGGCCAAAAGACAGGGGTTAATTAGTACTTTCTTCACTCAAAACCTTTGAAATAGTAGTATGAGACTGGGACTAAATAATGTCTAAAGTGCATGATTTTGTGTCTACACAACCACAACACTTTAATAAGAGGCTCAACAATTTTCACAACCTCTGTTGTTTTTTTTCAAAATAAATTGTCAAAAACTTTCTTTTTGTGTCTTTCCCATCTTGTTTGCGGCTCCACTTTGATGCATTCCATTCATCACTTGAAAATATCCTTTTCAAGTTTTGTGCTTGGGAAAAAAGATCAGAATGTGAGGAAGTTTGTTGCAAGTCTCGTGATGGCTTTTTTAACAAGTTTTCGCCTTTAATCTGTTTTTCCTCATTAGGTTCAATACCCATGAGTGATTGTAGATGTATTTTGTGATGCTTTTGGCATGCTCTACAATGTTCTTGATCCAATCTTGTTTTCCTATATCCTCAAGCATGAGGTCTATGCAATGTGCAACACATGGAGTCCAAAATATTGTTTTATGTTTAGTCTTTAACATCTTACTAGCAAGAACATAGTTAGAGGCATTATCTGTGATGATTTGTACAATATTTTCCACCCCCACCTCTACAACAACCTCATCCAAAAGCTCAAACAACAAATTTGCATCTTTCACCCTATCAGATGCATCAACTGATTTCAAAAACATAGTTCCTTGTGGACAAGAGGCAAAAAAATTTATTATGGTGTGGTTCTTGCCATCACTCCACCCATCTGACATAATAGTACATCTTGTTTTGGCCCATGATAATTTACAACTCTTCAAATATTCATCTATGGACCCAACTTCTTTCTGCAAAAGAGATCCTCTCAAGTCATGCATACTAGGGCCTTTGAAGCCCTTACCAACAACAACAATGGAATCAAACATAGGCTGGTAATAAGGTGAGCGACAACATTGAAAGGGATATCTACATCATACCACCATCTAACAATGTATTTGAAAGCAACTTCTTTATATTGCTTCTTCCAATGGTTATCTAAGGTGGGTTGATTTTCTGTTGGCATGGAGGCACTAACAGGTGTGGAAGATGGAAAAAAGCTTTGGATGTTCTTTCTTTTTTGAGGCCGGTTTTCATGACTATGAGTGGATGTGGGAGGCATATATCGAAAGGGGTCTCTAACATGGACAGAGGGGTTAGAGCAAGAGCCTTCAACACTTGTTTGGGCCATGGCATGTTGCCTCCTCCCTATTTCAACATCCATCTCTTTTTGCCTAGCCTTCTCTTCTTTATGTTTCTCAAGCAAGTTTATCATTTCCAATCTAATGACATCAATATCCGGTGCATCACATGGGGAAACTTGGCCTCTTTGACCAACCAAGTGTTGTTTCAACCTTTGAACGCCCCCGGAATTTCGCCTAAAGGGCCCACGTTTTACTCGCTAAACATTTTGGAAACGCTTTAACGTGGGGAAATGGGGAAATGCCAAAAACATTTCCGAAAATGTTTTTATAATTTGTTTTTTTGCTTTTAAAAAAGACTTTTAAAAAAACCCTTGCAATAAATGAACCCTAACCCTAATACACCTACCTAGACCAAACACACTTACTAAATGCTATATAATGACCTCTTGGGTCCATTCTAAATCACACTCATTTTTCTCTTGCTAAATGAGTACTTATGCATATATATATTTTTATTTTTAATAATATTTTGTGCGAACGCGTTTACGTATCAAGGTTTTTTGAAAATAGCCGTTTCGCGTTTGGATGCGTTTCACCACGCTTTCCGTTTCACAAACATAGGTTTCAAGCTATGAATGCCCCCGATGTGTTTCTCACAATATTTACAAAATACTTGATTATCAACTATGTCGGCATGGAATGTAGACAACTAAAATTGGGTGACTTATCATTTATCAAATACAAGTTTTTCTTTGTCTCTATATTGTGACTTGTGTGTGTATCATAAACCTATTTGACATATCTCTCTCCCCTTGCATGATGTACTTAACTATACACATTGTTTAGTCGTTCATAATACTTAGTTGCATTTACTTCTAGGTATCTTTACCAAACAAATCTAGCTCAACTATCATAAGTTACTTGTCTAAAATCGTATGGTGTGGGACCGGCCATAAGTTTTAATTTGTCTCTATATTATGACTTGTGTGTGTATCATAAGCTTAATTGACATATATTTCTTTCCCTTACATGACTTTCTTAACTCTACACATTGTTCGATTGTTCATATGCTCGACTTGCATTTATCCGAGTTGTGTATCACTTCCGGTATCTTTCTCATAATCTTGTTCAACTATCATTAAATGCATGTCCAAAACCATATGGTGAAGGACCAAGCCCTACTACGGAGGTCGAACCATATTGTCTCATTTCCTACTATCCATGGCTCTTTTCCTCATTTGAATATCTTTAACTCGGGGCCATTGCAAATGCAAAGATATCTCGACAATGCAAATAAATTTTTTTCAGATTCCCATTTAATAAGATTTAAAAATAGGGCATGTTTAAAAATTAACACACCGTTAAATGTGCACACAAATGAGGTCAAGAAATACTCCAAGCTTGTATATGGGCTGCACCCTCCAAATGTAGATGTCAAGACCACCACAAAGAGAGCCCACATGCCAAACAAACTTCAAGTCACTCCAAATGAACACTCTTCAATGCTGCTCCAAGCCTTCAAATCCTTACAAATGAGAGAGGAGCTCACAAATAGAAGTGAGGAAGCCTCGGCATGGAATGTAGACAACTAAAATTGGCAACTTATCATTTATCAAATACAAGTTTTTCTTTGTCTCTATATTGTGACTTGTGTGTGTATCATAAACCTATTTGACATATCTCTCTCCCCCTTGCATGATGTACTTAACTATACACATTGTTTAGTCGTTCATAATACTTAGTTGCATTTACTTCTAGGTATCTTTACCAAATCTAGCTCAACTATCATAAGTTACTTGTCTAAAATCGTATGGTGTGGGACCAGGCCATAAGTTTTAATTTGTCTCTATATTATGACTTGTGTGTGTATCATAAGCTTAATTGACATATATTTCTTTCCCTTACATGACTTTCTTAACTCTACACATTGTTCGATTGTTCATATGCTCATTGCATTTATCCAGAGTTGTGTATCACTTCCGGTATCTTTCTCATAATCTTGTTCAACTATCATTAAATGCATGTCCAAAACCATATGGTGAAGGACCAAGCCCTACTACGATCTAGGTTGAACCATATTGTCTCATTTCCTACTATCCATGGCTCTTTTCCTCATTTGAATATTTTTAACTCGGGGGCCATTGCAAATGCAAAGATATCGACAATGCAAATAATTTTTTTTTCGATTCCCATTTAATAAGATTTAAAAATAGGGGCATGTTTAAAAATTAACACACCGTTAAATGTGCACACAAATGAGGTCAAGAAATACTCCAAGCTTGTATATGGGCTGCACCCTCCAAATGTAGATGTTAAGACCACCACAAAGAGCCCACAAGCAATGCCAAACAAACTTCAAGTCACTCCAAATGAACACTCTTCAATGCTGCTCCAAGCCTCCAAATCCTTACAAATGAGAGAGGAGCTCACAAATAGAAGTGAGGAAGCCTCGGCATGGAATGTAGAACAACTAAATTGGCAACTTATCATTTATCAAATACAAGTTTTTCTTTGTCTCTATATTGTGACTTGTGTGTGTATCATAAACCTATGTGACATATCTCTCTCCCCTTGCATGATGTACTTAACTATACACATTGTTTAGTCGTTCATAATACTTAGTTGCATTTACTTCTAGGTATCTTTACCGAAATCTAGCTCAACTATCATAAGTTACTTGTCTAAAATCGTATGGTGTGGGACCAGGCCATAAGTTTTAATTTGTCTCTATATTATGACTTGTGTGTGTATCATAAGCTTAATTGACATATATTTCTTTCCCTTACATGACTTTCTTAACTCTACACATTGTTCAGTTGTTCATATGCTCAGTTGCATTTATCCAGAGTAGTGTATCACTTCCAGGTATCTTTCTCATAATCTTGTTCAACTATCATTAAATGCATGTCCAAAACCATATGGTGAAGGACCAAGCCCTACTACAGTCTAGGTCGAACCATATTGTCTCATTTCCTACTATCCAATGGCTCTTTTCCTCATTTGAATATCTTTAACTCGGGGGGCCATTGCAAATGCAAAGATATCTGACAATGCAAATAATTTTTTTTTTCAGATTCCCATTTAATAAGATTTAAAAATAGGGGCATGTTTAAAAATTAACACACCGTTAAATGTGCACACAAATGAGGTCAAGAAATACTCCAAGCTTGTATATGGGCTGCACCCTCCAAATGTAGATGTCAAGACCACCACAAAGAGCCCACAAGCAATGCCAAACAAACTTCAAGCTCACTCCAAATCAACACTCTTCAATGCTGCTCCAAGCCTCCAAATCCTTACAAATGAGAGAGGTGCTCACAAATAGAAGTGAGGAAGTCTCTATATGGATGCCAATATCACCACAAAGAGCCCACAAGCAATGACAAACAAGCTCCAACTTCCAAGATCACTCCAAAACTAAACTCTTCAATCTTATACTCCAAATGCTTTTGCTCGCAAATGCTCAACGAAAGAGGTGTGAGGTGAACATGGGGGCCTATATAGTAATAAATTAGGGTTTAGGTTTTAAGAAAAGTAAAAATTTTAATTAAAAATCGATTTTTTCAAAAACAACACCATATTTTTGTTACAGGATATGACACGGCCGGTTTAGGTCGGAACCGGACCGGTCGACCGGTTTGGTATCAAACAGGTCGACCGATTTGGTTTATAAAGCGGTTCATGCAAAAAAGTCGAACCGGTTGGTTTCGGTTCAACGGGTTCTTAAAACACTGGCCACGACTGAAGTTCGCGCCCTAGGTGATTGGTTCACTACTAGAATTTTAGCAAAAAAAAACAATACTTCTACCCTTAGTGACTGTAAATTCTCTACTATAGGGCTGCAAAATCTGCGACTAAGACTGTAAAAACCGTGACTGGTCTTTGTAATAGTCGTTCTTCTCTACTCAACTGTGTAAAAAACTTTCGCCGTGCGATATGAGAGTTTACATATCAAGGAGGATCACTATTCGCGACTGGAGGATGACTCAATATTTGCGACTGTATATTGCCCTTGAAAACTGGTGTTTTTGCCCTCGAATGCCCTCGAAAATCAATAATCGTGATTGTATATATATGTGTGATTTTAATGGCTCCAAAATCCGTTGCGAACTATAATATCCGTTGCGACTTGGATTGTATATATATATGAATAATGACTTGTAAAATTCGTGATACACATAAAAATGGAACCAGCTGGTTTGGTGCCAAACCTGTCAACCGATCCGGTTTATAAAGCGGTTCATGCAAAAAAAAGGTCGAACTGGTCGAATCGTCTGGTTCCGGTTCCAGCTCAACCAGTTCTTAAAACACTGGCCATGGCCCATGACTGAAGTTCGTGCCCTAGGCGATTGGTTCACTACTAGAATCTTAGTAGAAGAAAACAGTACTTCTGCCCTTAGTGACTGTAAATTCGTTACTATAGGGCTGCAAAATCTGCGACTAAGACTGTAAAAACCGCGACTGCTCTTTGTAATAGTCGTTCTTCCTTACTCGACTGTGTAAAAAACTTTTGCTGTGCGCTAGTAGAGTTTGCATATCAGGGAGGATCACTATTCGCTGGAGGACGATTCAATATTTGCGATTGTATATTGCCCTTGAAAACCAGTATTTTTGCCCTTGAATGCCCTTGAAAATCAGTAATCGGGACTGTATATATATATATATATATATATATATATGTATATATATATGATTTTAATGGCTTCGAAAATCCGTTGCGAACTAAAATATCCACTGCGACTTGGACTATATTTGAATAATGACTTTGAAAATTCACGATACACATAAAAACGAGACTGTTATTTACGATTGCGACTTGCAGTGGCTTTGAATCTAAAGTCTGCGACTATGCATGAGTACAGATTTTGACCGCAGAGTTTTATTTTCCTCCAAGTCTTCTTCAGCGATTGAAAATGAAAAATGACGACAATTTGTGCCCTAACAGGGCTTCCTCAAACTGTTTCACTCTCTCGTACCCTTCAAGGGCTTCCTCGGACTCTGATACCAATGTTAGCCGAAGAAAACTAAGAGAGAAATAAGAAAAGCAAATCTGCACACTGCCCAGAATGGACGTGACAAAGTATATTTATTATAGAGAGGTGGTTACATTCAGTTTTCAGTTTTCATACAGTTAGAGGCAGTTTCCAACTGTCTAACTGATGGCTTTTAGTATAAATATTCAATAACAAGCAAGGCAGAGTAAAGAAAGAAGCAAGTGAGAGCTTGCAAGAAACTAGTTACGATGCTTGCTAGGAGGTTGCACACTCGAACTGAACCGAGATTATATCTAGTTCATCAGGGATTGTGTTGTATTTTTGTTTACATTTTATGTATGTCTTCGATAAGGAAAAAAGAAAAGTATTGTGTAAGTGCATGCGCGTGCATGTGTGTGTGCAATTTCTTCAATACTTTCATGAACTTAATGAAATGTGAGTTTTGTTTCCAAGTCTGAGAGTGTCGTGTTTGAGAGAGTGTCGTGCGTCCATGGATGGGTTTAGAGTCTAGGCTGCAGGGAAAGGCTGTTCTTAATTGGATGCCCTCACCTAGACCTGCATCATTAAATCACAAGATGCAATCTATAAAATGACCAATAATGGAATTACTAAAGCGCTTAAATAGAAAACATTCCTACTCAACCAGATTGCTTAAGTCCTCAAATGGGCATTTTCCATAAGCTCAACCCTTAGGTAACATTCTGGAAGATCAAGCCTCTCTAAGTTTTAAGCAAATATACACATTCTCATGTTTGAGGTTAAAATCAATGCTTATGTGTTAGATAACTAGATAGGTCACTTAGAATCATATTTTTGCATGAATAAATTCTTTGATGAAGAAAAGATCAAGATTGCACTTTTGAGAAGTTTCTTTACTTGCCAAGAAGTGGTGGCATGTCTGTGGGAGAAGGAATTTAAATTGACTTGGTAGCAGTTCCTAGATGCTTTCAAGGATGAATATTATCATAAAGTTGTATATGGTGATCGCTATGTTCAATGGAAACAATTGTGCCAAGGACACGAGCAATCTGTCCAAGACTGTACAATGCCTTCCATGACTCGTATGTAGAATTGGGCTCATTCGAGTTTGGGGAGCATAGAGTTCTCAAGACCACAATTGCCTATATCTGTATAGCCAATTCAAATTAAAGACTATGGCTATGTGATAATCATTGAGGAAGAATCTGAGATTAAGGACAACCTACACACATCTTTTGCATCGAAGAAATCACCGTCTTCAGATAAGAAGTCATAGTCATTTATGACAGGTAAATGGTATAAAAACATAAAATCAGCATCCACTCAGACGTGAAAGGCCTTGCTTAGAAGATGTTGCTTACATGAGAAGAAACAATGCACATGCTCTCTATAAAAATCATTGACATAAAGCCACATGTTACAATTTCCATTGTAACAACTACACTCATAGTACAAGGTGTAGAACGCTTATTCCTTTCATAGATGTGGGTGCAAGGGTAATCTATTTAAATAGAATCTTGTCTTTGCATTAGTTGTCGAGCAATTGAATTTGCCAACCATGCCTCAACCTCAGCCTTATAAATTGGAATGGTTAAGTTCCTGCAACACTAAAAGTTTACACATCACTTATTAAAGCTCGTTATTCTATGCCATGTATTCTTAAGATGACATAAATTGTGATGTAGTGCCAATTGATGTTTGTGATGTAATCCTTGGGCATTCATCCATACATATTCACCACAGTGTATATATAACCAATCCCAAGAGTGTTACCATATTAGTAGGAAAGTAATAGATATAGGATTCTTGAAATAAATCTAGTTTCTAATCCCCACCTACATATATCTAAGTGTAATCTCCTTTTTCGGGACTGAAATTGAAAAAGGAGGAAATCACACAAACCCAAACTTATTAAATTCTGATTTTTGGACCAGCAAACTGAATTTGATGACTGCTGGAAATCAGCAGTCTGAAATTTATAACAGCAGTCCGGAAATGAGGAAAAACTACTCAAATATCATCAACAAACTCAACCAAAATGTAGATAGGTATTTTAGGAAGTATTTAGCACACTTTGTACCATCAAATCTGATCACACATGCAACTGAAAATTAATTCCGAACAGCAGAAGTACAGCTCATTAAAAATTATGAAATGAAGGGTTTCCAAACCCCAACAACCATAAGAAATATAGATTCCGGCTTTAGAAATTATGCCAATTCAGAATATGAAATCAGATTTGCAACTTGTGCCCTAGAAGGCACCTAAATGCTATCAAACCCTAGTCGCTCCAACTAGGAAGGGCTCATAAATGCATGCAAACACTTGTAGATATCTTCTTTGATCTCCCAATGCCCAAATCTGCAAAGGTCTTCAAGATGTCTTCACTTCACCCCAAGAATGGAGGGTTTTTGTCTTCCCAGCCACAAAAAGCTTCCACAATTGGATTTTCGCCCAAAAGTAGAATGAACTAAGAGCAATCAACCTAAAGATCAAGTGTGAATAAAATGCGCCAAGATAGATGATGAAAATGAAGACATTGATCTTCCTTTATATCCTTTGGCGCCAAAAGCCAAAATAGAAGGACCAACCTCATAAAGCTTCTTTGGGTTCTTTAATTTGCTTTTATGACCTCTAACACAACCGACATGCTTAAATAGAGGAAAACACTAAAAGAAACATTAAAATTAACAAAATAAAAAAGAAATGGAATGCAATTCCTTCCCTAGCTCATTCAAGCTTCATTGCCACATAAAGGAAGTCCATTGTTAGACTCTCAAGTTTAAAAAGGGGACATTACACTAAGCATATTTTGCATTCATAAATCCAACTTCTATTGTAGAACAACCTCAAGTGGTAAAATTAGAAACAATGCATGCACCATTGTTTTATGCCATTATTTAAAGTTGTTAGAATGAGTCAACTTTCTCATCAATGCTTGAATAGAAGACAAGCTTCCCAGAATTAACGCAATCATGATGATTTCTTTTCAAGGTGGGCAGAATGATCCAAGTGGATTCACCAATTACAACTCTATTGATATTGTCAATCCCATTCTCACGGCTTGCAATCATGGCAATTATGTTTTATGTTATGGAGGGTAGTGCACCACCTTTAGAGGCCCACGATATTTCCAAGATCATCAATCCATCTTCATCAGTTACTGCACACATGTTTCTAGTGGCATAAGACATTCTAGGAAGATTGAACGTGGTGTCACCCAAATGCACACCAAACCTTAGTAGCCTTTATTATTGGCGCTGTCAAGGTTTCAAAGATGTACAATCCAAACTGCTAAGGCCAATTCACAACATGTGGTACCTTGGAGTGATTATGGTTTATTGTCTTTGTCGTTAGAGGGTTAGAGCTCCCCATACGAATTTTTAAGGTACGATGACTTTTTATTGTCTTCATCCTTAGAGGGCAGAGCTGCCCATATGCTCAACAAGCACGATTTGACTACTACATTGGGATGGGACTCAACAACTGTTGGAAGGTGGAGAGTCATATATGCAACACCAATCGTTTTATCTTCCATAATTGATCTTTAGCATTCAAGGCTTTGTAAAATTATGTATACACAAGTAGATAGATAGTTAATGCCTTATATTAGAACATAGACATGGCTAGTGGATGATAGACAACCATTATTCTATCAAGAGTATGCCTTGTATAGAATGCACCAATTAATAACGTGTTTTTGTTCCATTTCTATTATCTTTTTAATATTGCTTTCGCATATTGATATGACATAATCTAGATTGTAAAACATTTAGAGTGCTGCCCCTGTATATCTTTTGTGATCAAGATCATTGAACAGGACTAGATAGGAAAGGGTCTAGGTTGACATGTTGGGATATAAGGCGAGGGAAAGGATAAGGGTTATTGGGAAGTGATCTCATCGTAGCCATGCCCTGCCCAACCCATGATATGTCATGCAACGGGAGGCAAGCCCGCCACCACTATAATATAAACAAGTCAGTAATTATTCTCGATATGTACATTTGTCTCTTCAAGAAACTTAGCTTGTCCACTTGTGAAGCAAGTTAAGATGTTTTGAAAGAAACAAAGAAAAGTAAAAGCTGAATGAAATGAAGTGATGAAAATGAGGAAATGGTGTGCTGAAATTAGTCTGTTTGATTGTCTACATGCATTGGAAGTAGGCATCGAAGATTCCCCATGTCACGGATTGAGCATAGCGGTACATTGGTCTTGAGTTGTGCTTGCCTTGTGCTTTGCATGATGTCTTGATCTTGCTTGAAGTGATATCTAGGTTTTAAATAATCACAACAAAATGTCTAGGGAAGGCCTATTATGCGAAGAAATAAGAGTTTTTTTATCATTACAAGTCATTTATGATTAGTATTGCATTTTTGCAAAATTTTTGATTATATCTTATGATTTGATTAATGGATATTTTCTATTTGGAGCTATTTCGAATGAATTTGGCTTGAGACAAATACAATATGTTTGGAGAGACTAAGCTAAATTTTGCATTTACTGCTTGAGATGCATCTGAAGTGGCGTAATTAGGATTTACTTTGAAAGTGTGAGCCTGTGCCAGTTGCCCCTTGCAAATTTTATGATCTATCTTGTCAAGTGATTGAAAGATTGTGCTTGCATAAGAAAATGTAGGAGAGCTAGTCTATTATGGTGTGTAATGTAAGACATTAGACTACATGTAGAAAAGCAGGTGATGAAGCTAATTGCTATAAGTTGTAAGCATTAATGTGCATGATATACTTGTTAGTTTATCTCACAAGGCACAATGGAAAGGCTCTAGATAATTGAGTGTCATCTAGTTAACAATCCAATTTGCCTAATTAGTATGATTTATTTAATTACTTAACATGAAAGACATGACAAAATTTTAGTTTTCCTAAATGAGTGATCTATTTAGCTACTTAGTGCAAAAAACCTGCTAGAGAAAAGTTTGTGGGAGAGACAGTTTCATGGTGTGATCAAGGTGATGGCAGTATAGTGTTAAGTGCATGAAAAATTTGGACTTATGCCTCAATTAGGCCTAGGGTGCTTGTATGTGCATCGGGAGATAGCTATTAGTGGATAGTGCATTGTATATATTGAAAGAAGAGACATTCATATGGATCAGGCTTGAACTAAACTCAATTGATATTCTGCGGTTAGTCTTTGGCCCCAAATGGAACATGGCGTGCAGCGTATGTACTGATCTATAGTTTCTGTGTTGAGGTGGCGGGAGTGAAGCAATGTTGTTAGCACATGGATTATGGGTGTAATTAAAGGAAAGTGCCGAGCATGGAACAATATGCCTCTTTTGGTTGAATGGTTTTCCCAAGCTCACTTGTTGGATGTTTGTTGTTTATTGGGTTGTAGATGATGGTGAAAATGGACGGGATTGGCTTTTGCCGAAATTGTGCAAATGAGGGCACTTAAATTGTCGTATGCCTTGGAGTATGCCAATTTGTCTCAGATGAAGTGCAAACAAGGTATGATGCTTAGAGATGAATTTGGGCTTGAGATGAAACCTCCCAAGAGGGATAAAATGTATGGTTGTGTATAATGATGCATGTTAGTAGGGGTTGAGATGGATTTTCGAGTCTTGGGTTACTATCAAGAAGGTATTGTCAATGGGTAGTTGTCTTAAAACAGATTTCTATCATGAGAGATTAACGAGAATGCACGATGCCTAAATGAGTGCGATTTATTTAGCCACTTAGCATGAAGAACATGACACAAATTTAGTTTTGCCTAAATGAGTGATTGTTTTAGCCACTTGCTGCAAAAGGCATGCTAGAGAAAAGTTTGTGGGTGAGACATAATTTTGTGGTGTGATCAAGATGATGGCAGTAGATTGTTGAAGTGAAGGGCGTGCAAAAATTTGGACTTATGCCTCAGTTGGGCCTAAGGGTGCTTGTATATGCATTGGGAGACAACTAGTGGTGTATAATGCAACGTCTATATCAAAAGAACAAACTTTCCTATGGATCAGGCTTGAATTGAACTCATCTGATAATGTGCAGTTAGCTTTTTGCCCCAAATGGAATATGGTGTGTAGTGTATGTACTGATCTAGAGTTTGATATTGAGGTTGCCGAAAGTGAAGCAATGTTTGAGTAGCACATGGATTATTGGTGTAATCGAGGAAAGTGCCTAGTGTTTTGTGCTTAGCATGGACAATGTGCCTTTTCTAGTTGAATAGTTTTCCCATGCTTGCATGTTGGATGTTTTTTTGTTAATCGAGTCAAGGTAATGGTGAAAATGGATGAGATCGGATTATGAAAAAACTGTGGAAATGAGGGCAGTTATATTGCTATATGCCTCAGAATATGCCAACGAGTCTCAAATGTAGTGGAATAACAAGGTATGACCACCAGGGATGAATTTGGCTTGAGATGAAACCTTACAAGAGGGAGATAGTGTATGGATATGTATAGTGATGCATGTTAGTAGGGGCCGAGATGGATTTTTGAGTGTTTGGTTACTACCAGGAAGGTATTGTCAAAGGTTATTTCATATTTGTCTTAAAACAGATTTCTGCCTGGAGAGAATAATGAGGACACACGATGCAAAAGAGACTTGAGAAGTTATGGTATTGAGCTGTCAAAATCATGATGCCACTATGTCGGATGGAGCCGTGAGCGTGATACAAAAGAAGTTGAGCTGGCAAGGCACGCGGCCCTGAGAATATGCTGTTTTTACATGTCTTGTTGTAGGCATGATATGCAAGATATATAAGATAAGGCATAGATATGTCAAAACGTTATTGTCTTTATATTTTATGGTGTTATAGACATGATATGAAAGATGTAGAGAATTAAGCATTGAGCCACCAAGAAGTTGTATATATTTGTGTCACACAATGTGAGGGGCCAGATGATGATGGTTTGTCTACCACATAAAGGAGCTCACATGTTTTGAATCCGAAGGGGGTAAGGTTGTACATCTTGTGTGTATATATATATAGTAAATGGAAAAACAATCCCCTTGTGGAAGCTCATACACGAAAGTGACGTTTCACTTGGTAGTGACCTAAAAAACTACCTGTAACTTTACCTTTTATAGGTATGGTATGAAAGATGTAGAGAATAAGGCATAGAGCCATCAAAAATTGTTGTCTTTGTGTATCTTTGATGCTATGAGAATGATGCAGAAGATGTAGAGAGTAAGGCATTGAGCCATCAAGAAAAAACTTTATCTTTTTGTTTCTACAATGCTATGAGCATGATGTGAAAGATGTAGAGAATTAGGCATTGAGTGTCAAGAAAGTAGTTGTCTTTATGTATCTATAATGTTATGAGATTGATGCGAATGGTGTAGAGAGTAAGGCATTGAGCCATCAAGAAAAAGTTTTTCTTTTTGTTTCTACAATGCTATGAGCACCACTGCAAAAGATTTAGAGAGTAAGGCATTGAGCCGTCAAGAAAGTAGTTGTCTTTGTGTATCTATGATGCGATGAGCACAATGCGAAGGATGTAGATGGTAAGGCATTGAGGTGTCAAGGAAGTTGTTGTCTCTGTATCCATGATTCTATGAGAAAGGCATTGAGCCGTCAAGAAAGGTGTTGTCTTTCAGTATCTGTGATGCTAAGAGCATGATGTGAGAGATAAAGAAACAAAGACATTGAACCTTAAAGAAAGTCATTGTCTTCATTATCTTTGATGCTATAAGCATGGTCAAAAAAATCATTAATAGAAATCACAAAAGATAAAATTCTTGGACTATCATATTATGTTCCATAGAACTCTTAAACTGGAGCAAGAAGTATGTTAGATATATGTACCAAACATATGGAAAGGTTGAAGATACTTAGGACTGACCATGATTGATAGTGCATGTCCATTCAATGTTGTAGTTCAATGTCCCTTTGTTTGACCGAAGCTAAGGTTTGTTTCATTGCAAAAATTGAATGCCCCTAAGCTGTGTGAAGTACTGTCAAATTATAGTATCAGAGATCCAACCTTCAATCCTGCTTTGTCTAGCCACTGTCTTCTGTGTCTGGTTGTTTTATGCTTGGGAGCAAAGCTGTGGGCTGTGAGGCGTCTTCTGTTAACCTGCTTGATGATTTCCATTTGAAATTGTAATTGATACTGGAGAATCTAAGCCTGACCTTTTCTTGCAACAAGAAACACCCCATCATGTGAATATACATATCAGGGATAATATGTATGTAAAGATTCTGCTTTCTTTGGATTATAGGGTTCTCATAAAGTTAGCTGTAAGCTGATGAGTGAATCTATAAATGTAGGTTTATGATGTCTCTCATCTGATATTTCAAGAATGATGTTTTAGCAGAATTAGACTGTGTTACATGTTCTATTACCTCTTCTGAGCCAACTTCTGACATTTGTTCTGGAATTCATACTGAAATTCGATGCTGAAAAGCCATGTATTGTTTCAGCTTGTGTCAAATATGTTTATGTGATTTAGTCTGACTGATAATAATCCTAACCCAAATTCTTAAGTGAATTGGTTTCTGAGTTATTGTATTCTGTTATGTGATCTTCTATGTTGCCAGGATACTGGTACAGGTTCGGATTCGAGTTTGATACATGGATACGTCAATTTTAGAAAACCCTTGGGTGTGATACCTCTTGGATACGTCCGTACACACATAAATTTTATTCATATACTCATTTTACTCATTTTTGAGTCCATAAGAAATACAAAACTTGAAAAATATAGTAGGATCAATGTTCAAAACATTCAATATACTTAAAATTTTACATTTTCATTGATCATGGATTTATTTGGTTGCCATATATTTGATATCCGAATATCATGTCAACATGAATACAAATAAAACTTGAAAAATATAGTAGGATCAATGTTCAAAACATTCAATATACTTAAGATTTTACATTTTGTTGATAATGTGACTGCCATACATATGATATATGAATATCATGCCAACATGAATACAAACAAATCTAGAATATATCATCTAGATTTTCCTCAAAATCAAATTCTTGCATGCCACTCGCGCTAGCTCCACTCTCATTAGTTCCGCTCTCCACTCCTTGTGAACTCCCTTGAATGTCATCTTCACCATCAAATATTGAAAGTTGGGCAAGAGTGGTTGTGGAGGCATCCAAGTCTATGATCTCTGGAAGAAGATCCCAAAGTTTGTGAGGACTTCTAATATAGTCCTCAAACTTGTGTGACAAGAGGTGCAAATTGGAATGCACATATACCAAATCCTTAGCTTTTTTAGATGCCAACTTGTTTCATTTAGCTAAGTGGATAAATGTATAAGTACTCCAATTCCGCTTTGTGGAAGAATTACTAGCCACCTATTACAAAAAGTTCGTTAGAAATTTCAAATTAGTAACATACTAAGAATGTACAAAAATATCCTACTAACTTAATAAAATTTAAATTTTTCAATAAATGTTATACATGTGAAAGAATTTTGATGGCAATAAGTCATAGTTACTTGGCATCATGGCCATGTACACACCATCATTTGATTGGGCTCATGGTGTACTTGTTGAAGAGAGCCTCAACCTCTCCCATGTTGCCTTCTGAAGCTACAAACATGCCCATTTTGTTGTGGACCACACTGGCTATAGATGGATCTAGGAAAAATCTTCTGGAATGCTGCCCTAGTTCCATTTGCAACTTCGGAGTCAGAGAATGGTGGTTTCTTGTTAGGTAGCCAAAGTATTTCAGAGCTATAATACTTTGGGTTCAGTGCATAAGCAAGGAGATGTAATGGGTGGTCATTTTATTCCACCTCTTCATGACCACATTTTTGACCTCATTGTAGGTCTCTTTTGATCTTGCTCTTTTGTTTCTATGACCTCTCTCATACGTTCAAACATAGAATCTATTCCATCATATATCTCTCCCATGCATGCTGCATCGGTATCTACGTATCTAATCATGGAGAGAATGGGCTTTGTAAAATTGAGCAAGTACTCAACCTTGGCCCACCACTCATCATCAAGGACCAATGATTTTATCTTTACAACTTTTTCTGTGTTTTCCTTCCTCCACATTGTCCAAACATTGTTGGTCACCATATTGCTTAAGGCCTCTTTCACCTTCACAAGTCGTCTCAAAACGAGTGTGTGAGAGTCAAATCATGTCCTTGCAACCTTCATCAACTCCAACCTCGAGAATCTCTTGAATATGGCCTGTGATATATGATGGTTTGTGATAAACATCTGAATATCATTTGCCTCTGTCATGTCCCTTTTGAGAGACTAGCCTCACTTGAAACCTTGACCCATTCTTCTCCCTGTGGGTCCAATGAAGGGAGAAAGGGGAAGATTCTGTTGATGTCATGATGATAATTTAATAGTTTTTATTATTATCATGTATTGCTATTGAGAAGCCTAACACTCCAATAGAAAAACTTATTTAGTTAGAAAATAAAAGTATTTGAGCATGTAGGCTCCAAATACCAATTAGAAAACTAAAGTACTTTTCTTAAGGGGTCGGCCATCATTTGCATTGTAAGCACTCCTTATTGTTATAAAAGGAGGTTGCTTGGCCATTTGAGGATTATGTTTTGATGAATTTTCATATCTTGGTAAGGTTTGCTTGTGAAGCACCTTTCCTACCTTTCTCAAGGACGAAAACCCTTGATGAGGGCTATGGAGGACAAAAACCCTCCCACAAGGATTTATGTATGCAAGCTGGTTTGGAGAGCAATAAATTATCATTTTCTTGCATGATTTATCTCTTTTGGATCAATAATCTATTTATTTGAAGTGGAGCGACCCACTTGGGAGAACTATTTAGTATGTGTTGATGATAAGTTGATCAATCTGAATTTATTATCTTATTCTCCATATTTTTAAAAGCCAAGATCTCAAGTTTCATGAATTTTGGAGGTGATTTACTATTTTTCCAAGCTTGTTGAAGTTCGTTGGTTAAGGGTTTCCAAAATTAATTATTTCCAAGCTCAATTCTGATTTCTAACAGCTGATTGTGTTTTTGAGGGTTTTTAATATTTTTGGCATAAGAATCAAAGTGTGTTAACAAGGTTTAACCCACCTTTGAAGGGTTTAACTTTTCCAAGGAGGTCGCTGCCCTAGGAAGGGCATAATTTGCAGGTTGTAGAGCTGATATCAGTCATCTACAACAACTCACTAATCTGATTTTTAAGTTTTACATCTCAGCTCTTTGGTCATTTCTTGAGTCCCCCTAAAAGGGACATTACAACCTCTCTGTAAGTTTGTTAAATCCACAAGATTTTCCCAATCTTTTAGAACATCAAATTAAAGGAGTGGACAACACAAGGGGTCCAAAATATGTGCTTGTATTTACCCTCTATAATCAATCCCGTCGCTCTACAATTTTTAGAATTGTCCTTGATGACTTGGACAACACTGGGGGGCCTATCGACTCAATAACCTCTATAAAAATTGTCGACAATAAATTGTGCATCTTTGACTTGCCCTTCACAGTCAATGGCTTTTAAGAACATTGTCCTTTTAGGGCATACTACAACAACATTTATTAGGGATTTATTTCGAGCTTTTTTCCATCCATTTGAAATGATGGAAACCTCTGAATTCCTCCATGAATCTCTAATTGGCTACAAAGAGGTTTGACTTTGAATGTGTTCTACTTCCTTTGCCAAGAGTGTGGTTTAAACTTTTTTGTAACTCGGGCTTTTGTACCCTTGTGGAGCTTCATTGATAGCCTTCACCATTTGGTGCCAATATGGAGACTTTAATATCCCTAAAAATAACTTTCTAACAAATTTGGATATCATTGATAGCTAGGGATGAATTCATTTGGGTTGAGTCTTTTGATGGCTCCTACACAGTCAAAACGGGATATCATGTTCTTACAGGGGACTTTAGTTGTGTTTTTGATTGGAGCAAAATTTGGCATAAAGATCTAACACCCAAAATCAACCACTTCTTATGGCTGGTTTGATAAAAACTCACTATGGATAACTTGGTTAAGAAAGGTTCTACCATGCCAAATAGATGTTATCTTTGCAGGAAAGAAGCTGAAACTATTCACCATCTCTTTCTTCACTACCCTTTTGCCTCAAGCCTTTGGGACCTCATCCTTTCCAGATTTGAGGTTGATTGGATTTTTCGATGACATTTTTCATGCCAGGAGCAATGGTATCCCCCTTTCAAACATAACATGCTCAAAAAACTTTGGAGGATTACTTTCCCCCATGTCATTTGGAGAATTTGGAAAGCGAGAAACTCCCTCATTTTCAGGAATACTAAAAACAACAGAAAAAGACTTTTGAAAGAGATCACCATTGACATCAAGGGAAACATTAAGAACTTTAGACCCCCAAGAACCAAAGCTTCCCTAAAAAAGAGGAGAGATTTCTGCACAACTGGAACATAGATACGTGGAAAACCTTCAAGATAGGCCTATCAGTATAAATTGCTCTCTTGTTCAATGGATTCCTCCGCCTGAGAATTTGTTCAAACTAAATTTTGATGGAGCCTCTAAAGGCAACCCCGGAGCAAGCGGCGAGAGGGGGAATTATCAGGAATCATCTTGGCAATCTTATAGTTGCATATGCTGGCCGTATGGGAACTCAGTCCAATCATTATGCGGAGGCTCTTGCTGCCTTATGGGGTCTAAGAGAAGCTAAAAGTCATAAGATCACTAAGCTCATAGTTGAAGGTGACTCTCTTAATATCATTAACCACCTTAATGATAACAACCCCCTAGTTGGACTATAAAGGACTTCATACATGACGCCAAAAGCATATGTGGTGATTTTGCTAATGTTAAATTTTGCCATACCTATAGAGAGGGCAATAAGGTTGCAGATTCCTTTGCCAACTTTGGTGTGATTAGCAATCACTATAATTATCTGGGTCAATAATTATGAAATCCCACAAACTTCAAAGGAGATCTTTAACAAGGACACTTTGGCCAGCTGTCCCAATGGTTAGCTCAGACATACGGAAGGGGCAAATTGCCTCTCGCCAACATGATTATTCCACACGCTTGAAATGTGCTATTACCTTGCGGAATAATCAAGTCTTTCTTATATTAATCTTCGACATTGTTCTCTGTGCTGATTTTTTGCTTAAGGGCTGCCTTTTCACCTTGTGGAACCCTTGTTTTCTGGCAATTCTTATCTAAAAACCATGGGTGGTCCACCTTGCAGGATTGAGCCAGTCTTCGACCCAACTTGGCAAGCCAATGTGGAGCTTTGGAAAGCTTTGGATGTGGATGGTTTTACCACTTTCATGCAGAGGATTAAGGGTTTCGACAAACACATTTCCATAATGTTTGCTAAACATTTGAAAAATAGGGTCCTCTCTTTCAAAGGTAAAGAATTTCAAATCACAGAGAATTTGATATCTTTTGTCATAGGCTTGGGCACTGAGGGCATTAAGTTTTATAGGAACAAATTTGATAAGGACACGAAGAAAGGAAATTTCTTCAGGGAGTTGAAACCATGCAGATTAACAAAGCGGGCATTATTTGTTCGTCTATCCCAACCCCCTTCGATGATGTAGTGAGAATGGTAGTCAGGTATGTTACCCTTGAAGGGAGATTTTCTACTCTGCCTCTTCACCATTTGGTCCTTTTGAATCATTTTAGAAGGGCTCCTAGAGTTAGCCTCTCTTATTACATTTTGCAATCTCTTGAGAAATCTATTTTGGAGTTTCATTCTCATAAAGAGGTCTGCTCTCCACCAAGGAGTTACCCTACTCCATCAATATTGTTATAATATGGTGGTTAATAACTCTTCCTATTCATCCCCTTGTGCACCCCAAAAAGACCAAAAACTTAGGCCACCCCCACCCAAAAGATCTCGGATGTTGTTGTTGCTTTGAAAGTTTGTTGACCATTAGTAAGACTAACTTGACTCCCTCGACCGACAGGGATATGAGAGCTTTGATTTAGGAACAAGTTGAGAATATTAAGGCAATGGGGGAGGAAGTGATCCTTATTCTCAACAAGGGTACAAATGACAAACAAATCCCTGGAATGGGCATTGAAGAAAGGCAATGAAAGTTTTCAGTCAGAAGCTCAAGACCATGGAAGAAACGCTGGAGAGAATTGTCAACAAACAGGTCAACCATCTCATCATGCAAAAGGCCCTTCTTGATTTTCTTCAAGTTCAGGTTAAGCAAATCTATGAAATCAGTGACATGTCAACTGATATTTGGAAAGGTTACAAAGTAACAAAGAAGATTATCTCCTCCAGTAGCAAAGACCCTACAAAGCATACCGCTCTGAATCTCTTCAAAGCGTTGGAGGAAGTTCAAATTGTTTTTCACAAAGCTTTACAATAAAGGTTACTTGGCTCCTTTTGTTTTTGTGTTTTTTTGTTGTTTCTTGGCGGTTTTGTAGCGGTGGTTAGGCTGCAATTTAGATGTTCTTTGGCTCCATTTTGGCAGTTTGTTCTCTTCTTGTGTTTTTCTATGTTTTATTTGGCCATTAGGCCTTTTTGCCGGGGTGCGGTCCCACCTATCAAAAAAACCACTTTGTATCTCATGTTTATCTGGCCTTTGGGCTTTTTTGTACTACGGGTTATGGTCCCTCCCAAAACCATTTACCACTAATAAAAAAACAAATCTAGATATTTTTGTTAAATCCTAGGAGAAACAATATTGCAAAAATGAACTTTTACAACAACAATAATCTGAATAAAACAATGAACCAATATGGAAAAAAACAGTCTTTTATTTATTTATTTCTAACCAGATACAATAAAACAATACCATTAATCCGAATACAATAGCTTTGAAGTTGTCTTGGCGGAACACTTACACCTTGAATTGTTACTGTAACCCCTGAATGGAATTGTCAAGCTCAAATGTGAGGGTTTTCGTCCTCAAATCTATGTGTAAATGAGGGTTTTCGTCCTCTATTACAGATGCAAAGCAAAAGCCACTTGCAGTCAAAGAACATAATTGATGAATTTCAAGATGTGTTACAATGAAACCCCAAGTCTACTTTTAAAACTCTCCAAACACTCCAAAGTGGGCGCCCCATCCTAAAAATAGGATTAAACACTTTAAATAATACTTTTTCCACCCCTTATCCTAAAATTAGGATTTACAAAAGCATGTAGCTCCCTTTTCAACTTTGGCGCCCCCTCCTTTATTTATTTATTAAATCTAATTAAGAGCCTAATAATAGAAGTCAACCTTCTATTATTATTTTATTCTAACAATGTTTTTGGATTAAAATATAATTTAAGTGTCCTTTTCCAATTAAAGTATTAAAATATCCTTGGACTACTTAAATTAATTTATTTTTCTTTTTAATTTCCCCTTAGCCTACGGAAAATAATAAAAATAGGCTTCAGGTATCCAAAATTAATTAATTTTGAAAAGGGGACATTACAATCCGCCCTTCCCAAAATTGCTTGCCCTCAAGCAATTGCAAGTCTCTTTTGCAAATACTAGGATCCCAAACTCTCATGTTCACACAATTTGGAACTTGTATGAATAGATCTATGTGCCCTTTGCCACTCAAAGTGTTCTTCACTCTATTACCATTTCCACTATGTTGTCCCTAATGACCACACATATGTAATGACTTAGTAAGAAACAACAAATCCACAACACTTTCATACCTTTGGCTGTCCTCAACTTGTTCACCTTCCTTTGTTGAATGAAGCTTGGTTGAGATATCTTCAACATCCCCAACCTTGTGACTTGGAACTTTTTGGTTAAGATCAACATTCTTCTTCACCTTGAACTCTTCACATTCAACAAGTGAATCTTGTTGATGCATGCAAACATTAGAAGTCAATAAAACATCTTCATGATTCTTACTAAAGTCATGAACACATTCAATTTGCTTCTCATAGGTTGTTATGAAGATTTCAACAAATTGAAAATCAACATTAGCAACTAGTAAAACCCTTTTTTCATTTTTATGCACCTCAACATGGTCTTCTTGGAACTCCACCCCAAAACCTTCTTGCAGATTAATAAAATTGCTGAGGGAAATGACATCTCTAATCTCACCGGGAAGTACCTTGTACTCCTCATAGCTAGTAGCAATATCATTTGCTATGGTAGGCTGAATTTTTGCCTCCCAAATTGCTTCCTCTTTACGTAGGAAGTTTGGCTGGAAGGGCCTAACAGTAGAACTGGTGACCATCCTTTGAGTGAGTTGGTTATTGTTCACCCTTAAAGAACTTCCCTCATTGTTTGGAGCCCTTTGCACATTCGTGCCCTACATAGCTTGGATCAACTGACCCATCATATTAGCTAACTTGTCTTGTCCCTAAACAAGCCTGTCAAAACGTGCATCTTTTGGGTCCTTGATTTCCATGACTTCTGGTTGTTCTGTACCTTTCTTCTTCTCCCTTTGTTGGTACCTGACTTCACTATCACTAACCTGCATGAAGTTCAAAGCTGCAATTTTTCCCTCTCTTTATTTTTTTCCTTTGCCTTTTTTTTAATAAATTTCCATCCACAAGCTGAGAGGAAATTTGCTCTGATACCACTGTAATATCCCTAAAAGAGAAACTTCTAGCAAATTTGGATATTTTTGTTAAATCCTAGGAGCAACAGTATTGCAAAAATGAACTTTTACAACAACAATAATCTGAATAAAAACAACGAACCAATATGGAAAAAACAGTCTTTTATTTATTTATTTCCAACCAGATACAATAAAACAATACCAATGTCTGAATACAATAGCCTGGAGCTGAACTGGCGGAACAATTGCACCTTGAAATGTCACTGCAACCCCTGAATGGAATTGCCAAGCTCAGATGTGAGGGTTTTTGTCCTCTATTACTGATGCAGAAGCAAAAGCCACTTGCAGACAAAAAAATAATTGATGAATTTCCAAGATGTGTTACAATGAACCCCCAAGTCTGCCTTTATAACTCTCAAACACTCCAAAGTGGGAGCCCATCCTAAAAATAGGATTAAACACTTTAAATAATACTTTTCCACCCCTTATCCTAAAATTAGGATTTACAAAAGCATGCAGCTCCCTTTTCAACTTTGGCACCCCCTCCTTTATTTATTTATTAAATCTAACTAAGAGCCTAATAATAGAAGTCAACCTTCTATTATTATTTTATTCTAACAATGCTTTTTGGATTAAAATATAATTTAAGTGTCCTTTTCCAATTAAAATATAAAAATATCCTTGGACCACTTAAATTAATTTATTTTTCTCTTTTAATTTCCCCTTAGCCTACGGAAAATAATAAAAACAGGCTTCATGTATCCAGATTAATTAATTTTGAAAAAGGGACATTACAGAGACCTCAATACATAAAATGGCAGCCCACATGCATAAATGCATCGATTAGTCACTTCATTAACAATGTCCCTCTTGTTATTATTGAATGCTTTTTCCAATGCTCGTTTTGGCTTTTTTCGTGAGGTCTCTTGACTCTCTTCATCAAAAGGGGTATCAAGTGGATGAGCATGAGTGTGACTTTGAGTTTGGATGAAAGCATGAGTAGCAAATGTAGGTGTGGGTGGTCTTGATGAAGGCCTATTCTGCAATGGAATTGTTTTAGATCTATTTCTTTCATATTGTCTATCAACCTCATCTTGGTCTCTCAGGTACTCTGCCATTTTCTCTTTTGATAATTTAGGCCACTTCTTTAGCCCCACATATCCAACCCCACTCAAATGAATATTCAGTTGACTATATAAGGATTTGTATTAAACATGACAACCATGACATATCCAAATACATAAGAGAACAATTATTGTGCTTGGCATGCTCACCATCATCTCTATTGGTAGAATGGGAGCTGTTGTCAGATCCTTAATCCTATGTCCGGTTAGGGTTGAGAATGAAACTGAACTCTCAACCTCCAAATTAATCCTCAGCATCTCATGAATAAATTTTCTGACGTCATCTCTCCATCCATTTGGTGGCTGGGTAATCAAAGAGGTCAAAGTCTGCAGAGCTTTTGGGCCTCCTCTACACTAACATTATAAAAGTTTATTTTCTGTCAGTTGGATCAAACGGGTTTCCTGCCTGTTCCTCACTAAACTCTCGCCTATTCACTGGGATCTGTTGAAAAACAGGCCTTCTAGAAGGTTGGTGAAGGTTCAATGAACTTTGGGTGAGCGGGGAAGTGGGGCAGTCTCTACCACATTTTAATTTTCCTCTTCTTCACTGTCTTCAGCTATGTTGGGATGCCTCTGTTAGATTTGCATAATACCCAAATGGAAGGAGCACTCACTTATTTCGGTAATTGTTCAAATTCACCTTGCCAATGCTGCAAAACAGTTTGCCAATATTGTTTACCAATACAAAAAGGAGGTACAGATCTTAAGGATTCTATTCTCATGAAATTCGTGTAGCACATGCCTGGTCATGTTAAGCAACCTACCCCAAAGGATTCTAGAGAAGAGCTTTTAAAAATGTCTCCTCTCAGCCAACTTCAGACTGCAGGAAGGTCAGCCATGCTCTTGGATGCTGTAGATGTACATCCTTGAATCACGCATACCTCAACTGCCTTAGTGACCATTAATATGCCATCCTTTGTGCTCCACTTTCATCGGTGATCAAAAGGTTATCTACTTGGTTTGCCATATAATTGACAGCTGCTCATTCATCTTCCTCCCATACTTGATTTGACGCAACACGGATCCTTGACGACAGTGAACTGGGATAGTATTGCCCTCTATATTCCCATTGAACACAGTTCCAAAAGTACCTGAATCTATGCACGTTCTATTCATGCCATGTGGGCCTGAGAAAAATGTACACCTTTTTGAGTGTGGGATCTTTGAAAAGCTTGCAGAATGGGGATCACCAGCTCGCCAGCAAGGCTGGGGATCACCGCCTCGCCAACATGGATGGGGCCGCCACCATTGTCCGACGAGTTCCCTCACCTTAACCTCGCCATTCCTACTCGCGGGAGGCGGATCCGGAGGAAGAAGTTGCTGCTGGTTGGGAGCTCCCGGATGCTGGCAAAGATTTACCTGGCTTGGGTTGGCCGGATGATCATGATCCACCCGCTTCGGGCATGTTTGCTGCTGCTGTGTGACTTTGTATTTTGACTGCTTCTAGGTGATGCCTAGCTTTTGTTTTCTCCTAGGCTCGGCCTAGTTTGTCCTATCTCTTCTAGGCTCAGCCTAGCTTTGTTTGTGGTTTTGGGGCGTGCTCTCATACCGCCCGCTTTTTTGTTGAAAGTTATCTTGTATCGTATTGAATTAATATAATATAAGATCTTTTTCATAAAAAAAAAAAAAAGTCTTGCAGAGATCAGAACCTCTAGACATGGCCATGCTTCTCCCATGTGACTAGTGCAGAAACACATGAAGACAATATCGACCATCCACTTTTAAGAGACATGCTCCGCAAGTTTGAAGAGCATTTGGAATCCAGGGATCCACTTTAAAGCAGGCATCAAGCTAAAGAACATTTGTTTTTTCTTTACTAGAACTTGGAGTATTGTGCATGGGCCTGCATATGTGAAGGCTTCGCCTTTATGTAACTAAGGATGGGCACGAACTGTCCCTTTGGCCATGGTGGAGATGCCACAGGATATATCCTGCTGTGCACACCCGCTGGTAATGGCTCTAGATCTGACTGCAAGCAAAGCAAGGTGCTATCTGTTTGATGAGAGAAGACTTGGCAAAAATCCCAGGCTGGAGATGCCACTGGATATTTCCTCCTGTGCACACCCGCTGGTAATGGCAAATTGGACAGCAAGCAAAGAAAAGTGTTTTCTGTTTGATGAGAGAAGACATGGCAAAATGCCTGACCCGTGTCCTTTTTCTGAGGTGCTCCAGCAAATACACTTGCATTTTTGGAAGCTGAAGTTGTAGGCATTGTGGAATTTATTTTCATTTATTTTCCAGATCTGAAATGTGAGCAGTTTTGTTTTTCTAAAAGAATCCATTTAGCATAAAGGATGAGCCACAAAGCCCCCTCAAGCCCAATGTCTTCACTATTGGCAGCTCTTCCTGGTCCTGCCTTTATGCTTTAAGCTGCAGATCTTGTTGCTAGACCACACCTGATGGACCATGGTTCTGATATAATCTGCAGTTTTTCACACATTGTTTCATTGTGAAGAGCTTGTAGTTTGTGGAATTGATTGCCCTTGAAAGGATTTATTAGACTTAGCAAGAAGCGGTCTCTATATATGGTTGAAGATCGGAACCTTTGGAAAAAGAATGGTGGTTTACTATAGTTTTAGATGATGCGAGAGAAAATTTCAGGAAACCATTTCGAAGAGGACAACTTCTGTAGAAGAGATTCTTGCCATGATTTAATTTGGGTAAATAGAATTCAAAAGTTACCTTTTAGATGAAACCTAGTTCGAAGGTTGAAGTGAAAAAGGTTCAAGAGCTTATTTAATCATGATTAAGAAACTGAGCCTGATTTCATGTGTTCCAGGTTGGAGAGAGTATATATGAATGTTTCTGATTGTTTCTGTAATGCAGAAGTTCTTTTCAATGAGAAAAGGAAGTTGATTCTTCAAGATCAGCAGGTTATAGTTTAGATTTAAATCCTTCTTGAGCTGGTTGAGACTTGGACGAGTCTGCTTTTTTTCTCATATTGCCAAGGTTATGACATAAGACACTCTGTTTTCTGTACAGGATTGTGTTGTAGTGGGTGTGCATTGCAGGAGAAGACTTTTAGCTCAATTGAGATAGTAGCCTCTAGTAGAAGTGGAGAATCAAATTTTAACACTCGTACTTGAGATAGAAGCCTCTAGTAGTGGTGGCAAATCAAATTTTAACACTCCTAGTGAATCTAACCCTGCTAAACAAGGCTTGTGAGTTGGCATGACTAAATGATTTATTCACACACCCCAAAGTTTCATTGGTTCATAAAGCCCTTACCCCAGCAAACCATCCATGTTTAACAGAAAGTGAAGTGGGAAGTTGATAGCCAAGCAAGTACTTGGCAGCTTGGATTCAAAATCTTATAGGCTATCTGGGCATCATGCAATGCTTACTTGTCTACAATTACCACAATAGGTGTTTGTCTTACAAAGGTGGCCTTCTCTTTCTTCAATGTGCTAGCATGCGATATTGTTATGCTTGGTCACTGTTTGACACATAGCTAGGGAAGTCTCTTTAAATTTAGTTAAGGGATGCAAAATCACATGCTATCTCGTGTGGTTGGAAAGGAGTTCCGGTCGAATGCATCACAACCGAGCATAGTATGTAGTTAAAAGAGTTAACAATGTTCAAAGATAAAGAGCCAACAATGTTCAAATATAAAGGGCATAAAATCTCAAGAGCACCATCTAAATGCTCATGAAAAATAATCTCAATAGCACCATCTATCACGCAGTTGCACAGCAATAAAATGATAGAATGCATGAAAGTTCAAAGTGTCGGAAGGTGAGCTTAGGCAGTGATGTGCACAATGAAGTCCTCAGTTGACCTGATTGTGAAAGTATATTGCTGCCATAACCCTGCTAGAATAGTAGATAACATATGGCTTTCCAAAAATGTTCAAAGAAAAAGAGTTAACAATGTTCAAATATAAAGGGCATAAACTGTAATCTTTTTACAGCAAAAACAGGAGTTATCAAATGCTCGTGAAAAACAATTTCAAGAGCACCATCTATCCTGCAGTTGCACAACAATAAAATGATAGAATGTATGAATGTTCAAAGTGTCAAGGCAAGCTTAGGCAATGATGTGTACAAGTCCTCACTTGACCTGATTGTGAAAATATATTGCTGCCATAACCCTGATAGAATAGTAGATAACATATGGCTTGTTTTACTTTTTTGCGTCACCTGTCAATTTTGGCGATGTCACTGTCATAACCTACCCTGCTTATTCAAAATAAGTAGGGTAACTAAAACGTTACTTGAACAGGACACTCAGTTACTTAAGCTTATACTTGGGAGACTGCATTTTACTACCGAACTAGATTCAGGAAACACCTTTTGTTAGGTTGATCATCTCTTAACCAAAGCTTTTTTTGAACGACTTAAGAAAAGCTTGTCATTGCATAGTGGACTCATAAGCTACCCCGCTTATTCAAGATAAGCACGGTAACTAAAACGTTACTTGAACAGGACAATTAATTACTTAAACTTAATCTTGGGAGACTGCATTTTACTACCTGAATAGACTCGGGAGACATCTTTTGTTCGGTTGATCATCTCTGTAATGTCCCCTTTCTTACACCAAAGGCTTACGGGCCAAGTCGAGTCCAATCCTTGGTCATACCCAAGGGGCTGTGGATGTTGGGAGCTATTGGGAAGGGGCCACATGGTACCAATATTCAAGTTTTGCGTTTGGGGATCACTTTTGGACCATGGTGACTTAAAAAGGAAAAAGTAACTTTAGTTACTTTTATTTTATTGGCCCTTTCATAGAAAGAAATGTGTCTAGGGTTTATTGGGGCTCTTTTGCCTTGGAGAAGTATATAAGGAGCTGGGGAGAAAGAAAAAGACACTTTTGCATACATTTTATTTTCCTTCACGTGCAACTGTTGGTTGCGAATCTACAACTTGTGGAGTGAAATCCCATAGGGACCCTAGCTTTGGTGGTGAGAGATCCATCCCTAGCTAGCAGGGCATTCTTCGGTAGTGAGAGATCTACCCTAGCTGTCATTTTGGAGCCGCCTTCTGGGCTGTGTTACAGAGATATTATCAAAGGTTTCAGAGGAAGGATTTTGAGGGTTTTGGGGGCATTTGGGGAAGATAACCAAAGGGCTTTTAGATCAGATTCACGGCAGCCGTTTGGGCAGGGCTCAACATCACTTTGAAGGCATTTTTATCAATTTCCAACCCTTTTCCAAGCTAGTCGACTTGCAGCCTTTGTTTGGAGGTTTTCCATTTGGCCCCTTTCAGATCTAAAGGCTGAAATATCATTTCCTATATTTGTTAATGTTATTTGCAAAGACCCATAAATTTTGCTCTTGTATTTGGTAAGTTACGAATTTTAGAAGTTTTCCAGCTGTCTAGGGCATGCTGTAATTTTCTGGCAGCATTTTAATTTCTGTAAAAGTCCAACATTTTTCTTATGTCCTTTATAATAATATCAAGCTCTCTTTAAATTTTCAAGTAATTCGGGTGGATATTTTGGGAGATATTAAGTTTCTTTAGTTCGCTGCCCTAACTGTAAAAATCTGCAAAAATAAGTATTTTAGGTGGCTGCAAATTTTCAATATTTTGTGCATTTTTAAGTGGTATCCCACAAGGGATATTTCAGTGGTATCAGAGCAGTTGTTTCTCCAGCCTGTTGGGATTGAAAGATGGGGGACAGAGACAGTGAGGATATAGGTGTAGATCTGATGAAACAATTGTTCACCAACATGGTAAAGCAGAAGAGACTACCAATCTCTATTTGAGCCAGCTCACTGAGAGATTAGCACAGGACAAGATTGATACTCATGCGGAAAGAGGAGAAAATAGCAATAGGGGACAACATGGTCAAAGAGGTGAGGGTGGACATTCAGGGCAGCGGTCTCCCCATTCTTCTACTAGGCCTTTGGGGTTTCACGAACCTTCTTTCTTGAAGGATCCGAAAGTTTCACAAGTACGGCAACCAGTGGATATTGTAGATGAGGAGTCTTGTTGGGAAAGGTACCAGACCTTAAGTGATGGCTTTCGTGACAACATGTCATTCTAGGAATATTGCAAAATGAAGATTGGGCGAGTGCCTAGGAGAGATTACCAGGTACAGGTACCAGAGATGCAAAGGAGGTTGGGACAGATTTCTGTTCCACACTTCGACGGTTCTAAGAAGTGTACTGCACAGTCTTGGGTCCAGAAGTTGAAGACATACTTCGACTTGAATCCTATGCGTGAGGAAGATGCAATTAAGTTTGCAATCTTACATCTAGAGGGAGACGCTCATGATTGGTGGCATCATGGGTTGATTACACAAGGACACATACATCACGACTTATGTAGAGTTCACAAAGAGGCTAGTGAGCAGATTTGATAGGAGGGACCTCGACGGTATTTTAGAGAGTTGACTCATTTGAGGCAGACACGGTTCCTTGGACCAATATATCGCAGATTTTCAGAGACTATCGGTCATGGTACCTGATGTTACAAAGATGAGGTTGATTTCCCTATTCATAACAGGTTTGATAGATGCTCTCGTTGGATTTGTGAAGGCATTTGAGCCTTCTTCTTTGCATGAGGCTATTAGGAGAGCTCGTGACTTGGAGTTATCCACTCCTAAGTCGAGGTTTCCACCTCGAGTGCAGCCTAAGGGTTTCCCTTCTAGAACCGATGGTTTGCAGCCGAAGGTACCTCCACCTAGGAAAGATACAACCTGGAGACCATTCGGATCTAGAGAGGACAAAGAGGAATTGAGGAAAGAAACTATGTTTTGATTGCTGCACACCTTGGGTTCCAAGACATGATTGCAAGGGTAGAGGGAGGGCCCAATTCATAGAGGTCTTTGAGGAGAGTGATGGTGATGAGGAGTTGGACACACAGGGATTAGAGGATGATGATGATGAGGCATTAGATAGTGCGGGTGTTGAGCAGGATAGCGAGACTTTTCCCAAGAGACTATCGCCACTTTGTCTAGTACCCCGAGGTACAAGGCATTCAGAGTTAGGGGAGTTTTGTAGGGACAACGAGTAGTGGTACTCATTGATAGTGGGGCAACCCACAACTTTATTGATGCCTCATTGGTTGAGAGGTGAGGGTTACAGACAAAGGAATTTGAGGGCTTCAACGTGGTTGTAGCCAATGGAGATTCTATGAGATGCACACGATGGGTTCCCCAATTGAGCATCACGATGGGTAACTATACAATTACTAATGATTTCTATATTGTTGGTATTGGAGAGACCAACATAGTGCTTGGAGTACAGTGGCTCCATTCCCTTGGTGAGTTTCGAACTAACTTCTAGACGATGGAGTTGAAGTTTAAGTCCGAAGGGAGGAATGTGATCTTGAGGGGCTTATCTTCGAGGCACCCCGAGTTGTTACGGCCAAGAGGATCGAGAGGATCTATAGGCACAATGGGGTGGATTGGGCAGTACATTGTTTGGTTTCAACCAAGAAATCAGAGGATGGACAACAGGAGTATCATGTGGATATACAGGGCTTATTGGACAGACATAGTGCAGTTTTGGTGACATACCTCCAGGCATACCTCCAGATAGGGGATTTGAGCATGTGATTGAGCTCGAGGATGCTAGACCGGTGGTTACTTCTCCTTACCGTCACCCCAAACGGTTTAAGGATGAGATCGAGAAGACTATACAGAGCTCATTGATATGGGGCATATTAGACCGAGTTCCAGCCCTTTTACTTCTTCGGTGGTATTGGTGAAGAAGGATGGGACCCTGCGGATGTGTATGGACTACCGTGCCTTGAATAAGAAGACAATAAAGAACAAGTATCCCGTACCACGCATTGATGAGTTGTTGGACGAGCTACATGGTGCAATCTATTTTTTGAAAATAGATTTGCGTTCTGGATATCATCAGATCAAAGTCAGGGAGCAGGATGTGCATAAGACAACTTTCAGATGCCATTACGGTCACTTTGAGTTCTTGGTGATGCCTTTTGGATTGTCTAATGCTCCAGCTACATTCCAGTCTTGCATGAATCATGTGTTCAACCGCCACTTGCGGAAGTTTGTATTGGTTTTCTTTTAGGTTACCGGAAACGCCTATAAAGGCAAGGGGAGGACGGGAGCGGCCGCCTGGGTGCGGAAACACCCGAGTACAAAGCACGGGCGCGGGATGTGCATAAGACAACTTTCAGATGCCATTACGGTCACTTTGAGTTCTTGGTGATGCCTTTCGGATTGTCTAATGCTCCAACTACATTCTTCTTGCATGAATCATGTGTTCAACTTTGCCACTCTTGGGAAGTTTGTATTGGTTTTCTTCTAGGTTACCGGAAACGCCTATAAAGGCATTGCGGGAGCGGGAGCGGCCAGTGTTGCGAAACACCCGGGCACGGCACAGCCGTACTGTGGGCGTTTCCGCAGCCCCGGCCGCTCCTTAACGCCTCCCACGTTGAAAAAAGTTTTTTTATTTTTTTATGTTTTTAAAGCCACACAACAATAAAAAATTATAAATTCTTCTAATCTAAAACCTAAAAGCTACCTCTAAACAATAAAACAAAAGAACAACACACAAACAAAACATAAAGCAAACAAACTCACATTGTGGCTCTCCAAAATTGCATTGTGCTTGTCTAGGGTTTGAGGAGCTATTGCTAAGCTTGTAGGAGTGTGGGGAGCTGCAAAGGAGGATTTGTGAAGGATTTGATTTGTGGTTTACTAAGTGAAGGTAAGTTTTTTTTTAATTTCTAGCCTTGTTCCTCTATTTTTTTTAATTATTTAATCTTTCACACATTACATTTTTTTGCTTATGTTCATTTTTATTTTGCTCTTTCCATTTAATTTTTTTATTTTCATTGTTCAATCACACAATGCAATTGCATGCCATTGTTTTTTTTGCTTAATTTTTTTAAACCTTGTAGGTATTTCTACAATGGCAACAAGTTCTTTCTTCGGGCAATCTTTGGCCAAAAACTTTGACCCAAATTCACCGTTATGGAGGCACGTAACAATAGTTCGACAACTTGCAAGTGGTGGTTGTTTTGAATGGAAATGCAATGAGTGTGATGGACTATTCAAAGGCTCTTACAGTAGGGTGAAAAGCCACTTGTGTGCCATAACGGGTAATGGTATAAGAGTATGCAGGGGAGGAATAATGTTGGGGTGCCAAAAGCAAATGTTTTGGCATATATCAAAGAGCAGGAGGATGCAGAGGCTAAAGTGGCTATGAGAGCGGGTCATCCATTGGCCAAAAGAGGAGGTTCATCTCGTTCAGCAAGGCCTCCAGTTGCTCCATCACCTAGTGGATCCCCAATTGTGGCCATGCCACATCCATTTGTGGCTCCTATCTCCACAGATGAGGATGTTTCCCTTGCACGAAAGAAAAGTAAGACAAAAGGGCCATTGGAAAAGGCCTTTCAGAATGAGAACAGGGAGATTGCAGATGAATGCATTGCAAGGTGTGTATATGCTAATGGGCTTTCTTTTAATGTTGTGAGATCACCTTATTGGCATGAGATGGTGAAAGCCATCAATGAGGCACCAAAAGGGTATAAACCACCAGGATATGAGAAGATCCGCACCACCCTTTTGGATAGACAAAAAAATATGTGGAAACCTCCTTGCAACCAATTAGGGACTCATGGACCAAAATTGGTGTGTCCATTGTTTCTGATGGATGGAAAGATGCAAGAAACCGCCCTTTAATCAATGTGATTGCAGTATGCCCTAAGGGGGCAATGTTTTTGAAAGCGGTTGATTGTGAGGGGCAAGTGAAGGATGCCCAATTCATAGCCAACATTCTCTTTGAGTCCATTGAGGCAGTGGGGCCTGAAAATGTTGTCCAAGTGATAACGGACAACGCCAAAAATTGCAAAGCTGCGGGGATGCTAGTTGAGGCACGGTATGGGCATATTTTTTGGACACCTTGTGCTGTGCATTCATTGAATTTAATGCTAAAGAAAATGGCAAACAAAATAGAGTGGATCCAACAAGTGTATGCAGAAGCTGAAGAAATCCAAATGTTTGTCACCAACCACCACATGTCACAGGGCATTTTTAGATCATTCTCGCAGTTGGAGCTACTGAAGGTAAGGAAAAGCTTTATTTCTTTCTTTCTTTTTAATTTAAAATTTAATATAAGTTTTTTAGTATTCTTTTAGCTTTCAATTTTATAATTTAAATTTTATTTTTAATTTTTGTTCCTCGTTCTTATTAGGTTGCTGAGACTCGGTTTGCATCACACACAATCGTCTTGAGACGACTAGTGAAGGTGCGAGAGGCACTCATGAGGATGGTAACATCCAATCTTTGGTCTGTATGGAGGCAATCAAACACTCAAGGGGCTCAAAAAGTGAAGAACTCCGATTTTAGAGGACCCTTGGTGGGATAGAGTGGGTTATCTGTTGAGTTTTACAGAGCCCATTATGAGCATGATCTGGTTTACTGACACGGATCAACCATGTCTAGGAGAGATATATGACGGCATCGACTCAATGATTGAGAAGATAAAAGCCGTCATAAATGCAAAAGAACAAGATCCCGAGGAAATATTTTTCAAACAAGTGAAGTCAATCCTCATTGAGCGGTGGAACAAAATGACCACCCCATTACATCTACTAGCTTTTGCATTGACTCCTAGATTTTATAGCACAAAGATCCTTTCCTTGCCAGGGAGGGTAGCACCATACAGGGATGCGGAAGTCAGTGAGGGATATATGGCGGCATTGGCTAGGCTCTTCCCTGATCCTGAGGCCCAAGACCAGGTTATGGTAGAGTTTGGCAATTTCATAGCAGAAACGGGTCATAGCCTTCTCGCTCTTCGGAGCAAATACAAGATGGATGCACATATGTGGTGGTACCTCCATGGTACTTCATCGGCTTACTTGCAACCTCTTGCAATCAAGGTCTTGGCACAGGTAAGTTTTTAATTTTTTTATTCTCTTTTCTTTTAGTTTTTTAAAATTTAAGTTTGAGTGTTTAAATCTGAAGTTGAACTTTGCATTGACTTTGAAGTTTGGGTTGCCTTAATAGGTTGCAAGTTCATCTTCCTCTCGAGCACAACCGGAGTATGTATAATTTCATCCACTCACGAAAAAGCACTTAGCGAGTTGGGGGCTAAAAGGGTGAAAGATTTGGTATACATAAATTCCAACTTGCGCCTTTTATCCCACAAGACCAGTACAAGGAAGGGTCAACAAGACATTGGGACATTGATCCAGAGATAGTTGACTTGGATGCTTCCATTTCCCACCATGGAGCATATGATGATGAGAGTTACTGTGGCACCACGAGACCTACATGCACAAGGTGGTGCCGGCAAAGCATGGCCCTAGTGTGAGTGGTTTGAGCCCATGTGGTTCTAATGAACCACATAATGATGATGATGTAGCTGGTTTTGATCCTCTTGATGAAGAGGAATATGATGAATATTGACATGAAAGATAGTTTGAGCTTTGAATATTGATCTATGATTGAATTTAATATATCATGAGATTCATGACATTCACATTGTGTTCGATTTAAGTATTTTAAATTTTAATTTAACTTTTAAGCTTTTAAGTTTCTAAGTTTTATCGGTATCCTAGCTTGTTTGTTGTGGTTATTCACTTATTTAGCTTATAAGTTATAACTTGTCTTTTATCTTGTCTTTCATATGCATAATATGTGGTTAATAATTAAATTCCTATTTAGAAGGCGAAATTTATATATTTTTAATTTTTATATAGTTTTTGTCTTTACCGTATCCGGGGTCAAAAAAATTTGTTGTTTCGCGTATCGGATACCCCACTCTGCTCCCGCTCCCGTATTCAAAACGTTTGGTTAGGTTTTCTTTGATGATATTTTAGTCTATAGCAGGACTTGGGAGGACCATATCAGGCACTTGGGTGAGATATTGGGGATATTAGAAGCTAATTCGTTATATGCGAAAGCCTCTAAGTGTGAGTTCGGCATGACCGAACTTCTATACTTGGGATATGTAATTGGTGGGGGTATAGTGAAGGTGGATAGAGAGAAGATACAAGCAATTCTGGATTGGCCGCCACCTAGGACATTGACACATTTGAGAGGATTTGTGGGGTTGTGCACATACTACTGGAGGTTCGTGAAGAATTTCTCTCAGTTGACTGCTCCATTGACCAATTTGACCAAGAAGGGGGCTTTTGCTTGGTCAGACGCAACACAATAGGTTTTGATCACCTCAAGGAGGTGATGAGTTCGTGTCCCGTCCTCGCATTACCAGATTTCTCCCGCCCATTCATTCTAGAGTGTGATGCATCAGGAGAGGGTGTTGGGGCAATTCTCATGCAGGATAGGCATCCCATCGCCTATGAGAGTCGAAAATTGAAACCCGTGGAGAGAGGGTATTCAATTTACGACAAGGAGATGTTGGCCATTATGCATGCTTTGGCCAAATTCAGACAGTACCTTGTGGGCAACAAATTCGTGGTTTGTATGGATCACAACAATTTGAGGTTCTTCTTGGGACAAAAGGAGCTCAACGATCGCCAACAAAGATGGGTGAACAAGGTGCAAACATATGACTTTGACATAGAGTACACTAGAGGTAAGAATAATATTGTTGTTGACGCTTTATCTAGGAGGCCTTACCTCACTTCTATGCTTAGTTCTATGTCTGAGATTTCAGCGGATTGGAAGGCTCATATACTTGTTGAGTATTCCAAAAATCAGTTTGCATGTGAGATCATGGATGGTATTATACAGGATGACCGATACAGAGTAGTGGATGATCTCATTTTCTACAAGGATAGGATTTTCCTTGTACCAAGATCCAAAATGAAGGAGAAGATCCTTCGAGTAGTACATGATACACCACTAGCTGGACATCCTGGGTATTTCAAAACATACAGGTTTATCAGGGAGAGATTTGCATGGAAGGGGATGAAGGACGATGTCCTTAATCATGTCAGAGAGTGTATGGTTTGCCAGCAAACCAAATCCGAGCGGTCTTTTCCAACAAGATTACTTCAGCCTCTCCCCATTCCCGAACAAAAATGGGAAAGCATATCTATGGACTTTATCACAGGGCTTCCCTTGGTGCATGGGCATAGCTGCATTTATGTTGTAGTTGATCGGTTAACTAAGTATGCTCATTTCTTTTCCCTACCCAAGGGGCACGAGGCAGTGGATGTGGCCTAGATCTTCTATACCGGTATTTTTAGGCTACATGGGTTGCCTAAAAATATTGTCAGTGACAGGGACAAGATCTTCATGAGCACCTTTTGGCAAGAGATCTTCAGACTAGCAGGTACGAGTTGACTCCTAGCACTAGCTACCACCCATAGACAGATGGGCAGACAGAGATAGTCAATAAGTGGATAGAGGGCTACTTGCGGAGTTATGTGACAGGACATCAGCGGGCATGGATTAAATGGTTACACATGGGTGAGTATTGCTACAATACCACCTACCAGATGAGCATAGGTATGACTCCTTTCCGAGCCTTGTATGGGTACGACGCTATGACATTTGTGGATTTGGTATTACCAGATAGCCGAGCTCCCAAAGCTCGAGATTGGTTACAGGAGAACCAGGATATTTTGAAGGCTCTCAGAGAGAACCTTCAGAAGGCACAGAATCAACAGAAGGTATATGCAGATCGACACATGATAGAGAGGTCTTTTGAGGTTGGGGATCTAGTATTCCTACGTTTACAGCCATATAGGCAATCCTCACTAAAGCAGAAGGGTGCAGAGAAATTGAAACCATGGTTTTATGGTCCGTATTGGGTAGTTCGTCGAGTTGGGGCAGTTGCATATGAGCTAGAGCTACTAGAGCACAATAAGATACATAATGTCTTCCATGTTTCATGCCTTAAGAAGGCACTTGGACAACATATTGTACCATCTACAGAGTTACCGCCACTAGATGAGGAGGGGAAGTTGGTGTTGGAACCAGAATCCATTATTGAAGAGAGACAAAGGGGGCTCAGGAGCAGAGTAATCACCGAGTATTTGGTGCGATGGAAGGGATTGCCACTTGAGGATGCTACTTGGGAGGGAGAGCAGATTTTGCAGCATCCTAATTTGCATTTGCTTGAGGACAAGCAAAATTTGGGAAGGGAGGACTGTAATGTCCCCTTTCCTACGCCAAAGGCCTAAGGGCCAAGTCGAGTCCAAGCCTTGGTCATACCCAAGGGGCTGTGGATGTTGGGAGCTATTGGGAAGGGGCCACATGGTACTAATATTCAAGTTTTGCGTTTGGGGGTCACTTTTGGACCATGGCGACTTAAAAGGAAAAAGTAACTTTAGTTACTTTTATTTTATTGGCCCTTCCATAGAAAGAAATGCGTCTAGGGTTTATTGGGGCTCTTTTGCCTTGGAGAAGTATATAAGGAGTTGGGGAGAAAGAAAAAGGCACTTTTGCATACATTTTATTTTCCCTCATGTGCAACTGTTGGTTGCGAATCTACAGCTTGTGGAGTGAAATCCCATAGGGACCCTAGCTTCGGTGGTGAGAGATCCATCCCTAGCTAGCAGGGCATTCTTCGGTAGTGAGAGATCTACCCTAGCTGTCATTTTGGAGCCGCCTTCTGGGCTGTGTTACAAAGATATTATCAGAGGTTTCAGAGGAAGGATTTTGAGGGTTTTGGGGCATTTGGGAAGATAACCAGAGGGCTTTTAGATCAGATTTACGGCAGCCGTTTGGGCAGGGCTTAGCATCACTTTGAAGGCATCTTCATCAATTTCCAACCCTTTTCCAAGCTAGGCGACTTGCAGCCTTTATTTGGAGGGTTTCCAGTTGGCCCCTTTCAGATCTAAAGGTTGAAATATCATTTCCTATATTTGTTAATGTTATTTCCAAAGACTCATAATTTTTGCTCTTGTATTTGGTGAGTTACGAATTTTAGAAGTTTTCCAGCTGTCTAGGGCATGCTGTAATTTTCTGGCAGCATTTTAATTTCTGTAAAATTCCAACAACAGTTTTCTTATGTCCTTTATAATAATATCAAGCTCTCTTTAAATTTTCAAGTAATTCGGGTGGATATTTTGGGAGATATTAAGTTTCTTTAGTTCGCTGCCCTAACTGTAAAAATCTGCAAAAATCAGTATTTTATGTGGCTGCAAATTTTCAATATTTTGTGCATTTTTAAGTGGTATCCCACAAGGGATATTTCAATCTCTAACCAAAGCCATGCTTTAATGACTTCAAAAAGTCTGCCACTTCCACTCCTACCTTTGTAGGTAAAAGGATACTGCCGATTTTGTATATGATGTGCTGCCCAATTTCCAGCTTGTGTGGGTTATTCTGCAGATTATGCATTCTGTTCATCTGCATATTGCTCCCATAGAGGATCCTTCATCCCTCAAGACAGCCATGTTGTCAATTTGTAATTTTGGACAAATATGGACCTCCTTTATATAGTCTTACCTCTTAAATAAAAGAATATGAAATTTAAAATTCAATTTTGCCTGGTTGTATTTTTGTCAATGATTGTACACAAATTATGGGTCAAGTAACTACATCTATTCCTTGCGAAATATACTAATATAATCCAACTATTCACATTCATCATGTTGGAGCACATGTTTGTGAGCATTGTTCATATATGCAGAGCTTTTTAAAAGGCTTTTAGTATTTTGCCAATCAGGTCTCTAAAGACTGCTTATCTTTGATTTCCATTGTAAACTCTCAATTTGGTACACTGATCAAATACAACATTGACCCTTCTTTATCTTTTGTTTTGTCCAGTTCGAGTGGGCTTGGCAGAATCCAAAAATGTCACTGGCTGTGAAGGAAGCAGCCAAAGGGTTGAAGCAGTTGGGTGGGATTGCTGGTAAAATAAGGCTTGCTTACACTATGCTCACACTTTCCGAATGGAAAAGGTTAGATTGCATCTAACAGGGTCTATGGATTCTGTATTTTAGACACTTCGATCTCCTTTTCTTACTACATCTTATTTAGCAGTCTACCATGATAGCAGCTTCTTGATAACTGCAAAGGTTTCCACCAAAAAAAGGAGTTTATGCTTTAACCTTATTCCAACGGGATACATAAACGTGCTGCTTTAGTTGGATGACTTTATAGAAATGCTGTTGTGCCTTCACAGGGAACTAACATTCTATCTTTTCTAATCTCTGATTTCTTTTATTTTATAGTTTAAATATTACTGTCAATTTCTTGTCAACAAAGCATGCAGGCAATACCAAGGGTTGCCCAACTCTACCTTCTCATATGAAAGTTCAGATTTGTCCAGTGGACGAGCTTCCATGTTATACAGATAATTGGCTGTCAGATGGTGAGGATGATATGGAAGAAGAGCATTGCTTTGGAAGTGATGTCAGTGATCCTGAAGAGAGAGTGCAGGGTGACAAGGGTACATCACATCAAAAAAAGTCCACAACATTTAAAAAGTGGCAAGAGCAAGAATGTGATCGGCAGCCTGCTAAGAAATGCAGGAGAAGAGGCCACGCTTTGAAACAACTTAAATCTAGTATACCTGCAGATGAATTGGGTTCTAGAGTTACAGTTCCTTCCCCAAAGAAATTATCTTTATCTACGGTACAGGCAGATGAAGAAACCGAGGGATCAAATAGGTTAAATGGTTTCTTTTCCAACCATGATTGCCTGCTTCAAATATCAGATAGTGAGAACAATGAGGATAGGGATGGTGCATCAGGATCATTTTTAATGCCAAATACTAATTCACCTGTGAATTTCAAGCAAGAAACTTCATATGGTGTAAAGAATAATTTATCAATCAACTTCAGAACTGATTGTTTTCTAGCCAACGACAATGAAGCCAACAACCCGAAAGACATTTCAGATGATTTTAGCATAGAAAATAAAATGATTGCTTCCCCAGATCCAGCGGAGTATAATTTTTCCAATGACTTGAAATTTGATTCCATTGTCCCCAAAGATTGTGAAGTTGACGAGATAATAAATAATATGGATGATTTTAGCATAAAAAGCAAAATCAAAAGAAGTTCAAATACAATAGACTTTCCATCTTTCCAGGAATACAGTCCTCTATGTTATATCTCGCCACTGAAAACATCTGAGGAAGCATCATTATCATTCACATCACCCTGCAAGTCCACCCCACTACGAAAACAATACGTGTAAACTGTACTTTCCTCTCCCCAGTAGCTTCTCAGGGACAAATTATTTCAATATCGTCTACACCTCGGCCTGTTTCAAGGGGTGTCATTGATTTGACTGACTCGCCTGCAACATAAATAATGGTTCTTCAGGTGTACGTGTTGGAAACTCTGAATATGAATTGCTTTCTATATTCTGATAATAATAATGTCATTTTCAGTTCAGAATATATGATATTGATTCATGAGATGTATTATATGTCTTGTACTGAAAGCCAGAATTATGAATTTGTTTCAGCTGAAGCAAATATCCTCGCTTCAGACTTTTTCAAAATTATTATTTGAATGATTGCCCTAATCTGTTTCGTTGATTCATCTGCTGTACGTGTACATGCCAGCTATTGCAAATCTGAATAAAGACATTTGTCATTGTTAATTATTCAATTTATTATTAGTTGTTTACACCAAATTTTTGTTATTGGTACTGTATTTCTCAAGTAAAAGATTTCTTGAATGATTTGGCATTATGATTTAAATATTCTTTCATGGAGTAGCTATCCATCATACAGGTCTAAAGGATTATGTGTCAATAAGAGATTACTTGTAGTTGACTTCACCTAAAGCAAACTTGCAATCATTACAAGATAATTTTTACTTTACAATCGTCTATTTTATCATTTATTGTAATAGTTATTACTTGCATAAAGTGATTCTATAAATTACTGAGTTTATTACGCTGATAGGCATCCCACAATGGCAATGAGGGGTGGTGGCGGAGCGTAATGTCATGAATTTGTCACAATTAATGTCCAACCTTAAATGTGACATCCATTTGACTCTCTTAGAAGTTTTTTCCAATGTTGCACGGAGACTCGTCTCCTACCACCAGAAATGCGTTTGGAGAGTGACACTTGTCTCGAAGATTGTACTTCACGGTACACGTCTTGGAGACTTGCATTTCAGTGTTTTCTTCCTAAAATATATTGACCCTAGATATGATGGGATATCAAAAAAACTAATATAATTACTGTTGTCATTTATCGACATCTAATATCTTTAAGTTAAAAAGTTACAGTTTTTCTTAGGCATATGTATGTATGTATGTATGTATGTACGTACGTCGTCTCTGAGTACCTGTCTTCTATTTTTCTGAAAAATGGTGTACCAATACCCATACCTGTACCTGTCTCCTGGTGACTATGATTTTTCCTTTTTGCTTGGAGAAGTCCATCAAAAAATTGTAATATCATTTGCTGTACCATAGATTTTGGAGTCCCTTTTTTCAAAAAGAGTTTTTGGAGCTCAATTGTGTAGTTGGATTAATGCCATTTGTTGCCAGTTAGTCAGTAATTGACAGAGAAGACATTGGAGTTATTAATCAATGTTCGTATGTGAAAAATCCAAGATAATATCTCTCGACATATTTAAGATAGATTTTTGTAAGATATTTGTACTAGTTAGATTCTGAGTTAGGATTTGAAAGAAATTCCATCAAACTTAGAATACCATTTGGCCTAGAAAACATTGTGAAGGGGTTTCTATTCCTCCAAAAATTCACTTGGAGCATATACACAGCCTTGTCTGAGCTTATGACATATGAATATGAGCACTCTATGCTTCACCTTCCATCTACACTATGGCTTGTTAGACCAACCCACCGAAGCTGTTGCATGGAAAGATCAAATCCCAGGACAGTGCCCCTCCACGGATTCAAAGTTTGTATCTATTTAATGATAGAAAGAATATAAATGGTTTGGCTGCATTGCTTGTTGGGCAGGCAAAACTTGTTCAAAACTTAAAACTAAATTAATGAAGGCAGACTTTTTCGGAAACTAAATAAGTAATATATTAATGTTTTTAATAATGAAGCGAGGTGAAAAGGTTAAAGTAAATAGAGAGCCATCAAATAAAAGTCACCGAAATGCTGTAATGGAATTCTGGAGAGATGAAAATAGAAGGAAAAGGGTAAATGTCAATTTAAAGAAGTTGCACATAAAATACATGGGAGTTGACAACTAAGGCACAACACAAAATCAGAGTGGTTGTACAACAGAAAGATGTTCAAAATGTTTTCATAGAAAACAACTTGAAACAATAAAAACTCTATTGTGGGCACACATGCAAGAGTTGTAGTGGCTCCCCGTGTTCGTGTGGTGATGTCATTAATCTTACAACCTTGTCGACTCGAGAGCTATTGCGAATCTTGAATTTGAAACATTATATGTATTTTTGTGTATAGCGTTAAATTTTACCAAAGTAAAAGGTAAATGCAACAGGGGATATGTTGTGGCTACAATCAAAGCATTTTCAAAAAAATAATAATATAAATCATTTATCGTTGATCTATCCGAATTATATCACAGATAATAAATAAGGTAACCATCTCATTTATGTGTTAAAATAAGCATCTTTCGGGAGCTGATGTGGTTCTGGATAAAACAATTTAAAATAAATAAATACTTTAGTCTTTTGATACTAATTTCTAAACAAAAAAATAAATATGAAAATAATTAAATCAATAAATATGTTTAATATTGCTAAATTTCTCCAAGTTATTGAGGCTTGTGCCAAAGCTCTTACCAAGAAAGAATTAATGGAAATTCTCTTGGGTATTGTGAGTTTTACGTGAGAGGATTGTATGAAATTTTAGATTTTGGGAATTTTTGGTCTGTGGGATTGATTAATGCATATCAGAGAATGTTATTGCAATTGACGTGTGTGTGCCAAAGGGGGATTGAATGTTTTGGGCATTTGGTTGGGAAGCAATCTTGAAGGTTGCCATTGAAGGAGCAGTATGGAGGCCATGGGAACAACAACTTGGACTCCCGAGATTTTCCACCTGAAAAATTGTTTCTTTTGTCTCATCCCCCCATCCGTCCCTCCGTCCCCACCCCCTCTCCTCTTATCATGTCCTCTAGCTTATGCCAAAATGGAATAAAAAGGAAAAACATGGAATGTTTGCCCAAACGCCTCAATGTAAAGTGGTTTCATGGGATGCAATGTTGTTGGGTTAAAAAAATAGAAGTTTTATATAGTTTTAGATGCCCAACAAGGCAATTAAAAGAAGTGTTTTTTTTTTTTTTTTTGTGTCTTTTATGGCGTGTGGTAGGTGCCCCAATCTTTTTTGTGTATGTTGTGGAAGGAATGCATTTTTTTACCAAATCTACGGGGTATGCTTTTAGGGAATCTAGATTATTGATGTCTTTTGTTCCTCCTAGATGTCGCCCAACCTATTCTAGCTCCTCTGCAACCATTCACTCTCGTCAGGCGTCAAAAATAAGATCTTAGGATCAACAAAGGCTAGTGATTGTTGATTTATTGGTATACATTCACAAAAATGTGGAGTGTTTGTTTAGACATACAAATATTTTGTTGATATTCGCCAAGATTTTGGTTCATGGATTCACAAATTTGGATGCCTCAAAGACACTTTGCAATTCCTGCACTTGGTGTAGTTGGTTGGTTTGTTTTTTTTTTTTAGAAAAGGCTTGGAAACTTTCAATCAATTGCAAATTGGTAGGCTAGAAACCATCTCCTCGGCGTTGCCAACATCCTCCTTACTGCGCCAAAAATTAGCCTTGGAACATGATTTGGATAACCATAGAAGTATAATGGATATGAATTTTTTTGTCAGCTTGGAATAGTTTCTTTTACCCCAAGATATGCATATGCAAAATGTTTGACAAAATGCATCAAACAAGATGTAGTCTCATGGAAAGTTTAATCGCTGGAGTTGCTCAAAGGGTTCAGTGGAATGGTTTTGGAGGTTCTTTTTTTTTTTAATAATGCAAACACGGGGGTAAAACTCAACTCAGCAATCATTGCTAGCACATTCTTCGTATGTACGAAAAATGGAAGCACTCTCAAGGCCACAAGCTGGTTGACAAATTGCTTTGACAAAAGGAGAAAGAATTGGTTTGACGAAATGCTCCAAGTGATTTTGGTCTCATCAAATGCGGTGACGACTTTGCGTGAAATAGGTATGGCATTCCCCTTCTCCTTGCATTTAAATTTACACACTCATTGTGTCATTTGTGGTTGGGTGTCAATAAATTTAGATATTTGATAATTCATCTAGAACGAATGTTAGAACCTTTACCATGCCCAAAAACCTTCAAAACATAGGAAAATTAGCCTTAGAAATAACGTGCATGGAGCGCCACACCCAAATGTACTGTGATTCTGGAACTTCTAATTTTCTCCATGGTAACGTAGGACACCATGTGAACACTTAGCTTTGTTGTTTGTTGAACTCTTTTAACACCTTTTTGAGCGAGTCTCGAAACCATTTGTGTATCATCTGCCACATGTTGTGATGTGTACAATTTAATAAAATGCAGTCGGTTCAAGCTTTGTAGGTGGCTCTTCGTTTGAGCGAAACTGAAAACTACCGCCACCTACCTCTAGAGTGCCATTAAGAGATTTAGAACAAACTCTTAGTTTTGCAAAAACACTATCGGGGATTAGTTTTGCAAGTAGGTTTTGAGGCCCTCCCACCATGTTGGCGACATGAAAGTTTAGTTGCGATTACGATTATCAACCCCGGAGATACCCTTGTAACTTGAGCATTGTTCGTCGTTTTTGACTTCCGTCGAATGTGATGAAGTCTCTGTATGTTGGGAATAAGTAGGAATCATCCAAAATTGTGCATGAACTCAAGATGAATGTTTTCGGGACCCAATTTGTGGGCAATTTTGTTGTTTTGGTCAGTTTTCTCAACTTGCTACTTTAGCTAGAAACTCCTTTTGAGGGTCTTGTTTGACCTCTAACCACGTGTGTGACCTTTTTAATACCATCACAATGTTATGTAGAGTATTATTTGATCTATAGCTTGTGTGAATGGATTTTGAAATGTATGGTGTTTTTCTCTCTCCTCCCTATTCTCTCTCCAAAAATGAATATGATACTTTGGTTGATTTTGAAAACGTAAATGAATTGAAAAAGGTAAATTGGTTTGAAATGAAATGAAAATGGACATGAAATACAAATGGTTGACATTGTAAATGGAAATTAAAATGTCTCTTAACCTTCTCTCTCATTCATACTCTCTCTCTAGAACCAAAAACATAAAGTGCGAATGAATGTGAAAATATGAATGCGTGAGAAACGAACTCTTCTTCCTCTCTCTCTCTCTCTCTCTCTCTCTCTACCTCTCCTCTACTCTTTATTTGAAATTGTTCAAACGATGAATGTGTGGATTTATGCTTTGAGTGTAGGGGATTTCCATACTAGTTCTAGGACTGACCCTGCGGTGGTTGCAGGTACACGAGACGAGAAGAACATGACAACATTAATTGTGTTTCTTTTGTAACCACGGATTATTATTTTTGAATACATGTAATATTGTATAGAATATACTAGTGATATAGTTATGAATAGAATACTTTATTCATTGTTTCCATGATGTATTCAATCTTGTTGCCTATTGGTGAAATGTACTATTTCTTACGTAGTTGTACTTTGCATTATTAACTAATTCCACACTTAGTTGTATTTCATTATATTTGGTTAGGTAAATGATGTTATTGTATCATGTTGTAGTGGAAAACGATATAAGATGATCCTTTATATTATATCCAAATCATCATCAAGAGATTGAAATTGAAATCTTGTTAATTAAAATTATTTGTACCATCGTAACCTTGGATGTGATTGTACCAGTAAAATTGTTGGTAGTAATATGGTAATGGCATAATTCATCTATATGCTAGTGGTGTAGGGACCTAGGAAATCTCTTAGCTTTCAAGAAAATTATAACAACTTGTATGTGTGTGTTTTCCCTTTTGGGCGGAAAGCGTTAACCAAACTTATAGTTTGAAATATCAACCCTGGTGGTATGGAATGGTCCCCTTGAGCTTAATCTCATGCCTTGTTTCTTTAGTGGAACCGAACTCCACTTGGGACATCTCTACGCCTTAGGATTGGAAGTGTTTTCTTTAGCCTTTGATTAGAGGAACACCTTTGAGTTCTAGAGGTCATGGGTAATTCAGTTGTTGAATGCTAGCTTTGGGCATGGTGGTAGGTCCCTTGGGGCATTTGGAAATAAATTTTAAAAACTAATTCTAGGACCTTTTTGAAGGGTAATATGTGGACATGTTTTGGTATCTAAACCTTATCAGTTGGGTTTTGTTAATGGTAGAATGTTGACCCATTAGAATTGTGATTGTTCCTTACTCCTTGCTAAGTCTCTTTTTTCTGACATTAAAGATAGTATGAGATGTACCCTTCGAGAACACGATACTTTAGAACATGAACTATTGACTTGAACACAAACCTCATGTGACTCTTTTGTATCTTATAGATGCTCCCAATCATCTCTATCTTCAAGTTGTACCACAAGCATAATGTTAGCTTATGATTCTCCTTTTATCATCTTGGGATCCTTTTTCCTCACAATGAAAACTAGGTGGGATGACAAATAACCATGCTCTTTAAGAAGCATGCCCATAGTCTAAGAGCGAGTGTTGGGGGACGTATATGCGTTCAATATATTAGAACTAACCTTGGGTGTTGCAAATTAATGGCAATTGAAATATGAAACAAATAGTGTACACTTTTATAGGATATTCACAAAATGGTGCTTTGCATAAAAGGAGTTGTATCCTACTTTTGTTTTGAGAATGTATCCCTTGTGATGTCGGGCTATGAATTATAAGTACCATGGAGATTATTTTTGCAGCCTATTAAATCTTTCTTGTGATATGAAGGTAGATGTGTTTTGACCCTCTCAAAAACAAATCTTTGAGAAGGCATAGTTCTAATTTTTGGGATTCAAACTTAATGTGTAAATGTTAAGAAACTTCTAGTAAGCAATCAAGTTATATGATGTGTTCACAATTATACAAACAAACTAAATTGGATGAAACCAATATAAGCTAAGTGATAAGCAAACCAAAAGGAATGTGGTCTCCAAAAGGAAAATGTGTGCTTTCATGTTAAGTACTTCCTAAATCTTGAGGTTAAATAACGAAATATGAATATAATAAAGATGTACCCTAAAAATGTGGTAATGTGGAAGGTGCCCTTGGGTGATGTGCAAGTATTGGTTGGGTCATGATTTTGTACCCGTTCGTTGTAAACATGTGACTTTGGACTGTGTCTGGTGTTGTCTTGATTATTATATGACCTGCATGTGTATGGGTGGGTTCATGTTTGTGCTAGCGTCACATGTTGTGTGGATTTTGGTGAGTAATTCATGTATTGTCTTGTAACAAGTAATGAGGTTCAAAAAAAAAAAAATCATGGTATATTTTGGTCTTATGTTTGGGTCCCACATGGGTGGGTGCTACAAGAGCCAATAGGTTTATTTTATAAAAGAGCTAGGCACTTTAAAAACTTACAAAAACTGAAGTTGAATACTAGAAACTAGATCAACACCTCTAACTTGGCCACACAAGCAAGAGACAATGGGTTTGCTTTGGGAGAGAGCTAAATGATATTAAGAAAACATACTAGAGCTGAAGTTGAATACTAGAAACTAGATAGAATTCAAGATTTTTGGTGTTAATATAACTATAACCCACTTGCATTGCCCGTTGTCGATCCTTGCTTTTTATGATTAGCTAGTTTTGGTCTCCTTTCTCATGTAGACTATATACAATACCGAGTAAGGTCTAGGCAAAGGAGGAAATCGCCTATGGTGTTGTTGTCAAATAAACACTCATGTTTATTTGGACAACTCGTTTAAAAAATGAGGGATTTTCTAATCTTCCTCTTCTTTCCCCTTCTTCCTTTGTTCTTCATTTCCCCTTCTTCTTACGTGCTTTGTCTTCGTCTTCTTTTCCCCTTCTTCCTCTGTTATTCGTTTTCCTCGTTTTCTCGTCTTCCAATTTTTCCATGCAGTTCCTCTTTTTTTGCGATTCCTTTTTTCCGTCGGTTTCTTGTTTGCGGGTTCCTCAAAATTGCTTAGATAAAAATGGAGGCTCCAAGGATCCAATGCGGAATCAACACATCGGCAGGGAGTGACCTAGAGGTTAAATTTGATGGCCCCGTGGCCGTCGATTATGCGAGATGACATGATGATCTATAAATACTCACAACTTTTGATCTAGAGCACCAAATAAGACAAACTTTATACTTTGTTGGAAATATATTTCGAGCACTACATGATGAAATTAGTACTTGGGTTGTGAAAATGTACTTTCTTGAGTCATAATTGTAAAAATGATCCAATGGTCGTTTTTGGGTATGGGCTCTACAAAAAAATGATGGCACCCATGTTGGGTTTGTAAACTTGAATGTTGATTGGTCCTGGGTGGTTGGGCTCCTTAATTTCAATTTCCTCTCTCCCTCTTCTTCTTCTATATATGTAACTCATTTATACTTATAATTTATCCTTCTCCATTTTTTCCTAAAGCACCATGCCAAAATGGTGTCCTAAACAAAATCTGAGTTGCATACCTGCATTTTGGAGCTTGCAATGCTCTCAATGCCTCCCTAATCAATATAACAAACTGTGTATACTATGAAGCAATTAAATCTACACACTTGTGGCTCTTCTTTTCCCTTTTCTTGCATTTGGTTGTCTCTTACCTCTTCACTCTTTCATTTTATGTTGTGTATGAATTATACTTGTAGGTTTTCCTTTTCTTTGTGTTTATAATGCATGGAATGAGATGGATTTGCTTGTTTTGGGCATGTGGCACACTTGTTCACCCTCTACTTCATCTCCTTCTCATCTTTCCCTCATGGAGATTGATCCCCCTTTTCTTGGTACTATCACCTCTTCATAGCTTAAGATTTTATTTCCATGTATCTTTCTCTCCCTAGTCCATGTGAATGCTTAGATAGTTTTGCTTTCAGCTTGTAGGAGTAGTTTTAGCATTAGGATAGGTAGAAGAACCAACCTTCTCTGGAGTTTTGTCTCGATTTGCAAGTCCCACACTTGGAGACAATCCCATGTTGGCCCAAAATTTTGATCTTCCACGATCATATCTAGGGTGCAATTTTGAGTGACAACAATTTGGCACGTCTAGTGGGACAAAGATTGAAGCGCTCTACAACTTCATACCAACAAGGTTGATGTGTTCTTGGTGGTATTCAACCTTTGGAGGCATTTCTCAACACATCTGATGACTCCATTGATTTAGAAAACCCATTTTATCAGGTTTCAAACCTTTTCCTCCATCCCCTCCATCTTTCCACTCATTTTCATGTTTCCATTTCTCTCATGGCTCTCCAAAGAGCTCTTCCATTCTCTCATTTCAGTTCTAGTCCCCTCCATTTGCAACAGTGGGATGATATTCCCAAATCAACCCGAAAAACCTACCTCTTTTCCATGGAAATGGAGATCAATCTCCTATTGATCACATTCAAGATACATAAACCATTGTGTCATTCACAATATCATAGAAGAGAACATTTGCCTCAGACTTCTTGTTTCATCATTCAAAGGTAAAGCAAGAGATTGGTATAACGGTTTGGCTTCACAATCCATTTCCACATGGGACTAGTTGGGAGAACTACACAACCGGTTCAAAGATAATACATATATCATTTCTCTCATGGAACATCTTAGTAAAATACAACGGGCTCCAATGGAGTTTATCTCTGATTTCAACATCAGATTTACAAGGACTTGACATAGAATTCCTCAAGAATTCAGACCCTCACAAGGTATGGCATTCTTGTATTATTTAAGGTCCTTTGATATTGATTTAGTTGTGTTAATTCAATCCCTAGGAGGCAATGGTCTTCCTCAAGCTTTTGCCATTGCATTGCGAGCTAAGAAGATGCTCATTCAGGATGGCCAAAGAAAACACACCCCAACTGCTTCCATTCTTCCCTCATCATCTCAAATTTTCCTTCCCCCTTGTGCAAATAAAAAAAAATTCATTATTCGTTTCCAAAAGCGAGAATATACTTTTCTTCCTTGTCCTTCACTTGATGCTCCACAAGTTTATCATGCTTAAAGCACCCCTTATGCTTTGCAAAATTCCCTCCCATCTCCACCCAAGGCACTACCCACTTCACTAAACCTTGCACTAATATTTTCAGAAGTTGTGGTATTTCGTATGTTGTCCCTACCTTCTACCCAATACTCACTAAACCAAGTTATCCTACAATGTTGGTATAACAAGATGTTTGCTATGCTTTTGGAGAAGCAACCCATGTTACACTCCCAATAACATGTTTTTATGCAAAATCACGCAATTGTTTTGGAGAGGGAAGATCAACATAGTAGGGAGTATGTTTTGGAGGATCATTTGGCTTCTCCAATTGATCAAATCATATTTCTTGAGCATCAACCATCTCTTCCCAAACATGAAACCAATCAATAGCCCCTTGTTTATGTCTCTTCTTTGACCAATTCCAACAATTTCATATCATTTGAAGATTGGTGTGACTCAGATTGGGAGGATGAGAATGTGAAAACCATGCAAAAGGGGGAGCTAAATATAAAAATAGAGTAGGCAGATTTGGAGGAACATCATATTGGAATTGGAGGGGAAGAGAAATTGTTTTTGAACACTAGTGTCATCCAAGAAAAAGAGGAAGAATGTTTGTAAAGTGAGCAAGATGTTTTAATGGAATGCAATGATCCTCATTATTGTGCATGTTTAGAGCTTGCTACACTTTTAATGGCGGAAAATTAGATTGGGACATAGATTGGAGAAGGAGAAAATGAATCCATCAAGGTGGAAACAAAGTTGTTTGCGAAGAAGCAAAAATAAAGTCTTGGTCAACTTGCGAACAATCTTTGTGAGGAGGAAAGTGTCCCAACCAACTCCATAAAAAATGAAGAGGATGGGCAAAACATGAGGATCAGTGCATTGGTTTCCAAGGTTGCATGCCCAATTAAATACTTGGTTAGTTTGGATCCAAATTCAAAGTTGCCACCAGTCATGTTCACTTTAAAGTATGATGAAGACCATCAAAGCACCAAAGATCACCGAATACCTCCAAAACCAAGTGCAAATCAGAATGAGGAGGTATTCTTTCTGTTTTCAGTTGATACTTTGAAGAATGAGGCGGAAAATTGGTTTCAAGATAGTTTTCCACTCTCATTAAAGACCATGTTTATTGTCAAACTAATTACATGGTCAAATTTTGTAAGGAAGGAAGTTATTTCTCCCAACCAATTGTTGGTTTTGTTTAGCTTCCTCTACTTTGGTTAGAGTAGGTTAGATTAGGTTGTTTATTGCAAAACAAGTGCTTGTGCACACTCTACATGTTTCCTCTTGGAACATGTATGATTTTTCATGTTTGTACATAGTTTTGTGGGCCCTTTATTGTTGTTGCACAATCCAATTCAGATCAATTTCCATGGTGAAAATCGAAGGTTTTGGGGAAGTTTTCAAGATTCATTCAAAGCTTCAAGAGATCAACTTCAAATTGGTGATGAGTTATGTAAGTTCAGGGACAAAATCGAATGTTTGAGATCAATTTTCTTCATGTCGTGCTTGAATTCGTGCCCAATGAATGCTTCAAGGCTACCGATCTTCATCATCTAACAGTAGATATCCCCAAGAGGTCACCAAAATGTTGTCAAACAAACACTCATGTTTATTTGGACAACTTGATTAAAAAATGAGGGATTTTCTCATCTTCCTCTTCTTTTCCCCTTCTTTCCTTGTTCTTCGTCTTCTTATTCTTTTCCCCTTCTTCCTCTGTTATTCATCTTCCTCTTTTTCTCGTCTTCCACTTTTCCCGCAAATCCCAATTTTTTTGTGGACTCCTCTTTTTCCATTGATTCCTCTTTTTCTGCAGATTCCTCTTTTCCGTGGGTTCCTCAAAATTGCTTAGATAAAAATTGATGCTTCAAGGATCCGACACATCAACATGAGTGACCCATAGGTTAAATTTGATGGACCCGTGCCGTCGGTTGTGTGGATGACGTGATGATCTTTAAATGCTCATAACTTTTGATCCAGAGCACCAAATAAGATAAAATTTATACCGTTGGAAAGGTATTGAAGAGTACTACATGATGAAAATAGTATTGGGTCACGATAATGTATTTTACTTGAGCATGCATTTTAAAAAATGATCCTATGGTCGTTTTTGGGTATGGGCTCTACAAAAAATTGATGGCACCCATGTTGGGTCTATAAACTTGAATGCTAATTGGTCCTGGGTGGTTGAAGAAGTCACTGGGATCCTTAATTTCGACTTTCCTTTCTCCCTATTCTTATATATATGTAGCTCATTTCTAATTATAATGTATCCTTCTCCATTTTTGAAAAGGCACCATGCCAAAATGGTGTCCCAAACAAAATTTGCATTGCAGACCTGCGTTTTGGAACTTGCAATGCTCTCAATGCCTCCCTAATGAATGTAACAGATATGTATACATACTATGAAGCAATTAAATATGCACATTGTGGCTCTTTTTTGCCCTTTGCTTGAATTTGGTTGTCTCTTACCTCTCCGCTCTTTCATTTTATGTTGTGTACGAATTATACTTGCAGGTTTTCCTTTTATTTGTGTTTGCAATGCATGGAATGAGATGGATTTACTTGTTTTGGGCCTGTAACACACTTGTTGTCCCTCTCCTTCCTTCATTTCCTTCTCATTTCTCCCTCATGGAGATTGATCCCCCTTTTCTTGGTGCTATCACCTCTTTCATAGCTTAGGATTTTATTTCCATGCATCTCTCTCTCCCTGGTCCCTATAAATGCTTAGATTAGACTTAGATATTTTTTCTTTCAATTGTAGGAATAGTGTTAGCATTAGGATAGGTAGAGGAACCAACCTTCTTTGGAGGTCTACATCGATTTGCAAGTCCCACACTTGGAGACAGGACCCATGTTTCCCCAAAATTCCAATCTTCCATGATCATATCCAAGGTGCAATTTTGAGCAACAATAGGTGCTAACATCTAAGGACGCCAATCTTAGAGCATTAATTTAATTTTATTCTTTTATGATTTTTATAAACAACTCAATTGTAAAATTTCCCATAAATGTGTTTAACTCGTAATTACCGATTACTCCCAATGACGACACACAATAGTTTGCTTACAAATTAACTCTGGAATGGTACATATGACGAACATGTTTTCTAAGCCCTTATCACAAAAAAATCTTTAGAATTTTGTCTTGTAAATGATATTATTAAGAACAGTTCCAACTCCCAACCCTTTGACCTCCTCCCAATGTCTTTACTAACTATGAATTTAAAAAATGAACCACTAACATCTTAGATGCAGAGATGACCATCATAATAGAAAATATAATAATATCACCCATACAAAATTGTGATTTTCTTTGGATGAGGTACCGCTTGCATGTCTGCTAGTATAACGATGTCAAATTTTAGCATAGTGTGTGATTGTTAATTACTAAAGGAAACAAAGAAATTGTATTAGTGTCCTCAATCGAAGTCTATAATCATACACAAAAGCAAGAAAAAGTATATAACATGTATTCATAAAATGATTCATATGTCATTGCTTGAGTGTATTATCTTATTTAATGCTATTATTTCACCGTATAATCTTTTTAAAATTGAGAAGGGGACATTATATCCAATTACTTCATAAGGCACTCCAAATCCTTAATTCAGCACATTAGAGAATGTCGACTTCATCAAGCTTGGATACAACTTCCCATATCAAGCCACACTTGCCGAGGAAATGGAGAAAGTGGAAACATTGTTTGAAGTCAGTTGACATTCATCCTTGAATTCATTTATGAATCAATTGAACTTCACCGCACCTTGTAAATATCAAACATCTCAAAGAACAAGTATAACAATATCTACCAACGTCAAATCTTCTATATATATTTGCAAAGGGCCCAAGATATCACAAACAAGATTAGATGCTTTTAAATTAATATCCACTCCATTCACATAATAAGGATGATGTTATCTACAAGGAGCATAAATAACAATCAAAATGACATGACTATCCTCAACTAAAGTATGATCACCATCGCTAATTTTCAAGATTAATATCTTGCAAAGATCAATAAACGATTAGTTAACGTATAAAAATGGCAATGCATCCCCACACCGTAACATAAATCCAATGAACACAATATGAAATCTATCGGTATGTTGAAGCCTTATGATATATGAAAATGTATTGGGCATAAAATGGGGCATCTACAATACACATATCCTCTAAATAAGTAAAAGGTAGAAGTCTATTCTTGATCTAACACATACAAGATCATGGTCAAAAAGGGGTCCATGGCTATAGATAGGGATCATGTATAAAGGAGTTATAAATAAATCTTTAAAGGGAACGTACACATACAATCTCCGAGGAGTTAAAGGGCGATCTTACTAGATCCGAGGTGTCATTATATGGAAAAGTAAGAGTTGTTGGTATGAACATGCCACTAGGAAAATCAAGAGCTTTGGGTATGGAGATGCCACTAGAAGGTGACACAAGATCTATGGGAAGCATTGTGGTAATTCACATCACTTTGTGCAAATCCACTCATGCTACGAAAAATAATGAATGTAAGATTTACTTTTCCTATCGCCAATAGCTTCTAAGGGAAAAGTTATAATAATATTGTCTACAACTCAACCTATTTCAAGGGATATCATCGATTTGGTGACTCACCTACAACATAGATAACAATTCTTTGGGTGTATGCATTGGAAACACTGAATATGGATTGCTTTCTACATTTTGATAATAATAATGTCATTTATGATTCAAAATATATCAAGGGTTGTCATTTATTCAAGTCATTTCCCTATTAATGGCATTGATTCATAAGATGTATGTTATGTATGATATCAAAAATTTGAAGAAAAATGGCTTTGTGAATTTGATTAAGATAAAGCGAACATCTTTGCTTCATACTCGTTTTTTAAGATTTTTTTATTTGAGTGATTGCTCCATAATATGTTTGATTGATATAAGTGCACATGATAATTATTGCAAAACTAAATAAAGACTTGTCATTGTTAATTATTCAATTTTTGTTAGTTGTTTATCCTGAAATTTTTGTTATTGACATTGTATTTTTCATGTAAAAAGCTACACAAATGATTTGGTATAATGACTTGAATATTTTATCCATTTCTAGATAGGCCAATGGGAGAGGAGACAACGAGAGAGGAACTGATGGAAGAGGATTCGATGGGAGAGAAGGCGACGGGAGAGGAGCCAACATAAGAGAACCATTGTCTATGAAGTATAGGCCCTCGTCTTTAAAGTAAAGTAGGGGGACAAATAAACTCTATATAGTAGATGAGGGGGAGGAGGCTACACTCTCTATGCCCCACCTTGGTTCTATATAGAGGGGGAGCCCTATCTATATTTTTGATATAGAGTTCGGGGTATATATACAAATAAGGCCCCCCCTCTCTCCCTCTATAGATCTTATCTATTTGGAAGATTTGGGGAGGACGTTAAGTAGTTATCCAACATATAGGTCTAAAGGATTATGTGTCAATAAGAGACAACAAAAGAGTACCAAGCTCATGTGCTTGAACACACACCCCGATTTTTGGAAAATCAGGGTTATTCATGATGTAGTGGAACCTCAAATTCAAATATTCTCAGGGAGTTTTGATGGTAGTTTTGGTTTGGGTAAAGTTTATTTAGCCTAACTCCACAGTTGTGTGTAGAGACCATTGTATCGAGGGTTGGAGACTCCTTGGAAAGATGATGTGTATCTTTTTTGAAACTTACAACAAGAAGCATAATGCTTATGCTAAGATTTGTGTCCAAATGTCCCAAGTAAATCCTTACCTAAAAGAGTATGGTTAAAATCTGCCAAAGAAAAATATATGTTTGGGCAACCCTTAGACTATGAAAACCTCCATTTTCATTGCTTGATGTGCTATAATGACAACCTTCTATCCTAGGGATGTCCCATGAATGTGATGGCTGAAAATGAGGTTGAAAAAGAGGATTTTTAGGTAGTTGGAAAAGGGGGAATACAAACACTATATTCGATTCCAATGGGAAGGAGAAACTCCAAGATATTCAATATGGGTTAAGCTTTAGCAATTTTTTTATTTTAGCAAAAATAAGACAAATTAGAAGGAATGGAGGTAATAACAACTTCAAATTTTCTTGAAGAGTTTTGGACACCAAGAAGCAAGTTAATAAGGAGCTTGATTCTTTGCCCTTGGCTTGCATTTGGTTGTCTCTTACCTCTATGCTCTTTCATTTTATGTTGTGTATGAGTTATACTTGTAGGTTTTCCTTTTCTTTGTGTTTACAATGCATGGAATGAGATAGATTTGCTTGTTTTGGGCCTATGGCACACTTTTTTGCCCTCTCCTTCCTTCATTTCCTTCTCATTTCTCCCTCATGGAGATTGATCCCCCTTTTTCTTGGTGTTATCACCTCTTTCATAGCTTAGGATTTTATTTCCATGCATCTCTCTCTCCCTAGTCCTTGTGAATGCTTAGATTAGGCTTAGATAGTTTTGCTTTCAGTTGTAGGAGTAGTTTTAGCATTAGGATAGGTAGAGGAACCAACCTTCTTTGGAGGTCTATCTTGATTTGCAAGTCCCACACTTAGAGACAGACCCATGTTCCGCAACAATTATGATCTTCCATGATCATATCCAGGGTGCAATTTTGAGCAACAATAGGTGCTTTAGCATCTAGGGCACCAATCTTAGAGCATTAATTTAATTTTATTCTTTTATGGTTTTTATAAACAACTCAATTATAAATTTTCCCATAAATGTGTTCAACTCGTAATTACCGATTACTCCCGGTGACCACACATAATAGTTTGCTTATAAATTAGTGCTTTGGAATGGTACATTTGATCAACTTGTTCTAAGCCCTTAGCACAAAAAAATGTAGAATTTTGGCTGTAAATGAAATTATTAAGAACAGTTCTAACTCCCAACCCTTTGACCTCCTCCCAATGCCTTTGGTAACTACAATTTGAAATAATTAACTAAAAACATCTTAGATTGTAGAGATGACCATCATAATAGAAAATATGATAATATCCGCCCATACAAAACTGTGATTTTCTTTGGATGAGGTATTGCTATGTACCTTGGGATATGATAATATAATATATATGGGTTGATGGAGATGCCAACATGTGGCACACATCCCCTTAGTTATATGTATGGGTTCACATGGGATATAATATTATAATGTATATGGGTTGATGGAGATGCCGACATGTGGCACACATCCCCTTAGTTAGTTATATGGGCTCACATAGGAATTAATTATATTGGGTAATGGGTCGGCCTACATTGGGATTAGGTGTTACCCATCCTATTTAAAGGATGTGAGTATCATTATGAGGGGGAGATGGATGTATGAGTTGAGTCTTCTACTTGGTAGAGATATATTGGAGGTGTCCCCCTCGAAGTGGATTCCCATCTTGGGATATTGTGGAGTTACTCCTTCCTTAAGGAGCATTGTATGGTGTTGCCCTACCTTAAGGGTATTATTTTGAATATATTGCATATTAGGGCATCTTGGACCCACATATATCTGGTGTTTCATTATCTTCTGCAATTTATTGATTTATTATAAGCAAGGATCTTATCAAGTGGTATCAGAGCAGTGATCCGGGTAATTTGTGGGATGAAACCCTAATGTTGGTGATTCGTCTATATCTGAGATCGACTTGAAATTTTTCAGATATTTTTTTGGGGAGTGGATACATAGTTCAAGTGATCTTCCCTCTAAATTTCATATTTTTTGGAGTTGTTTTGCAAAAGTTATGTCTGTTTTAGGGTTGAAACCCTAATTCTACGGTTTCGTCTATATCTTCTGAATAATGACGAATTAGGAAATAATTTTTTTGGGTTGATGGTAATATATTCAAAGGTGATACCACTAAAATTTTAGAATTTTTGGATCTATTTTGTCGAGTTATTTCATTTTTATTGTTTTTCACTATTTTGCTCCACAGCCGCAATTTGAGGAATTTTCTGAATTTCTTACATTTTCAGAAACCTCTCAAAAATTAAATTGGGGTTTGTGTTATGTGATTTCTAATTTTTGGCCGAATTTTAGCCGAAAGGGTTAGAACAAGTTTTGATCAAAAGGGTCTATTCCTAAAACCCTAGTTTTGTGGATCATGGGGATGGTAACTTTTTTTGGAGATGGCAGGATTGATGCTAGAGAATGGTGGAACAAATTTAGGCATAAATTCTCTCAACCATCAAATATTTGGGTCTTCAAATTGTGGATTAGTGGCCCTGCACAGATTTGGTTTTCTGAGTTAGAAAAGGAAAAGTCTAATTGGTCCTTGGAGGAATTGGAACAAGTTTTCATGGACAGATGGGAAACAAAAGAAGAATTTAATGATAATAGTGAGGAAGAGGAAATAGAAGAAGAAGAAAGAAGAAGAAGCAAAAGAATAAGAAGAAAATGTTGATGATGAAGTCTGTTACACAGGATAGTGCATCTCCAAAGAAGGAAGCTTCAATATTTCAGTTTGAAGGGTGTATTCAAAGGAAAAAGGTAATTGTTTCCATAAACCCTAGCAACAAATATAACTTCATCAATATGGATGTAGCTCAAAATCTACATGTACAAGCAAAACATATTAAGGAAGCTCAAGTGGATGGTAAGCATATTCAAGTTTTTGAAGATTTAAAGCTCTCTATGGATAAATATGTTTTACATTGATTTTTATGCTTTAGATATGGATGGTATGGATATTGTTCTTGGATATCCTTGGTTAGAGAGCTTGGGAACAATTAATCTTAATGTGCAAAATAAATTCATGAAATTATGGTACAAGAGAAAGAAAATTACATTGCAAGATATCACACTTAGCAAAGAAAAAAGTAATGTAAAATTGGATCATGAAGATGAATTTGAAGATGGTGACGAAGAGAATAAGGATGAATCAGAAGGAGAGGATGAAGATCATAAAGTCACAAATAATTTCTCTACTCAAGAGAAAAAAGAAGTAACAAACAAGTTGGAAGAGGACAAGAAAGTTGAGGAAAAGGTTGATAAGGTTGAGTATACGAAGGTGGCACCATATCGACACCCACACCATCATGAGAGGAAAAAATCATGGAGACATGTTAGGATGCATGAGGATAGAAATCCATATGGATATACAGGGAATCACATGAATACTTTTGGCTATACATGGAATCAATGGAACAATAATTATATGACATGCAATCATAGAAATAATAATTATGGATACGCATGGATGCAGAGAAGGAACACATATGGACCAAAGATGGAACCAAATGAGCACAATGGAATATGGAATCAATTTTGGAGCAACATCACCCACTAGGATTTCATATGGGTGGTTGGATGATCGAGCA